>JAJOZX010000358.1:442500-1170000 GCA_023014485.1 Bathynomus jamesi | reverse complement strand
GGTCCTGTGGAGTGGCCTCCCAGATCCCCAGATCTCACCCCCCTTGATTTCTATCTTTGGGGGCACTTGAAGGCCATGGTGTATCAGGAAAAGATACGAGACATAAATCATCTAAAGGAACGTATCACCAACGCCATTACAAGCATAACGTCAACTGTGCTAATGCGTGTTCATCAACAGTGGGGAACACGTATTGAAATGTGTTTTCAAAACAATGGCAACCATGTAGAGCATATTATATAAATAAAAATGGTTGTCCATAAAAAAATGTTTATTTTTCCTATGTATGGAAACTTACGGCCGACCCTGTATATATATATATATATACACACACCTTACCTTACAAAGGTTCCGCGCGATGATTTCTCATTTCACCAAGGCCAAGCTTGTCACCCCTTCTCTCGAGTTGGCCTGGTTGGAGTTGGATTCTTGCCCTCTCCACCTCACATAGCCAGGTATGCCTGGCTCATTGGGGATTGTTCTGAGCCAGGCATCTAGTCTTCTTTTGAAGATTTCCACTGCAACTCCCTTCGTGGTTCTTAGGTCTTTGGGCAACTGATTAAACAGTTTTGGTCCTCTCACTACAAAACTATTTTCTTTCAGGGTTAATGATGTTCCCTGTCTCGCCTTCAATTTGGGAATACGACACAGTCTACCACTTCTACTTTCCACTGTTGTTTGAGGAGTTATGGGATTCAGAGTAAGATTAGGTACTAATTTCTCCATTATTTTCCAAGTGTAAATAATGGTGTATCTCTCTCTTCTCCTTTCCAGTGAATATAGGTCTAGTTCTCGTAACCTCTCCCAGTAATTTAGTTCTTTGCACCCATTGATCTTGGCTGTGAAGCTTCTTTGGATCCTCTCCAGCTGTCTAATGTCTTCTTTTCTATATGGGGATGTCAGGACTGAGCAGTATTCCAATTTGGGTATTATCAGGGTTTTCAGTAGAGGAATCATTACATTCCTATCCCTTCGTTTAAAGGTTCTCAAATCTGACCTGTTATTCTCTTTGCTCTGTTTACTGCTATCTTATTTCGTGTTTCCAATTTCGCATCATCTGCCATTACAACCCCTAAATCCTTAGCTTTAGAATTTCTCTGAATTTCCTGTCCATTTGGAGTATAATATTCCATGGATTTTAGGTCTTCTTTTTTTCCGTACCGTAATAGCTGAAATTTCTCAGTGTTAAACTTCATATTGTTGTCTTCCGTCCACTTGTAGATTTTGTTTATGTCAGTTTGTAGAGATCCTATGTCTTTTGGGTTTCTTATTTTTCTACTGATCTTTGTGTCATCTGCAAAGGATGTTACTGTGCTGTCTCTGGTAATGTCCTCATCGATGTCAGTTAGCATGATTATGAAGAGTAGTGGAGCTAATACTGTTCCTTGTGATACCGAGCTGAGGACCTCTGATTCTGATGAAGATACTCCTTGTACTGTAACGACTTGCCTCCGCTCACTAAGGAAATTATATATCCATTTCCCTACTTTTCCTGTTATTTCCATATATTTCAGTTTATGTATTATGATTCTGTGGTCACACTTGTTGAATGCTTTAGCAAAGTCTGTGTATAGTACATCATAGTCTTCATAACTTTCAAGTGAATCAATAATGATGATGTAGTGTTCCATTAGTTGTGATAGGCATGATCTGCCTGACCGAAACCCATGTTGGTTATCATTGAATTGAGATGAGATGTAAACAATACTGGCCTATAGTTTTTGGCCTCGGATCGATGCCCAATATTTCTTCCATGTCTAATGATCATCTGCATATCCAGTACAGGGGCTCAGCGATTGCATTCTTGCAGTTTTGATCAGTGTGGTATTCCATTTATCCGGTCCTGCCACTGGGTGTGTTTTTAGTTCCCCTATGGCTTGTGTAATATCATCTGTCATAAAGTTGAAATCCATTATACTTTCCCCTTGTGGTTCTTCTTCAAAGAACGCGTTTCTATCGCATATCAATTTGTCAGTTTTTGGGATACTGAAAGATGATTCATATTGAGCTCTAAATATTTCAGATACTTCTGTTAGATCATCAGATAAATCACTGCTCTAATTTTTTAAAGGTCCGATAGTCGCATGGTTTTTAGACTTTCTTTTCGCGAAATTATAGAAGTACTTTGAGTTATCCTTTATCACTTCTATAGCATCATTGTCATCTTTTTCTGTATGCTTCTCGATTAGTTTCTGTATGACGACATTGATACTTTGTAGTTTATCATTTAATATTTTTCTGAGGTTATCATCTTTACAATTACTTAATTTTGCAGTCACTCTTTTTCTCTTTCGGAACAATGCCCTCTTTTGTCTTTCGAACCTGCTTCTCTTTCCTCTTTGTTGTATCTTTGGGACATGTTTTTTCCACAATTTCTAACGTCTTCTCCTCTAACGTCATTAGCATCTCTTCCGTTGTCTTAAGCCTCGAAAATGGTTTTCTAATCTATTACTTCCATGCTGGATGTCACATCTTCCCAGTTTATAGCTTTGGAGTGAAAATTAAAAATTTTGAATTTGCTTCTTTCTGTTGTGCATGTTCTTTCCTTTCTTGCTGCCTTTATATTAGTTGTTATTTCAATGATGCTGTGGTCTGATATCATAGTTGGGGATATTTCTACATTATCAATTAGATTACTGTTGTTTGTGAATATCAATTCTAGGCAGTTTTTCTTGCATTAACATAAATTCATCAGCTAAAGCTAGTAGCATTTTTACCTGCTCCGGGTCTTCTTGTGTGCCCCCCCCCCTTGTCCTGGTGTATACATATTTTTTTTCCTATCCTTTTATATTTCATGAATGGGAAATTAAAATCACCACAGAGAAAAATATTTACTAAGTTTCTTACCTCTGTAATGGAATCTGAAAATTTTGAGGTTGGTGTGTTTGGGGTTCTGTACATTACAATTAGTACCATATTTAATTTTTCAATTTTTGCTGCTACACATTTTACGTAGTGGTTTGAGGTACTTATAGCCATTTCTGCTATGTGCCTTTCGCGTGTGTAAATAGCACATCCTCCTTTATGTCTCACTGTTCTGTTGGCTCAGAGGATGTTATAGTTGTCAATTTGTATTTCTTCTTTGTCAATACAGGACTCACAATTTTCACAGTTCGCCTGGCAGTCTTTTAGATGAGTTTCCGTGAGGCATGCAAAGTCTGCTCCGGTTTCTTGTACGAGTCCTTTCAAGTATACAACTTTGTTCGTGGAATGGTTTGATTTAAGGCCCTGTATGTTGGCTAGGATTATTTTTATTTTTTCTCTTTCTTTTTCGCATACAGGTGGTTCCGATTTGTTTTCCAATGGGGGTGCCAGTTTCGTTGCCTTGTGGTGGTCCGAGAATTTACCTGTTTTTATCTTTGTCGTACCTGTTGTCCTGATAATGCATGAAGTGCCTTTGTTCATACCTTCTGTCCGGCTCTCGGATTTCTATATTTATATTTGTCAGCTGGTTTTGTAATTGCTGGAGAGTATTTAGCAGCTGAAATGTGTTGGCTGCGTCTAAAAAATTGCCACTCTTCTTTGATGTTCATTTTTTCTGTTCCCTCATTGCGTTCCTTTGAGGGTGGTGGTATCGGCATTTTTTTTCGTATTTGCAACTCTCATAAGTGTTGCAGACCATAAGATGGTGGACCATGCATTTCTTATCAAACTTGCAGCATCCACTTGTGTAATGCATTTTGCATAATGTCAGATGTGCATATATGCATTGCCCATCCCAATATCTGCAGTTTCCTTTTGCGTAGTATTTGCATACAATAATTTCTACGCTTCTGCTTTCTTTCTTATTATTTTCTAAGTTCTTAGTTTTGGCATTATCATTATTTTTCTTTGGCTGTTTATTTTCTACATTTTTAGTTATCTTTTTATCATTTCGCTCGTTGGACCATTTGTCTACTTCGCAACTTTCTTATTTCTTTCCTTTCATCTCTGTCTTCCTTCCATATTATATTGTTTATATCATTATTTGTTATTAAATTGTTGTTCGTTATTATGCTGTTATTCATTATTTCTTCTCTCTCATCCACCCCATTTTTCGTTGGGACCATTCCAGACCCATGTCCCCCTTATTTCATTCTTTTTTGTAACTTTTGAGTCTGCTATCTCCATTTCTTTAAAGACCATGAAAGAACTTATGGTCTGTGTACATGCGCCACATAGAAATTTGATCCCCATGACGTGTTTCGCATTCGAGACGAGTTATTTCCCTATCATTCCAATTCATGCAGTTAAAGTCATTTAATCATTGGCAGAAATCACATCTAATCCCTAGGTTTTCCGTTGTTACTAAATTGCACAAATTACAGATTAAGTGAGAATTTGGACCCATATCCATGCTATTCCTTAATTAGCGTAAGAAATACCCACACAAATTCTTTATTTATTTATTTTTATTACTGTTTCTTTCCTTTCGATGGTCGAGGGTATTTTGAGGGTTTTCTGACCTTTGCGTTTTATGATCTTTTTCCTGCTTTGTTTCAAGCTTTTTCGAATGCCAATTGTATTTCGTTTTGAATATATATGTTAAAATTGGTGATAAATTATGTAAACTGTATTGCACTTTCTTAATTTTAATGAATTTCACTTTATAATTTATATGCACGGATTCACCGATACTTTATACACTTTTGGGTGCAAACAGAATAAACCACCGAGTAGATTATTCCCTTCTAATTCTAATAAATAAATAAATAAATAAATAAATAAATAAATATAAATACATATATATGTGTGTATATATATATATACACACACACGCATATATATATATATATATATATCACACACACATATATATATATAATATATATATATTATTTACAGGGTGGGCCGAAAGTCTGGATCCATAGGAAAATATTTATTTTAATACATAAATTACAGCAAATGGTAAATACTTAAAATGAATATCAACTTTAACTTGTAAATGCGTATCCGTGATACTGTACAGTAGTTTGTACTCAAGTATAAATACTCAAATAATTCTTTATCTCAGCCCAGAAATGGCTTCGAATCTAACAGCAGAAGACCGGGTAGAACTTGTGCTCATGTACGCAAGACAGGGCGCTACACACAGAGAAGTTGCTACCGAATTCAATAGAAATCATCCTGATAAGCATCCAGTAACACATGCGACTGTTGGCAAGTTGTTTAAACGTTTCAAAGAAACAGGAAGTGTACATGATCGATGGCATTCTGGTCATCCAAAAACTGCAACTGATGAAAATACCTCTGCAATGGTATGTGAAACTTTAACGAATAGTCCAGTAAAGTCAACAAGAAGATTATCAAATGAAACACGCATCTCGAGAACGTCAATTCGAAGAATTATTAAAAATCATAAATTCCATCCCTAAGTGTCTCGATGTCAGAGGCCGCCAATTTGAGCATTTGTTATAATTTGTTGTTTATACTGGAGTACGAACCACTGTACAGTATCACGGATACACATTTACGAGTTAAAGTTGATATTCATTTTAAGTATTTACCATTTTAAATGCAAAAAACTTCACTTTTTTACGTGAAGGTCAAAATATGAGAATAAAAACCCACTCTAATAGACAGAGTTTATTTCCACGACAGTTTCGACCGCCCACTGGCATCCTCCTCGGGTGGATACAGAAACACAAATGAAACAAAACAAGAGGGAAAACAGTTCAGGGATCGACCGTTAAGAAATTCGCACCTAGGTTGGATTCCATTCTCTCGAGACAGGAGGGGCATTTTCATTAAGTACATTCGCACAAATTTTAAAACTATCTTCCTGTTCTAAACATACAGATTCTATTATTTTTACATAATTATTACATTTATAATTAAATTTATTACATTTAATATTGCATAATTATTAATTACAGAAATTATAAATTTATTATTACATTGGTTATTACATTGTTGTTTATTATACAGAAATTATAAACCGAAAAACGAATGAAAAAAGGCGATTAGGAAATAATCCAGAGACCATTGAGAAATTCGCACCTAGGTTAGATATCGTTCTCCCGAAACCAGAAGGGCATTTTATTACAGGGTCAGCTTTAACTACATTTCCACAAATTAAAAATATCTTCTTGTTCTATACATACAGATCCTAATGTTTTGACATAATTACTGCATATATTTATTTCCACATTAATTACTTCCATTATTACATTTACTAAAAGCGAGTAAGGAAACATTCCAATCCAGAGACATTTAAGAAATTCACACTTAGGTTCGAACACGTTCCCACGACTCCGTAAGGGATTTATTGACCAAGAATCTCATTAAAGGGTCTAACTTATAAGTACCTTCGCACAAATTAAAATTATCTACTTTTTCTATACACACAGATTCTATTATTTTTCTTTTGACACAATTATTACATTTATAAAGTACCTTACTTGATTCCCAATCTATAGCATGATTATTTTGGCTAGCGTGATAAAAAATGGCATTATTAGTATTACAACTTCTGAAGGCATATTTGTGTTCTTTGATACGGGTTTCAATATTTCTTCCAGTTTCTCCCACGTATACTAAATCACAACTTTAATTTGTGCGAAGGTACTTATAAGTTAGACCCTTTAATGAGATTCTTGGTCAATAAATCCCTTACGGAGTCGTGGGAACGTGTTCGAACCTAAGTGTGAATTTCTTAAATGTCTCTGGATTGGAATGTTTCCTTACTCGCTTTTAGTAAATGTAATAATGGAAGTAATTAATGTGGAAATAAATATATGCAGTAATTATGTCAAAACATTAGGATCTGTATGTATAGAACAAGAAGATATTTTTAATTTGTGGAAATGTAGTTATAAGCTGACCCTGTAATAAAATGCCCTTCTGGTTTCGGGAGAACGATATCTAACCTAAGTGCGAATTTCTCAATGGTCTCTGGATTATTTCCTAATCGCCTTTTTTCATTCGTTTTTTGGTTTATAATTTCTGTATAATAAACAACAATGTAATAACCAATGTAATAATAAATTTATAATTTCTGTAATTAATAATTATGCAATATTAAATGTAATAAATTTAATTATAAATGTAATAATTATGTAAAAATAATAGAATCTGTATGTTTAGAACAGGAAGATAGTTTTAAAATTTGTGCGAATGTACTTAATGAAAATGCCCCTCCTGTCTCGAGAGAATGGAATCCAACCTAGGTGCGAATTTCTTAACGGTCGATCCCTGAACTGTTTTTCCCTCTTGTTTTGTTTCATTTGTGTTTCTGTATCCACCCGAGGAGGATGCCAGTGGGCGTCGAAACTGTCGTGGAAATAAACTCTGTCTATTAGAGTGGGTTTTTATTCTCATATTTACCATTTGTTGTAATTTATGTATTAAAATAAATATTTTCCTATGGATCAAGACTTTCGGCCCACCCTGTATATAGTTCATACAACTAAAAGAATTAAAAGATAGCATTGTTGTGCCACTAACAAAGATTTTTAATGCGTCTATTTTTGAGGGGTGCATACCAGATAATTTCAAGTTAGCAAACGTAACACCTATCTTTAAGAAAAGCGATAAAGGTGTGGCAGGAGATTATAGGCCAATCAGTTTAACGTCTGTTGTAGGTAAGCTACTGGAATCAATAATTAGGGATCGTGTAGTCAAACACTTGGAATTGCATAAACTAGTTAGAAATACGCAGCACGGTTTTAGGCAAAAAAAATCTTGCTTAACTAATCTTTTAGAATTTTTTCAAAGCATGGTTGACATTTACGACAGTCATCAGGCGGTTGATGTAGTGTATTTAGATTTTCAAAAAGCGTTTGACACCATGCCGCACAAAAGACATTGAAAAAACTAAGGCTCATGGAATCAGGGGTGTAGTAATAAATTGGATAGAAGAGTGGTTGCGAGGGAGGAAACAGAGGGTGGTCATTGATGGAGCGGAGTCGTGTTGGGCTAATGTAGCGAGTGGCGTTCCTCAGGGTTCTGTATTGGGCCCCTTGATTTTTCTTATATATATTAACGATTTAGATGTCGGCCTAGTCAGTACAGTTTCAAAGTTTGTGGATGACACAAAGCTGGGTGGTAGGGCGATTAATGACGAAGTTAGAGGTAAAATCCAGGAAGATCTGAATAAAATCGTTGATTGGTCAGTCACATGGCAAATGAAATTTAACGTTGATAAGTGCAAAATTTTGCATATAGGTTCGCGTAATGGTAATTTTGTGTATAGTGTCAGGGAAAGATTTAACAAGCATAGAGCGGGAAAAAGATTTAGGAGTTATAGTCACTAGTGATTTAAAAGTAGCGAAACAAAGTACAGCAGCGGTCAATAAGGCGAACAAAGTGTTAAGTTTTATAGCTCGAAATTTTGAGTACAAATCGTGCGATATTATAGTTCCTCTTTATAAATCATTAGTTAGACCCCATTTGGAGTACATCGGCCAATTTTGGAATCCGCATATGCAGAAAGATATAGACAAACTTGAAAGAGTTCAAAGACGAGCAACTAAGATGATTCTGTCGCTTAGGTCAAAGTCGCACGAGGATAGGCTTAAGGAGTTAAAATTGACTACACTCAAGACTAGAAGGCTAAAGGGTGATCTAATCAAGGTTTTCAAAATTATTAATGGGTTCAATAATGTAGAGAGATATAGCTTTTTCGAAATATCTCAATATAATAGGACTAGAAATAATGGGTGTAAGATGACAAGTAGAAGGTTTGAGACCAGTTGCCAAAAACTTTTTTACGCACAGAATAGTTTGCCAGAAGAAATAATTAGTAACACGTCTATAAACATGTTTAAAAATTGATTAGACGCATATGTTGATAGATTAGGTATAGTTTAAGGTAGTAAAATTAAGGCTTTGTGGTTCGGAACCCACATGAAATTGTAGGTCCCCTCCGCTACCACGGAGGACATTCACAATACACAATTACAAACACAGTTAGGTGGACCAGCCATGAGTGGATCCTAGAGTCTTTGTTGGTCTGAAACATTATATATATATATATATATATATATATATATATATATATATATATATATATTATATATACGGTATATTAGCCCTCTTCAAAAATCAACTTTTTCTTATTTTCATAGGTTTCTGTACTTTTTCCCATGCTTTTTGACCTGAAAAAGCCGAAAATCACAACCATTTTGACCTAGGTTGTTGGGAAGCATTGCCGCATGGAGCTTTAAGTTTTCTGCCTTGAAATCGGCCAAAAGCACCAGTTCCGGGGTCCCTTGAATCATGTTTTGCACTACAACTTTTTATCTAAACAAGATAGAGCAACAAAATAGGCACCAAATTAAATTAAATCCTCTTTCTAACTTATACAATTATGATAGTCTTAGAAGAAGAAATGGCACATTGGTACATACAAAGATTTCAGAAATATCACAAAATTCATTTTCTCACACTCAAGGCAGACAAGGCGCCTTATTCATGACACAAATTTGAGATTAACATTTTGTCACAAGTCTAATCGATCAAGAAGTGAAAGCATTACATGATGATTAATTTCATAATGACATTTACACAGTCAGTTGTTGAGTTTGTTTCTTGAAGCTGTCAAAGCGGCATCTGTTGAACTCCACAGCTTGAAGGAGATAGTCCCTTTGCTTGGCATCTGTTGTTATGACATTTGCAAAGCCGCTCATCATCTTGACACCACGTTCAGCAATGTCATTCACCGCTTTCAGATTCTTAACATAGTCCAATGCTTTTCTGTAGTCCTCATTCTGTGGCCAAGACGTGACCGGTTCCAGAAGCCACTCGGATCCAATGTTCAGTGTGTCCAGCAGGAAATGTGATTCTGGGCCAATGAGATCAACCAGGGTGGTCTTAGCTGTGACTCTCTGGAATAGAGGCTTTCCTGTTCTGAAGCTGTCTGGCTTCTCAGTGGCATGTAACTGGGCAGCAATGTCGTACTTCAATGTGTCACTCAATCTACTGCTGAACAGGGCAAATGGCACGACTTCCTGCGTCAGGTACCATTTGTGGTTTTCCATCTTATTAAGTACTGCATCAGCAAGCTCTGGGTCAGTTTTCTTGTACTTCAACATGTCCTGAATTAGACTTAGATCATTCACGGGAGCATCTGCAGCAGACATTGACATCATCCATACAGGAGTGTAGAACAGCGCAAGGAAGGTGTTGAGTCTTTCCAGCTTTGATACAGTGTCTTCGTCGTACTCAAGTTGATCTGCAAACATCAGCATTTTCATGGAGTACAGGTTTCTGGCCATCCATCTGGCCTGATGAATGGCGCCTGGTCGACTCCAGTGAATACCTCGAGGAGGCGTTCCTCCAAGAACAATGACTGTCAGTTCAGCCATTTCCCTGTAGTCAGCTCTTGGAAGCCTTTCTGCTGTTAGAATGTCTTGGAGTATTTCTTCACTGTTCTTCTTCTTTTCCTTCAGCCATTTGCTGTTGATAGCCAGCATCTTTGGGTTTTCCTTGGACAAGTCCATCCAAACATCCTTCAGATGCTCAAACCAGGGATTATCTGGCCCCTTCACCTTCCCAAACAGCTCCTACTAGGATTTCCAGGATGTGATGTCGACAGGCCAGATAAAACACCTTTTTGTTCAGCATTTTCTCTAGCAGTTTGGCAGCTCCTCTGTGAACTCCACTGTTACTGGATGTAGTGTCAAAAACAAGGGCAGTAACATTATCCGTAAGTTCCCGTCTCCAGTAAATCCATTGAAGCCTCAGCCTGAGCTGTGCCAGAAGAATTGTCGATGACAGGTACTCCCAATAACTTTCCTTCAGTGTATGAAGGTGGACCAGACACTAGCACAGCTAAAGTCTCTGAGGTACTTCCAGGTTCACTGCCCAAGACATCTTTGAGCAACTTTCCATCCCAGTGTAAGGCAGCATACTGTGGGGGGTTTTCACAAAACTTGGACATGTGACTCTGGTTGATATTATACCTGGACAGCATTCTGTTGCGACGTGTTGTTGAGGTTGAGATGACGAAGTTATCCAGATCAGCCCCTCCAGCTTTCAAGGTGGCAGAAACCATGGCAGTAACTTGATTGTCTGATAAACCAAGACAATCAGCTGTATTGCAGATGACATCACATTCCATGACCTTCCTTGGAAACGTCAAAGTCACACTAGTCACAGTGTCTTGATGGTGAGAACATCCAGGACGAGGCTGATGGTAATCCATGTCCTCTGTGTTAGCGTCGTTGTCAGTTGAGTCACCCCAGGTAATGTCATCCACATGAACAACTGCCTCTTGTTCTGCTGCAGCTGTAAAATAGTACAACATGTTAAGACAGTAATTGTTAAGTACATGCTAAATATCGCAATGGAGTAAAACTTAAAACTTTTTGTGACGTTCAAAGTAATTAGTTTTACCTTGTTCTTGTCTATGCTGCAGTCTTTCATTCCTCGCTGCTTGCTGCAGGGATCTTGTCTCAAAAATCTTGTCATGACCAGACATATGACCTTTCCTCTCAGTCTTTTGGTCTTCGTAGAACCTGATATCCTCATCTTTCTTCTCTGGATAACAGTCTGTTGTTCTGTATTTCCTGGATTGCATCTGGAGCTCCTATATCGAACAGGCTGTCTAATTCCAGCACAAATGCTCCTCTTTTTCCTCCAGGGTTACTTGCTCTTCCTTTGCTTTTCACCAGAGCACGATGTTTCTCATGTAGTTTCATGAAGAGCTTCATTGCGTTGTACTTGGTCATTGTCTTGATCCTAGCCATCTGCCAGAATGGGATGATAGATTCAACTGTTTTATATGCAAGGTCTTGAACCATGAGCCTCCCTGCATTTTCCGGTAAATTCTGAAGATTAAGGAAATACTGGAACGCCTGTCTGTTGGTGGGAAGCTGGGAACCACTGATAAAAGCTGAAGGGTATCCAACCAGGAAAGTTTCAGAGAGAGATCTGGTAGATGGCCCAGTTAACACCTGCCTGTGGACAGTACGTGGAGGTTCTGATATATCAACTGTGCGCCCACGGAGCTCCCTCAGCTCCTTGCTTAATGCCATTTTGAAGTTGTAACTTGTAGATGGTTTTCTAGATTCTGATTGAGTTTCTGTTGTTTCCTGAAAAATGATAGATAATTATTATTATTATTAATTATTATTTATTTATTTATTATTATTATTATTATTATTATTATTTATTAATTTTATGCTCTTTCATTTGATACCTAATTTTTGCTCTATCTTGTTTAGATCAAAAGTTAAAGTGCAAAACATAATTCAAGGGACCCCAGAATTGGCACTTTGGCCGATTTCAAGGCAGAAAATTTAAAGCTCCATGCGGCAATGCTTCCCAACATCCTAGGTCAAAATAGTTGTGATTTTTGGCTTTTTCAGGTCAAAAAGCATGGGAAAATGTACAGAAATTTATGAAAATAAGAAAAAGTTGATTTTTGAACAGGCCTAACGGTATACACACACACACACACACACATTATATATAGTATATACTAGTGATGTAGCGGATGGCATTTTTTTCACATCCGCGGATGCGGATGCGGATGAGGATGTTTGATTTCAACATCCGCGGATGCGGATGCGGATGTCTACATTTTTGTTATTTTTTAGGATATATTCGAGATTTGTTGTGTTTAACGTATATAATAAGTTATTATATAGAGAATAGCTGTAAATAATTGCTTTACTTTTCTCTGAACATATAAAATAATATCAAGCATCTAACTAATATAGAAATCAATTATTGAATTCGTCTGCAAATAAATTCGTTATATTTTGTTGAGTTTCAGCCACAATTAGAAACCATAATTGTGTTACCAGGATGCGGGACGTGAACCCAACTCAAATGCACCCCACTGACCTCTTTCCCCAACCTCCACCCTTATAGAAAGTGATCTTTAATTAGCTTGATAACTATTTATATTAAGTTTAAAGTTTTATTAGGCATATTTATAAATGAGTAATTAAAATAAAGTAAACTAAGATGTTCATTGTTTAATGTTCAAACTTAATTATAGGAAGGTTATGCTTAAGGAACATTAATTTTTCTGTCTTTTCTGCTGCCAGTCTGTTTCTCTTTTCATCATATATTAATCCAGCACTGCTAAATAATCTCTCGCTTGGTACGTTTGTTGGAGGACAGGCTAAATGTTTCCTTGCAAGTTTACTCAAGTATGGATAGATATTCTGGGTATTTTTCCACCAACTAATAGGATTGTCACATGCAGCCAGGCGTTTTTCTTGGTGATAGCTCTCGATCATTTTTACTACATCTTTTGACATCGCGTAGGTCTCGTCATTGCTGCTTGACTCAAGAAACTGAGACACAGATTCTGTGATAGATTTGCTTGTTGAAGGTGTTGATTCTGTCACTGAAACTTTTATTCTTTTGGTGGGTGGCGAAGCGACAGATTCAAGAGATTGAAGCTCTTCAACTGCTTTGCCAAGTGATGATTTAACTCGTTCTAATGTACTAGGTGAAAATAACTTAGCTTTGTAACGTGGATCTAAGTAGGTTGCAAGAGAGTAACTTCATACAAGAACAGCCTCTCGTCTTGTCGCTTGCATCACTTTTGCGCACAATGAACTAGTTCTATTAATATAGTAGAATTTGATAATTTCTGCTTATTAATGACATTTTATCTCAATGGTCCACATCCGCACGACATCCGCAGTCCAAAGTGCGGATGCGGATGCGAGAAAATGTGCGGATGTTCCGCGGATGCGGATGTGACCTACATCACTAATATATACACACACACACACACACACATACTATATATACATATATATATATATATGATGAATAAAACCACGAAGGGAAAAGAAAAACAAAGTGGTGCTCAAGAGCTTTCATCTAATGACATCGTCAGGAACACTGGGTGAGTGTTCCTGAGGATGTCATTAGACGAAAGTGCTTGAGCACCACTGTGTTTCTTTTCCCTTCGTGGTTTTATTCATCATAAGTATTTTTCATGTGTCACTTTCGTGAAATAATTTTCATATATATATATATATATATGGGAATGAACTCAGAATGGTTCCCTGAGGTTTTTTATGATACACACAGACCATGCATGGAACAAAGAACTCTTCTAGGATAATTAAATCCACGATAGTCCGAATAAGTAATGGTAAATGACAAATACCAGTTTTTTTTTTTCATGATGCTAGCCTGACATGGGGAACAGGTCACTCGCAAAGAGGTCCCAAAAATATAGCTTCCTTCACCAGCTATCTGCAAAGCAGATAGGATCCAGCTTTGGGACAGGATCTAGGGTTAAAGCAGCCTAGCTCAGCTACATTTAGAACCTCAATATAAGCAAAAGACCAGCTGCCTTCATGTCAGATTGAATACATCAAAGAAAAAGCAGTAACTATTATATTTTTAGTTAAAAAGCAAAACTTAAACCTCAACTGGCAGAATTGAGCATCCACTTTTCAAGGCACATAAAATGTCTGTTTCAAGCTGGGCTAGGCTGCTTTAACCCTAGATCCTGTCCCGAAGCTGAATCTGCCCACGTCAGGCTAGCATCATGAAAAAGAAAAACTATGGTATTTGTCATTTACTATTACTTATTCGGACTATAGTGGATTTAATTATCCTAGAAGAGTTCCTTGTTCCATGCACAATCTGTGTGTATCATATATATATATATATATATATACAGGGTGAGTCAAAAGTCTCCATACATAGGCAAAATGGTCACTTTATTATGCAATCACTCGTAAGTCACAAAATATGCTCTATGTGGGCACCATTACACTGAATGCACATACGGATGCATTACTCCCAGTCATGGCAAATGCGCATTAACACGTCTGGTGTTATACGTGCACACGCATCATGAATGCATTCCTTTTGGTGGTCTGTGTTTTGTATTTTCACCTGGTACACCATGGCCTTCAATTGCCCCTACAAGTAAAAATCAAGGGGGGTGAGGTCTGGGGACCTCTGAGGCCACTCCAGTGACCCGGAAACTGCTTTTAGTTTTATCATGACCATTTTGCCTATGTATGGATATACACACACAATACTCAAACATATTCTAGAGACAGGAAAGAAAACGTAGCAAGCTCGAGAGGAAAATCAGGACTCTATTCAGGCAATGAAGACAAACCGTAAAACATCTCCACAGATGCAGAACTGATGCAGAGAGACTCAAACTAGAGAGGAAAGTTGGCGAAACAGAAATGGACCTAAAGCAAACATTCATACATAAGACAAACAAGGAGGAAAACAAGGTAGCAGAAAACAAAAAATAACCCAAAATACTTCTACACATTTGCGAAAAGGAAAATGCAGTGTAAGGAGAGTATTGGACCATTGATAGATGGGGAGGCCGAATACACAAATGACCTGAAAGAAATAAGTGAACTGCTTAGGGAACAATTTAAATCTGTGTTTAGCACCCCTAAGTCCGAGATGGAAGTGGAAAACCCAGATGAGTTTTTTGACATTGATACAGATCAACCAAGAACAAATCCTGGCACAAACCTATTAAAGGACTTCGAGTTCACGAAAAGAGATGTAATTACAGCCTTATCACAGATGCTAGACAATTCAGCGACAGGACCAGTCACATGGAGTGCCACATTTCTGAAGAAATGCAGAGAGAGTATTGCAAAACCCCTATACTTACTATGGAGGAAATCACTTGACGCAGGACAAATTCCATTCCCCTTAAAGAATGTGAACATTGCCCCCCTATTTAAAGGTGGTAACAGAGCAACACCCAAAAATTATCGGCCAGTAGCTCTCACCTCACACCTTATAAAGTGTTTTGAACGCATAATTAGAGGCAAAACTACCTACTATCTACAGGAAAAAGACTTATACAACCCAAATCAACATGGCTTCAGGGCGGGAAGATCATGCCTGTCACAGCTACTAGACCACAAGGAGAAAATATTAGGAACATTGTGTCGATGACAAAACATTGATGTAATATATACTGACTTTGCTAAAGCCTTCGATAAATGTGACCATGGAATCATAGCACACAAACTTAAGGATACAGGAATTACTGGAAAGTTAGGAAGGTGGATATTTAATTTCTTGATGCAAAGAATGCAAAGTGGTGGTAAACTGAGTTAAATCAGAAGTCTCAGAAGTCATGAGCTCTGTCCCACAAGGGACAGTATTAGCTCCCTTGCTCTTCATAATAATGATTGCAGATATTGATGCAGATATTAAGGACAGTATTGTATCATACTTCGCAGATGAGACAAAGATATGTAAGGAAATATTGAATGAAGATGACATAAGAAAATTACAAAACGACATTGAAACATTATTCCAGTGAGTACAAGACAACAATATGAAGTTCAACAAAGAAAAATTCCAACTTCTAAGATATGGTAATAACAAGGAGTTACAGAAAAAAGGGTACAAAACTCCCCAAGCCAAACAGATAACACCAAATCCACAAGTCAGGGATCTTGGAGTAATAATGTCATCAGATGCAGAATTCAGAGAGCACTATAAAATCAAAATCACAACAGCTAGAAAAATAATGGGAATCATCTGGAGGAGCTTCCGCAGCAGAAAAGCAAACATCATGCTTAAATTATGGAAGAGAGTAGTCCTACCAATAATTGAGTATTGCTCAGTACTCAAGCCCACACAGAAAAAAAATATTGCAAGCATTGAAGCTATACAAAGGACTTTTACGTCTAAGATAGAGGAAATGGAAGGTGAAGACTACTGGTCTCGACTACAATCCCTGGAACTCTACTCTCTTGAAAGAAGGTGTGAGCGGTACACAATAATATACATATGGAAAATACTTGAGGGCTCTGTCCCTAACCTCAGAAATGAAATAGAAACAAACTGGAATGAGAGAAGAGGCAGATTTTGTACGGTCCCAGCTGCGATGGGACAAGGGGGCCATGAAAACGAGGATGGAAAATACCCTCAGAATACAGGACCCGAAGCTTTTCAATGTCCTTCCAAAAGAAGTGAGGAATCTCCAGCACACTGACCTGAATTACTTCAAGAACCAACTGGACAGATTCTTGTGCAAAGTCCATGACCAGCCATGCATGGCTGGCTATGAGGGCAGGAGGAGATCAGAGAGCAATTCCCTCCTTCAACAAATCCCGCAAATGATGCAGGATACTGCTGAGGAGTCGATAGCAGGTTGATCCTAAACTGTTGTTCAAACTCAACAAAATAACAAAATTAGGTACTGTAACAAAAGTATATACAGTATATCAGTATACACACACACACACACACACATATATATATATATATATATATATTATAAAGTTATAATGTTTCAGACCAAGAAAGACCCTAGGATCCACTCATGGCTGGTCTACCTAACTGTGTTTGTAATTGTGTATTGTGCCCTTAATTTTACTACCTTAAACTATACCCAATCTATCAACATATGCGTCTAATCAATTTTTAAACGTGTTTATAGACGTGCTACAAATTATTTCTTCCGGCAAACTATTCCACCTATTTACTATTCTATGCATAAAAAAGTTTTTGGCAACTTACACCCATTACTTCTAGTCTTATTATATTAAGGTATTTCGAAAAAGCTATCTTGATCTACGTTATCAAACCCATTCATAATTTTTTCAACCTGGATTAGATCACCCCTTAGCCTCCTAGTCTCGAGTGTAGTCAATTTTAACTCCTTAAGCTATCCTTGTACGACTTCGACCTAAGCAACAGAATCATTTTAGTTATTCATTTTTGAACTCTCTTGATTTTGTCTATATCTTTTCACATATGCGGATTCCAAAATTGCATCGCATACTCCAAATGGGGTCCAACTAATGATTTATAAAGAGGAACAATAATATCTCGCAATTTGTACTCAAAATTCTGAGCTATAAAACCTAACACTTTGTTTGCCTTATTGACCGCTGCTGTACTTTGTTTTGCTACTTTTAAATCACCAGTGACTATAACTCCTAAATCCTTTATCTTGTCTATGCTTGCTAACTCCTTCCCCGACATACTATACGCAAAACTACCATTAGGCAAACCTATATGTAGAATTTTGCACTTATCAACATTAAATCTCATCTGCCATTTGACTGACCAATCAACGATTTTATTCAGATCTTCCTGGATTTTACCTCTAACTTCGTCATTAATCGCCCTACTACCCAACTTTATGTCATCCGCAAACTTTGAAACTGTACTGACTAGGCCGACATCTAAATCGTTAATATATATAAGAAAAAGCAAGGGGCCCAATACAGAACCCTGAGGAATGCCACTCGCTACATTAGCCCAACACGACTCCACTCCATCAATGACCACCCTCTGTTTCCTACCTTGCAACCACTCTTCTATCCAATTTATTACTACACCCCTGATTCCATGAGCCTTAGTTCTTCCAATGAGTCTTTTGTGCGGTATGGTGTCAAATGCTTTTTGAAAATCTAAATACACTACATCAACCACCCGATGACTATTGTAAACTTCAACCATGCTTTGAAAAAACTAAAAGATTAGTTAAGCAAGATTTGTTTCGCCTAAAACCATGCTGCATATTTCTAACCAAGTTATGCAATTCTAAGTGTTCGACTGTACGATCCCTAATTATTGATTCCAGTAGCTTACCTACAACAGACGTTAAACTGATTGGCTAACTTGAAATTATCTAGTATGCACCCTTCAGAAATAGACGCATTAAAAATCTTTGTTAGGGGCACAACAATGCTTCCTTTTAATTCTTTTAGTTGTATGGATATGGAATCTGGCCCCGGTGATTTACGCATTTTCATTTTATCAATATAGCACATTGCGGAGGGTGAACCCTTTCCCCTTTTAGTCGTCAGCCCTTTCCCCCTGGCCTTTATTATTATTTAGGTATTAAATTTAAGTTTTTGATGAAAATATTGTTATAGGATTTTAATGGTTCTCTCTTTCTTTCCAGAGGAATAAATAGATAGTAATAAGTAAATAAACATTAAGATAAACTATTAAGTAGAAAGATAGTAATAAATAAAAAGCATTAAGAAGATAAATAATAAACATTAAGTTGTGAATAAATAATAAGTTATATAAAGATAAAGGTTGTTAAACTTGTAAACAAGGAATGAGGAATAAAACAGTTTTGTTAATATAGTAGGAAAAAAAAAAGAATGAGTTGGACAGTTGCATGTTAAAACCTGTTAGCAAAATGCAAGAATTAAAGTAAGTACTAAATTATTAATATTTTAACAAACGAAAGGAATAAAAAGATAGTAAACAGACAGTAAATAATGAAGTTGTTAATAGATTCCAAGAATCAGTTGTGTGGTGTGTGTGTGTGTGTGTGTGTGTGTGTGTGTGTGTGTGTGTGTTAAAACTAAATCAAATGTTAAAAGAAATAAAAAAATAGTTTAAGAAAATCAAGAACATAACAGAAGGAAGCTATTCTTACAAGACTTGTGAAATAAGTGAGAAACTATTGGCAGTACCAGCCAGCAGTCGTGGAATTGGGGGTCTGGGCAGCGAGCCTGGACCCAACAACCCTTCAAGGTAAGCAGCCTGGTTTCGTGGAGGCCTTAAATTAAAAAAATTCTTATTCTTGGTGCGGCCATTAGGTTAATTCCAATCCCACCACAGCATTACCTCCCCTTTACTAACCATAATCTTATCCAAAATATTACCATTATCAAAAGGTATGTTTATGACTGTAGGGATATTCGTTACATCTTCTATACTAAAAAGTGACATAAAAAATTCATTTATTAAGGTTGCCACCATTTCCTTGTTTTCAGAAACTAGCTCTCCATTAACATTTTTCAATGGGCCCAAGACACTTTTTACTGGATTTCTATTGTTGATGTATTGAAAGAATCGCTTGGGGTTTTCTTTACTGTCACAAGCTATGGAGATTTCAAATTCGCGCTTGGGCTTTTTATTACACTTTTCGCTTCATGCCTCTGAGATATGTAGTTGTTTCATAACCACAAATTGTCTTTATCACACTTATGTAGCCTATAAGCCCTATCTCTACTCTTTATAATGTCTCCTACTCTAGAAGTAAACCACAAGGGCTTGTTGTTTACTTTCGCACACTTAATTTTGTATGGTACACATTCCTTATTTAGTCCTAAATACTGTTTCAAACAATTCCCACATTAGTTTTGCATTGGAGATCCCCATTGCATTTTCCCAATTGATGTGTGAAAATTCATTTCGAAATTTACAAAAGTCTGTGTGCTGGAAGTTAGGAATTTTAGTAGAGTTAGCTGGTTTCAAGTGACTTACTGTGAGGACAAACTCTACCATATTGTGATTTGTGATCGCTATTGCTTAATGGTTCTATTACTTGAAGATCAGTGATCAGCCTATCATCCATAGTTGTTATTAAATCTAAAATACTGCCCAACCTTGTAGGTTCCCCAACCTTTTGAATAAGAAAGCTATCCTTGAGAAAATTAACTAAACAATTACCTTCCACATCTCCCTGCATTGTATCGTAATTCACATTGGTGCAATTAAAGTCACCCATAACTAAGGCCTGCTCACTACCTATTATTCTCTATATATATCTATATCTATATACATATATATCTATATATATCTATCTATCTATCTATATATATATATATATATATATATATATACAGGGCTATTAAAAATGATTCACCTGATTTCAAATGAGAATATTTTTTAATGTTACAAATACAGTGTGATTTGTGATACATCAACCAAAAGAAAAACTGTCCAAATTTTGTCTCTCACCTCATAAATGCTCTATGTGACTTCCCCTAGTTGAACGAGCAACATCGACACGATAGTCGAATTCCTCCCATACTCGCTCCAGCATGTCCGTTGTCACTGACTCTACGGCAGTAACAATGCGAGTTCGGAGCTCATCCAAAGATGTGGGCAACAGTGGCATGTACACAGTATCCTTAACGTACCCCCAAAGGAAGAAGTCGCACGGTGTAAGATCCAGCGACTGTGACTACCGATTTACAGCTCGAAAACTGCAACACACAAAACGCCTTCTGCTGTGCGGACGCCATTTTCACACTGACTGTTTGTTGCTAGGCTAGGCCACGGCGTGACTTTGGAGCCCTCTCGCGGTGATCTTGTAAAACTCGGAGATTTCCTTTTTCATGTGGTGTATGCCCAGTTGATGCACGGTTGATAGGTACGGAAGTATTCTCAGTTGAAATCGGATGAATCATTTTGAATAGCCCTGTATATATATATACACATATAAACACTACTATATATATATATATATATATATATATATAATATATATATATATATATATATATATATATTAGTGGTGGACCAGATGTCAGTTTTTAACATCTGCGGATGTGGATCTTTAATTTCAATATCTGCGGATGCTGATATTTAGTTAATCTATCAATATAATATAGAATTATAAATATATGACAATTTTTCAAATTTCGTGATATTACTATTATGGCAGGCAATGCATAAGAATTAAAATTAATATTAATGTTTTCATTATGATAAAAAAAATAACTTTCTCAAGATTTTCAGCCACAGAAAATTCAATGAAACAAGTTTCATTCAATTTTCTGTGTTACCAGGTATTTATATTTTGAGGTTTATATATTTGTTTGTTCATTAATAATTCACTGGTCAACAAAGTTTTTGTCAGATATTTTTACTTGAACTATGTGTAATTTTTTACGTTGATTACGAAAATGAAAACAGAATTTTTCTATCATCTGCAGTTTTAGAGTGACAGGAATTTATAAGGATTTGAGTTAGAATAGGAAGGGGGCAGGATCTGCCCCTTCCTCTTCCTCTGCTTATAAATTGCTACACATCACTGTTGACTTTCATTTGTCAGTTACTCATTTGATTTCACTCAATGAACATTGTGCATTTTATTCGTGATTTTCCTTAATCATTTTTTGTGTTAGTACATTCATATTGTTTCATGACAGAATGCCATGCAAGTGTCAACCATCCAAACTGTTTCTGTTATGTGTGCAGAGAGTTAACACTTAAATTTCAAAGGTGAAATTTCACCCCCCTCATCAAAAAAGCATACAAACTTTATTTTGGTTGCAAGGTAGGGGATCAGAACAAGACGTGGGCAACACCTCATATATGCTGTATCATGTGTTTAAGACTTCTGACAGGCTGGCTAAATGGGTCTTGTCAAATGCCATTTGCTGTTCCAATGATATCGAGAGAGCCGAAAGAACATTTAACAGATTGTTATTTCTGCTTAACAAATATACTAGGCATTACTGCAAAATCTAAACATATGGTACAATACCCAAATTTACCATCAGCCATAAGGCCTGTTTTACATAATAAACATTTGCCAGTACCAAGGCCACCGGAAACGTGGTTTAGATGATGAAAATTAAATTGATGTACAATGGTAATGACGAAGCTCAACATGGTTTACTGACGGACGATGTTGATCCAATGTTTGAACCATCTTGTTCATCGACAGAGCCTCACTTAATATCTCGAGCAGACCTGAGCGAGCTTGTCTGTGATCTGAAATTGTCAAAAGATCAATCCGAACTTTTCGGCTTCCAGGTTGAAATCTTCAAGAAAAAGGCACTAAGATATCTTTTTACTGCAAGCATCAAAGAAACTTTCTACCCTCTCATGAAAACCCTTGGCCAACAACATGATCCAAACAAATGGCGCCTATTTATTGATTCCTCGAAGCTGAGTTTAAAAACTGTATTACTCCATAATGGAAATAAATACCCTTCAGTTCCATTAACACATGCTGTACATATGAAGGAATCATACGACAATATGCACCTGCTTGTGAAACATATCCAATATGATAAATACTCTTGGCATATCTGTGGAGACTTGAAAGTGATTGCACTTCTTCTTGGTTTACAACTGGGTTATACGAAATTCTGTTTCCTCTGTGAATGGGACAGCAGAGCACAGGAAAGCCATTACCGAAAGAAACAATGGCCACTTCGACAAGCGTTGATTCCAGGGCATAAAAATCTCATCAGTTCACTCTTCTTAATCCAAAAAAGTTATTTGCCCCCACTAAATATTAAACTTGGTTTAATGGAAAATTTTGTTAAGGCTATGGATCTACTTGACACAGAAATTTATGAGGATCAGCGAGGTGAAAATCAAAGAAGGGATATTTGTGGTCCTGCAAATTAGAGAAATCATGAGAGACAGCGCGTTTGATGAAACTCTAAGTGAAGTTGAAGGAGCAGCTTGGAGAGCATTTAAAGTAGTGAACACAAATTTCCTCAGAAACTTCAAGGCCTACAAAGACATGGGGTGCAACATGTCGTTGAAAATTAATTTTCTTGACTCACATCTCGACTTCTTCCCAACAAACTTAGGCGATGTTAGTGATGGGCATGGGGAACACTTTCATCAACAAATATCCATGATGGAGAAGCGATACCAGGGCAAGTGGAGCCCCAGCATGTTGGATGACTACTGCTGGACATTGTCAAGGGATGGCCCAGAGGCGAAATACAAGCGTAAATCATCAGTAGCCACATTTTAGGTGAATTCAATATGCATTTTCTACTTTGATATTGCTATTACGCCTATAAATTAGTCCAAATTTCATTTTCGATTCACTCAATATTGGTGGGTGATAGAAAAATTTTGAGGCCATTTTTGAACTCTGGTAAAAAACCTATAAGATCCACCCATTTTTGTTCATGTGACAAATAAAAAGTTTGATTTTGTCGACCAGTGATAATTAATACTTTACATGAAATGTGCATGACTGGGCCTTATAAGCTACTTTATAAGCTAATTTGATTGTAAATTGCATAATTTATTGTAGGTAATATTCGCATAACATCCGCAGTCAGAAGTGCAGATGCAGATGTTAAAAATGAGGTGGATATCCAGTCCACCACTAATATATATATATATATATTATATATATATATATATATATATATATATATATATATATATATATTCAACCCTGGATGATTCCGGTGCTATTCCTCCATCTCCTCCTCCTGACTTTATTATGTCAAAAATTAGAATCTCTTCGAAAGATTTTTTTTTCCCTACCCAATCTGGTCTCAACTCTCGGCAGGGTACGGTCCTGATGGTCTTCCTCCTGTTGTTCTCAAGCAGTGTGTTTCTGTGCTGACTCCCTGCCCAGACAAACTCTTTCATCTTTGTCTCTCATTTAGTACTTTTCCTTCTTGCTAGAAGTTTGCTTTCATTCAGACTGTCCCAAAGAAGAGTGACCGCTCTCAACCCTCCAACTATCATCCAATTGCTTTGATTTCTTGCCTTTCCAAAGTTTTTTAATCTATCCTTAAATGGAAGATTCTTAAACACCTCTCTTCTCACAATGTTCTTGCAGATCGTCAGTATGGGTTCCGCAAGTGACGCTCTACTGGAAATCTTGCATATCTCTCTGACTCCTGGTGATCATCCTTTCAGGATTTCATGAAATTTTTGCTATTGCGCTAGACACATCGAAAGCTTTTGATAGAGTCTAGCACAAATCTTTAATCTTCCAAACTTACTTCCTTCAGTTTCTATCCTTCTATCTGTGCCTTCATCTCTAATTTCCTTTCTGGCCAATCTATAGATGTGGTTGTAGATGACCACTGTTCTTCTTCTCCTAAAGCTATTAACAGTGGTGTTCCTCAGGGTTCTGTTCTGTCACCCACTCTTTTCCTTTTATTTATTAATGATGATGATCTGATTCGCACTTCCTGTCCTATTCATTCCTATGCCAATGATTCCACTCCATTTCTCCACCCACTTTGCAAAGCATCCCTCTCAACAGTCACTTCATGATTCGTGAAGGATGGCTATGGAACACCTGACCTTTGATCTTTCTGCTGTATCTGATTGGGGCAGAGAAAACCTCGTGGCTTTCAATGCCTCAAAAACTCACTTCCTTCATATGTCTACTCGTCGCAGTCTTCCACACGACTATTCCCTTTATTTTCAACAATACACAACTCAATCCTTCCTTATCTCTCAACTTTTCTGGAAAGATCACATATATTCTTTTTCCAAAACCGCTTCTAAGAAGTTTGGTGTGCTGTACCACCTTCGCGGCTTCTTCATCTCCACTCAGTTGCTGTCTCTGTACAGGGGTCTCGTTCGCCCCCTGTATGGAGTATGTTTTTCACGTGTGGGGTGGCTGAACCCACACAGCTGCGCTTGACCGAGTGGAATCAAAGGCTTTTTGTCTCATCAATTCCCCACTTCTTAATGATTGTCTCCAATCTCTCTCTCTCTCTCTTTGCCAATGTTGCCTCACTCTCTCTTTACTATCACTATTATAACGGACATTGTTCTTCTGAACTCTCTAACTGCATGCCTCCTCCTTTAAGGAGAGCACGCAGACCAGACTTCCTACACTTTCTCATTCCCTTTCTGTCCAACTATTTAATGCAAGGGTTAATCAGTATTTTCAATCTTTCATTTACTCAACCAGTCAACTCTGGAATAGTCTTCCTCAATCCATCTTTCTTCCTGTCTATGACCTCCCATCTTTCAAATGCAGTGTCTAGGCTTCTCAAAAACCCTAGACCACCTTGATTTTGGCTCTTTTCTTCCTCTATGGGGAGGGGGGACACTTTTGTGGGCATTTGCCCCTGACCCCTCCTTCCTGCGTTAAAAAAAATAAAAAATATATATATATATATATACATATATACATACACACACACACACACACACTATATAAGAATGCCCTCAAGCCCTACTCCTATGATGTTTATATATTTAAACTAAAAAATAAAAAAAAAATTAAGTTCAAAATTAGTGAAAAAGAAAATGGGGTAGTAGGAGTGTCCTGGGGTCAAATGGGTCGATTTTAGTTTTGGTTTTGCCTGCATAACTTTATTAATTATTTTTTTAAATCTGTTTGCTGCTGTGAATAGGCCTACTCAAAGCCTATGTTTGATATAAATATGTCTTTTACCTAGTTCATGCGCAAATTCAAATTAATTCAAATTACTTAAACAGATTAAACTGCGAGATGAAAACCTCTCACCTAAAATTTAATCAGCAGTTTTAAGGCATGTACCTCACAAAGTCAATAGACCCATTTGACCCCACCCATGGGGTCAAATGGGTCTAGCAATTTTTTTAATATTTTTTTTTAGGACTAGAAACTCAAAGTTTGGTTAGTTTTATAGCTAACTTTGGTCTTGATGTAAAAATGATCTATTAAAATTTCTTTTAGGTTTTAAAAAACAAAAAATTAGACCCATTTGACCCCAGGGTACTCTACTGTATTATCATGGTTTGTTTGAAAAAAATATTCAATCCAATTACATAAAACATGCCTACTTAAAAAGTATTCAAAAGAAAGCAAATGTGCCTTACACCTAGACCCTTGAGTGCTCTTCCCCTCCTGAAGTGTCCTTTGGGCCACTCTGGGGCCAGTTTTATTGCTTTATCAGCATCTTTTAAAGCACTGAAAAAAAATTAAAAAATCAAATCAAATCAAGTGACTTCATATTTGCTCAAATTAAAACTTGTAACCTAAATTAGGGTTGTACAATTCCTAACAATTTTGAGTGGTAAATTTTGGAAATTTTTGGAAACTGGAGAATTTTGGGAATTTTGAACTCATTTTCATAAAATGAACAGCTACATATACAGTATTCTTGGATCTGGGTACTCTGTGTAATTTAACCAAGAATAGAAATTCAAAATGCAATTGGTGATATTAATAAGTGATTTGCTTCAGTATGATACTGGCATCTTGCAGCAGTATGGCATTGGATATGTTGAAATGGGAAACCCTCTTGAAATTTGTTTTAACCCTCAATTATTTCACAAGAAGGAAATTCTCAGAATGCTGAAATGAAAACTCATCATGCAAAAATAAATCTTACCAATTAATGAAACTTAAAATGTAAATTTTGGGCACAGTGATTTCAAATTATTATTTTTAACCAGGTACATTCTCACCAAACTGACCTGAATTCAACAAAGACAAGCGATATAAAAAGCCAGAACTACTATTTTTTCATTGGGACATGCTTAAATGTTATATGTTACCATTTGCTACCAAATAATATCTAATAAACCTTAAAAATTACCTAAAATTGAAAATTCCCCAAAATTCCCAAAACTTTATATCTCTTTGCAACCTACCTAAAATTCATTATTATTATTATTATTGTTGTTGTTGTTGTTGTTGTTGTTGTTGTTGTTGTTGTTGTTGTTGTTGTTGTTGGTTGTTGTTGTTGTTGTTGTTGTTTAGGGTTGTTTTCACCACCTCAATTAAAACAAGGTCATGTGGTGGTGGTGGTGGTGGTGGTGGTGGTGGTGGTGGTGGTGGGGGGGGGGGGGGGGGGAGACCATGTGGTACAGCCAACTACTAAACAGACTCAAAGTCGTTTAACCTCGCTAATCTAACAAAAAACGATGTTGAGACATGGCTATGAATAACCCTTAAATGTGTATCTTTTACAATTTAAGAGTCACTCAATGACTATCTTCAAGATGAAGATTATTTAATTGTGATTATATAAAATAAATAAAGTAAAACCTTATGAATTTATTTACATATACCCAAAATTCCAAGGCTTCCAAAAAAAAAAAGGCAGCTATCTCCCCCAAAATAGACAAACTTAAGAAATGTATCTAATTGAACTTGTGCAGAAATGAGCAAGACAAATTTAATTTCTTTTGGTATTTAGTAAACTATTACTGAGTAAGAATATCAGATTAATCCGCATTCTTGGGAAAAAATTTTGTCTATAGCAGATCTTAATTTATTTCAGATATGTCCAGGCTATCAGATAAGGTAACTGTAACCACATGAAATCAATGGAGAGAGAACCTCAAATAATTTTTTTTTTCTTAACTGAGGCAGAAAAGAGACTTGAAACAAGAAAAAACAACACTAAAGTTCATATAATTTATATGAACTTAACTATTAAGAGTTCAGAAATGTCCAATTTATGTGGAAGCCAGGAGAAGCCTGTTAGGTTCTATAATGATTTAGTGACTCCACTAAGTTACATTAGCCATTTCAAAATTAGCTTCCTAAACTTATTCATACATTTCATGGTGCTGCTTCTTCAATATTCTGCTTTTGAAGTAAATATCAAAACTCATATTTGAAGGAGATAACCCCTTTTCTTGGGAGTTTTTTTTATGGAAGAAACCAAAGACAGCAAGTACTCACTCAACATATTGGTGTAACTGGCCATAGCAATAAGACCTATTGCCAAAAAACCTATGATCATTTGGGTCTAAACGAATGGCTTCAGTAAACAGATGAATGGCTCTCTTATACTCTCCCTTATTCGCTTCTTCATTTCCTCTCATGGCATGTTGACGCGATTGTATTTGACGAGCTTCTAACATTACTACTGCAAACGAAGTTAAATCATCTTGTTACACTCAACAGTAATACAAACAAAAACTCCTGAAAACGAATACCCAATAAGGTTTAAACTTGCTGAGCTTTGAACTAGAGACATTGACACTAACCACTCCACCATAGTAAGAGTCAAGGCTAGATACAAGATAAATAACTTGCTACTGGAATGCATATGGGCACAAGTATAAAAACCATAGCCTCTTATTATTAAAATTAAATGTGGGTCATTCCATATGAAGTCACCTAGAGGTCCCCAGGTCACCCTCTTCGAAAATTCTGAAAAAATTATCATTTGTAATTCTATCAAACTTATGCACAGATCCCAAATTTTAGGTCAATATTACTTATAGTTTTTGAGATACAACAATTTGAAATTGTGCTATTTTTCCTTATTTTTTGGCATCATTGGCAAAATCACATGAATGTCCAACTTTAGGCAACCATATCTTTTTTGTTTATCCCTTCACAAGGCTGATATGTTATAATGTTTCAGACCAACAAAGACCCTAGGATCCACTCATGGCTGGTCTACCTAACTGTGTTCGTAATTGTGTATGTCCTCCGTGGTGGCGGAGGGGACCTACAATTTTACGTGGGTTCCGAACCACAAGAACATAAGAAATTTATGTAACAACTTCCTGTACAATGTGTACATTGGCCGACCAATTTAGCAAAACTAATTAATTATCGATTTAAAACTAAAGATAGAATCTCTGGATCCAGAGGATCACGTCATAATAGACTACTATCCACAAATGTTACACTCTATATCTATTTATAACCGACATGCAAATATATCAGATCCAGAGAATCCAGTCAATTTCATTACGGTATCCATCAATACTAGTACCTTGTCACGAAAAATAAGTCACGGTCCATATCGATTGTGGACCAAGTCAAAATTTACAACCATATACATTACAATATATACACTTAGGAGGAAAAGTGTAGGTGTGGCTGTAAAGACTGTACAGTAATGTAGAAATGTGTGTGCACCCATCTTGGGTCTCCCATTTAAAGGTGTTTGTGGGGCAAGTGAAGATCATGAGTTTTTCAATACCTCACAGTACTATGGGGGGCACCGCTCAGCAGAGGAATCTCTTTAAATGGGGTGTGTAAGGACAGAGAGTATCCCCTAACCCAAGACGCTGCCTCCCTATATCCCACAACACTTGTGTTGAGCTGTGGGATCTATCCCCACAAAGCCTTAATTTTACTACCTTAAACTATACCCAATCTATCAACATATGCGTCTAATCGATTTTTAAACATGTTTATAGACGTGCTACTAATTACTTCTACCGGCAAACTATTCCAGCTATTTACTATTCTATGCGTAAAAAAGTTTTTGGCAACTGCTGTCTCGAACCTTCTACTTGTCAACTTACACCCGTTATTTCTAGTCCTATTATATTGAGATATTTCGAAAAAGCTATCTCTATCTACGTTATCGAACCCATTCATAATTTTGAAAACCTGGATTAGATCACCCCTTAACCTCCTAGTCTCGAGTGTTGTCAATTTTAACTCCTTAAGCCTATCCTCGTACGACTTTGACCTAAGCGACGGAATCATCTTAGTTGCTCGTCTTTGAACTCTTTCGATTTTGTCTATATCTTTGCGCATATGCGGATTCCAAAATTGGACCGCGTACTCCAAATGGGGTCTAACTAATGATTTATAAAGTGGAACTATAATATCGCGCGATTTGTACTCAAAATTTCGAGCTATAAAACCTAACACTTTGTTCGCCTTATTGACCGCTGCTGTACTTTGTTTCGCTACTTTTAAATCACTAGTGACTATAACTCCTAAATCTTTTTCCTGCTCTACGCTTGTTAAATCTTTCCCTGACATACTATACGCAAAATTACCGTTACGCGAACCTATATGCAAAATTTTGCACTTATCCACGTTAAATCTCATTTGCCATGTGACTGACCAATCAACGATTTTATTCAGATCTTCCTGAATTTTACCTCTATCTTCGTCATTAATCGCCCTACCACCCAGCTTCGTGTCATCCGCAAACTTTGAAACTGTACTGACTAGGCCGACATCTAAATCGTTAATATATATAAGAAAAAGCAAGGGGCCCAATACAGAACCCTGAGGAACGCCACTCGCTACATTAGCCCAACACGACTCCGCTCCATCAACGACCACCCTCTGTTTCCTACCTCGCAACCACTCTTCTAGCCAATTTATTACTACACCCCTGATTCCATGAGCCTTAGTTTTTTCAATGAGTCTTTTGTGCGGCACGGTGTCAAACGCTTTTTGAAAATCTAAATACACTACATCAACCGCCCGATGTCTATCGTAAACGTCAACCACGCTTTGGAAAAATTCTAAAAGATTAGTTAAGCAAGATTTGTTTCGCCTAAATCCGTGCTGCGTATTTCTAACTAGCTTATGGAATTCTAAGTGTTCGACTATACGATCCCTAATTATTGATTCCAGTAGCTTACCTACAACAGACGTTAAACTGATTGGCCTATAATTTCCCGCCGCACCTTTATCGCCTTTCTTAAAGATAGGTGTTACGTTTGCTAACTTGAAATTATCTGGTACGCACCCCTCAGAAATAGACGCATTAAAAATCTTTGTTAGCGGCACAACAATGCTATCTTTTAATTCTTTTAGTTGTATGGGATATATGGAATCCGGACCCGGTGATTTACGCGTTTTCATTTTATCAATATAGCGCATTACCTCCCCTTCACTAACGACAATATTATCCAAAATATTACCATTATCAAAAGGTATTATGTCTATGACCGTAGGGATATTCGTTACATCTTCTATAGTAAAAACTGACGTAAAAAATTCGTTTAGCAAGGTAGCCATTTCCTTGTTTTCAGAAACTAGATCTCCGTTTACATTTTTCAATGGACCCAAGACACTTTTTACTGGATTTCTATTATTGACGTATTGAAAGAATCGCTTGGGGTTTTCTTTACCATCACGAGCTATGGAGATTTCAATTGGACTTTTTTATTACACTTTTCGCTTCACGCCTCAGAGAGATGTAGTTGTTTCGTAACAACAAATTGTTTTTATCGCACTTATGTTGCCTATAAGCCCTATCTCTACTCTTTATAATGTCTCCTACTCTAGAAGTAAACCACAAGGGCTTGTTGTTTACTTTCGCACGCTTAATTTTGTACGGTACACATTCCTCATTTATAGTCCTAAATACTGTTTCAAACGATTCCCACATTAGTTTTGCGTTGGAGTTCCCCATCACGTTTTCCCAATTGACGTGTGACAATTTATCTCGAAATTTACAAAAGTCTGCGTGCTGGAAGTTAGGAATTTTAGTCGAGTTAGTTGGTTTCGAGTGACTTACTGAGAGGACAAACTCTACCATATTGTGATCGCTATTGCTTAACGGTTCTATTACTTGAAGATCAGTAATTAGCCTATCATCCGTAGTTATTACTAAATCTAAAATACTGTCCAACCTCGTAGGTTCCCCAACCTTTTGACTAAGAAAGCTATCCTCGAGAAAATTAACTAAACGATTACCTTCCGCGTCTCCCTGCATTGTATCGTAATTCACGTTGGCGCAATTAAAGTCACCCATAACTAAAGCCTGCTCACTACCGATTATTCTCTTTAGTTCACGATATAACGCTTCGTCCGTATCAGCTGTTTGATTAGGGGGCCTATATATAACCGCAACAAGAAGTTTGAAGTCGTTTAATTTAAGTTCTGCTATAGTCGAATCTATCGGTTCTGGAATTGAGTGCTTTACTTCTATAACGTTCGCAATATTATCTTTGATATACAACATAACACCGCCTCCTCGCCTACCTATTCTGTTTTTAACAAAAAGTCTATAACCTTTAATTTGATACTCCCCTACAAAGTCACGTGTTTCAGTGCTAAGCCACGATTCGTTTATCGCAATTAAATCATAGTCTTTACAAGCAATTAAAGAAAAAAATTCATTTATTTTATTTCGTAGGCTACGAGCATTTAAGGATAGAACCTTCAAATTGCTTGCAATTACGACACCTTCGCGAGCGCAGGGGAAACTTGTAGAATTTACGCTGGGACCGTTCGAGTTACGGCAGCCTGAAAAGAGAGAGTATTATGAAATAGTCTTCCTAAACGCGCAGCTCCTACGTCATTAAGATGAAGTCCATCTTCGAGGAACAAGTCCCTCCTGCCGTAGAAACTGTTCCAAAAATTCGCATAATGCACTCCTTCCTGTTGGCAAAGAGACTTTAGGTTATTGTTAATATAGGTCGCCTTGCTGTAGAAATCGTTACGTTGGATAATTCGAGGAAGTATACCTGTTAAGACAATCTTATTAGTTTTCTCCTTTAGTCGCTCTATTAAGTCCCTGTACCTAGCCAGCAGTTCTTCCGATCTAGAATTTAAAACGTTATTAGTACCGACATGAATAACATACGTTGTGTCCTCGGCGGTACCATCTGTAAAATGGTCAACACTATTAGTTATATCCTCCACCCTTGCCCCAGGGTAGCAGTAACAGCGCCTACGACGAGGGTTTCTCCCACAGAATTCCTCGAGCTGCCCTCGAACAATGGAATCGCCAACAAGTAGTATTTCCGGTTCATCAGCATCTTCGAAACCTAAAACAGTAGTCATAGAATCCATATTTAATGTCAAATGAAACCTACCTCTTATAGTTTGCCACATACAAGGCTTCAAAAATCAAAGAAAGCTTAAAAATTCACTAATGGTTACCTTCTTTTCACTTGTACTGATAAAAAACTATTTATACTTAAGAGCCAAAATTAATTTTACAGTTTGTTATAGTGCATTTGTAGTTAGAAATGCTTTCAAAAGCTCTCTATTATCTATAGAATTGGAAACAATAACTATTAAAACAAAGTGAAAAATTTAATTTTTGCAAAAAGAAGCCTATATTCATGCCATTATTACCCCATCAGGACAGTTAGCCATCACTTTCATATGTTTACCATATGTTCATATACATTTAGGCAAACTACAGTCAAACTTTGGTTGTCAGCTTCCTTCAATATTTAAGCTGCATTGGCCAGAGGGTGTCATATGACCCTCACTGCAGCGAGCCTGGGGGGTGTCAAATGACTTTTGATCAGATCTGAGCCAGAATTTCAAGCTGATGTCCTGAAAAATGAATGGAACTTCTTGGTCCGGCGCTCTGAGCTGTTGTCATGAGGGTGTCCTCAAATTTCTCATATATGGCTTGGTGAGAGCCCCATATATATGATAACCGCATTACCCCCCCCCTTCCCCCATCTATGGCGCACAGTGGGTTAACATGATCATTGTTTAACAAACAGTAAACTTGTTTGAGTTTGTTCAAGAAATATTAGTATTGCGCAATATTACATACAGAGAATATGATGACCTAATCTTGTCTGAACTTGTACATACCTTGTGCAATCCCTGCTATTATATATAAGCTGTCCCAATCTCATGAATTCTCATACTTACAGAAATGGAGTTGGAGGCTACACAAAGCTGTTCTATTGGACAGAAATTACATGTACAGGGTGTACATAAAGTCAGGATCTATTTTTGTGAAGCACTTGGAAATTATATGGAATTCAATCATAAAATGATAAAGTGGTAACATTTATTAAATAATTAAGAGTAGGATTCGACGTGACACCCATCAGTATCCCTGCACAGCTCAAATCGTTCCGCAGCATTTCTAAACACATTCTGGGGCATTTGCGGGTTATGTTATCTGCAGCAGTTTGTATACGTAAGTTTTCAAGACTCGTAATCTTCGTCTGATAGACGTGTGATTTGATAAAGCCCCATGCAAAGAAATCTAAAGGGGTTAAATCTGGTGATCTCGCTGGCCAAGGTCTGTTGCTTCCGTGTCCGATCCAGCGATTTGGAAAATGTCCATTTAGATAATCCTGAACAATTTTGGCATAGTGACAAGGAGCACCATCATGTTGATAGACGATGGGGATAGATTGTTAGTACCGTCGTCTATCAACATGATGGTGCTCCTTGTCACTATGCCAAAATTATTCAGGATTATCTAAATGGACATTTTCCAAATCAATGGATCAGACGCAGAAGCAACAGACCTTGGCCAGCGAGATCACCAGATTTAACCCCTTTAGATTTCTTTGCATGGGGCTTTATCAAATCGCATGTCTATCAGACAAAGATTACGAATCTTGAAAACTTACGTACACGTATACGAACTGCTGCAGATAACATAACCCCACAAATGCCCCAGAATGTGTTTAGAAATGCTGCGGAACGATTTGAGCTGTGCAGGGATACTGATGGGCGTCAGGTCGAATCCTACTCTTAATTATTTAATAAATGTTACCACTTTATGATTGAATTCCATATAATTTCCAAGTGCTTCACAAAAATAGATCCTGACTTTATGTACACCCTGTATGTATGTCATAAAAGGACTTACTGAGAAAAACTTGGTATACTCATGTTGGATCAGTTAAACAGTGAGGATAAAGCGCTGCTATCATGGAGATGTGATATATTGTTGGCAAACAGTGATACTGTTTTTTTTCATCATGAGAAAATGTTTTTGTTTCATTACAAAAATCTTCAACACACTTGTGCAGACCCAAGAAAAGTTCACAGAAAGGAAATTGCAAGTAAGTTTCCTATATATTACATTATTATTGAAATTTGTATTTATATTGTTCTAACATTCCTATCTAATACCAGTAAGTTTATATTCATTTATAACATTTGTAGTTTTGTATCCTATGGCGAGTGAGATTTGAGAAAAATTTGATTTAGAATTGTATTTTATGGTTATCAGAATCCCTACACACTATAGACAGTGACACTGCCAGGATGATGAATATAAAACCAGGACAAAATCTGTGCCAGAGTGCAGCAAGTGCCCCACACAATGTGAAGAACAATGCCTACAGCCTCTACTGGATGATGGAGCAGGTACCAGTAGGTCTTGTGGATCAGTTGAAGATTTTCAGCCAGTAGTAGTTCTTTGTCAGGAACTGAACACAAGTGCTAGTGTCCTGGACTGGTCTCCTCTAAAATTTGAGTGTGACAAAGACAAAGTTCTTACACCACTGTGACCATAGGCACTGGTGATGATGATGATGCAGATCTCTCAGATCAAAATGTTGGCAAATGGCAAACATGTAGCATGTGTTTATGATGGAAACTGGTATGTGGGTAATATAAAAGATCATTCTGATAAACATTCTGATGTTTTAGTTACTTTCATGAAAAGATCACACAAAAGTGTTTTGTCTTGGCCAACAATATCAAGAACAGATGAATGCTGGGTGCCATTCCAACATGTTATCTGTGTAGAGGGTTCACCACCTGTCCAGGGAAGAGGTGCTCATCATTATACCCTAAATCCAAGTGACCAACAAAATTCAAACACTATTTCCTACATTTCTTTAGAGTGCTTTAAATATGAGATGAATGTTGAGTAATCAAGTAATTCATTTGTAGGAACTTCACTTTTAACACATGTTTAAGCAGTACATATTTACTAAATTGAGGACATGGTGAATTTAACAAATTGAGTATTTAAGTTGGAATCTTGATTTCAGAAATATTTTTCAGTTTCAGGTCCCTTATTAAATGACAGAAAGATATAAAGTTGTATCTGTAATTCTCAAATGTTTTAGATGATCATTTTTCATGATATATGTATGTGTAATGCTGAAATATATTCATGTTACTCTGATATTTTTACTTTGCATTTCTGTGTAAATTATGGTAATTTTGAAAAAAGAAAATTAAATTGAAGGAAGCTGACCACCAAAACCAAACTGTGGCTGTAGTTTGCCTAAATGTATATGAACATATGGTAAAAATATGAAAGTGATGGCTAACTGTCCTGATGGGGTTATTATGGCATGAATATAGGCTTCTTTTTGCAAAAATAAAATTTTCCAATTTTTATTATTATTTATTGTTTCCAATTCTATAGATAATAGAGAGCTTTTGAAAGCATTTCTGACTACAAATACATTATGACTAACTGTAAAATTAATTTCAGCTCTCAAGTATGGATAGTTTTTTATCAGTACCAGTGAAAAGAAGGTAACCATCAGTGAATTCTTAAGCTTTCTTTGATTTTTTAAGCCTTCTAGATGGCAAACTATAAGAGGTAGGTTTCATTTGACATCAAATATGGATTCTATGACTACTGTTTACCATATATACACCACATATCAGTCTTGTGAAGGGATAAACAAAAAAAGTATGGTTGCCTAAAGTTGGACATTCATGTGATTTTGCCAATGATGCCAAAAAAGCATAATTTCAAATTGCTGTATCTCAAAAATTATAAGTACGGTAATATTGACCTAAAATTTGGGATTTGTGCATAAGTTGGATAGAATTACAAATGATAATTTTTTCAGAATTTTCTGAGAGGGTGACCTGGGAAGTTGTTCAAAATTTGGGTGATTTCATATGGAATTGACCATGTGTGAAAACAAGTACCCAGCAGTTCCTCTTCACTCTCACTACAGTGGAGCAGATAGATAGTGCCACCATCTTACATTAAAAGCATTACTGATTCAAATCCTGCAAGATGGTTGGGCAACTGTTTTAGGCCACTAATAAAAAAATAAAATCACATGTAATATATATTAGTCAAAAGCCAATGTCAGTCAGGGAACATCCTCAACACTGAAGGAAAGTAGTTTTGTTGTGAGAGGACCAAAACTGTTCAACCAGCTGCCCAAGGAACTAAGGAACACGAGTGGTGTAGTAGTGGATATCTTTAAAAGAAGACTAGACCCCTGGCTTAAAACAATTTCAGACGAGCCAATCTTCTGGTAAGATCTTCCATTGTAACAAGTTCGCTCGTTTTGGACCAACTAATTTGGAATTAAATGTGAATTTAGTTACCGTATGCAATCAAGTCATAAGGAAATCATTCCCAAAGTAAAGTTAAAAATTGGTAAGCTTGTGTAATATTTGAATCTTGTTAGTATTAAAGCTATTCTGTCAAAGTTACAGTGGTCTGCAAAAGTACTTGCGAGGTGCAAGTAATTTGGTATTTACTTTGATATGATCTAATTTTGGCACTTTTACAAAGGAATACAAAGGATACCAAACAGCAACAGACCAACTGGTCTCTATGAGGCTGTCTGTTTAAGGAAAGTTAAAAGTAGTAAGAAAATTTAAAGAAAAGTAAAAGCTTTAAAGCAAAGCAGAGAAAAGAGGTGGAGAAGTAGGAAAGCAATATAAAGCTAAAGTAAAAATTTTAAAATACAGAAGAGGGAATCCAAGTGAAAGTTCTATATTATTCTACACGCTAACAAATGCTTCTACCTTGGGGTTTAAGGTGAGATAAGCATCTAGTTTCTTTTTAAAGGACTTGATCAAATTACTTTGAACTATGCTGGCTGGCAATTCATTCCACAAATTAACTATACAATTGAAGAAAAAATGTTTAGTTTCATTAGAATAAAAATGTTTACCCACTAATTTCAGACCATTACTGCGAGTTCTATCTGGATTCCTGAAGGAGAAATATTTTTTGGCAATGATATCAAAACTTTTAATCATCTTAAAAACCTGGATTAAGTCTCCTTGAATTCACCTTTTTACAAGAATAAATTTAACATTTCTAAACAGGCAGCATATGATTTTCTTCTTAGTCTAGGAATCAACTTAGTAGCCCATTGCTGCACTCTCTCCATTCTGTTTATGTCCTGTTATAAAAAATGGGGACCAGAATTGAATGCAGTATGCCACATAGGGGTGTACCAAGGAATTATATAATGTTAGCATTGGTTTTTTTTTAGACAAATTCAAATGATTTACCAATAAATCCAAAGATTCTATTTGCTTTTCTGACCACTTAAATACTTGCTTACTCAGTTTAAGAGTGTCAACAATAATAATACCTAAATCTTTCTCTTTGTAACACACTTTTTCATGTCTTGTCACACACAAAATACTTTTCTTTAACATTGTTTCTACCAATATGCAACATTTTTACATTTACCTATATTAAAGTTCATTTGCCAAATTTCCACCCACTCAAGTAATTTATTATCTTCTTGAATCTGCAAACATTTTGCCACTGATTTTGTTCATCCCCCTAGTTTGGTATCTGCAAATTTTGAAATTATACTCTTAATTCCCAAGTCCATGTCATTTATATAAATAATAAGAACTGATCCCTGAGGCACACTACTAATTACACTTTTCCACTTAGATGCTTTACCATTAATGACCACTCATTGTTTATGTCCACTAAGCCAATTTTTGATCCATTTGAGAACATTACCATCAATTCCATGAGAATGAAGTTTAGCTAATAAGCTTCTATGTGAGACTTTATCAAAAGCTTTTTGAAAATCAAAGTATATAGGTAATATCTACTGCTTTACTCCTTATATATATAGTGGATTTAATTATCCCAGAAGAGTTCCTTGTTCCATGCACTGTCTGTGTGTATCATAAAAAACTCAGGGGACCATTCTGAGTTCATTCCCTATATATATATATATATATATATATATATATGTATATATATATATATATATATATATATATATATATATATATATATATATATATATATTAGGGTGGTCCAAATCCATAGGGGGAAATTTCAAAATTGTCTTAGATAGTCTCCACAAGTGTGGTTTTTGTCCATTTAGTGTCCACATGGTCTGTGCAAAATTGCAGCATGATTGGTGAATATTTAGAGGTCGCCCCACTCTGAATATATATATTATATAATGTACTTTTTCTTCCGTAGGTCTGATGGCTCAAACTCGATCAATTCCAAAAGTTTGGCTTCTAGGGATGGCAACTGGAACTTTATCCACGTCAAGGCTCCCTACATGCCTTGACGCCCTCCTCTTGGGGCAATACCACCACATCAATCAAAAGCAAACCACCTCCGACAGTCTGAACCAGGCATGCCAGAGGGTGATTGAAGTCTGGACCCGAGCGCGGATCCCAACTCAACGGATCGACTCCTGTGTCCGTAAGCTTTCAAAGCTTTTAGACCGCTACAAAACACTCAAGAAGCACAGGACCAGGCAACGTGCCAGCGATAGAATGAATGAAGACATCTTCAAAGCGGACATCCAGGAACTGTTTGACATCGCAACCAGTGATGCCATGAGCACAATCGTCAATGTTGAGGACCGAAATTTCCTGTCCATGCAGCGCAAGGACGTCAATTCTTGCAGCATGGCTGGCATTGATAAGGAAACGACTACACAAGAGGACAGAAAGCAATCCAGAATGGAGAAGGAAGCCAAGAGGAAGGCAAGGCATGAAGCAACACAGAAAGATTTGGAAGAAGCAGGAGTGTCATCAATTGATCTTTCCTCTTCTTCCCTTTTTTTGCAAGACGACGACGACTATAGACCATCGGTTCCGATTCCTTCTTCGTCTGAAGCTCCGGCACCAAAGCGTCCCAAGAACAAGGTTACGAACATTTTCCAATCTCCAGAAGTCATTGGAGCAATGGATCGCACCAATCTTTCTGACCGGAATGCTGTTTTCGTAACTGGAGCTGTATTACAGGTCACGGGGCATGATCTGTCTGGGATGACGTGCTCTCGGAGCTCTATTCATCGCTACAGAGAAAGTGGGCGAGAACAGGCAGCTCGAGAAGACCTAGAATCATTCTCTCTAGAAGACCCTGTCCTCCTCCATTGGGACGGAAAGCTTCTCCCCGGCATTGAAGGGAAGAAGATGAATGTGCATCGGATAGCAATCCTTATAACATTCAATGGACAGGAGAAGCTGCTTGGTGTCCCAAAGATGAAACAAGGAACTGGAGAAGCACAGGCCCAGGCATGCCTTCAAACTATGAAATTATGGAACGTGGAACAGCATGTGAGAGGTCTCATCTTCGATACCACTGCGTCAAACACGGGTTTACATTGCGGAGCCTGTGTCAGGATTGAAGAAGCATTGGGTCATGAGCTAGTTTGGATCGGTTGTCGACATCATATACTTGAAGTCGTACTTGCTGATGTCTTTGCCTCAATATTTGGCTCAACAGGAAGTCCTGAAACAGGCCTTTTTAAGCAATTTCAAAAGGAATGGCCATCTCTCTCCCACGAAGCATTTGTCTCAGCATCGGACAGCTTGTTCGAGAACCCTCAACTCCAAGAGATGAGAAAAGAGATGCTCACTTACTTACCTAACGCTCTTCAGGCAAGCCAACCTCGTGACGACTACAAGGAGTTCCTTGAACTATCTTTGCTCTTCCTGGGGGAAAGACTGGTGGTCAACTCTTTATCCGAGCTCCGGGTCCCATGCACCATGCGAGATGGATGGCGAAGGCGATTTATGCGCTCAAAATCTACCTCTTTCACTATCAATTCAAGCTCACAGCACGCGAAGAACGAAACGTGACTCAGCTGGCTTTATTTGTCAGTCTGATTTACGTCAAGTACTGGCATGAAGCGCCAATGGGGGGACAAGCTACTCTCAATGATCTCAAAATGCTGCATCTTCTGGAAAAATATCCACACGGAGGAGCTGCACAAGCGGCGAAGACAGCTCTAAGACGCCACCTGTGGTACTTGTCGGAGCATCTGATTGGACTGGCCTTCTTCGATAATAGGATCGATCCTGATACCAAAAGGAGAATGGTTCAACACCTCCAACATCCCCAAAAGAATGGCTGCCCCTGACGAATCGACATGGCGGAAGCTGGTGTTGAAAATGATGTGGCATCCTTCGTCACGAAAAGGACATTGACCCTCTTTGATGCCTTGAAAGTTGGAGGAAGCGCGCCAGTTACTTCAAAAAGATCCACGGGAATGGCCAAATGGCAAGAACTACAGGGAACTTAGAGATCGCGCCTTAAAGATGAAAGTCGTCAATGATGCTGCTGAGCGAGGTATTGCTCTCGCACAATGCTACAATGACACTTTGACACGAAACGAGGACCAGAAGCAGTACCTCCTACAACTCGTAGCCGCCCACCGAAAACAGATACCAATACCATCCAAGGCGACTCTGATGCAGAAGAAATAATGAAGATACACCCATTATCATGTCCTATTGTCTTACTGTTTTCTTTCATATTCTTTGAGAACCAAAAAAAAATTTAGTTATTCAGTTGTATATATATTTCCCAAATTTTCAAAAAGGGGGCAAGTGGGGCGACCCCTAAATATTAACCGAATAACGTGAAACTTTGCACAAATACTGTCCACACCAAGAGGCATAAAACCAACCTTGTGGAGAGAACTTAGTTGATGCTTTAACTTTTTGGACCACCCTAATATAATATATATATATATATATATATATATATATATATATCCCCGCAAGGGGGTTCTAAGCTCGTGCTCTTGAGTGCTCTTTGTGCTCGTTTGTAGGTGCTTGTTCCTGGAGGTTTCACGTGCGCCCTCCCAGCCCTAGCACCCAAGGATGATGGGGCTCGACCCTGCAGTCCTTGTCATCCTTGGTCTTTTTCCACTTCGACTGTCCCCTCCACCCTTTCTTTTTCCTCTGTCTTTCCTCTCACTTTTTCTTTGTTTTTCCGCTGAGATATGCCCTTTTAAATAGAGGCGAATCGGTTCTTCCTGAACTTAAAAAAAAAAAAAAAAAAAAAAAAAAAAAAAAAATATATAATATATATATATATATATATATATATATATATATATATATATTAGGGTGTGACAGTTGCCCCAACTTTGTCCTACAATGCTGTTCAAAATTTTGCTGTTGCATATTGACATAAAAAATACCCACATGCAATTTTTTGAAGATTCATGCATATTCGAGTGAGCACCAGCAATTTGAAAAATAGCGATTTTGCATATACGGCATACGCGCCTATATATGAGATTACACAACCATCATAAGGGATATTAACACAAATCATTTGCCTGTCTTAATTAAAAGCTGTTATCACTAACACAAAAAAGTTAATCATTTTTATTCTCTCATGGTACATTAAGGGGTTTTATCATATATTCACAAGGTATTATTTGTCTAGAGCAAGAAACCATGATTTCTGTTCAGAAACAGATGATCGTTTGCGCTGATTAGGAGCGCGGAGTCTGTCATTTTCAGCTACTTGAAGGACTTCTTGAAAGCGCTCCTCATCCCTGGCAACATTAAGAAAGTCATGGCAAAGTTTTACACCACGCTCTACAGCCTCATTGATGACCTGAGGCTTGTCCACAACCCGTTTCATGTTCAGGTAGTCGTCATGATCCGCCCATTCACTGGCTGGACTGTGGAGAAACTGATAGGGCATGCCTAAAATGGTGAAGAACCGGCTTGAGTCAGGCCCAATTAGGTCCACCAGGGCAGTGCCACTTTCTGGGATGGGGGGAAGATATGGCTTTCCATAGCCCCCATGATTGAGCCACACTCTCTTAGTAACTTCAGTGCCTTCCTCATCTCCTCTTTTGTCCTTTCTTGTACTTGGGATGAGAACAAAGCCAGTGGGGCCAACTCCTCAGTTAGGTACCAAGTGTGTCTACCGAGTGCCACACGTGCTTTGTCAACTATTGTGGCGTCACATGGGTAAATTCAGCCAAGGTTTCGACCAAATTCAAGTCATTCAGTGGCGCACTTGCTGGAACGGGGCAAACAATCCACCATGGGACATAAACAGCGACTGAACACAGCAAACCGTTCTAACTTGCTGATTTGACTTTTAGTCACAACCTCGGCTTTGGGAAACTGCTCTTTGATCTGGCCTGACAAAAGAACAATCTTGAGGGTATAGAGCAGTTTAGCCATCCACCTTGCTTTGTGAAGTGCGCCGGGGTAGACCATTGTGAAGTTCACTGGCTCGGATCCTTTAGTTACAAGCAGCAGACAAAGCTCTACCAGCTCCTCCTAGTCGCCACGTGTAAATGGTTGGGCTAGAGATTCACGGAAGAAGTCAGCCATCTCCTGCTGGCGCTCTTCAAACACTCCAGGCATTGCGGGGTAGTAGTATTTCTTTTCTTCATTGTACGCCAGTTGAGAGAAATGGTTCTTGAACCCAGAAATGCAATTATTGGGATTATTGTATTTCGTACTAATCTATAATATTGTTTTAGGGGTATTAAGATTGATAGATTGATATGATCGATCATTTGCTTGGTGTTAGTATATCTTATAAGTCTAATAAAAGAAATTCCACTAAATTTGTTCATTAGATAATAATATTCCTTGTTATTTTGTAAAGCTTATGACTCACCTCTGGAAAACCATTATGTTTGGATTTGAAGAGCCCTCCACTTTCAAGCAATCCCAGCAAACACCTAGGATGACTTCGCCCACATGCCTGCGACAGGCACACCAGAATATGGCACGCTCTAATTCCTTTTGGAGGGAGACGGAAGCAGCTGTTTTTTGTCCTGAAAAAAAAATGTAATTGTAGTTTAAGGCCACCATTTCAGGCACGTGCTTTTTGCAGATTTCTGTTAAATCATTCACTGTATTTTGGTATTAATGTCGTGATAAATTCACGCTGATGTTTGAAATAGGTTTACCTGTATTGGATGAAGTTGTGTCGCAAACCATACCAATGACATTCTGTTCACACTCCCAATCGACCAGAAGTTGTTTGGTTGCTGTTGATATCAAGTCTCCTTGAACCAGGCCAGCTTTTTGAGTCAAATGCGGAAGAGGTGGGACTCCAAGAAGCTTTGTGCCATTGACACCAGACACAAGAATGGGCAGGCGGTCATCAGTGCCTTTGGAATCCAGCATGTCCATACGTTTACCATCCCAGTGCACCAGTACTTTGTCTGATGGTTGCCATTCATCCATGATTTTTAAACTTATTTCTGACATGATGGAAGCTCGGTATTGGTGGGCCGTCCTTGCATTTAGACTCAGCTTTGATGTATCTCCACCACATGCAGATACAAGGGAGTACACAATTGCACTCAGCTGGGTCGGCGAGATGTTGTTTCGAACACTGCATGAAACAAGTTCTGCCGACTTCAGAATATCATTGGGCACAAAAATTGAAACTCCCTCTTTCACTGTTCTCCGATGTTTTCTCTTTGGTTCAGCAGTGCTGGCCTCATCAATGTCATCGTCCTCATCAGAGCTAATAGGTGAATCAATATCAGCCTGTACATTCTCAGCATGATCACATTGCTCTCTCTCTTGTCGCTTCTCTTCTCGCATCTACCTTTTCTGTCGCTTCTGAACCTTTTCTGTGAGTACTTTGTTTACCCCAGAGTAGGTAGCTACTCTGTCACTTAGCATGCTTTTCATAAAGAGTATGTCAGTATCAATGGCATCTTGTTCAGCCTGAGTTTTCCCCTTTTTCGCAGCTGCCATGTCTTTCAACACTGTGTTCTTATAAAATTTCATCGTCAGGCTCAATTCTGATTTAAACTTCATAATTCCAGGATCATCAGCCCATCTTCTATCCTCATTCTTTTTCATAAGCATCATGTAGTCTTTGTCATAGTAAGTTTTAATCACTCGGCCAATATTGTTCCTGCTTGTAATGGTCGGGACATTCGCCTTCTGGTAATGCAAAAGCACATTGTCAATGGTGGCAGATAAAGCCTGGTCCCAATGCATATCCCGAAGGTTTGCTAACAGACATAGTAAGACCTGCCTATTAGTTGGCAGTTTGCAGCCCTTTATTTCCTTTTCTTCTTCTCGGGGTACAGTGCCCAATAACATTCTGACATACTCATCATCTTGCCATGTATCCATGATTAAATCCTCTATTCACAACATCAAATCACTGTCAAGGGAAAAGAAAAGAGCATCATTAAAATTAAATGCAATAAAATAATACGTGGAAAATTTGTGGGTCAGCGTTCCCGACCCAGAAATGAAAATCTGATAAAATGTGCTATTTTCACACTTATTTATGAAGTTCATAAGCTGAAATAGCAATACTTGCTGGTACGACGGTGCTAGCTCAAACATGCACCGATCTCCAAGAAAATTTACAGGGGTGTTTCCTAGATAAATACACAACACTAAAACTTTGAACAGCATTGTAGGACCATTTTTTGATTTTTGGAGGGCAACAGTCACACCCTAATATATATATATATATATATATATATATATATATATATATACAGTGGAACCTCGACTTACGAACGCCTCTATTTACGACCAAATCAACATACGAACATACGCCCGGCGCTTCGATTGCGAGTGGATCTCTCGCATATTTGCTCCGTGATTTTTCGTTTATTGCTTTATCTCTCGCATATTTGCTCTGTGATTTTCGTTTATTGCTTTATCTCTCGCATATTTGCTCCGTGATTTTTCATTTATTGCTTTATCTCTCACATATTTGCTCCGTGATTTTTTGTTTATTGCTTTCTCTCTCGCATATTTGCTCCGTGATTTTTCGTTTATTGCTTTAATAAGCCCTTCATTATGGCTCCCAAGAAAGTGAAGTGTGATAGTGGCAGTGAAAAAAGAAAACTTAAAATAACCATTGAATTAAAGAAACAGAAGAGACAAAACCCCTGAAGGAGAGGTGCCCAGTGTTCTTATGGAAGGGCTCTCTCCTTCCAAACAGTAACTTCCCACCCCCTTCCTTTCCTCATCACCATCCACTCATGCCAGCGATTATCCTCCACAAAGGTACAGTAAAATTATGCAGCTTATTAAATTTAGTATAATTTTTTTCTCTTATATTTTCTCTTTATAAACTCTTACAAAGCATTAAAAGTACAATTATCTGGGGCGCTGGAACGGATTAATTAAATTTACATTAATTTCAATGGAAAAAATGGATTCGATTTACGACCAATTCGAGGTGCGAACAGGGTCTCGGAACGAATTAAATTCGTAAGTCGAGGTTCCACTGTGTGTATATATGTATATATGTATATATATATATATATATATATATGTATATATATATATATATATATAATATATATATATATATATAAGCAAACAACCACAAGGAAAAGGAAACACAAAGTCCGAGCGCTTTCGTGATATATTCACATTATCAAGGAAGAACAGAAAATAGACGGAGATTACAAAGTATTTGAGTTAAATAGACAAGCAAAAAATTCACAATTGGCACCTCAAATTAAAGGCCTTAAAACCCTCTAAAGATTTTTTCCCCAAATTGATAACATAATCTGTAGGCAGCTAAATAACTGAATAAAAAATATATACTGTATAGATGAAATTAGACAAAAAGAAAACCAATACAGAGAACAAAAATTATTATAATGGTTATTAACATTTAATTAAAACAGGCAATTAATAGGCAAGAATTTAATGAAAAACAAATAGATGACGTAGATAACAAATAGAAAACATAATCTGTAGGCTGATTAATTACTATACAGATGAAATTAGACAAAACACCAGTACAGAAAACCTAAAAAAAATAATTATTATAATGGTTATTAACACTAATATTTAATTGAAATAGGAAAAATTACAAGGCCCGAAATTAATGAAAACAAAGGGAAAGTTGCCATCGTCTTACAGAATTATTACAAAATTTCAACAAACAATCTGGAAAAAATAGTTATCCCAACAGCAACCCACTTCAAATATCCAATAAACCACCCAGCAACCAAAGTTTATACACGAAAGAAATATTACAATTAAACTAGACACATAAGAATGTTAACAGTTCTTACAATAATATTTATTTATTTAACCAGGGCAAACCATTAAGAGGCAAAAAATGCAATTAAGAAAACAGTAGGCCCATCGCCAACTTACTGACAATATACGAATCTAATTTGTACAACTCAGGGCTAATATTAAAGACCAAATCCGCATTATTCTTGATCACACTTGATTCCAATATATTTCTGCTAACAATAGATTTACTAAACCTTAATTTAGAAGCAAAATTGCTTTTGATTTAAAATACCCAAAGAACTGCATAGATAAGTCCTTAAAAATGGCAAAGAAAACCTTCTACGAAGTAAAGGATAAGATTCCTTATAACACAAAAAATGTTTTAGTGTTACCATTCAGAGAAAATTTCCTCGAGCTTCCGAACCTGCTGAGGACTTTTAACGTAAATATTGCGTTCAAAAATTTGGATGTCATTAAGAATTCATTGATTAAGAACTCCCCTTTAAGTGAACATGGGTGTGTATATAAAATCCCTTGCACAATATGTAATAAATTTTACATTGGCCAAACTGGTAAGACTCTTGAGTTACGTATTAAACAGCATCAATACAGTATAAGAAGTGGTCAGGAATCTAACGCCATTTTCATTCACGTAAGAGATTCTAATCATCCCATTGATTGGAAAAATGCTTCTAAATTAAGGTTTAGTAAATCTATTGTTAGCAGAAATATATTGGAATCAAGGGTGATCAAGAATAATGCGGATTTGGTCTTTAATATTAGCCCTGGGTTGTACAAATTAGATTCGTATATTGTCAGTAAGTTGGCGATGGGCCTACTGTTTTCTTAATTGCATTTTTTGCCTCTTAATGGTTTGCCCTGGTTAAATAAATAAATATTATTGTAAGAACTGTTAACATTCTTATGTGTCTAGTTTAATTGTAATATTTCTTTCGTGTATAAACTTTGGTTGCTGGGTGGTTTATTGGATATTTGAAGTGGGTTGCTGTTGGGATAACTATTTTTTCCAGATTGTTTGTTGAAATTTTGTAATAATTCTGTAAGATGATGGCAACTTTCCCTTTGTTTTCATTAATTTCGGGCCTTGTAATTTTTCCTATTTCAATTAAATATTAGTGTTAATAACCATTATAATAATTATTTTTTTTAGGTTTTCTATACTGGTGTTTTGTCTAATTTCATCTGTATAGTAATTAATCAGCCTACAGATTATGTTTTCTATTTGTTATCTACGTCATCTATTTGTTTTTCATTAAATTCTTGCCTATTAATTGCCTGTTTTAATTAAATGTTAATAACCATTATAATAATTTTTGTTCTCTGTATTGGTTTTTTTTTTGTCTAATTTCATCTATACAGTATATATTTTTTATTCAGTTATTTAGCTGCCTACAGATTATGTTATCAATTTGGGGAAAAAAATCTTTAGAGGGCTTTAAGGCCTTTAATTTGAGGTGCCAATTGTGAATTTTTTGCTTGTCTATTTAACTCAAATACTTTGTAATCTCCGTCTATTTTCTGTTCTTCCTTGATAATGTGAATATATCACGAAAGCGCTCGGACTTTGTGTTTCCTTTTCCTTGTGGTTGTTTGCTTATTAATAAGGTCACGTGTTATTTTGTGATTCTAGTGCATATATATATATATATATATATATATTATATATATATATATATATATATATATATATATATCATTAAAGAAATTGAGCAAATTAGCAAGACAAGAACAATTGTTGAAAACAGTTTAGAATCTTTGATTAATTTATTAATTTCTAAGTGATTAACTATTTTTCTTTAATGATTGTCTCCATAAGCTTACCAACTACTGAAGTCAGGTTCATGTAATGTTTAAAAGTTTCCAATTGAGTGGAACTTCTCTAGCTGTAATGACTTATTAAATATATATGTGAGAGGAGGGACTATTGCACAGTTAACTTCTTTAAGTACCTTAGGGAAGAGCTTATCTGGTTATTAGGATTAATTTTACTCATGGCTGAGAATATTTCGCTTTTACTAATGGTAAAACTGTGAAGCTTTAAATGATCATCACTGAGCATGATTATGGGAACAGGAATGTTATTCATATTTTCATTAGTGAAGGTGGAAGAGAATAATTCATTTAAAACTTCAATCATTTGTAAATCATCAAATTTTTTCATTGTTTTTACCTATGAGAGGACCAATAGTCTATGAAGCTACTTTTTTATTCCGAACAATTATATAATTCCTTCAGATTCAATTTAATTTGGTTCACTATGTATAGCTCATAGTTGTGCTTACTTTTCCTAATAAGTTTTTTACGTCACCTCAATAGCTTGTAAGCGTTTTCATCAGACAAATTGTTTGATTCTTTAAATTTAAAATATGCATTCCTTTATAATGTTAAGCTACTTTTAATTTCAGCATTCCAACATTTAGATTTAAGACTTCATGTCTCTCTTTTTATGTAATGAGATATTACTTGATTCTAAACATCTAAAATAATTATAAAAAAGTCCATGTGACATTAATATCATGCGACAGCCTCATCCCAATTATGGGTCAAAAATTGCAGTTTCAGGTCACAAAATTTAGCTCTTTTAAAATCCAAAACATATTCCAGGCTCTCCAAATTATGGACATTACATCTAATTTCAAATGTTATCTGCCTATTATCACTGGTGAAGTAGTCATCATCTACAAAGATATCAATTAAGTCTAAGTCTGTACTTAAAACTAAATTGAGAATATTGAATTCTCTAGTGGGTTCCTTGACCAATCAAAAAATAACTTTTGAGCAAACCCTCATACAGTCAGCAACCAGAATTAGACTGTAAAGGACCACCCCACTCTCTGCAAGGTTGAACATGTTAATGTCTTCAAATGTTTTTTTTTCATAAAATATATTTAATAATCCCTAAGCAGATGAAGTTGTATCTATTTATAATTGTAAGAAGATTTATAATTTTTATATTATAAAAGGAACTGGTTATTTTTCTTCATTGACCCTCTTCAGTATTGTACAATATTCATATCACAAAATTAAAGCTCCCTCAACTTCACAACTATTGCAACTCAGATTGTGCAGTTCAGTGTGGCTTGTGCCCTGCAAGTGGAAGGTTGTTGTGTTGCCATTTTTCATCTCATTTTGACCTACATTAATTATTAATCAAGATGCCCAAAAAGTATGAACTTTCAGACTATAAACTTGCAGAGTTGACTGCTCTGATAAAACTTAATCAATACAGTAGTGTACACATAGGAAAATTATTAAATATAGCTGAATACCATACACTATCACAGAAAATGAATTGAAAAAGGAGGGAAAAATTTTCAAAATGCCCAGAAGTGGCTGGAAACACATTTTTTAATAGATTCATGTCTAGTAGTGACCTAAGTAAAGATCTTGTAAAGGTTGGAGAGAAGCAGGTTAGTAGTGGTACTATTAGGAGATTATTTGAGAATAAAATATATGCTTGAATGAGTAAAAGAAGACCTTTATCATCAAAAAAAGAACATTAAAGCAAGATGATTTTGCAAGCCAGCTTTGGGGTGAAGAGCAATGGGTCAAAGTTTTGTGGACTGATGAAAGTAGATTTGAAATATTTGGAAATGATGAAAGGAAAAAAATTTAATAGATGCATAGGAGAAGAATATAAATTAGAATGCTTAACTACAACTATGAAAAAGGGTGGAGGGGGATAAATGTTTGGGGCTGCTTCTCTTCTTAGGGTGTTGGAAAGCTCCATTGATCAAGGTAAATGAAAATGGACACGGGTCAACAAATTTTTAAGGAATTATTTGTCAAAATAGCAATGCCAGCTGCTAAAACACTTCATGGAGTGTTTACTAATTTTATCTTCCAGGAAGATAATGATCCAAAGCGTGGGGCTAAATCCCTCAAACACCTGTATGACTGGTATAAAGCAAGGGGACTCTCTATGCTTGAGTGGCCCTCTCAAAGTTCTGATTTAAATCTAATTGAACACCTTCAGGATAAATTAGACAGAAGAGTAAAAGCAAGAGAAGACAAACTAACTAGCAAAGATCATTTATTTAAAATTTTAGAAGAGGAATGATACAAAATAACACCAGAATTGGGCAAGAAGCTTGTTGATTCAATGCTGCATTGCCTACAAGAAGTCAGAAAAAATCAGGGAGGTCACAAAATATTAATAAAATTGTTTAAATGAATTCATGATTTTTGGTATCCTTTCTTTAAATATAAATGATTAATTAACCAAAATACACTAAATGCGCAGAAAATATTACTTATGATTTTAAAATAAAAACTTTTAAAGTGTTTATACAGTAATGTAAACAGCTGACAAGAAATCGCAAATATCACTATGATTATGGGAATTTATTTAATTTCAATTAAAAAATGAGTACCAAGCCTGCATGAATGAGATAAAACCTTATTTTGTAAGAATATAACATGACAGTGCCTGTTTGCCTGAAATGGATCATGATACATGTTTCTAATCTTATGAGTATGCAGAGACTACCCTGTTAATAATGCCACAATCAACTTCATTACTGTACCTTGAGATTTATCATTATTTTTAATTCTTTTAGGATCTTCTGACCGTATAGAATTTGAAGTGTTATTAGATAAATTAGAATGAACTCCGTTTGTTCCAATCTTCTTCCCAACCATTGCAACAAATGCTGAATTAGGATCTATACCTTGGACCTCTTCAACAATATCTTCTTCTGATTCTGACTCACTTTCTTCAATTCTGTTGAAAAAGTGGATTAGAATGGCATATTACCCATATGTCTAATTGAACCAATGATATATGTAATTAAATTTTTTTTTTTTAAATTGCTGGGCTAGAGGTTCCTGAATTTCTGACATAGCTGGCAAGGTTATCCATCTCTAATGCAGTTAAGTACAATTAATTTCACATTTGCTATGATAATGCAGTGAGAATAGAGAACTTTTGCACATTTTGAGTTTCTGAAGCAAAAAGATATTGCAGTTCATAAAGTTCAGCAACCTCACTCAGTATTATAAGTGGACCTTAACCAAAAAATATTATTTATGCAGCTTTTTATGGTTTTTACATCTTTTAAGACCTACTGGTTGAGGATCTGCATGATGCATGCACAGTAGGGTTAGGCCTGTTCAAAAATCAACTTTTTCTTATTTTCATAGGTTTCTGTACATTTTCCCATGCTTTTTGACCTGAAAAAGCGGAAAATCACAACTATTTTGACCTAGGATGTTGGGAAGCATTGCCGCATGGAGCTTTAAATTTTCTGCCTTGAAATCGGCCAAAGCGCCAATTCCGGGGTCCCTTGAATTATGTTTTGCACTTTAACTTTTGATCTAAACAAGATAGAGCAACAAATTAGGTATCAAATGAAAGAGCATAAAATTAATAAATAATAATAATAATAATAATAAATAAATAATAATTAATAATAATAATAATAATAATAATTATCTATCATTTTTCAGGAAACAACAGAAACTCAATCAGAATCTAGAAAACCATCTACAAGTTACAACTTCACAATGGCATTAAGCAAGGAGCTGAGGGAGCTCCGTGGGTGCACAGTTGATATCTCAGAACCTCCACGTACTGTCCACAGGCAGGTGTCAACTGGGCCATCTACCAGATCTCTCTCTGAAACTTTCCTGGTTGGATACCCTTCAGCTTTTATCAGTGGTTCCCAGCTTCCCACCAACAGACAGGCATTCCAGTATTTCCTTAATCTTCAGAATTTACCGGAAAATGCAGGGAGGCCCATGGTTCAAGACCTTGCATATGAAACAGTTGAATCTATCATCCCATTCTGGCAGATGGCTAGGATCAAGACAATGACCAAGTACAACGCAATGAAGCTCTTCATGAAACTACATGAGAAACATCGTGCTCTGGTGAAAAGCAAAGGAAGAGCAAGTAACCTTGGAAGAAAAAGAGGAGCATTTGTGCTGGAATTAGACAGCCTGTTCGATATAGGAGCTCCAGATGCAATCCAGGAAATACAGAACAACAGACTGTTATCCAGAGAGAAGAAAGATGAGGATATCAGGTTCTACGAAGACCAAAAGACTGAGAGGAAAGGTCATATGTCTGGTCATGACAAGATTTTTGAGACAAGATCCCTGCAGCAAGCAGCGAGGAATGAAAGACTGCAGCATAGACAAGAACAAGGTAAAACTAATTACTTTGAACGTCACAAAAAGTTTTAAGTTTTACTCCATTGCGATATTTAGCATGTACTTAACAATTACTGTCTTAACATGTTGTACTATTTTACAGCTGCAGCAGAACAAGAGGCAGTTGTTCATGTGGATGACATTACCTGGGGTGACTCAACTGACAATGACGCTAACACAGAGGACATGGATTACCATCAGCCTCGTCCTGGATGTTCTCACCATCAAGACACTGTGACTAATGTGACTTTGATGTTTCCAAGGAAGGTCATGGAATGTGATGTCATCTGCAATACAGCTGATCGTCTTGGTTTATCAGACAATCAAGTTACTGCCATGGTTTCTGCCACTTTGAAAGCTGGAGGGGCTGATCTGGATAACTTCGTCATCTCAACCTCAACAACACGTCGCAACAGAATGCTGTCCAGGTATAATATCAGCCAGAGTCACATGGCCAAGTTTTGTGAAAAACCCAGACAGTACGCTGCCTTACACTGGGATGGAAAGTTGCTCAAAGATGTCTTGGGCAGTGAACCTGGAAGTACCTCAGAGACTTTAGCTGTGCTAGTGTCTGGTCCACCTTCATACACTGAAGGAAAGTTATTGGGAGTACCTGTCATCGACAATTCTTCTGGCACAGCTCAGGCTGAGGCTTCAATGGATTTACTGGAGACATGGGAACTTACGGATAATGTTACTGCCCTTGTTTTTGACACTACATCCAGTAACAGTGGAGTTCACAGAGGAGCTGCCAAACTGCTAGAGAAAATGTTGAACAAAAAGGTGTTTTATCTGGCCTGTCGACATCACATCCTGGAAATCCTAGTAGGAGCAGTTTGGGAGAAGCTGTTTGGGAAGGTGAAGGGGCCAGATAATCCCTGGTTTGAGCATCTGAAGGATGTTTGGACGGACTTGTCCAAGGAAAACCCAAAGATGCTGGCTATCAACAGCAAATGGCTGAAGGAAAAGAAGAAGAACAGTGAAGAAATACTCCAAGACATTCTAACAGCAGAAAGGCTTCCAAGAGCCGACTACAGGGAAATGGCTGAACTGACAGTCATTGTTCTTGGAGGAACGCCTCCTCGAGGTATTCACTGGAGTCGACCAGGCGCCATTCATCAGGCCAGATGGATGGCCAGAAACCTGTACTCCATGAAAATGCTGATGTTTGCAGATCAACTTGAGTACGACAAAGACACTGTATCAAAGCTGGAAAGACTCAACACCTTCCTTGCACTGTTCTACACTCCTGTATGGATGATGTCAATGTCTGTTGCAGATGCTCCCGTGAATGATCTAAGTCTAATCCAGGACATGTTGAAGTACAAGAAAACTGACCCAGAGCTTGCTGATGCAGTACTTAATAAGATGGAAAACCACAAATGGTACCTGACGCAGGAAGTCGTGCCATTTGCCCTGTTCAGCAGTAGATTGAGTGACACATTGAAGCACGACATTGCTGCCCAGCTACATGCCACTGAGAAGCCAGACAGCTTCAGAACAGGAAAGCCTCTATTCCAGAGTGTCACAGCTAAGACCACCCTGGTTGATCTCATTGGCCCAGAATCACATTTCCTGCTGGACACACTGAACATTGGATCCGAGTGGCTTCTGGAACCTGTCACGTCTTGGCCACAGAATGAGGACTACAGAAAAGCGTTGGACTATGTTAAGAATCTGAAAGCGGTGAATGACATTGCTGAATGTGGTGTCAAGATGATGAGCGACTTTGCAAATGTCATAACAACAGATGCCAAGCAAAGGGACTATCTCCTTCAAGCTGTGGAGTTCAACAGATGCCGCTTTGACAGCTTCAAGAAACAAACTCTCAACAACTGACTGTGTAAATGTCATTATGAAATTAATCATCATGTAATGCTTTCACTTCTTGATCGATTAGACTTGTGACAAAATGTTAATCTCAAATTTGTGTCATGAATAAGGCGCCTTGTCTGCCTTGTGTGTGAGAAAACGAATTTTGTGATATTTCTGAAATCTTTGTATGTACCAATGTGCCATTTCTTGTTCCAAGACTATCATAATTGTATAAGTTAGAAAGAGGATTAAAAACACTTTAATTTGGTGCCTATTTTGTTTAGATAAAAAGTTATAGTGCAAAACATGATTCAAGGGACCCCGGAACTGGTGCTTTTGGCCGATTTCAAGGCAGAAAACTTAAAGCTCCATGCGGCAATGCTTCCCAACAACCTAGGTCAAAATGGTTGTGATTTTTGGCCTTTTCAGGTCAAAAAGCATGGGAAAAAGTACAGAAACCTATGAAAATAAGAAAAAGTTGATTTTTGAACAGGGCTACAGTAGGGTGTCCCATTTTGGATGAATCTCAAAGTTATTAATGTCCAGCCCTCTCATATCGTGACAAATGATGATTTAAGTATGCTAACCAATTTTTAGACCAAAATCAAAAAAATTGACCCCTGAGCACTCGATTCAAAAATTTTAAGGTCAAATTTTTTTTTAAATTTTAGTTTTTTCAATTTTATGCCTATAAATTCAATTTTAGACACTTATAAATGGTTTCATCCGATGCATATTAAGAAAACAAATCATATGATACAAAATTTATATAGGTTTGACTTAAAAATTGTTTTTATTTACTTTTTTCTTATTTTTTTTCAGGATTTTAGCTAGTCAACTAGTTACCTAATGATTAACTATGGCTTCAAATGAATGAAAGTTAAGAAAAGATAAGGAACGTGATGATTCTGTTCTTGGAGATCTCCTTCCTCATTTGGAACCACACACAGGGGCACTTTTTCCCTCAAATGGAGATGTTCTTCGTCACTTTTTAAGTCTAAAAAGAAACTCCATGAGGAATAACTCAGTAGAGGAGACAATAAAAGTAGTTTTGGAAAAAGTTAAACATTTTTGGATCCTGGCCAGTATACCTTCTAAAGATGTTGGGCATCATCCGAGACCTAAACAGTTATTAAAGGACTTAATTAAAAAGAAAGATACTATTGCACAAATTGCAGAATGTCCTAATTATAACAATAAACTTCAGGAATTTAACCAAGTTTTAAAAAAACTTTTTGACATCAGCTCTCAGAACACTGAAGAAATTATAATGAAAGATCCACTAAGAAGTAATGAAATGAAAATTTGGGATGTTAAATTTCTGGAAGATCAGAGAGGAGAAAGGGAAATGTGCTTAGGTCTAGATAAAATATATGAAAAGAAGACTAAAGCTAAAGCTGAAAGAATCCAAGAAATAAAAAACCGTGAACTAAAAGAATCACAAAGGAAAGCAATGCCTGGAACATCTAAAATGAATATGGTCTATCAAGAAAATTCGTCTTCAGAATCAGAGCAGATGATCCAGAATTTAAATTTTCGAGTTTGAAAAAAGGTCCTAAGCGTCGAAATATTATGAAGTCTTCTAAAGTTAGCAATATAGCTGACAAATTAAACTTGTCATTAAATCAAAGAACAGCTTTTGCTGCTACTGTGCTTTCTGCCTGTGATATAGATTTAGAAACAGTCAGCCTGTCCAGAACAACTTCTTGGAATGCAGGAAAGAAAACTAGGGAGAACACATCTAAGAAAGTGAAAATCGATTTTGAGCCTCCAAATTTCTCTTCACTCCATTGGGATTCTAAAATAGTTACAGAATTGAGAGGTGAAAAGAAAGAACAGTTGGCTATTTTAGTTTCGGGAATGCCAAGTGCGAAGGAAGGCAAAATTTTAGCGGTTCCAGATATCCCTGATGCTACTAGATTTTCTCAAGCTCAAGCCACTTTTGAAGCTGCTATGGATTGGAACCTTGAAGGAAGAATGGTTTCGTTGGTTTTCGATACAACCGCATCAAATTCCAGTTGGATCAATGGTGCCTGCAAAAGACTAGAAGACTTATTAGGACAGAGGATACTCTGGTGTGCATGCAGGCATCATATATTTGAAAGAATTTTGAATGATGTTTTTAAAGTAATATTTGGCAAATCAATATCACCTGATCATGAAATTTTTCAAAAATTTAGACAAACTGTATGGAAGAATTTAGATACGAGCAAGAAACATAAAACATTGGAAACAACAAACAGATACCTAAAGACTAAAATTGAAGATGTAACAAAATATCTTTATGAAATCCTGCAAAATGAAGATGGCAATGTATTACTTCGCAGGGATTATAAAGAAAGTGCTGAGTTATGCCTACAGATTTTGAATCAAACTCCACCAAAAGGAATTCATTGGCTTCATCCTGGAGCCTTGCATCGTGCTAGATGGATGGCTACAATCATGTATTGTATAAAAATGTTTGCTTTTAGTGATCAAGCAGGTTACACTGAAAATATGGTGAATAAGCTGGAAAGAGTATGCAAATTTATAGTAATGATATATATCAAAGTCTGGGTGTCATCTACAAAAGGAGTTGAAGCACCTGAAAATGACCTGCAGTTATATCACAACTTGCAAGCATACAAGAAAATCGATGACGTAGCAAACCAGGCTATTAAGGCCCTTGATCACCACCTCTGGTATGTTACTGAAGAAATGGTACTGCTTTCTTTATTTTCAGAAAATTTAAGTGGTGAATTGAAGACCAAAACTGCTAAATCAATATCAAAATTTGAGAAGCGAGGATTTTCTAACCGATGAGGACCACCAACATTTCCTACACTTAACCCTTCCACAAGACTTCTGGATCTAGCTGGGCCAAACTCATGGCTCTTCTTGAATTTATTCAATTATTCTGGTAACTAGCTTAAAAAATCTGCGAATGAATGGAAAGATGAAGATTTCAAAAGAATGAGTAATTTTGTACACTATATGAAAGTAGTAAGTGACACTGCCGAATGAGGTGTTAAATTAATAGAAGATTATGCTAATTCGATCACTAGAGATGAAAAACAAAAACAAAATCTGCTACAGGTGGTTGAAGACAATAGACAAAAAGTGCCCAATTTCAAGAAAAACACATTAACCAAGTATGTCATAGATTAGGCTGCGCATTCGAAAAATTGAAAATAAATTCTCAGTTCTTTATTTTAAAAGGAAGATTTTAGGTTTATGGAGTTTAGTACTTTTTTTCATTGCACTTGTTTTATACTTTTTCTCATCTTGTTTTAATTTTATAATTGTGTAATGTCTTTGTATCGAAATTTGATCTTTACTTTCTGTAAGGAATAAAAAATGTCCTAGTTGAAGTTTTATTAATTTTTTATGAAAAGTTTTTTTTTTTTTTTCTTATGTACAGGAATCTTTTGTTTTTCTAGTCCATAAAAGAGGGATATTTTTATTATTTTTACCATTTTTGTTTGATAATTAAACGGAAAATGATTAATTTTCTTTTATTTGCCTTATTTATTTAATAAACTTGAAAGCAACAAGAGAAATACTCTAAAAATGTTAATAAAATACCTTAAAAATATAAAAAAAATCATATAAACAAAATTTTTAAGCCAAACCTATATAAATTTGGTATCAAATGATTCTTTTTTTTAATACGCATCAGATGGAACCATTTATAAGTGTCTAAAATTGAAATTATAGGCATAAAATAAAAAAAACAAATTTAAAACAAAATTTGACCATTAAATTTTTTAATCGAGTGCTCGGGGGTCAAATTTTTTTATTTCGGTCTAAAAATTGGTTAGCATACTTAAATCATCATTTGTCACGATATGAGAGGGCTGGACATTAATAACTTTGAGATTCATCCAAAACATGACACCCTAATCCACAGCACCCTTGAGCATTTTGAAATATCCAAGATGGCTGCCAAAATGGCCACCACTACATATAAGTGGTCATATTGTGGGGGTTGTGAAGTTTCTCACAACCCCCCCATGATTTTCAAATTCCCCATTTTTTGGGGGTTGTGGAGTTTTTCATAAAAAAGCTTCACCCTAGTTTTCAAGTCCTATCTGGGTCCCCTCTCACAAGTTTTTCTTTCCCCACAGGAGTAGTTAGGAAACCATTAATGGTAATTAGGATTAAGGTTATGAAACCTGAATAGACCCTTAATACAGACCTCCTGTCAGAAGCCAAGGAAGTGTGGAAAGCCTTTAAAAGGTAGGAGTTTTTGTAATCCTTGGCTAGAGTTCATTTGTATTTCACCATCATTATCCTGGTTAATTATTATTATTAAGGGTAGACATACATATAGGTTGTTGAAACTGACTGAGTATAGATAGGTTTGCCACCTTGTCATGTAACTAGCTAGAGAATCAATTATCATTATTATAGGTCACCAGTCATATTATTCCAGAGTTAGGTTTTTGCCCATGCTTGTTTGGCAATGATTATAGGTTGATTAACTCATGTGAGATAGGTTTGCCATAATTGTCAATGTTTGTAGTTATTATTTTGTATGTTGGTTATTTATTATTTATGTGCTTTGATTTCATGAGTAAATTATGTTTTCCAGTGATCAATTATGAAGTCATGATTCCAGTTAATGTTTGTGGTTAATTGCCTGTTATGTTGTTATTATTGTGATTAATGGTGCTAGATGCATGTAACTAATAATCTTGTGTTGTCTAGGCAACCTGTTTGGGATTCAACTCGCGTGGTCCGGATTCATCAGGCTTGGATTGTGGGTCCCATCCAGTGGGAGCTACGCAGTTTGTGTCAACCACTGTTGGCCACTGGATCTGCCCTGAAATCAGGCCTGTGACCCTAACCCTACTAACTAGCCAGCCAATAAAGGAATTGGAACTCAGGTCATAAAAGGGGGGGTCAAGTTTGGAGGGTAGTTAAGCTGGGACAAGGGTTAACATTCTGTGCAAGTCATTTCCGGTACTTTTCTCCCACTTGTTTCTATCCTTTCTGCCAAATCTCACTAAGGGTTATTGGGGCTCCAGGTGTTTTGTCCAGTGCGGTGCATTGCCAGTCCCTTTGTTATGTTTATGCTGTCACACTGAATAGTTGTTTATTTCAGATATAATAAAGAGAAAAACCCAAGTAGTTTACTTCTATTAGGTCTACCTTTGAATTCTAGCCCTTTCTTGGACCCTGAGCAGTTGGGTCGCTTACTCAGTGGAGAGTCAGATTGAGACACCTGCACTAGGGGAAGTCCTTTACAGTTAATGTGCGAGTCGGACCTGAATAACCTGGAAATAAACCACTGACCAGAGAGGCCTTCCTAGATACCAGAGGAGATTACATCTTTGCCCAGTCTCTTGACTGTTCCGAACCCAGAAACGTAAAAGGTGCTGGGTGGTTGGAAACACAGATACTCGGGGACTACGGCCTACGCCGCCACCGTAGCAATATCTAGGCTTCTAAAGCAGCTACGATACTGATTCTGGTGTATATGATTAGGTTTTAAAAGGTTTTTAAATAAGGAAGGGCAGTAAATTTAGTGTCTCTGAATGGGTTTTTTGGGTCAAAGAATTCATTTATTAAGGTAATTTATTAAAGTCTTATTTCAATATCCAAGATGGCCACTACTTCATGTTTTCCAATTTCATTCAATGGCTGGAAGGTATGCACATGCTCATGAGTTTTGTTGGGTATGTATGTTAATAGCAGATAGTGGATTGGAAGAAGTGCTGAAGTCAACATTTGGAGGAGTAACCCATATGTTTACAGGAAAGAATTTCCCACAGAACATGAGAGCTCTCAGACTGGTCAGTGAAGCACTTATGCATGGCATTATGGAAAATGTTGATGGGCAAGAGATCTGATACTTTTGCTGGAGAGTAAGGCTGTTAGAAGTAGAACAGCAAAGCTGTGGGTGAACAACCTTCAACTTTCACACATTATAGCCATGGACTAGGGGGACTTATTGGAATAACTCTCAACCCATCTGCTCTGCAACAATGGGTACCAAGTCTTCACATCTGCAGTCATCTCATCAAAGATCTAACAGAGATGAAAGAGAACAAACAAAGAATCTCCAAGTCAAAGCCCATGAGGAAGAAATGCCAGCTCACCAGAAATCAGATGCAAAAGATGGAGAAAATTAAAGAGAAGCTCCAAACTTGTATTGACCCTCTAAATCCTGATCATCATCATCCCCCTGGAATAATTAACATTGTCTCTGGCAGGATAAACCCTGAATACGTCAATGTTGATGATCAGATCAGATAAGTTGGAGGAATAGCCTTTGCAGTGGCCCCTACTAAACTTTTGTTTTTTTGTAACTAGTTTGTGTTTAGCAACTTTAATTTTTTCTCTTATTTTCCAGAAGCTGCGAAGAGCTTCTTTTATTCTTTCAATATTGGACTCCCCAAACAAAGTCTCCAATCAAAGCACCCACATTTTCAACATATGGTTGTTGAAATTCAGCCAACTTTCTCTGCTGATTCACTTATGTTATTCATATCCTCTATTTTTCTTATATTTCTACATTTTACTTTGTTTTTTACTTTTTCAATATACAGTTTTAGTGATTGTTCATCTGTTTTTTCATCTGTCTTTTGTAGTACTCCTTTGTCTCCCATTTGCCATTTCTTACAAAATTGTGTTTTTCACACTCAATTTCAAATTTTGTGTATAAGTTGTGATCTAAAATATGAAAAATTTCCCCTCTCTCATCTATCATCATGCTTTTGTAATAGTTATACATTATTCTATTTACTAAAACATAGTCAATTACACTTCTTTGTCTTTACTGCATGTGTATGTTCCTATACATTTATTATCACAATTCAGCAGAATTACAGGGTGTCCTATAAGTCTGGAACCATAGAGTAAAATAAGTAATTCATGTTTTTCCATTTATGCGAGTGCCCATGATGTCTTTGAGTAAGGAAGAACGCATCCAAGTATCCAAGTAATTCTGCTCGTAGGAAATCGGAGTCAGAGGGAGGTCACTGAGGAATTTAACAGATTGCATCCGGACCATGCGCCGATAACACGCAGCTGTGTCGGCAAACTTTTAGCAAAGCTCAGGGAAATAGGATCCATAGGAGATAAACTGTGCAGTGGACCTCCGAGAATATCCACCGACGATGACACAGCCACTACCATCCTCGCTCATTTCACAAACAGTCCCCAAAAGTCTCTTTGGCAGTTGTCCGTTGAAACAGGAGTATTGAAAAGCAGCATCTACCGCATTCTTCAAGCACACAAATGGCATCCTTACAAACTTCAGAAATTAAGCCCCGATCTCACCCTGTTGGATTTTTATCTCAAGGGTCACTTGGAGGCATTGGTCTATGCAGAGAAAATTCAGTGTTGCACATTTGAGGGAGCGTATCATTGACACATGCAACACCATCACTCCTGATACCATTCGCTGTGTGTTTGCTAACTGGATATCTTGTCTGCATTCATGTATCAATAATAATGGTGGACACATTGAACACATTCTGTGAATAAAAGCCATTTTTATTGCCATTTTTATCATTTTGCCCTATGGTTTCAGACTTATAGGACACCCTGTAAATTATAAGTGTTCATCCATTCCAGTATTGTCTTTCCATTAGTGTCCAATTTTTGATGTCCTAGTAACCCTATATGCTTGTTGAAATCTCTCATAATCACTGAAGCCTCATCTTCTGTTTCTTCTATCTTCTTCTCTATTTCATTCTTTACTGAGATTTCCAAGTTTATCTTCTTCCTTATGTTCCAGTGAAAAATAAATGGTGATTATTCTTATCCCGAGTTGCATTATTTTTTCCTCTCATGTCAAGAATATCTTTATTCCTAGTACAGTAAAACCTGTGCTATCTGGCAATCAAATATCCAGAAAACTTTAGAAACTGGCAAATTTCATATTAGGCCAATACAATTCACCAATCTAGAAACCAGGATAATCAGAAAATTTAGACAACCAGAATGGCTTAATCCCCAAGCTTGCTGGATAACGAAGGTTTTACTGTATTTACAACCTTAAGATATATTACAATCTCTTTGGTAAATCATCATTAATCCTCCTTTTTTGTCCTTAAATTCTCTCATACTATCATGTTTTGTAACATTTTTGCTTAGTTCTATCTTTTCTAATTTTTGTGGTCTTCATCAAGCACAGTACATCTCTCCTTTCATTAAGTAATTTTTCTACTTCTACTACTACTTTGGTTTTTGTTAATCCTTGTATGTTTATTAGTTTCATTGAGAAGGCTTTTTTTTTCACTCCAGAAATTTTTATTACAGATGCTTTATCCTTTTCTTTACTTTGCTTATTATCTTTATTTTTATTATTTATGCTTATTACCTTCTCTCTACATCCATTCTTACTTTGTATAATTTTTCATTTTTTATATACAATCCCATTTCTCCCTGGCTTAAATTTTTTTAATTCAGTTCTTGTCTCAGCACCAGGGTTGGCAAAAACCCAACTGGTTTTTTGCTGGGTTTTTGCCAACCCTGCTCAGCACCTTATCTAGTTCCTTCTTTCTTTCTCTGAGAGGTCAAGATTGATTCCTATACATTTCTTTATTGGATCACTTTCATCTTTTAGTTTCTTTGCTCTTTTCATGATCCCCCACTTCTCTTTTTCTTCTGCAAGTTTTATTAGGACAGGTCTGTTTCTACCTTCAGTCCTAGTCTTTCCTCTTATTACCTTTGTAATATTATAACTAGGGCCCGGATGTTTAGGCATTATAAAATTGAAAAATAGGCAAAATAAAAGTATAAAATAGGCAAAAATAGGCATTTATTTTATACCGATCAAAAACACACAAAACAAAAAAGTTATATAATAATGTATGAATGTATCATTAGTTTCATTACCTTGAGACTACGTCGCACATTATTAGTCTGAATTACACATAATTACAAGTAATTTTTTTATGTTTTCAACTTTTAGGCCTCTTCTTCTGCTGAAAGAACATGCTTGTACAGCGAGAATGACCTCTCTACTTCCACTGATGTAACAGGAGCAAATTTGAAGCATGATACATTCATGGGATTCATATCCCCTACATCGGCATCAGTGTGTCCTTCAAGAATGTGTGCAATGTTCTTTAGTCGTTCCAGATCTGCATTTGCTCGTATCACTCGGTCACATTTTTCGCGAACAGATTCACCTTTCTCGCCGGGCGCTTGACTGATGCCTGCAATGACTAACTCAAAAATTTTCAAAGCGTCGATTAACGGCTGGTTCCTAGTTTCAAGAGCAGTAATGTTCTCAGGTATTTTTGCAAAGTGGGAAGTGATGTATGAAAGTTCATTGCGAAGAGATCTATCTTCAATGAGGTCCATCACGATGCGGATTGATGAAGCATCTTCGATGTCAAGTGCTGATACAACTTCTCGAAACTTGTCAAAATTTGACGTGTAATACAACGCAGCCGAGATCCAGGTTCCCCACCTCGTCAAAACGGGCTGTGGCGGCAATGCGAGTTCAGGCGCTATTTCATGCAACATATGACATCTTGATGGTGCCTTAAGAAATATCTTCTTTCCATTAGAAATTAATTTGTCGACATTGGGGAACAAGCCTCGTATCTGCTCAGCAACACGGTGAAGTGCGTGAGCCAAACAAGTAACATGTAGCATTTGTGGAAAAAGAATTTTCAATGCTGTTGCTGCCTTCTTCATGTACGGTGCTGCGTCTGTCATGAAGAGAAGAACTTTTTCATGCTGGATGCCCTCTGGCCAAAGCAAAGCGAGGGATGTTGTGAAAAGTTGAGCTATTGTTGAGCTGTTGGTCTTTGGCAGCTCTTCTGATGTCAGCAGATAAACTTTCGGCGTCTGATCAGCTTCCAAAGTACCTATAATCACGTTAGCAATATATCTACCCATGGAATCGGTGGTCTCGTCTATTGAAATCCATATCTTGTTATCTGCAACGCCTTCACGTATTTTCTGCATTGCAAAGGCGTAGTTTGTATCCACATAATTTTTTCGAAGAGTGGACTCACTTGGAATAACTTGTTTTGTGTATTTTTCTAAAAAGGTCTTTAATGATTTGTTTTCCAACTTCCACAGTGGAATTCCAGCATCAATAAATGATTTGCATAGCTCCAAGGAAAAGGTAGATTGACGACTTGACATTGAAGCAAATGTTGTCATCAAACACGTTTGTAGGCTGTTTGGTTTCATCTTTTCAGCAGAAGCTTTGTGCTTAACGGTCTGCACATGCTGGGAAACAAAGTACCTTTTCTCACTATTAACTGCTTTGTCACACACTTTACAAAATAACACTGTGCCATCTGTGGAAAAGATATCTTTTCCAAAGTCACGAACATGTTGGTTCAGTTTACTACTTGAAGATGAACTAACTTTTGGCATATTAACGTCTTCTAAATATCATTCAAGTTTAGTCAAATACCACTGATGATCACACACCCTCACGAAGCAGAACAACGAATATGAGGAAATGGCCGTGCGAGGCTAGTTTTCAGATACTGCGCTCAGCTGATAACGTCAATCATACATGATGTCATTTCCGCAATATGAAATCCCACGATATCTTCATTCACGTTATCTGCGCATTCCTGGTTAGTCTAGTCGTAACTAATACATGATAATTTTCCTATAAATGCCTATTTATGTCTTTTTTCTTTATAATCTAATTAAAAAGGCAAAAATATGCATTTTCAACGAAATAGGCATTATCATACTCATACTCCCAAAAAAGGCAAAAAAAGGCATTTATGGCATTTTGCCTGAACATCCGGGCTCTAATTATAACTTTCTTTCTCTATAGTTAAAGAATTTTCAAATACATCACAGCAGCTGCTATTGGCAAGAAGCAAATGAATTCATATGAAGTAAATTTGTCTGAAGGTTTCTACAGGCCCCTGACAAACAAGGTGGTGACAATAGCTGTGAAGCAAGAAATGTGTAAAGATAGGATTTGGTGGTACCTTTGACACAGAATTCATCTTCTCTAGTCATGGGTTCAGTTGACCTTGCATGACATTTTCCTCTGAGTTGACTCCAATAAATCCACATCTACAATATGTTTGCAGACAGCAGTGACATGAGAATAACAAAGACAGTCTACCTTGAAAATGATACCTCAAATCGAACAATCAGCTGAACTTTGCAACAATTGGAAGTCATAATCAAAGATAGATGTGCCATTCTTTGGATCATTCATTCGCCATCACATGGTACAGTACAAGACTTTGTTGATAGCTTTTTGAAGTACATATTGGGCAAATTAAGCCAATGTGTTTGACTGCTACTATGATTACAGCATCAAGAGTGGTACTGAAAGTGGTCAGGCAGGTCAGCAGATGAGACAAGCTCAGCCTGAACACCCCTCTACTTCCCCAACAGGTCCCCAGCAGCTACTGGATAGAGTAAAGCACTTCCAGGCCAATGGTACCACATTACCACAGACTTGTAGTGATAGGATCCAGCCCTATTCCACAAGAAGTCAATATGGGTCTACTGACACAATGTGGCAAATCTAAGGACAACTCATGAAGAAGCAGATGTTATTATGCCCCAACAAATTGTAGCTATTGCCGATCAGGGAACCAGTTGCATCACAAAGTAATGTGATGACCGACTTATTCATCTTGTTGGTTTACTTCTACCTTTACTACAAGCTTACATGCAAGTTTTAGATGGAAGGTACCAGTTCACAGCAAGCCACCATAATAAATATAGGAGCAACAGCAAAGGAACATACAGAGATAGTGCCACAACTTTTGTCTGCTCATGCGCTCTCTGGTTACAATACTGTAGCTTACATGTTGGGTATTAGTCATGCAACCATATTCAAAGTCCTTTCAAAGGGTTATAAACTTGATAATCTTGAGGTACAGATGGACAACATTATTGTAAAGGCTACCACATTTGTTGCAGTATGCTGTGGAAGTAAAATCCAGGGTACTATGTCTGAGGTTTGGTATAATGCATGGTTGTCAAAACCAGCTAGAAGAAAAGTGACAACACCAAAACTAAAGGTCCTGACACCAACCTCAGAAGCCTTTGAGGAAAATGTAAAGTGTGCCCATTTGCAGACATGCATTTGGAAGGCAGCATTGAATGAAGACCCCCTGACTTGGCTCCTAACTAGGGTTGGATCAAACATGAACCAACCAAGTCATTTACACTTGTGACAATGCCAAGTGATGTTCAACCAGCGCGTAAAATTCCTCAACTAATTTGATGTGGTTGTGCTACTGACCACCTGTGCTCCTCAGCAAAATGTAGATGCTCAACTGCCCAGCTGACTTGCACCATTTTCTGTGAATGTGACAACAGGCAACTGTCAAAACAGATGGACAAAAGATGCCACTGACTGAAGTGATGAGGACACAGATGATGAAACTGATGAATAGTGGATATACATCTTGTCTAATAATAATAAAGGATTAAAATTAAGAATAATTTTTCTTAGAGGAGCAAATGATCAATCATATACACTTAAATCAGTCTTTATGGCTTTGATAGTCTAGATATGGCAATTTATATTTGGCACTGCCATTGTGGCAGCCATCTTGGATTTTAATATAAAGGTAAAGACAGGAATGAATTCTTTGACCCCAAAAACTTAATCATAAACACCAAAATCAGTGTCATAGCTGCTTTAGAAGCTTACATATACTTATGGTGATGTGGCCATTTTGGTGGCCATCTTGGATATTTCAAAATATTCAAGAGTGCTGTAGGTACATCATGCAGATCCTGAATCAGTAGGTCTCAAAGGCATAGAAAACTCTAAAATACATCCTGTGAATGATACTTTTGGGTTTTCAGCTTGGGCACCAGACTATTTCTACTGATATTATTTCATCATTCTACATCTAGGTTTACTTTCAAGTAAAAATTATTTTTAAATAACACAAAAAATGATTCTGCCTAAACTACCAGTAAGCATGAAGGAACAGTCAGAAAGTACAAACAAAGGATTGGTTAGAAGATTAGGTATACAAGAGGTATAAAATGTTTTAAAGACATTCAACCAAAGAGAATATACTTCTGAAGAACAAGGGCAGGCCTAAGAGAAATAAATGCATGAAATATGACTGGATTATAGCTGGAAATAGTGCTTGGCAGTCTTGACTGGCAGTGTATATAGTATATTTCAGAGAAGGTTGAGAAGTGTGGGATGACTGACTGAAAATGTCTAAATTTTTCTAATTTTAAGTTGAGAAATAATTCTCATTATATATATATTTTTTTTTATTGGAGTTGTTTAACCTCCTTCACAACATCTAAGGTCATATGACAGAGGGGACCTACAGCTTTATGTGGGACCCAAACCACGGGTTGCTACATAATCTGGGCGTGGAGGACAGTCTCCCATCCAACTACTACCCAACCCAATGTCGCTTAACTTCACTGATTTCTGGGAAGCGGTGTTACGATACTGGCCATGACATAGCTCATATATATATACACAGGGTGTTTCAGGAGGAAAGGTCAATACTTCAGGTGATTATTAGTATCAGTCATTGTGAGAAAAAAGTTCATATGAACATGTGTCTAATTCTGAATGGTTACAGAGATAGAGCTGTTTGAATCTGATGTGCATGCAGCTCTTCCTCCCCCCGCGGTGGTCCCATTCAATGGCCACCAAGGTCTCCAGACCTCTCTCCATTAGATTATTGTTTGTGGGGGTGGATGAAAAGTCAAGTTTACAAAAGAAAGGTGGATACATGAGACGAATTGCTCATGCGCATTTTGGATGCTGCTGCCCACATAAAGGAATGTCAAGATCAACTCAGACAAACAACACACGATCTTCGCACACAAGTTGCAAAGTGCATTGAGGTTGACTGTGATTTTCGAAAACATATTGTAAATTGTAACAAATTTGTCATTTCTGTATCTGATACCATTCAAAATGCCAATGTTTAAATATTAAATGTTAGAAATAGTAATTAGTTTCTGTTTCTTGATTACCATTAACAATGCTTTTGTATTTGTAGATTCAAACAGCTCTATCTCCGTAACCATTCAGAATTAGACACATGTTCATTGTTCATATGAACTTTTTTTTTCACAATGACCAATACTATCACCTCCCAAAGTATTGACCTTTCCTCCTGAAATACCATATATATATATATATATGAGGACTTCCGAAGCAAAAGTAGCACAAGCATCATCCGGGGCAAAAATGAGTTATACCCACTGAGAGGTTCTTCAGACCGTATACTATCATATGGTAATGGATGAATTGCAGAAATGCCAATATTCGTATGGTCAAAAATTCAGCGAAAAATTATGCATTATCTCTGTTCGAAGGTCGCATAACTTTCAATGTGTTTTCTGACGATTAAAAAAAAATGGCGCTTATGCTACTTTTGCTTTGGAAGGCCTCATATATATATATTTTCACTCCTATTTTTCATAACATCTGCAGAATAAGATGTAAAAATGCAATGGAACTACTTTTGTAATTCCTAATTTAACAATAAAAGGAAATAAATATTTTAAAAAATTCTAGTTGAACCATAGATGAAGACTATAATCTCATTTTGTATCTCTCTCTTTTGCAGCTAATACAGCAGTCACTCATGGATGATTCAATCAAATTAATGATTGTTTTTTTGGATGGCAAAGTCCCTGGTTTGTTGTATCATTCCTCACATCTGTAGATTTGTTAGGACTCTTCTTTTCAAATGTAAACAATGTCTTCTTTTCAAATGTAAACAATGTCTAAGTGCTTAACTAGACTCAGATCAAGTGACTGAGGAGACCCTTCCACAATGGTCATCAACATTCTGTTCTTTATCCTCAGATAATTCATGCAAAAATTAGATTTGTTTTGGGTCATAATCTTGTTGGAAAATTAAGTTTTGACTTGGTAGGTGTTGACCCCTTGGTAAGGCATAATAAACTGATGGAATGGTATTGTTCTTTTTTCATGGTACTGTCAATTTCTTTAATGTTTTGAGTACCATCCCCAGCGAAAGAACACCATAACCATGATGGAAAATGTGAAGACCAATATGTAATGGCTTCCAGTTACCCAATCTAAATTAAGGTTAAGTATTTATGCACATTGTCCACATCTGAAAAGAGTAAAAATTATTTTGGAATGACACCCGTATATCTTGATCTTTGATGGAAGAATTTGATTCCTGCTCAGGACACTATCTTGTAATGGTACACATGTATATAAAGTCTTATCAATTAATGTCAAGTGGTTCAAAAGCTACAGTGGGAATACAAAAGTGAATTATAAATGGCCGGGCAAGTGCAATTCAATATGGCCCCTCCAAGTCTATTCTGAAGGAGGCATAAAAAGGACAATCTTAACAACCCTACAGATCTGTGGGAAATAATACAAAAAGCTGGATCACTACTGCTCAAGATGCCATCAATAAACTGATTGAATTAGTGCCATGAGGAATGGATGCTGTATTTTTTTTTTTTAAATATAGGAAGGAGGGGGCTATGGGCAAGCACGGGTCCGCAAATGACCCTACCACAGAAGATGGAGAAAGCCAAAAACAAGGTCTCTAAGGCTCAATAATGCCATTTTTCTTTTTTTTAAATAAATTTTGAAAAGGTAGTGTAGTGTGTAAGATGCATGTAGTGAGGAATAGAGGGAGAATGTGTGTCAAAGCATGCTGGACTGCACACAGGGTAGATGAGAGACAGAAAAAGATCAGCTAAGGAGGACAGTGATAGGAGAAATGGGGGTTCCAGCACTCCCTGTCTCCTGCTTAACATCCACCCAGGAGTACTTTCCTGGTTGAGTGATGAGTACAATCTCCTCCTTAAAAAGGGAGATGTACATAATAAGATCATAGGTTTCATCTATTCAATTTTTTTTTAATATTTATTTATTTCCTCTTGTTACTGAATTACAAATCAATGGAGTTCCAATGTATCTATTTCATATTTTTCTGATATGAAAAACAGAAGTGTTTGTAATTTTGACACACACGCACACACCATAAAATGGGGTAACTAGACTCCAATAAGTTTAAGGTAAACTGATTTTTTTTCCATACATTTCACGTACCAATGCATAGGTAGGTAACTAGGGCATGGTTCTGATTAATCATTAATTAATAAAAATATATTTTTTAGAAAATGACGGGAAATGATTAATTTTCCTCATAATTTCAGAATCATTTTACCTTAAATTTTGTAATGTATCATTTGAATTTGGCACCTTTTTGCATGTATAAACTCTCTAATCTGCCCATGCCTGATTTCTTGAACTAAAGCAAACTAAATGTTTTCTTCAGTCTTATCTCTCACAACAGAAACAATAAAGCTTTTTCTTACTCTTTTCAGAAGTATTTATTTTTTAATAATTTTTAATCAGTTAATCAGTGATTAATTAGAAAATTTCATCATTCATCACTTTTCCTAAAAATGATTAATTAACCATGCCCTAGAAGGTACCTACAATTTATGGAAAAAATTCATACCTTTATGTAACAAAATTTACCTTAAACTTATTAGGGCCCAGTTAACCCATTTTATGGTAATAATTAAAATCCCCAATGGTTAAAATAAAACACTAAAAACTGTGAAGCTTTTTGAGAGTCTTCCCTCTTCATTTAGGCAGAAACTAGAAGCGAGTAAAACTTAAAAGGAATATTTAATAATAATAATAAAAAAAAGTCATGCCTCAGGCAACTCAAACAGGTATAAATAATTTTGGAACAAGATTTTGACAGCCAAAATTTCATTATAAAATCAAGATTGAAGGTTTCATGTTTTATATTAAAATTATCAGTATTTTTTATAATAATAATAATGTTACAATGTTCCAAACCAAAAGCTATCTCTATTTATGTTATTGAACCCATTCATAATTTAAAAAACCTGGATTAGATCACCCCTTAGCCTCCTAGTTTCAAGTGTAGTCAGTTTTAACTCCTTAAGCCTATCCTTGTATGACTTTGACCGAAGCAACAGAATCATCTTAGTTACTCATCTTTAAACTCTTTCAATTTTGTCTATATCCTTGTGCATATGCAGATCCCAAAATTGTATTGTGTACTCCAAATCTAACTAATGATTTATACGTAAAGAAGAACAATAATATTGCACAATTAGTACTCAAAATTCCGAGCTATAAAACCTAGCACTTTGTTCGCCTTATTGACCACTGCTGTACTTTGTTTCACTACTTTTAAATTACGTGACTATAGCTCCTAAATCTTTTTCCTGATCTACACTTGCCAACTTCTTCCCTGACATACTATACACAAAATTAATGCAAACTTGTATGTAAAATTTTGCACTTATTGACATTAAATCTCAAGTCATGTGTTTCAGTGCTAAGCCATGATTTATTCATCACAATTAAATCACAGCCTTTGCAAGCAATTAAAGAAAAAAAATTAATTTATTTTGTTTTGTAGGCTATGAGCACTTAAAGATAAAACTTTCAAATTGTTTGTTAAAACCGCGTTACCTGCAACGTAAACTCATATTTTTTGGCCTGTAATTTAAGGGAGTTACAGCAGCCTGAAAAGAGAGTATTATGAAATAGTCTTCCTAAATGCACAGTTCCAATGTCATTAAGATAAAGTCCATCTCTGAGGAACAAGTCCCTCCTGCCGTAGAAACTGTTCCAAAAATTCACAAAATGCACTCCTTCCTGTTGGCAGAGACTAAGTTACTGTTAATATAGGTCACCTTGCTGTAGAACTAGTTATGTTGGATAATTTGAGGAAGTATACCTGTTAAAACAATCTTATTAGAGTGACAAAAGGAAAAACTAAAAAGTCCCTATACCTAGCCAGCAGCTCTTCCACTCTAGAATTTAAAATGTTATTAGTACTGACATGAATAACATATTGTGTCCTCAGTGGTTCAATCTGTAAAATGGTCAACACTATTCATTATATCTTCCACCCTCGCACCAGAGTAGCAGTAACAGCACCTATGATGGGTGTTTCTTCCACAGAATTCCTCAAGCTGCCCTCGAACAATGGAATCACCGAGTCATATTTCAGTAATAGATTCAGTGAGCTCGCATGTGTCATTATTAGTGATATTTAAAAGTAAGTTAGCATCATCAATATCAATACAGTATAATCATCCCTGTCTAATCAATGCCTATGCAAGGCCAAATTTTAATCAGATGTATTCAGGGTTGGCAAAAACCCAGGTTTAAAAAAAAAAAAAAAAAAAAAAAAAAAAAACTGGGTTTTTGATGGGTTGAAATTTTTTTTAGAAAGGTTCGATAATTATGTAGTGCCTAATATATCTATTATTTTATTAATTTATTTATCTAATCTACAATATATATTAAAAAGAGATCTTTATTTCACAGAAAGTTCAGATATGATATATAATAATGACATATTAGAATTTTCTCCATTTTAATTTTAGATCTTTCCTTTATTTCTTAACAGTAGATTTCAGCTTTATTTAGACCTAACTCAAATTTAAATTTTTAAGATGCCAAACTCAGAGTTATAGAGGTGGAAGATCTAAAGCTAGCGAATGGGACGAGGTGACTTTATTAAGTGATCAGCCTACTAGAGTTCTATGCAATTATTGCAAAGAAAGTATCACTCGAAAAATTGAGAGAGTGAATCATCATCTAGAGAAAGTTAGACCCGCACATACTGGTGGCAGCCTTAAAGCTGCTGAATGGGATGAAGTACAAATGTTGAGTGACCAACCAAATAGAGTTCCGTGCAAATACTGCAGATGTGTATTTTCGAAAAAAATAGAATGAGTGAAACATTATTTAGATCAATGCAATAAAAAATGGGTACAGGCTTGTGATGATGAAGCGGATGAGCTTACAAATACAGCTACATCAGCAACTCTTCCTCCTACACAGAGAGAGAGCAGTTTTGAGAGTAGACCCTCTTCAAGCAAATCATATGAAAGCCTGGTTCACGATGACACTACAATTCACAGTAGTGAGACTTCATTCACTTCAACTGCTTCTGAATCTTCCGTACCATTTTTTTCATTCTACTCCAACCAAGAAAACACAAGATCAGATAATGCCATATGTGGTTAGAACAACTGCAGATCAAAAAGAACAACTAGATTTGCAAATGGCCAGATTTTTATTTTCAGCAAATATTCCATTTGTAGTTGTAGAGAATAAAGAATTTATTAAATGGGTCCGAAATTTAAGACCAGGCTATTGTCCTCCAAGCAGAAAAAAATTATCTGATGACTCGCTAATCAAAGTGAATAATAAAGTAGGTACTGGATTCAATGAAAAGAGACTTAGTCAATTCTACTGTAACTTCAATTCAAGATGGTTGGAGCAATGTGTCAAATGATCCAATAATTGCCCATAGTGTTCACAATGGGTGTAAATCCTTTTTAATAACTTTTAAATTTTTCATAATCTTTATTTACACATTGCATAATTTAAAAATTGTTTTATAAGTCAGCTTACTTGAAATAATCAACATGCCAAATCATTCTAATTAGCTACAATTGAACAATGTAGCAATCAGAAAAATTTCAATTATTTTAAAATAAACATCTCAGAACAAAAACCCAAAAACCCAAAAACCCAAAAACCCACTGAAAATTCCAGTGGGTTTTGGGTTGGGTTTTGGGTTGGGTTTTTGGGTGCTAACCCTGGCTGTATTCAAACTATTTATAATAGTAAAGGCATCTTTTGAAATCAATAGTTTCCCAGAAATAACTGTTCAGACAGTCCTTTCAGGGAATTCAAATATATAGTTTGAATACAGCTGATGAAAATTTGGCCTTACAAAATACATCAATTAGACAGAGATCATAATATTCATAACACTGACTCACCAAATTTTAAAAAAAAAACATGCAACTTTCCAATGTGATTTTATGACTAACTTTTGACTGTCAAAATCTTCTGTGTTCCAGAATTATTTTGCTTGTATTGCCTGAGGCATGACATTTTCTATTAAATAGTGCTTTTAAGTTTCAATCTCACTTTTAATTTCAGACCACCACTCAAATGAAGAGGGGAAAAAAACAAAAAGCTTCACAGTTTTTAGTGTTACATTATTTTAACCATTGGGGATTTTAATTGTCACATGGTCATTGCGTTTTTTAAATTTATTTATATATACTGTACATAATAATAATCAGGAATCTGCATTTCCCATTTTCATTTGTACAACAAGTTATGTCCCATATTTATTTTTACAATTACAATGATGGAAATGTAAAGTAATGGCAGTTAAAATCTGTAAAATATGAATACAAATTTAAATTAGAATTCATCATGACAAGGACCTCTTCAAAAGTCTTCAAAAGAATTCTATATGCCTGAGGAGTGAATCTGTCACCCACCTACAACTTCAAGTCAGCTGATATTTATTGAAATTCAGTTTTCAAAGTAAAATATGTGGGTACTCTATAATATGGATTTTAATTTTATTTTTAAGCTTTCAATTAGATTAGGTTTGCAACTATTACTGTATTGAATTTTATTAAAATCTATTAAGTATTAAAATCAATATTTGATTAGAAAAGGAAACCAAGGTTGCAGTACTTCAGTCTACAGCAGATTTTAACCCAATAATGGATGCAAATTAGGTCTAAATTTCTTGAAGTGGAGATTCATTATGAATTATTCATGAAGCTTTTCTCAACATTTGGGTAGTCAAATCATGTTCTTATGTGGATGTGTTAAAAAGATGTTGACCCTTGACATAAGTTTGGGTTTGAAATAACTTTTTAAGGGAATACATAGAGGATAGTGGACCAAAAAATTTGAAAAATACCACCACCAAATTTTAGATTTTACTGAAAATTGGTACATCAGGTAGTTTTCACCCAAAAACATGATTCTCCAAATATTAACACCATCTGATCCAAAGGTCAAAAGTTATGGTGAAGAGTATTTTGAAGTCAGCCATTGACCTGACCATTTTTAATCCACCATAGCTCTGCTCCTACTGGTCATAACCCTATAAAAGTATATATGTACTGTATATTTAGAATTAGAATTGCATGCAGATTCCAAATACACCACTTTTATTGATGCAAGTCAATAATTGAAAATGTGACTGTAACCCATTAATGTTCATTGTCCCTTTTTTGGGACACATTTTAACAATACAATTTAGGTTAGAACTTAAAAGTGAAATTTGAAATATTAGTTTTTATTTTTTAATTTAGATTTTTCCGTATCAGATAACTATTTCATGTTTATTTAGTCTCCAAAGCTGAATATATCAAAAAATATCAGGAAATAAAAATAGTTTTGGTTCATAATGGGTTAATGTGACCTTGACAGGTTACAATTTGACCTCTCACATACATGCTGACAAAAAAAAAAAAAAAATGTTGGCCTATCATTTTTCTATCAATATCAGTTGAAAAAAGTGTTTATAGATCTGCTTGTTAATGGAAACAGTTTGAAGAAACACTCAATCCAAATTTTATGGGTGCAATTCATAATTATTCTATTTATAAATATACAATTTAAGAGTAAGCCTATAAAAATAGGATGATTCTCTCATTTCATCATAGCCACAAGACCCATCACATGACTTAAATGACAGCCATTATGGTGAAGCACCATTTATCAATACAATCACAAATATAAAATTCAAACAGATACACACACAAATAAAAATGTTAAGTAACATACCATGAATTGTACAGAATAGTCTGAAACTTTATTTTCTTAGTTGATAGAACTGCATTTCTCTTTAAAATTTAGCATTTGTCTTGAGAATTGTTCTAGATCTTTCCTTGGAAAAGCATACTTAATTTGTGTTCCAGGAAGTAGCCCAGGTTGAATTTCACCAAGAATATATTTGTCAGCAATTGGACATTTGTCTTCTTTTTCTGGAAAGAAATATGCAGGAGCTATTCCAGATGGATGCAAAAAATTGACAACATATCATCAATTGATGATGCTTGAATATTCCTAATTTCTCCATTTCCACTTGAAATAGGACACACACTAATTTCTTTTTTAGACACTGGTTAATGGTGAAGTGGGGTTGTTGTTGTTGTTGTTGTTGTAGTAGTAGTAGTAGTAGTAGTAGTATAGTAGTAGTAGTAGTAGTAGTAGTAGTTCAACTTAATTTTTTCTGTTGAGACAAAGAATAATTTCATGTCAGAGTCCATTTCATTATTACAAAATTTTAACATATATTCTGGTGTCAAAGTTTGACTTGTAAATGGTCTTTACAAACCTACTCTAGTTGTTGCTCTTCACAATAGTACCAATTCCAGTGTGTGCATTTTTTCATGTGATGTGGGAAAAAAATGGCACTCTGTATAAAGTCCAAAATCATCTTTATGGTAGCAAAGGTTTAAAAAGTGATTTGTTTTTGTACTGACCAGCAGAAAAAAATAGTGAATCTTTAATAGATTTTTGTGCCAAGAGCGAAGAGGAGGAATTAGTTCCTTAAGAAAAGCATAGACCATGACAGTGTTATGTTTTGTACTATCCAAAATGAAGCAATAACTCTGATGAAGATATCCAAATTCTCTTCAGTAAAAAACAAATGGATGGACTGTACATTGTGAATTCTCCCACTGAAAACCATGAACAGCATCCTGAACTATGAATTAATAATTTTCTGTGAAATCACCAACAAGATATCCTTCACCTATTGGTTGATTATTTTTGAGGTTTTTAAAGTATTCTCCTTGATATTTATTTATGAAGTGATGACATGTAAGCTTAGCAATGCTTTTGCTTAGAGAATCCACAAAATTAAGACATTCCACTTTTTCTGGGAGATTACAACAGTCCACTGTTACTCACTGCTTGTAATGAATCTCCTCGGGTAGTGTCTCCATTTCATCCAATCTTTCAAGAAGTCTCAACACCCTCATGACATGGGCAATTGGTATATGTAACATGCATGCTTCATTGGTCATATCACAAACTGAAAGTGCCAATAGTTGCTTATAACAAAGATTTTTTTATGCTAAGTGATCCTAGCTGTAGTTTTGGATTCTGATGATGTGTATAGATACAAACTGTGTGTACCACTGCTTCAAGCAAGAACACACCAAGAAGGACCAGGAGATGCAAAGCTGCTAAAACCAACATTTGAGTTACTTGACTCTCTCTTGAAAATATCAAAGTTCTCTCAAGTTACATAACAGTAGACACTTTTGCACTTTCACTTTTTCTCCATACAATAGTTTAACAATCTTTTATTCCTGCCATTTGGTGGTTAACATCATCCAACTCAAAGAATTGTCTTATTTTCAAATTTTGCTCTTGTGTGTGAACTTTCCTTTTACTCATTGGAGGTATTTCACAAAGTAGACCATACTACTACAGCTTCTGACTTTTCTTGACCATACATACGTGTGGATGTTTCAAAGAGCTCACGTGTCTTCTTTATTGTAAATGGTGAAAGTGATAAGATTTGTAGTTTTCTCTTATAATTCTTCAACAATCTGAATTCATCCTTAAGCTCACTCGTTACATTTCCATACCTGGAATAGAAAGATAATTACATCTCACAAGCATTTAGCTGATTAATCTTACTCTATGACAATATAATGCAACAAACAAATACAGGTGCTCCTCAACTTACATAAATCTGAGGTTACGCAAAAAATATTATTTTTATGGAGTATATGTAAAGTTAAAATTCATCTTTATAATTTACTATTTTATACATTCTGTTCTGTTTATCTGTAGTACTGTACACACACATCATTTTATGACAGTAATTACACATCTCACATCGAGTAGGTAGGCTACATACTCAGTTTACCATACAGTTTACCTTAATTACCAACACATAAAATTTGACTTGTGTAATAGGTCCAGAAATGTAACCCTTACGTAAGTTGAGTAGTACCTGCAATCAAATAGATAATAATAGTGTAAAGAACTTACTGATGTAGAACTTTAACTTGAGATTGGCAAAGCATCTTTGATGGGCTGGTATGCTCAACACCAATTTAAAATTCTGAAATATTCTTGACTATAAATTTTCTTAAATGATTAAAATCTAGACTATGTTACTAGAAGTATTCACATGTAGTCCAGGCAATTTGTAGTTAGACCTGGGCAAAATTGCTTCAGAAGCTTTCTAAACTGTTTCCAGCTCAGGAACCATTGCCGAATAACATATCCAAAATCCGACAAAATTGGACCCTGGGAACACCCCCAAAAATGAAATTCAAAATGGCGGACCGGATGTTTCCTATGAAAAAAAAAAATAATAATTTACGCTTTTATTTATAGAGATACATTTGATGCTTTTTCTTTCAGTTGTAATGTTTTAAATAATTCAACAATATACAACACAACCAGTTATTACGCAAATATAATGTTATATAGCTTTTTACAGATTTTTATAATCAATAATACAACAATTATTTTTTTCCCAATTTCAAGTTGTTCATTACAGAAGAAGTGATACCTGGTCACAAACATACAGAAATTAATCCTCTTCATCACTATCATCGGATAGATTACCGGTACTTGGGTTGTTATCGCAACCACTGATTTGGCACTCGCCACAAGCGGCTGAACAGGGCATTCCATTACGCTTGCATCCACATCTTGAAGTAGCACATTTCGTCTTGCAGGAGCAGCAGATCATGTTGAGTAGATAATTTGGAGCTGGTGGCTTGTCGCAGGCTGTAGGGTAGTAGGAATTATTCTTTACATACCAACCCCACTGTTCTGCATCGATCTTCTCTTCTGTAGACTTCCAGATTAGTATTTGAAAGTATGTGCGAAAGCTGTGGTACTTTGTGGATGCATCGGTAGGTGGCAAATGTTCGGGTGTAACAAAAGATTTAGCTGTAGCTACCTTTTCAACTAGCATTCGATGACGTAGTGCGTTAGTGGATTCAAGTGTTTTGCAGCCATACAACAGAAGCATTGCCTTTCTTCCAGCGGCTTCAATGTCAGAGTGTTGGCAACAATCAGAACATAATGTATTTGCAACTGAACGGAGTTCAGCCACCTTCATCAGTGTGTCGAATGCTTTGGCTTTACCGATCGAAAAAATTCTGGATGTGCTATCACAGCCCGTGAAAGCATGCACAAACAGGAGATACTTGCAGATGTCATTGCCTAACAATGATTGAATGCTGAGAATATCATACACAGGATTAGGAGATGGTCCCCATCTTATATCGCTGCAATAGTACAACTTGAAACCAGTCCTTGGCATGGTACAGAAGGAGAATCAGCAAGTCGGTGTCTTCCCCTATTACTGTTGTAGTTGCATTTTCTGATGAGGAAACTGCTGCACGAACGATGTCCACATCAGCATCCCCATCTGCGTTGTGAACAGTACACCCGTGCTTCTTCAACATCTCACCTACGAGGGAAATAAATGCTTGCTTGTTGTTTTCATTAGCCAAGAAGTGTTCCTTCTGGCCAACAAACTTCATGCTTGGACTGAGATTCACATTTCTGCTTGTCTTGGTGCTGCATCTTCTGTGGGTCATGTCCTTGATCGTAGGAGAGCTGCTGTAGCCATCAAAAACAATGATTGCTTTTCCATATGTTTTCAGAGTGAAATCGGCATATGAGTTGGCGATGCTGTCATATGTTTCATCTTGACACCAGGAAACACGATGTAGTAGAGATCCACCATCCAATACGTACTGGTCTGTGCACTGAATTTCTTGAACTTCTTCCATGCGTAAAGTGTCAGTGTATTTGATTATTGCATGAGCTAGCTGAGACTTATCGGGTTTCCTCAAGATACTTCGTGATTCGAACAATGCAGGAGGATATGCACACAGTTCGTAACACATGACATCTTCAAGATTCATGTCTCCGCCAGTGGCAACAGTCATCATTCTCTGAAACAGTAGTGCAGGATCTACTTCTATATCTGAAGCATCAGTGATCACAACGGCAGAAGCAGATCCTAGTGTTTTCACTTTGTCAGATCTTTTGGCAGAATATGTAAAGGCTTGTTTCCCAATCATTTTTACGACAATGTTCGTACCGATTGAATGCAATTGATGAACGTTAAAACTCCAGGATCAGCAGTTAGCCCTGTTACAATGTTGCAGAGACCCGAGGTAGAATGGAATGGGGATAAGGATTCCAGACGTTCAAGTACTTTCTTCATGTCATTACTGTCCCTGATTTGTCTACTTCCCCTCATTTCCTTGTGCTGTTCACTACTTTCCAACAAAACTCTGGTGTATTCCTGCATTGCTAAGTTATAAGTGGAACACAGAGGCATAGAAAAGAGCCACGTTGTCCTTTGGATGTCTGTAAATCCACTTCCGTGTGTCAGTCCGCCTCTGCTTTTCAGGGAATGCATTAGTACTTGTTCTATCACCAGGTCTGTGCCGAGTCCAGCCCATAATCTGTCGCTTCTTCTTACCACAAACTTACCTTCCTGGAACATTTTGTTAACGGCTGGATTTTCAGAAGGCAAACTTAACATTTTCTGCAGGTACAGGTATATCGATTTCAGGTAATTGTGATGTCCGGCTGCTGCAATTATGGGGATGGTCTCCAGCATAGCTTGCAAGTGCAAATCCCACGAGCCGGTTCTGTCTGCTGTTATCAAGGAACGTGCAATGTTGATCATTCGCTGATATTCCAACCAGAGTTGACTTGTTTGTGAAGTAGATTGTAGGTCAGTTTTCTTCGCATCCAAAGTGGTAGCAATCTGAGACAATGCATTCGAAGATTCCACATCCTCAACTGATTGTTTGGCGGTCATAACATCGTCGAGCAGGTCACAAGCTTCCTTATGGAGGTCATGAGGAGTTCCATCTTCATTACGAGGGAAAACGTCTGCGACTAGTAAGGTACTAAGAGCTGCATCTACTATCATATGACCGCGTATCGCTCTTGAAACAGCTTTTCCAGACATCATGTGTTGCACAGCATTTGGTCCGTATATTTCTTGAAGTACTTCAGACAATCCTGAACCATTCATAAGAGTACCAACTGCTCCCAAAAGATTCATCAGTGTGTGAAATGATCCCAGCATTAAAACAATGTCCTGCAGGTCTCTCTGTTCATTGATGATTTGGGAAGCTTTCCAGAACAAAGGCTGATCAAAGATAATAATGCATGGGACTTTTTGATCGCGTGCTATCTTGCTCAAATATAGTAATGTCAAAAATATGCAGGTCATGTCAGTTGGCAACATATCTATGATGGGAAGGAACGTGATCGACGCCACACCTGGACGTGAGACACTTGATCCACCGTGAATTGCCTGCATTGTTCCGGACCAACTTGGACCTGATCTTTCTGCTGAAGATATCTGCCAGAGAAGACTAAGTCGACTTATGGTGGCAGTGGGTACTGGAAGTTTGCGGAATGAGATGTTCCTCAACATGCTTCTCGCGTGTCTATATTCCCTAATGTCATTGTCACCAACATTACGCCTGTGAATAGAAGGGTGGATCTTGATCTTCAGAGTTATTGCGGCAATCATACCCATTCCATGAAAGGTATTCTTCCCATCCAAAGTGCAGACATCATGATCGACGTTATCTGATGCTAGAAGGACTGCAGTGTTTTCATCAACAGTAAAAGAGCCAGACCCACTTGCCAGCACCGCGTTTCTTTCGAATCTTGTTACTTCTGCATACGACGAACAGTAACCCAGCTGATGGAGAACGTCAATAAGGTACCTTGACCTAAAGTTGTGGTGTAGCTGAACCGACAAACCGATCTGTAGTGGACATAGTAATCCTCTAGGACGGGTTGCTTGCATAATGCTCTGCCCAATTGCACCTATTTTTCTTGAAGCATCCTGTCCCGCAAATGCTTTTGATAATAGCAATTTCAGACTGTTGGGAATGTAATCAAGAGCACTTTCTGCAGTGATGTCATTTGGAGATGGATACACATCTTTTCTAGGCAAGTCGACAGACTTGATATCACTTCTGATTATTTTTGCAGCAGCTTCTACTAGGTAAATCTTCTGTAGCTCTATATCTATATCACATTCTTTCGACTTTTTGTGATAATCTATAAGAATTTCATTAGCTGTCTCTCGTAGTGTTACTACATCTGCCTTCCCACTTTCACCTGATATTATGATCTTGTCGCTGTAACGTTCTAAAAGCTTTCTCTTCATGTGCCTGCATTCATAGACAGAGCTCTGACTTCCTTGAAGATATTCCTCCATTTTGGAAATTAGGTCTCCAATCAACAGTTGTTCATCATCATTCTCTTCCAGGTAAGCACAGGTCTGAAGGAATGCTTGGTGTTGCTCTTCATTAGTTGGTCTCCCTTTCTTCGAATCATGATCGTCGGAGGAGTATGCGCGAGGAATGTTTTTTCCACTTCAAAAATTTCCGCTGCAGGTGTGATAGTAGACACAATCTGCAGCAAGATGATCATGAAGATAATACTCCAGACGGCCTTTTACATTAAATGACCATTCATCGCAGCGGCTTTCACAGCACCTTTTTATGGTTTCGGAGAACTCTGTAGTTCTTATTTTGACATGCTCTGATTTTGGTTTGTGTTTGGAAAAAAAGTCCACAAAGGTATCACAAAACAAACAGTGAGTAGCACTGGAAAATGCGTATTCATGAAAACGAGCACTTTTCCTTGGTATTGCCTCGGCTACAGTCTGTCGCTTCTTTATTTCAATGGTCTTTTTATCCGTAAACCTTTTCCTACATACAACGTGAACACTTATTCCAGCTGTTGCAACAACATCGCTTCCACGGCTGCGGCTGGATGCATTTATACCATCTGCTCCTTTTTGCGAGATGTGAACCACTTCCTGTCCACTGTCCAATTTCTCCTTACAAATCACACACAATTCTTCAGGGGTCTGCATTCTTGAAGGCGGACGCACACTGAGTCAGTCTGAAACAGAAAAAACAAATTAATAAACTGTGTTGCAGTATTTAAAAGGAGTACATAATAACAGTTTTAAAGAAAATGACAAGCACAAATACGCAGATTTGATAGTGGGTAGTAGGAATTAAAGAGTTGTATATAATATAAGTTTATAAAGATGTAGCAATGTCCATTCTCACATACACTCCATACAGTATATTTTATTTACATTACGTGACATCATAGTTTAATACTAGCCGCCTAATACAATTTTTAGTGTCATAGGTTAATTTAGAAACGAAAATGTGTTTTAAAACATTTTACTGATCAAGAAAAATGTCATAACTCTCTCTACAAAGCGAAATTAAAATTTATTGTATTTCGTAGGAAACTGCCAGTCCGCCATTTTGAATTTCATTTTTGGGGGTGTTCCTGGGGTCCAATTTTGTCGGATTTTGGATATGTTATTCTGCAATGGTTCCTGAGCTGGAAACAGTTTAGAAAGCTTCTGAAGCAATTTTGCCCAGGTTAAAGCTATTTTTGCTCTAGATTGCCTGGACTAATGTATAACAGCTACCAAATGCTCACTGTGTTTCATAAACTTACACTTTTTTACTGGACTTTCATCCAAATAGGATAAAATGTTTTGGTTAAGTAGACTATCACCCTCCAGAACAGCTTGTGAAGTAACATTTGAAGTGGTACTTGATGTAACATGCATTACTGGATGAGCTTTCTTCAATTGATATTTCAGGCCCTAAACCTTTAAGTTGAGTAGGATCATTGGAATATTTAGTATAACAGTGAGGACATACAAGATCATTTATTTTCAATACTCCATAGGATCTTGAGGCGAGATAATCATTAACATGTCTTATATTTTTAAATATAGACCTTTTATGTATTTTAAGAGGATCACAACAGTATTTCATATTTTGTGGCATTTTATATACTTTCAGAGAGTATTCACTGTGGGAAAAGATAGAACATAGAAATTAGGATGTAATACAAAACATTAGAATTATTGTACCAGTTGCATTATATAGCATCATCAAATGAGGAACACCTAATAGAGACACCAAGTAAGACTTCAGACAACAGCATGCTAAACCCAACTAACTGTTGAAGATGACTGCCCCAAAACTCATACCAGCCAGATTACAATAGGCATACAATTGAAACCAACCAATCAGCAGACAGATTTCATCATCATAAGGTAGCAGACTTGTTTTCAAGTAATTTTTATTGAGTCTGAGTCAAGTTGCAAGTCCTTAAGAGAGTCTCAAGTCAAGTCACGAGTCTTTTTTGGCGAGTCTCGAGTCAAGTCTTGAGTCATTATGGATAAACATAAGATAGATGCAAGATGTGTGGAGTGATGACATATGTAAAGGTTAAATCTTGTTAAACCACACCATTAGTGCCAGAGATGCAGTTAAAATTGGATAATAAAAAGTGTAAACAGTACACAATATTTCACTATCATTTATCAATTTCATTTTTATTTATGAGAGAATGTCACTGTAATACAGTACATACAAGAAAGTAACAAAAGAGTATAGGAACAAGATTTTATAATTATCTGGGCTTGCTTATATATATATATCAAGTGTGATCATGGAATCATAGCACAAACTGAAATGTATGGGAATAACAGGAAAAGTAGGAAAATGAATATATAATTTCCTTAATGAGCAGCAGCAAGTCATTACAGTTCAAGGAATATCTTCACCAGAATCAGGAGTCCTTAGCTCAGTACCACAAGGAAGAGTATTAGCTCCATTACTCTTCATATTCATGCTGACATAGATGAGGATGTTACCAGTGACAGCACAGTACCATCATTTGCCAACGAGACAAAGATTAGTAGGGAAAAAAAAAACCCAGAGGATATAAGATCCCTAGAGACATATATTATCAGAATCTACAATTGGTCGGAGGGCAACAATATGAAATTTAACACAGAAATTTCAACTGTTAAGGTATGGAAGAAGGGAGGACCTAAAATCCATTGAATACTGTACCCAAATGGACAGAAAATTCAGAGAAATTCTAAAGCAAAAGATTTAGGTGTTGTAATGACTGATGACACATAATTTGAAACACAAAATAAGATAGCAGCAAACAGAGGAAAAACAATAACTGGACAGATACTGACAACCTTTAAATGAAAGGATAGGAATATAATGATTCCTCTATTGAAAACACTGATCATATCCAAGTTGGAATATTGCTCAGTCCTAACATCCCCATGTAAAAAAGATGTTAATCAGCTAGAAGGGATTCAGAGAAGCTTCACAGCCAAGATCAATGGATGCAAAGAACTAAATTACTGGGAAATTACACTTGGAAAATAATGGAGAACTAGCCCCTAATTTTACTCTGAACCCTATAACCACCCAAACAACAGTGGAAAGTGGAAAAGGAAGAACATGTGTTCCCAAATTAAAGGCTAGACAGGGAACATCCTCAACTTTGAAGGAAAATAGTTTTGTTGTGAGAGGACCAAGACTGTTTAACCAGCTACCCAAGGAACTAAGGAACACAAGTAGTGATGTGGTGGCCATCTTCAAAAGAAGATTAGACATCTGGCTCTGAACAATCCCAGATGAGCCAGGTGTACCTGTCTATGTGAGGTGGAGAGTGAAAGAAACCAACTCACTACTTCACCAGGCCAACATGAGAGAAGGGATGACAAGCTTGACCTTTGTGAAGTGAGGAATCATTGCAGAGAACATTTGAAAGGAATGAATGAATAGCAGTGTTTCACCAGCACTTCAACTACTAAGGTCATATCGTGCCAAAACTAGAGAGAGAGAGAGAGAATTCCAAGGAAAAGAAGTACCTCAAAAGGCCTTGCAGCCCATACCGAGGAGGTACCAATGGCAACAGTACCAGGGAAAATTTTCCACACCCTCAAATAGTGTGCAAGATTTGGTCTAACCTTTTCTTGAACGGATCCACAGAGGAACTGTTCACAACTGCTGAAGGTAACCTGTTCCATGTGTCACAGATCTTATACGTAAAGTAATTCCCACACACACTAGTCCTAGTCAACAAGGGGATGGGGTAAGGGGGAATTTGAAGGAGCAACAGTTAAGGAAAAGTCGTGAGAGAGAAAAGGAAAAAACCATGATCAGCAAAGGGAGGAAGAAATTACACCAAAGTCATATTAAATAGAGAGTAGAAGGCCAGTTTGATGAAGAAAAGAGAAAAGTGTCCTTAGGTACTGGTGTAGTCACACAACAACATAGAGTAAGAGTGGAGCCTGAAGGGCAAAAAGAGAGGAACTGGGACAAATCACCCAAAAATTAAAAAATGTCACCACTCCAACTCGGATTTTAATGAAAATTGACATATGGGGTTCTTCCAGGTGCTGATTTCACTGATTCAAATAAAAAAGTTCTATGACCCATAGTTTTTGAGATATAGGCCCCCAAAATCTTGGGGGCCCCATTTTACCACCTAATTTTCATGGGCAATAACTCCCAAACATCTTACCATAGACCTATAAAACTATACATTTTTAGAATCAGCATGGAGAGATCTATTAAATGATACCACATTCAAATGTGTTGAACAATAATGAAAATTTTCCCCCCCTTTTTTATTTTTCTTTTTGGCCCCCACTCCCCATAGACAGTGTAATCACAAAAAAAAAATTTTCATTCATTAAACTTCCATTAATTGTTAAAAGGTACAAACAATAAAAAACATGGGTATCAAGTTGCAAGATATTTTAAAAATTATTGAAAAAATATGTACATTGAAATTTTGACATTTTTACGCAGACTAAAATAGAGAACTACAAATGATATATTTACATCCTATGTATAACTCATATTCACGCAGTCCCTCTCTCAAATGTTTGTTAATTATGCTTAGTTTTATTATAGATGTGCTTATTTTCAGTCAATTCATATCTTATTTTTGAGATTTACAATTGTGTATTTTTAGTAATGAAAAATGGTTAGATACTGTGATGATCCTTTACAAAAACATAAGAAAAGATACACAAGGATATAAGAACCATCAGCCAATCACTTTATGATCAATGTAAATGGAAACTACAAAGGAATACTGTACTATGTAGCAACTGTAGAAAATTATTGACTCACAGGCCAGAGTTGCTATCAACATCACAAAGTGAAGAGTCTGATCACAATCAGTCTTCTGAGAATGATATTTCAGAAAGCAATGAATATGATCCAAGTATATCAAGTAATGCCAAAGAAGAGGCTTCTCAAGTTCTAGAAAGTCTTGCTGTGAATCCAATGAAGAAGTGTAAGTATTTAATGATAGATACTTTTTATATTTATAATTTTTTTTATTTATGAGTCATTCCAGCTCAACTGGTACAGATTTCAGAAAGTTGGTCGGGTGACCATCTCTGATTTTCTTCAAATTTTTAGGGTTGATTCATACACCATTCAATAGCTTAAATCTAAAATTTTAGCTTCCTCAGTCAAAAATGTTTAATTTTATGGTCGCTTAAATGGCCCCCACCTTCGACAAAAAATGCCCATGTTGGGCTTGGTTGGCCAATGCCTTCATTTTGAGAGGCCTTGAAAAGTGTCTTTTAATAGGAGTAGAAGCTTCAAATTTGTCATGCCAATACAACTTCTGGTGGGCTTTTCAATTTTGCAAGCTAAAAGGGTGTGGAATAAATAGTTTCTGAGTTACAAGGGCTTAAACATGGCTCCATTTTGAAGCTTGCATCAATTCCTCCCACTTTTACGACAACCATTTTCAAAAGTTTTAGTTCTACATCAATCACAGCTGTTTTAATACTCCTAATAGTCTCTATGGGTTGTAAATTTATGAGTGAAATGAAAAAATAACCAAAAAAGGATTTATTTTTATTTTTAAAAATGTCCAAATGTTGATATTTTCACAAAATTTGCAAAATTAACATCAACTTTGGGGCTTAATATAAAGGTGTCCAAAATTAGTCAGGGAGTTGATACTTCTAGTAAAGAAAGATACATATGTGTACAAAAACATATATTAAGGAATAGATCTCAACTCCTTCATATAGTTTTGGCTATTCAAAGAAAAATACTTTGTGAAAAATTCTGAATTTTTTCAAAATTTTGAAATGTTTAAATTTCTTTTTACAACATTGAATTGTAATTTTACTTCCATTTTATTACTTGGTAAGTTAATTCACAAATGTTAAATTATCTAAATAAGTTTTACTCATAAAAAAGACATACTATATACACACCTAGATTATTACTACATTTGCAGTTAACACAACAGATGGACCAGCTTGTAGGCTCAATACTTGGATCTACCTAAGTAAATCATGTAGAACCATGTTCTACTGCTCTTTAAGCACTTCCTAGTAATTTAAATTATGCAGTTAGTACAGATAAACTAGCAGTAACCACCATTTTCAGTACAAAACCTTAAATTTAAGTAGCTTTGTTGTATTACTTCCCTTAATACAAGTGTACAGTACTTAGCTATATACAATAATGAATTCCTGAGTTTTTAAGCATGTGAATTATTGGCTATAAGTTCATATTCTTTTTTTAATATGTGTTGTTTTATGTAAATTCTAATGTAAACTTATATATAGCTAATAACTCATGTTTAGACACTGACTCAGGAATTTATTATTGTACTCAGGCTTTAAGTCTGATTGTCTTCAACACTCCATGGCCTCACAGCAATAAATTGGCAATTTATTATTCAGCTTGATACAGGTCTGTAGTTACTTAGGCCTTTTTTAAAATACTCCTCAATTTTAGATAAACAATCATTTGATAACTTGTACTGTCTCCCCATTTTCCCAGCAACTGTAGGTGGTTCAATTGAACACAAAACATGTTGGAATGGAATCCAGCAAACGTCCTCTTGTTCAGGCCATTTAAAAGGATTCTTTTTCATGAAATTTACTAATAGATCCTTCTCAGTATCACACACTTCAATTATGTTTCCAACAAACCAGTCACCTTCATAGAAACAGGCCACATATGTACCAGGTTTATATTGGTAAGCCACATTTTCTTGTGTAGCATTGAGGAAGGAAAGTTGTACGTTAAAGAAATTTTCATCACTAGAAATTTTGTAGTTTTAATACCTGTTGATGAAGGTCTAAAGCAGTGATATGAATGGGTTCCTGGGATTGTCTTAATTAAGGAATACCTTTTTTCTAACTCAAATAAATTAGCATTTTCCTCAATTTTAGCTGAATCAATGTACAGAAATTGTATACCATTAATATTAGATTTGCACCAATCAAACATCTCTTTTGGATTGGTGATGTGACCTTTACTTGTTGCTTGTAGACTTGCCCGGACAACTAACCTTTTGACGGTGCCACCAACACCATCACAGGGGTGGCTCTTTCCGTGAGAGGTGGCAAAAAAGTTCCATTCACATGTTAGTTGGAAATCTTTTTCATGTAACACTGAATTAATGATGTTTTTATAGTTTTTATATTGACTTGCTGCGCCATCGCTAAAGTAACAAATATGTTTTAGTTTAGGATTCTGACTTTTAAGTAATTTCAAGGCTTCGCATAAAAAAGAATGAACTGCAATTGTGTTGTGTGTAAGTGAATCTGATATTACACAAAAATTTGTAACTTTTAGTTCACCATCAACTTTTTGATAGCAGACTACCGGATGCAAGGTAGCCTGGGTATTGTCCCAGCGATGCCCTTGTACGGCATCCTGAATTATAAAACTATAGTTTTCAGAGATGTCAACAAGCACTAATGCTGTAGAATCATTGAGGTTTTCTTTACAGTCGGACAAATATTTTGATTGGGCTTTTGCTATGAAATGGTGTACTTTCAACTTTTTTGCACTTTCACATACAGGGGTTAGACAAAATAATATGAACATCCGCCGATTTCACCGGTTATCTTTACGGACTGCTCAGACACAAAGTAAATGGTTAAATGACTGGCAAACCTATTTAAATGCGTAACAGAGAGTGTATACATCATGTTATAACCCTCACGTTGTTTTTACAGATCTGAGTGAATTATGAATTAGCAGTTATGAAAGACCTGTCAGACTTCCAAAGAAGGCAAATTGTCGGAGAGCGGATGGCTGGTGCATCAGTGATGAAAACCGCTCAGATGTTCAATGTATCCAGAGGAACTGTCTCTATGGTCATGTCTGCATACAAAAACCATGGAAAGACAAGCACTGACAAATGCAATAGTGGACGCAAGAAGAAGCTGTGTGATCAAGACCGCTGGGTGCTAAAGCACATTGTGACAAAGAACCATAAGACCACAGCTCCAAAAGTGACTGCAGAGCTTAACCAGCATCTTGCAAGCCCAGTATTGACCAGAACTGTACATCGCAAGCTCCATGGAGCTGGATACCATGGGAGGGCTGCAATTGCCAAACCCTTCCTTTCGCACATCAACATTGAGCAGCGCAGAAAATGGTGTAATGACCATAAGAATTGGTCAATGGACCGGTGAAAGAATGTAGTCTACTCCGACAAATCCTCCTTTATGCTATTTCCATGTTCCAGTCGAGTTTACGTCTGGAGACAGCCTAAAGATGCTTATGACCCCAACCATTAAGCATGGAGGCGGATCTGTGATGGTTTGGGCAGCAATATCATGAAATACTCTTGGCCCAGCTGTAGTACTACATGGTAGGGTTAACGCCCAGGTCCATCCCATGGTCCAAACGCTGTTTCCCAACGGCGGCGCCGTCTTCCAGGATGATAATACACCAATCCACACCGCTGGGGTCGTTAAAAACTGGTTTGAAGAGCATGTTAGTGAAGTAGAACGCTTGGATTGGCCTCCACAATCCCCGGATCTTAACATTATCGAGCATCTGTGGTGTCAGTTGGAGCAGCAGGTCAGAAGCCGATTCCCACCGCCGGCGTCTTTGGAGGAACTGGAGCAGGGTTTGCTCGAAGAATGGCTCAGGATTCCTCTAGCCACTGTCCAAAAGCTGTATGAATCAATTCCCCGACGCATTACAGCTGTTATTGCCACTAAAGGAGGACCAACTCCATATTAAGAATAAAAACCGCCATTTATCAAGGTGTTCATATTATTTTGTCTAACCCCTGTATGTCTTCTACTACATTCAAAACACTTTCTCAGTGACCAGTTGGGTATGTTCTGTATGAAGCCACTGCTTAAAGGAAACCTCATCATCCATGTCATAATCATTGTTTTCAAAAATGGTAAGAAGCAAATCTGTTATTCATTTAAACCAGGACATGTTTTGCAGTTATTAATCATGCAGTTTCTGGTTTCAGTGTTGCAGACTATTTTCCCTAGTAACTCTCTTAATTCTACTTTGACGGGGAGTGATTCACATAAAAGTTTAAAGTTCTGGTGTATTTTACAAATGCATACATTGTGTGATCCTTTACTCCCCACACCCATACACCATTTTGGTCTCAGTTCAAAAAACTTTGATTTGGAGATTTTGTCGTGTGGATATTTATTTTTGTAGAGAGTACCTATATAATTCTGATATTTGTCAACAACAGTATTTTCTGCTTGTGAACCTTCCCTTGTGGTGTTTTTATTGATTTGTAGTCTTTTTTACCAGGGCACTCTAGTATATTCATTGTTTTGGAAAAATTCTATCACTTTCCTTTATTTCATCACTTATACCCTTGCTACTCTTTTTATTTCTCATTATAGGAAGGATACCTTCTTTTCTCTTTAAGGCCCTCACAGCATTAACCATTCTGGCTGACACTTCAAATTCTTTCATAAATAATTCTTTCATAAATAATTCTTTCATAAATAATTCTTTCATAAATAATTCTTTCATAAATAATTCTTTCATAAATAATTCTTTCTCTGGACCAGGTTTTACCAATTGGAAGGTGTTAGAATTTGTATCTTTTCTTGTCTGGTACTAGTTTTACACTTTTCTTTCAGTTCCTCTATCATATGCTGATAACACTTTTCTTCCTCACTCTCTATAGGTTTCTCTGCTTCCTCATCCAAAATGCTAGGCTTCATATGAAGTACTTTTGACAGCTTTGATTTTGTTGATGTTTCAATTTGCTTTAGTTTCCTTTTCGTGTAAAACTTTCGATCTCTTGCTCTTACATACTTAATGGGTGAGCATTCTAGTGAACCTAACATTTCGTCAAATGTCTCCTTAACTATTTCTTCTGGAACATATTCATCACTACCTGAGTCTTTTTCATCTTCAATCATCTTAGCTCTAGAGAAGCATGTTGAGCAAAGTTTCTGTCCTGGTATCAGATTCAGTCTAGTTCCTATGTCTTTGTCAATAATTTGTAGTGATTCTGCAAATAAAGTAGGGTAATGTAAACTCTAAACACCTTGGAAAATAATCTTAAAACCTCAACATTTGGTTATAGGCTATTCGTATAAAATATTCAAAACATATGCATTCAGTAGCACAGTATATAGCCTACCCTATTAAAATTAAATAGCTAATTTAGGTTACAATTTACAATATAAACTTCTTTACGAAATATAAATATATTAGTACCTATATTTACTTACTTGTTATCTTCTTTCGATGATTTCTCCATGGATCTTGGCAGCTACGTTGCATTTGTTGGTAATGCATTCCAAACATTTTTTCATGGTGGTAGCATACAGTAGCACTATTTGGGTTGATTACAGTTGCTTTTGTTCTCCACAATAGCAGTTTCCTTGTTTCATCTGTCAGCTCATGTAAGGTATACATACCCACCTTCCTGGTGAGTCTGTGTTCATGACATGGATCATCCAAGTACATACCAAAGCTGCATTTTGATTCTTGATTAGAATAAGCCATTATTACAGGCAGTAAAATTAAGTTAATTGCTCTAGTTAAATTTTCTGAAAATAAAAGATCATGATCTATAAAATAGGCCTGGACATTAATGATTAACCATCATGTTTTACATTTATAAGAATATACAAAGCGAAATGAGCTACCCAGAGCCCTTCGAGTCGCTGGTTGTTTTGACAGACATATTAAATTTCTTGTATGTTTTAGACTTATTTACATATTATTACAATTGTAAATCAACTTAAGTAATAAAATGGAAGTAAAATTATAATGCAATGTCATAAATAGAAATTTAAAAATTTAAAAATTTTTGCAAAAATTTGAGATTTTTCACAAAAAGCACTTTTCTTTGAATCACCAAAACTATATGAAGGAGTTGAGTTGAGATCTATTCCTTAATATATGGTTTTTTACACATATGTATCTTTCTTTACTAGAAGTATCAACTCCCTGACTAATTTCAGACACCTTTATATTAACCCCCAAAGTTGATGTTAATTTTGCAAATTTTGTGAAAATATCAACTTTTAGAAATTTTTAAAAATAGAAATAAATCCTTTTTGTTATTTTTTTATTTCACTCATAAATTTACAACCCATAGAGACTATTAGGAGTATTAAAACAGCTGTGATTGATGTATAACTAAAACTTTTGAAAATGGTAGTCGTAAAAGTGGGAGGAATTGATGCAAGCTTCAAAATGGAGCCATATTTAAGCCCTTGTAACTTAGAAACTATTTGTTCCACAGCCTTTTTGCTTGCAAAATTGAAAAGCCCACCAGAAGTTGTATTGGCATGACAAATTTGAAGCTTCTGGATTGCGGAAGATTTACCGACAACAATTCACCAACAGCAATTTACCAACAACAATTCACCAACAGCAATTTACCGACAACAATTCACCAACAGCAATTCACGACAACAATTCACCAACAGCAATTTACCGACAACAATTCACCGAGATATACAATTTATTGATATATACAATTCACCGAGATATACAATTTATCGAGAATGAAAAAAAAAAATGAAAAGACTAATTGGCAACTCACGCCAGCATCGTGGTAGTGCTTTGGCAGCTTAAAATTTAATGTTCAAACACTAGTCATCAAGTGTATTTCGAAGTTTTAACCCATCATGCCTCTCCAATTTATAGAATCAGAAAAGAGAAAGAAGCTGATTAGCAATGGCTATTTCTTTTATAAAGACAGGCAAAGTGATAATAAAATATATTGGAAGTGCGATAAATATCATACAACAAAGTGCAAAGTGCGGATAACTACATTTGACGATGAAATTGTTAAAACTCTGAATGAACATAATCATGTCTGTGACGCCGCTAATAATGAAGCAAAGAAGATCATTGAAAAGATACGCAAAAGTGCTAAATCTACCACCAACGCACCTCATGCATTAATATCGAATGAGCTTACAGAGTGTAGTGAAGCGGCAGCTTCTAAACTTCCGAAAACGCAAAGTATTAAAAGAACAATAAGAAATATTCAGGTGCAAAATAATTCTTTCCCTTCCCTCCCACTGTGTCGTAGTGAATTGACTTTCACTAACGAATATATTAAATCTTACAGAGGTGATAACTTTTTACTATATGATTCCGGGCCTATTGAGAAGCGCATATTAATTTTTGCTACCCAACGGAATGCTCAGTTATTGGCAAATAGTGACCATTGGTATGCTGATGGAACGTTTAAAACAGTTACACTATTGTTCCACCAGCTACATACATTACATGGATTAAAGGAAAACATTTCAATTCCACTAATTTATGCTTTATTACCAGATAAATCAGAAGCAACCTATAGTACACTCTTAGAGCAGATGAAAATTAGTGCACCCTTGTCTATCCCATTATCAATAACTTGATTTCGAACGGGCAATGATTAAAGCACGCAAAAAAGAATTCCCTAGTGCAATATTAAGAGGGTGCTTTTTCCATTTTGCGCAGTGTATTTTTCGTGATACAAACTAATGGACTCAAACGAAGATATGAAAAATGGATGCAAATTTCGCTTTACTTCTCCATTATTTGCCTGCTTTAGCATTTGTACCTGTTGACACGGTTGTAACTGCATTCAAATTATTGTGCAATAATAATATCTTCCCCCTTGAATCACAAGTCGTAATCAATTACTTCGAAGATACCTGGATAGGACGTCCCGACAGAAGAAATCATCGCTGACCTCCGAAGTTTGCGCACGCGATGTGGAACGTTTATCAAACAGTTTTGGATTGTTTACCGAAAACAAACAATTCAGTCGAAGGATGGCACAGCACAGCGCGTTTGAAACGCAAGTTGCCGCACACCATCCAAATATATGGAAGTTTATAGAATGTCTTAAGAAAGAACAAAACTATAATGAAGTTCGCATCGATCAATACTTGGCTGGAAGGACAACGCATCCTCAAAAGAAAATATACCGCGACTCAGCTGAACGCATCAAAAAAATTGTAGAAAGCTTCCATTCTTATGAAAATATCATTGATTATTTGCGCGTGATAGCTCATAACCTTGCTTTTTAACCAGGGTTGTGGAGTCGGTCCAAAATTTTCCGACTCCGACTCCACACATTGTAAAAAATCTAAAAATCCGACTCCGACTCCTCACATTTTAAATATACGACTCCGACTCCTCTAGTGTTTCACTCTATAATTATCATAATAATAAGACATTTCATCACCACCACATGAATCATCAGGTTACTTTCTAGGATAAGGGAACATTCAAATATTAAGAAGGATATTGACTTGTAGATATTATCATATTAAGGGATTTTTATTTTTTCCAATAATATTATATATATATATATATATATATATATATATATATATATATATAAATGAAAAAGATTCTCTTAAACATAATTAAGGTCTAACCAGTAGTAGTCCTACTTAAAATTGAATAACCCTTCTTAACCTAGTGGCTATAACCAGGGTTGTGGAGTCGGTCCAAAATTTTCCGACTCCGACTCCACACATTGTAAAAATTCAACTCCGACTCCGCCCTGAAACGTGCGACTCCACGACTCCGATTCCACAACCCTGTTTTTAACATTAAATAAACTTACACCCGAAACTTAAATTTTAAGTCTTATAACGTTTTTAGTTAAATTTATTTTTTAAAACCTTTCGTGTTGACGTCACATTCAGACTTTTACTTTTGACCATTATTTAACCTTGCTTTTTAGGTTTTAGGTTACTTTGTTAAATTTACATTCATAACTTCAATTTTGTACTCTTAACTTTTAGTGTTAATAAAATAAAATATTTTAATTTTGTAGTTTTATTTTCCTCGGTGAATTGCTGTCTCGGTGAATTGCTGTCTCGGTGAATTGCTGTCTCGGTGAATTGCTGTCTCGGTGAATTGCTGTCTCAGTGAATTGCTGTCTCGGTGAATTGCTGTCTCGGTGAATTGCTGTCTCGGTGAATTGCTGTCTCGGTGAATTGCTGTCTCGGTGAATTGCTGTCTCGGTGAATTGCTGTCTCGGTGAATTGCTGTCTCGGTGAATTGCTGTCTCGGTGAATTGCTGTCTCGGTGAATTGCTGTCTCGGTGAATTGCTGTCTCGGTGAATTGCTGTCTCGGTGAATTGCTGTCTCGGTGAATTGCTGTCTCGGTGAATTGCTGTCTCGGTGAATTGCTGTCTCGGTGAATTGCTGTCTCGGTGAATTGCTGTCTCGGTGAATTGCTGTCTCGGTGAATTGCTGTCTCGGTGAATTGCTGTCGGTAAGTCTTCTGGATTCGGAAGCTTCTACTCCTATTAGAAGACACTTTTCAAGGCCTCTCAAAATGAAGGCGTTGGCTGATCAAGCCCAACATGGGCATTTTTTGTCGAAGGTGGGGGCCATTTAAGCCACCATAAAATTAAAAGTTTTTGACTGAGGAAGCTAAAATTTTAGATTTAAGCTACTGAATGGTGTATGAATCAACCCTGAAAATTTGAAGAAAATCAGAGATGGTCACCCGACCACCCCTGTACCAACTGAGCTGGAATGACCCTTATTTTATTTATTTATAATGCATTTACTTTCAAGACAGTTTTTCAGCAGTTGCTGAAAAACTTAATGAAATTAATATGTTGACATATTAAATTTATTAAACTTATTAAACTTATTAAATTAATATGTTGACATATTAATTATTATAGTCCATATATATCAAATGGAGTCAAATATTTATTAATTAAAAAATTTCAGATGGTTTGGGTTCCTCAAGAAAAGAAGCAAAAGCTATTCAAACAATAGAAAAAGCACGTCGTTCTTTAAAATGAAAGCTAGAAACAAGTTTAGAAATTGAGATCCCAAGCCCATCAAAAGCTACAAAGTTGGATCATGAAACTCAAAGGTATGAATTTTAAAATGATACGCTATTATTAAGTAGGAATATACCTAAACTAAAACTGAAGCATAAAAACAAAATGTAGGTATTCACCTTTGATAGTAGAAACTAGAAGCACAACTCCCTAAAGATTGGAGATCAATGGGCCCATTAAATCATTTGGAATTCATTTGGTCACAAAATAATTTTTGGTTTAATTTGACTATCTCAAAGAATGCTCATTTTGTTACACTTGAAATCAATATTATAATCCAAAAAATTTAATATGCACATGTAATGTTTTGTTTATAGCTATTATACATTCATGAATTTGTTTCAGATCAATGATTCATCTCATGAATGAACTGGTTGAAGCTTTCCATTCTACTGACAGTTATGAGAGGAAACTCAAAATATTGACATTATCTCCATTTACCATATCAAAAACTATAAATCTATTTCAGACAACTGAATATTTAGTTAAGAAAAGCAGAAATATAAAACAAAGACTTGGAATTATTCCTGAAATTGAACCCATGTCAAAAGGAAAAGTAATAACTAAAGGTACTAAAAGATTCTGTTCAGAAATTTTTTGAATCTGATGAAATTAGTTGTTTGTGCCCAGGTACAAAAGACTGCCTGAGTATCAGAAATGAAAGTGGGTATAAAGAATCTGTGCAGAAAAGACTGGTGTTAATGAATCTGAAAGAAGCTTTTAGTCTCTATAAAAATAATCCAGATAGTCCCCAAATTGGCTTCTCTTGTTTTGCCAGCCTTCGCCCCAGACATTGTGTTTTAGCTGGAGCTGCTGGTACCCACTGTGTGTGTGTATGTACATACCACCAGAATGCGAAAATACAATTCTCAGCTTTGGGTGTCAAAGGGTCGGAATACACAACTCTTATGGAGAAAGCAGTGTGTGATAACAGGAATTGCATGATGCAAATATGTAATCTCTGTCTAAAAGAACAAGGTATTAAGAATTTTTTGCTCACTTTTCAAAGTGTTAATGATCCTGAATGTGAGGAAATAAAATATAAACAATGGGTTATTACCAGTGGTGGGCACCATTAACCAAAAAGTTAACTTCGTTAACCGCTAATCCGTTAACCAAAAAGTTAACTTCGTTAACCGTTAAACATGTAACGGAAGTTACCGATAAACCGTTAACGTTAACTTTTATTATAAAAAAAATGAAAAACACAATATATATATAATTTAATTTTCCCTCTTCTTCTCGTTCTCCATTTTGTCCATGAGATGCATGTTGCCCTTCATGAAAATCAGCATATCAAAGTTTTCATCAGACAGGGATGATCTCTTGGCCCTCAGGATGTCCTTGCCCATAGAGAACAAACGCTCCACTGCAGCACTGGAGGGGATGGCTGTGTTGAACTTGATGAACAAGTCCACCAACACTTGCTCACCCAAGAAGGCAGCATCTGTCAGCAAGTCCGTGGAGTTGGTCTCTAGCCAGGTCTTGACCAAGTTCTGGGCCTTGCCCTTGAGTGACCTGTGGCTTCTGCTGCTCTCTTTTGTCTGGATGACAGCACTGAAGAAGTCATCCTCCTCCTCCTCGTTGTTGCTGCCTCCACTGTTGCTGCCCACTTCGTTGGACTGCTGCTTCATGGCCTCTGGCGCCACACGCTCACATTTACTTCTCAACGCCATCTATTATCTCATAAAGAAACTAATTCACATTGGGACTTGAAAGTACCGGCAGGATCAACCGGGTAGAAAAATAATTATGGAGATTTTAAAGATGTGGTACCTAGAAGTACCGCCAGGACATAAAGGGTTAAGGTGAAAACGCTCCCATTGTAAGACATCAATTGACTTAATTTATGTCATCAAAGTGACATGAGAATTGAAATCTTACCTGATCAGTTTTATGGTTCTTGAAATGTATCAAGGAGACTACTAATAAGGTACTCACAGACATATTATAAATATACATGACTTACTTGACAACGATTATTTTTAAATATTCACTAGCACAAACATGTTGCGCAAGAGACAGACTGCAAATGAAATGAATGTAGTTATTTGTTGTAATTGTTACATATATATTATTGAAAGTGCCTTAAAATGCTCATGATATTTCTTGAAAGAAGTTGAAACATTCAACTCAAATGGCAAATCTTCCCACCTGATTTTACAGTCAACCATGTTTTGCTCAAACCAATGCCATAAATAACTACCATATTTGGTAAGACACAAATTGTGGCGACGGAAACAAATATATCGCCTGATTTTGCATTGCGGAAATGGAAATTCGTTCATCACTATTAACAGTGGTGGATTAATTGCGCACCTGCTCAGCACTGAAAATAATAGAAACTTTTAAACGTTTATTTATGAATTTTTTGGGTTAACGGACTTGAGTTAACGGAAGTTAATTAGTCCGATAATGATTTTCAAAGTTAACTTAAAAGTTAAATCGTTAACGAAAAAGTTAACTTCGTTAATTAACGATTAACGGATTAACGGATTAACGGTTTGTGCCCAGCTTTGGTTATTACAGATCAATGCAATATGGTTGAAAAAAAAAAAAGAATCTGTAGATGATTTTATAAATTCATTAAGCACAAAAATTGTCAAAATGACATGTCATCACTTTATAGCAAAGAATCCGAGTGCATTTCTAAAAAACAAAGAATAATTTAAATAGCCATACAGCTGTAGTTCTTGGTGACTTTTCAGAAAACTACTCATTTGTAGTACAGGATGCAGCCCAAGGTTTTCATTGGAAAAATACCCAATGCACAGTGCATCCCTTTGTGTTATATTATAAGGAACCAGAAAGTAATGAAACAAAACATTCAAGTTATTGTTTATCATCTCCAAATACAAAACATAACACTACAATGGTTTACACCTTTTTAAATACACTCATACCTATTATTAGAAAATCCCACCTTCATATCAAAAAATTACATTATTTTTACTGATGGATGTGCAGGACAATACTATAAAAATAGTTTCAACTTTGTTAACATTTGTAAACATGAAGATTTTGGGCTGGAATGTGAGTGGCATTTCTTTGTCACAAGCCATGGTAAGAGCGCTTGTGATGGGATTAGGGGTACAGTGGAAAGATCTGTAGCCAGAGCGAGTATGCAGAGAACATTCACAAACCAAATATTAACACCAGAAGACATGTTTGAATTGTGTTCAAACAATATAAGTGACAGCATAAATTTTTTTTTAATAAATTCTGAAGAAATTGAAGCTATGGAAAATTTTTTAAGTGACATATGAAAAAAGTATGCGGCTAACAGGAACATAAAAATTCCACAGATACCTATTAATGCAAATAACAAAAACATTTGAATTATCTTCTGATGAAGGTGGTGAGGTGAGGATTATAAGCAAAGCTTTTCTGGGTGAAGATAATGTTGAAGTTAATCCAAAAATAGGAGAGTACTGTACATACTTTGTACTTACAATGATCAGAAATGGTTGCGATTTGTATATTCCTATAATGAGGAATTTGATGACTTTGAGGTTAGCTTTTTGCACCCATCAGGATATAGTGTTTACTATTAGTTTCCACAAATTAGAGATACATGCCACATATCAAGAGATAAAATTTTAGGTTTATTAAGCACACCAACTTTAAAGCCAGGAACAATGCATATTCAATGTTTTCCCAGAAAATGAGTTGAAAAAACTCGTGTAATTATGAATCAACTTGATGTAATATGTGTGTGTTCAATTTGTATTTTTGCTGTTTATTTTCATCCATGTGAATATATCATTTGTAGTTCTCTATTTTAGTCTACAGGCGTAAAAATGTCAAAATTTCACAATGTACATATTTTTTCAATAATTTTTAAAATATCTTGCAACTTGATACCCACTTTTTTTATTGTTTGTATCTTTTAACAATTAATGGAAGTTTAATAAATGAAAATTTTTTTGGGGGATTTCACTGCCTAGGGAGGGGGGGGGGTTCATTATTGTTCTACACATTTGAATGTGGTATCATTTAATAGATCTCTTCATGCTGATTCTAAAAATGTATAGTTTTATAGGTCTACAGTAAGATGTTTGGGAGTTATTGCCCATTAAAATTATGTGGTAAAGTGTGGGCCCATATCTCAAAAACTATGGGTCATAGAACTTTTTTATTTTGACCAGTGAAATCAGCACCCAGAAAAACCTCATATGTCAATTTTCATCAAAATCTGAGTTGGAGTGGTGACATGCATTGGGTGATCTCTCCTCGAATGCCCTAAAAGCAGATGTGAAACAGAGAGAGGAATGCCGCATGAGCAGGAGGGGACATCTCCCATCATAAGATGCTCATGCATGAGGCAAGTATGACCAATGCATAGACGCATCAGAGCGGTTTCTGACTGTCAGTCATGCTGGTAGGAGGAAGGGCACTGTCAAATCATGGGCTTCAACAACACCCTCAAGGAATTCCCAGTCACATCCTCTCACTGGTGCTGCCACCACCGAAGGAATGCTTCTCAGAAAACCCTCATAAAGTCCAATGCCAGGAAGGGTGTATTACGGTCAAAAGGCAGGGAGGACACCTCCCTCAACACAGCATCCATGCATTAATTGCCTGGAATACCAATGTGGGAAGGTACCCAACAAAAAGCTACTACCTTACAGCGTGATGAAAGAAGGACCAGTTAGTCCTAAATCTGCCGCACCAGTGGGTGTGGAGAGACAAGAGGACAGGGCCTCAAGAGCACTACAGGAGTTGGAATAAATAATAAATGATGTAGAGGGGAGCTGGAAAAGGAGTGGAAGGGCCAAAAGAATAGCCAATAGTTCCACTGTAAAGATGGAAGCTGCTGGGGGAAGGGATAATGATTTAGCTTCCTATGGGAAGACAGCCCCGCAGCCCACTCCAAGTGGAGAGTGAGAACCACCTGTGAACACACACTGGGATAGAATCAGCATGGGAAGAGGAATGGGATAAGAATAGTTGGTGAAGGGCGGATGGATGAAACTGGAACTTTGGTACAGTAGAAAGGAGGGAGCAGATATGGAGAGGAGGAATGGTCCATGGGAGGTAGTTGGAGGGGGGAGAGGAGAGCACTCACCCCTCCACACCAAGAGAAGACAAGATGGGAGCCATTCAGAGACCAAATGGTTGGATCAAGTGGGGATGATGGTCAAAGCATGTTGCAGTGGAAGGACTAGAGAGATTGGAAGACCAGGGTGGGAGAGAACTGCTGAACATGAAAAAGGTATTCCAGACCCTCCAAGGTATGATGGGCACCCAATGGGAGATGGCCTTTCTCTGCATACAGGCTAACAATTGGAAAAGATTGGAATGTGCCAGTGCTGATGTGCACACCTAAGGAGTGAATCAGGTCCAGCATGTGCAGAGTGGAGGCAGGAGTAGAGGAATAGGCCTGACAGCCATAATCCAACTTACTTTGGACCAGTGAGTGGTAGAGCCACCAGAGAGTATGGCAGTCAGCACCCAGGTCAGTATGAGAGAGGAACTTGAGTAGGGTACAAGTCTGAAGGCACGAAGCCTTCAGAGACTTCAAATAGGGGATCCAGGAGGCAGGAATCAAGGAGGAGACTCAGAAATCTAGTTTCGGGCACAAGGGGGACTGGTGATCCATAAAGAGAAAGAGGGAATGACCTAGCAGCAGCGGCATTGGCAAAAGTGCATTGCCACCATTTTTGTAGGGGAAAATCAGAACCTGTGGTCTGTGGCCCATTTGGAAACTGAATCCAGGGCCCGCTGGAGGATACATTCAAAGAAGGCAGATCAGGAGCCAGAGCAGTATATGGCTAGGTCATCAACAAAGGGTGGCCTTAGTCCCAAGGGGCAGAGCTGTCACCACATCATTGATAATCAAAGCGAAGCAAATGATGCTGCCCTGAGGGACTTCCTCCTCCTGCAAATGCACAGAAGAGAGGGAGGTACCCACCTGAACTCGAAAGGAACAGGAAGTCAGAAAGTTGGAGATAAAGGAAGGGAGAAAACCTTGAAAGCCCAAAAGATAAAGTTTTTGGCAGATCCACCACTGCCAGGTGGTGTCATATGCTTTCTCTAAGTCAAAAAAGACTGCGTAAAGATGATGTCGCTCTGCAAATGACACACAGACCGCAGTTTCCAACTCAACTAAAATGTCAGTGGTACTACAGTCCCTGCAAAAACTGGTCTGTGTAGGGGAAAGCAAATTGTAGCATTCTAGATGCCACATCAGTTGCCGGGAAACCATCTTCTCAAAGTTTTGAGAAGCAGTTAGTGAGGGATATTGGGCAGTAATTGAGATGTTGGGTTCTTACCAGGTTTAGGAAAGGGGAACACCACTGCTTCCTTCCAACAGGAGGGGAAGGTGCCCCCTACCCAGATCCAATTATAGAATGAGAGGAGAAAGAAACTGAAGGGTGGAGGTGGCGAAGCATTTCGAAATGAATGCCATCAGGGCCAGGAGTAGAGTTGCTGCAAGAAGCTCTGACAGAGAGATGATGTTGGGGAAATTATTGGGAGTCTGAAAAAGATGAGGGGAGCAAACAAGAGAAGCCTTATGGAGGTGGAAGGCAGGATCACAGTGGTCATGTTGGGAGATGGAGGCTATGGTCAAGGCCAAGGTTGAGGCCACTGCAGTAGGAGAGGACACTGGACATCCATCGATCATGAGGACAGGAGAGGGGTGAGAAGTGGATTTTCTGGAAACTTTCCGAAACTTGTTCCAGATTCAGGAGGAAGGGGTGTGGGAGGTGAGGGAGGAGACATATGCTCACCAAGAAAAGCAGCAGGCTTCATGGACTGTGCAATAGGCCTGAGCTCAAGCATGTTTAAAGGCTATTGAATTTGCTAGGGATGGATTACATTAAAGGCAATAAGAGGCCAACTTCTTAGCCTGAACAGCCAGAGTGCATGATGGGGTCCACCATGGAACCAAAGGGGCAGAAATGCAAGGAAATGTAGATTTGGGAATAGAGGACAGAGCAGCACAGGTGAAATGATCTGTGAGGTAGGTGGAGGCAGCATCGACAGTCACGAAGTTACTTAGAGCAGCAGAGGTTCGACTTTCAGCATAGAAAAGATGCCAGCAGCTTTAGCGAGGGACCATCAGGAAGGAAGAGTAGAGGAGCTGGGAGTCTGGGATGTACAGAGGAGGTGGGGGAAATGATCACTACCGTAAAGGTCTGGAGTGACAGCACAGGAGAAGTCAAGGAAAGCAGAAGGAGAAGCAAGTGAAAGATCTATGGAGGAAAATGTACAGGTCTGGAGGTGAAAAGCTGTGGGCTGGCCAGTGTTGAGAAGACAGACAGTAGTAGTTGAAAGAAGGGAGACCACAATGCCACCCCGCTGGTTGGTGACAGTATCACCTCACGGAGGATGGCACGCATTGAAGTCTCTCAGGAGGAGGAAAGGGGGAGGAAGCTGCAGGAAGAGAGTGGAAAGATCATCAACAGAGTTCCTGTGACAGAGGGGGAGATATAAAAAGCAGACCAAATATAAATGGTCTAGGAAAACCTGAGCTGCCACTGCCTGGAGAAGAGTGTTGAGGGGAAGGGGAGTAGATGGCACATCAGAATGGATGAAAACTGCTATGCCCCCATGGGGGGGCTGCATCAGATGGAGGGAGGGAAAGATATGATGAAAACCTTCAGAGAGGATGCAAGAGACGAACCCCAAGTTGGGTCTCCTGAAGGCAGACGCACACTGGGTCAAAATCCTGGATAAGGAGAAGGAAGTCCTGCCAATTAGGGAAAAGGCCTTGGCAATTCCATTGAAGGATAGTAGCCATCAAGAGTGGAATACAGGGGGAGCAAGAGATGTTATCAGGCAAGATTTAGAGGCATGACCAGAAGGACGAAGCTCGGTGGTGGGTTGAGGAAGGGGTGGGTTGAGGAAGGGGTGGGTTGAGGAAGGGGTGGGTTGAGGAAGGGGTGGGTTGAGGAAGGGGTGGGTTGAGGAAGGGGTGGGTTGAGGAAGGGGTGGGTTGAGGAAGGGGTGGGTTGAGGAAGGAGTGGGTTGAGGAAGGAGTGGGTTGAGGAAGGAGTGGGTTGAGGAAGGAGTGGGTTGAGGAAGGAGTGGGTTGAGGAAGGAGTGGGTTAAGATTTTTGGGGGGGTCAGGGAATGCAAGAGTGAGAGTGGAAGCAGAATAGGGGTGAATCTAGTTTCTGAGATGTGGGTGGAGGAGAATATGCCAGGGGCATCGGGAAGTCAAGGAGAGAGCGGGGTGGGGAGGAAGGGGTGTTCAAAGTGGGCCAGGGTGGGTCCAGATTCCGGGGTGGAGATGAAGGTGCTCAGGGCATCAGGAGGTTACCGAGGGAGTGGGGCGGTGGAGGAGGAGGAGGGTGGTGATGGATGTCGGCTTGAATTCAAATTTCAGAGGCCGCATAACCACCATCAGGAATAGAAGAGGGAAGGGGATGGTCGTGAAGGGGATGGTCGTGAAGGGGATGGTCGTGAAGGGGATGGTCGTGAAGGGGATGGTCGTGAAGGGGATGGTCGTGAAGGGGATGGTCGTGAAGGGGATGGTCGTGAAGGGGATGGTCGTGAAGGGGATGGTCGTGAAGGGAAATGGGGGAATTTAGGAGACAACAAAATGAAAGGGCTCTTTGAAGGTAGATGGGATACAAGGGTAGGGGAAGAGAACCAGTGGAAGAGGGAGCGAGGGAATGAGGAGGTCAGGGGCCTGAGCAAAAAAGCTTGGCAGAAGGACCCGTACACTGGGGATTGGTGATGGGTCATTTAACAGAAGAGTGAGGAGGGGAGGAGAGTTCAGAAGAGGGGGCAGTTTTCACTATATATGCTGAAATGTCAGCAATGGTTTCAGGAGGGAGACTAAGCAGGTTAGTTGTAACTGAGGTGGATCAGATGGGAACAGTGCAATTGGAAGGTCTAGGGGGATGGGCTGGAGGAACAGTGAACACAGGGGTGGAGATGACGAGAAGGAAGAGGATGAGATAGGGAGATGGGTGGATGAGGCCTGATCTGGCCTAGAATGATAGGGTGTGGAAGAGGATGGTAAGGAGGTGGACAAAGTCTGGGGTGAATGGGAGGTAGTCAGGCAGGAGAAGCTCAGTGTTTGAGCAAACGTAAGGCCTGGGTGAGTGAATCAGGACCTAATGCAGGCCCTCGCTTCCTGAAAGCTGACTTTGTCTGACTCCCAGACTGACAGGACCTCACACTCGAAGAGGTAGGTCAGACAGGAAGAGGAAGCAGCAGCATGGTCTTCTCCACAATTGGCGCAGTGAGGATGATTCAAACAGGAGGAACCATGTGTTGGGGACACGCAGTTGACACAAACACCAGGGGAACTTTGGCAAGTCTTACTGATGTGTTCGAACATCTGGCAAGTAAAACATCAGCATGGCCTGGGGATGTAACGACGGACTGGAAATTGAAGATAACTGGCCTTAATTTTCTTGGGTAATTGGGAATGAGTAAAGGTCAGGATCAATAAAGGAAATGGAATCCTTGCCCCCTGAACCATACGGGGTGGGCAGTAAATATGGGTCACTTTCTGAGAGGAGAGGCGGGTGAGAAGATCTGATTCTGAGTACCAGTATTCCAAAAGGCGGGGAGCATGTACTACACCCGTACAAGTGTTAAAGGAAGAGTGGGGGAGACAATCCAGGGGAGCAGAAGCCAGGGTCAAGAGAGACGAAACCTTCTGGTGTTGGGCTCTGGAGGAGACCTCCACCACAAGAGAACCATCACTCTGGTGCCACATCTGTCAGGGATCGCCACAGCAGGAGGTGAAGTCATCATAAACCTCAAAAACATCCCACTGTGAAAAGGGGGGTAGGCAGAAAAACTGAGGACCAGAAACCAAGGGTAATCAGGGTCAGAGTCATCAGCTCCCACGAGGGGGTTAAAAGACTTGTTGGAATAAGAACCAACCCCATCAGGATGTGGTCTTCCTTCAAGTGGTAGAGGACTTGAGGGCCTGGTTGCCCACCACCCAAGTGGAGTAGTAGTAGTCTGAGAATGAGAAGCAGAGGTCATAAGCCAAGGAGTAGAGGAAGCCATAGCAAACAAAAGGAAAGCTTCATTCCCCGCATGAATCCAGCCACCACTGACTCCAACAAAGGAAAGGCAAATCATGGGCACACTCAGTCCCACCACCAATAGATGTCATGCAGGGGAGATACACCTATACCGAGTCCCTGTGCCTAAAAGGTGGCCACTCTCATCCAAAGCACAGTGAAAGATGGCAGGGACAGGGCTTGGGTTAAGAATGACAACGGTGGAGGACAACCACCTCCCTCACCCAAGGTCCAAGGGCCAGAAGGATTGGGGGAAAGGATGAGAAAGAAAGAAAGAAAGAGAAATAAATAAATAAATAGAAGCAGGAGATCTGCCGCATCCCCAGATGGGTCCAATGGTCCACGAAGGCCGAGAGAGCCCTTACATCGAAGGAAGATGCATTCCCACATTGGCCACAAAGGGACACACCCTATAGCTCTTTACAAAGCAAAGGGCATTTGAAAGGAAAAGTATATATATGTAGGTTAATCTTAGAGAGAGTTGGCTCCCAGTTTTATCACTAGTTTCAGTTACAGAAAATGTGTTAAAATAAATTGTGATATACCATACACTGAGTTAGTATGGTTCTACAGATGGCTCAGTATCATTAAATTTTTTCATACTAAATCAAACATGTTTATATTTCCATGTTGCACTTCAGGAATGTTATGTATGCAAGTATTTTATCACAATTGTACACAATGTGAACACATGATTATGTCACCATGGCTAAACACATAATTGGGAAAAATACTCTAGTCATTTCATCCAAGTTGTGAGTCAGAAGAGGCAAAATCTTAAGTGAAGTCAAATCAAATTACACCCAAGTCCGAGTCAAGTCTCAATTAAAAATAAATAGGGACTCAAGTCCCATCTCTGTTAAGTAGTCACAAATAATCCCATATAACAATCCTACCACAAACAATACCACCATGAATTAATCATAGATAAACCCCTACAAGATGATGGTAACCAAGAAATACAATTTATACACACTTCTGTATAATGCATGTATGTAATAGTCATACATACAGTGATCCCCTGACCTGCACAAATTCAGGGATAGGACAAGGAGATTTTGCTACCCTTTTTTCAATCTGTATGAGCTAAGATTCAAAGATAGATTGGCACAAATTTTTTAAAAATTGTGGTAAATAGTAAAAAATTACTTATTCAACACTTTTTCACATACACAGTACAATATGTATGATACACGTAAGATATACAATACTTATGCATATGATACATGTGATACTTGCATATACAATATGTTAGCATTTGCAGCTGGCAGCAACATGCCCAGTAGCTCATCTCTTGTATGACCAGCTAGTTTATTTTGAGTCATCTTTCTCATGCTCTTCTGAATTATTGCATTACTTTTAGTGGTTTTTTAAATTTTTTTTTTTTTTTTTTTTTACAAGTTTTTACTATTTATACTTGCTCTTATATATATTATTTCACATGCATTATTATTATTATTATACATTTATTGTACAATGATTTAAAAGCTTTTATTCAGGTAAAAATTACTTCATACATGATTTTTTAAACTTTTATCCCCTTAACCCCATTTATATTTTGGGAAGATAGTTCCAACCTGCACAATTTCATGCTGCATGAGCTTTTTCACAAACAGAACCTTCATGCAGGTTGGGGGATCACTGTACTAATAATACAGTACAGTAGAACCTCTCTATGTGTGATTCCTTGACTCGCAAATTGTGTGTATATGCAAACTAGTAAATGTACACTATTTCCACAATCATGACCCCTCTACCTCTTGTATTTGCAACCCCAGACACATTCAATATGTCTACGCAGAAGATCACTCTGCTGGCTCATCAAGTTGGAGGGGAAGACTTTGAGGATATGGAGGCAAAAGAGGTGGAGGAACCGAGTCTCATGCTGAGGAGTTGGGTGAAGAAGACCTGGAGGAACTCATTAAGTCAAGTGAGGAGGAAGTAGAGAGTGAAGAGGAGAATGTTGCTGAGGCCTCGAAACTTAACCTCAAGACTCTTGCTGAGATAATGCAATTGCAAAAGGCCCTCACCAACAGGGTTATGGAGTTTGATCCAGTGATGGAGCAGAGCATGAAAGGGAGATTGAGATGGCAATTCTCCCCTACAAGTAACTCCAAAGAAAACTGCAACACACAGGAAAGCAAATGCCTATCAAGTTTTTTCACTCCATTACCTCTGCTTCAACTTCAGGCAACACTACATCCATGCATTTGCAAGGGTTTTCAGGAATGTAGCCCTTGTGAATGGAGAGGTTCTACTGTACTTCATACCTCATTGGTTAGCTTCTAATACGAGTAATTTCTATATAAAGTTTAAAATTTTGTAAATGTCAGTAATCAAGAAATAGCTTTCTTTTGAAAACGTGAGAGAAAGTCAATTATTGCACAATCACACCACCAAGTACTGATTACATGCTAAGTAGGCATGATTGTCAGTTGACTGCTTCTATGCAGTCACATGTTAAATCTTATGTTTATGCATTTTATATATTTTCTAATATTTCTTCAATTCTCTCTATTGGTTAAAATAAGATAAACAAGATTGAAATTTTTAAGAAATAAGCCTTTGAAATAGGTATGGTAGGTCAATGATAAATAACCAGAATATTAATTAACATTGTCTGAATAGTTACCACATATAATACTAGGCCTATAGTAAAATAGTAAGGTGCAGGGGTTTTTTAGAGTGTGGCTTTTCTTGGTTACCCCACTATTGGGGGGAAAATGCCAACTAACACTAAAAAAATCACTTATCATAAAACTGAGATGGTGTTTTTTCAAATTAAGTTTCCACTAACAAGAAGGTGTATAAACAAACTCTTTTTCAATTGATATTAATAGAAAAATAATAGGCCAACATTTTTCAATCAATTTTTTTTGTCAGCAAGTATCTGAGACGTCAAATTGTGACCTTTTGAGGTCACATTTTCAATTATTGACTTACATCAATAAAAGTGGTATATTTGGAATGTGCATGCAATTCTGATTCTAAATATAGGTATATACTTCTATAGGGTTATGACCAATAGGAGCAGAGCTATGGCAGATAAAAAATAGTCACGTCAATGGCTGACTTCAAAATACTATTGGCCAAAAATTCTGACCTATGGATCAAATGGCATTAATATTTGGAGAATCATGTCAAAACTAACCCATGTACCAATTTTCAGCAAAATCTAAGATTTGATGGTGTTTGGCAATGGTCCACTTGTCCTGGAACTCCCCACATACTGTACATACAACTAAAGCATGATTAATAATAAAGATATATAGGTATAGGGAAGTCAAGTTGTTCTACTATGATTAAACTTATGCTAGATAGGGCCAGAGCTAAAAGTTCCAGTTAATTGGATCATTACGTTTCTTGTAAAGTCAATTTCAATAGGCCTGCATGTCCATAATTTTGAATGAGTACTTCAGACAATATATACGAGACCCTTAAACATGAATTAGATCTGGCAATATAGCTTTAAGATAAAATGACTATGCACAATAACCAATTCAAGAGGAGGAATTTTCAATAATTCCTTATGAATTATAAGTAACCATGCTTACTGTTGATAAAGTTGAGAATGTAAATATTTGGTTGCATCAACAGGCCCTTGTTCATAAGCAAATTATCAATAAAGTTGCTACAGTAACGCACTTTTTATACTTGTGGAAAGGCACTAGCTATTTTAGTAGCTCAGAGAAAGATGACAAACCTTTTGATATCATTTTGAGGTGGAGAATTATTTTCTAACTTTCCTTGTTTTTTCTTCTCTTTTTGCTTCCTCTTCTTCGCTCTTCTTTTCTCTGCTTTTCTCCTATCTTTATCAATTTCATTATCATTTTTTATAACTCCATTTCTCAAATTACCATTACTTTTCCCTAAAAATAAGTATTTGTTTAGTGGGAAAAACATGCAGTTCTTAAAACTTTTCTGAAATGTGGAATACAGAAGAAAAAAAATAGTCCTATCCTTCATATGTTTGTCACACTTTAAATGAAATATTTAACTCACCTTTACAAGCATCATCATCAGATGAATCAAAATTATCTTGATTTAAAACTTGATTTCGACCTAAAAAAAATGTAAAAAAAAAAATTAAGACTCAATCTGACCCAACCTATTAAAACAGTTCATAACCAATAAAATTTGTTACCACAGTGCTTGAAGACAAATACAAAATATGCAAACTGATTTAGGTCATAGATCTCTAGAAAATTAAGTTAAATGAATTGAGACAAAAGAAAAGGTTAGAATGAACAATAAAAAAAGTTAGAATGAAACTCTTAAGGGGACAGTACATATGCGGTACAATGAAATGAATTGGTTACTAATTTTTTTTAGTTAAAAATGAAAATCACTAAACATTTTATTATTGAGGAACTAAAAGCCACTTTCTATATTTTTTTTTTTCCCTTTAACAACTGTGTTGGGTTAATTCTGTTTACCACTTAAAAGCTCAAAGCAACAGAAATGATTTCATCACTTCATTATTCTTATTTAAAGGAAATGGTTTCCAATCTTATAAACTTGCTCTTGCAACCACTCTTCATCTTCAATAAAACTGAATAAACTCGCTTAGTAGTAGTCACAAAACAAGAACTATGTCAGAACATCAACATCCCTGGCTATATTTGAAACCTTTACCTTTGATGCAAGAACCTAATTCTTGCTCATGATAAATAACTTTGTGATGACACACATACATGTACAAAGTTCCATCAACTTACATTGAGCAATTAATAAAGTTATGACAGACATGAAAAGCTCCCTTTGATCTCTATTTCTGACCCTGACCTTTGATGCCAGGGATCTGATCATCATCATCATCTGGTCATCTTTCATGCATGTACAAATTTTTATCAATTTATGTTGAATGGTTCAAAAGTTCACAGCATGGACCTCTATCTGACCATTGACTTCTTTGTGGTTTTGACCTTTGGTGCATGGACTTTATCATAAAGGGGGGGGGGGGGGGGGGTCATAAATTTATGTGGAGTGGTTCAAAACAGTTATAGCATGGACACCAAAGTGTGATGAACACATGAACAGGGACAATCCAATATGACGCGTTCGGTGGAGAAGGGGCGAATGCCACAAAATTCGAAAAATGAGTTTTTTGTCGTATAATTATCCTTTAAAACCTTTGCTTTACCTATGCAAAAAATTAGATGTTAGTCTGCACTCTTTCACGGTAAAATTTAGGTTTTAATGTATCTCAGAGAAATTCACTCCGCATCATTGCTTCACATTGAACACATCTATCTACTTCCTGGTCACTCGAAAATGCCCTGTGATGCTCAATTTAGCCAAATTGAACAAAATATAAAAAATAATTACAGCAATATTATTTACACCAAAAAAGATTATGTTACGGCCATAACTACAGCCGTTTCGCAGCGCTTCCTAGTTGTAGAAATGAAACAGGCTGATTTTCTCGATTTTGACGTCCTAAAAACGTGCATTGTCATTAGGAAATCAACAACTACTAAATTTACAGATGCAAGAAAGTTAATATTTGACTTTCAACACAAAGAAGGCTACGTAATATCTACTGCATACCGCACAACCCCAGATAATAGCCATCCCGTCAGACTGCAGAAAGGGAAAAAATCCTACAGTGTCAGTTTATTCAATCTAGCCCAGCAGACACTGCAACCAAAGTATTCCCAATTGCTGCCAATAACTAAGGAAAAAATAAAAGATTTCAAAGAATTACCAGACCTAATGCCTGCAACTGCAGTGAACTATTATACAAGATTGTTAAAGGAACTGGAAGAAACCGAAACAGTTGAAGCAGGTAATACAACATTCGACGAAGAGGACCAAATAATGGATTACACCAGTTAACATCAGAAGCTATCAATAAATAATATTGTAAAATTTCTTGGCGTGTTATTATATCGACATATTACACAACAATATTTTACTCAAATATGTGTTCAAATTCATACATTTCAATAAACTGGAAAAATACAAAGGTTTAAAGTTTACAAACTTTAACTGCATTTTGTGGCATAATTCGAAAATGTTGCGTTCGCCCCTTCTCCACCAAACGCGTCATATGTCCCCTGCAAATTTATTAGGGTTAGGGAGATAATTATATCTCCTCGGCAAAACCTATAAATTCCCCAAAATAACTGGAATGCATAGGCTCAGCTTGAATGACAATAATATTCGCTTTAATAATACTGCATACAGACAACTCTCAAATCATTGCACTAATGGGTGCACTAATGGGTCGAGGTGTACAACAAAAAAGTACAATAATGCAGAGGTCAATTATAATACAAAATACTGTACAGTATACTTATCTTAATACTTGATATATACATTAAAAAAGGTGTACATAATTGTGGATGAGATTGTATGCAATGCAAGCTTAGTAAAACATGGTTTGGCTCATCTTTACAACTGTAAGGATATGGTCTTATAAAGTTACATCACTCTAAACCCATGGTGTCTTTCTGGCTGGATTTAATCATTGAATGCCATGACCAAGAATGGAGATCATGATGAAATGCTTAACATCTAAATTTAACAAACTTATGAAATGTATTTAATTTCTTGCAAACTTTAAAAGTAAACAAAACTTACTGAAACTGTACAAAATCACAATGCCAAAACTTACTGCTACTCCTTGAAGAAATCAGTGATCTTTGGATCATGATTTTGGTAGTAAGCCCTGGAATATTTTGTATGAAGCTCATGCAACATTTGCAGTTTCAGTGGAATGCTTTATTTCCTGATCTTCATTCTCAACCATGTGGATTATTTCATGATCTTCATTCTCAACCATGTTGATTATTTCCATCAGACCAGTCATGATCTTTATGGCACCATCTTTACCAATGCCAATCTTGGCCACAAGCTCTTCCTCAGTCTCCTCTGGATGAGGCACTTAATACAAGCATAATAAGCTCCATTGGCACTGAGGTCCTCTCTATACTCTGCCAGCTGCTCCTGAATGTCATCAGATTCAGCCTCCTCACAGCCAGGGATGTTACTAGTTATCTTGACAAGGCGAGTCATAAGAACCTCTCTGTAGGGTTGTTGAATCCTTCAAAGTTGTCAGGCAGAAAAGAACCTGAAAGTTTTCTCCAAATGTTAGTGAGGATGGATTCTTTAACCTCACTCCATGCTGCATCAATGTCAGACACAATTCAGAATGGTATATTTCCAGAAAGATTTCAGGTTCTGATTCTGCCTGGAGATGCTCCAGATTACATTTCAGAATCACCACTAGGATTTTCAGTTTCAACAGAATCATCAGTTTCAACAGAATCATCAGTTTCAACAGAATCATCAGTTTCAACAGAATCATCAGTTTCAACAGAATCATCAGTTTCAACAGAATCATCAGTTTCAACAGAATCATCAGTTTCAACAGAATCATCAGTTTCAACAGAATCATCAGTTTCAACAGAATCATCAGTTTCAACAGAATCATCAGTTTCAACAGAATCATCAGTTTCAACAGAATCATCAGTTTCAACAGAATCATCAGTTTCAACAGAATCATCAGTTTCAACAGAATCATCAGTTTCAACAGAATCATCAGTTTCAACAGAATCATCAGTTTCAACAGAATCATCAGTTTCAACAGAATCATCAGTTTCAACAGAATCATCAGTTTCAACAGAATCATCAGTTTCAACAGAATCATCAGTTTCAACAGAATCATCAGTTTCAACAGAATCATCAGTTTCAACAGAATCATCAGTTTCAACAGAATCATCAGTTTCAACAGAATCATCAGTTTCAACAGAATCATCAGTTTCAACAGAATCATCAGTTTCAACAGAATCATCAGTTTCAACAGAATCATCAGTTTCAACAGAATCATCAGTTTCAACAGAATCATCAGTTTCAACAGAATCATCAGTTTCAACAGAATCATCAGTTTCAACAGAATCATCAGTTTCATCACAAGTGGAGGCTGAGAAAGGGGGTTCTGGCAAATTCTCAATGAAAGTGATTATCCTGCTGTATTTTGGTTGTATATATTTGCTTAAAAGCAGCAATGATGCCCTAATCCATTGCTTAGATAACTGAAGTGGTGTAAGGTGGCAGAAAGATCACTTCAAAATCAGGATCAAACAATTCAAGGCTGCTTGGATGACTGGGCACATTATCAAGCAGCAGCACATTTCTGAGACAAATTTTGTTCTGCCAAATATACATACTTTGACAGCAGGAATGAATCTGCATTTGAACCACTCAAGAAGCACTGGTTATCCAAGCTTTCTTGGTATGGCACTACCAAATGATGATGATGGATGGTCAAATTCTTGAATGCCCTTGGCTTCTAGACATGACAGACACATGCCAGTCATAACAAGAAGCCAGCAACATCCACACACAAAAAAATTGTAATGCAATCTTTCCAGCTCTTAAACCTAATCACCTTTACCACCTTTTGTGAGAAAAGACTTTTTTGGCAGCAACTTCCAAAAATGTCCACTCTCATCTGCATTAAGATTTGTTTTGGAAATAGTCTTCAAGCTCTTCAATCTTGGACTTGACATTGTTTGTGGCCACCTGATCAACACTTCCAGCTTCACCCTGAATCAAACCCATATGATGCCCATGGCAACACATGAAACAATTTATCTATCAGAAGCAACAAAGGGAGGTTTAGGACTGTCAGAGCCTAATGCCAAGGCATCATAAATTTCCCTTGCCTTCTGCAAGATAACTAGTGTAAGTCAAGGGAACCCCATGATGCCATTGAGCTTGCATCCAAAACAATCATACTGCACATACAATCATGTTTCTTAAGGGTGAAAAATTCCTGATCAGTCTTACCAGCTTCTTGTTTCCAGTCATAAACAGTATGCTTGGCCACACCATAGTTTGCTTGTAAAGATGTGATGGAGGCACTTTTTGGGATCTTGTCCACAATTTCCTTTTTTGCAATGGTGGCATAATTCAATTTTACACCTTCCTTATGACTACCTTTCTCAGGAATTACATCATCAAGAATACTAACTATGAATATTGTGGCCAAAATTAATGACTGGTAAAGTATGAAAAGCAGTCTTAATGATGCACAGTGAACAGTCACAGTCAACGGCTGACAAAGGACAAACATCTGGGGCCCAGAGAAAGGCAGAAATTGGCAAGTCAGGCAGTGCTCAAGATGCCAAGTCTTTATTGTACTCAATATGTACAATAAGTATCCACAATCTCAAACCTTTGCTATTGTGCTAGACATATTCAAAGCTTTTGATAGAACCTGGCAAAAATTCTTAATTTTCAAACTGCCCTCCTTCACTTTCTATTGTTCTATCTGTGCTTTCCTCTCTAATTTCCTTCTTGCCAATCTATATCTGTGGTTGTAGATGGCCACTGTTCTTCTGCTAAAGCTATCAATAGTGGTGTTCCTCAGGGCTCTGTCCTGTCACCCACCCTTTTCCATTTACTTATCTCAATGATCTATTAAATTGCACTTCCTGTCCTATCCACTCCTATGCCAATAATTCCACGCTTCACTTCTCCACCAACTTCACAAAGCATCCATCTCAACAGTCACTCCATGCTTCATGTAGGACAACTATGGTGCACCTGACCTCTGATCCTTCTACTATCTCTGATTGTGGCAGAGAAAACCTTGTAGCTTTCAATGCTTCAAAAACTTAGTTTCTTAATCTGTCTACATGTCACAATGATCCACATGACTATCCCTTTACCTTCAACAATACACAACTCAATCCTCCTCTTAACATTCTAAGCATTTCTTTTACTTGTTATCTTTCCTGGAAAAATCATACTCTCTCTTTCCAAAATAGCTTCTAAGAGGTTAAGTGTGCTGTACTAGCTCCACAGTTTCTTCATTCCCACTCAGTTGCTGTCTCTGTACAGGGGTCTTGTCTACCCCTGTATGGAGTATAGCTTCTCATGTGTGGGGTGGCTCAACCCACACAGCTCTACTTGACTGGGTAGAATTGAAGGCTTTTTGTCTCAAATTCCTCACCTCTTACTGACTGTCTTCAATCCCTCTCTCTTTGCTAATGCTATTATAACGGAAACTGCTCTTCTGAACACACTAACTGCATGCCTCCTCCTTCAAGGAAAGCACATAGTACCAGACTTTCACCACATTCTCATTCCTTTTCTGTCAAACTCTCTAATGCAAGAATTAATCAGTATTTTCAATCTTTCATTTACTCAACTGGTCAACTCCCAAACAATCTTCCTCCATTCATCTTTCCCCTTCTCTGTGATCTCCAATCTTTCAAGTGCAGTGTCCAGGCATCTCAAAAGCCCTGAACCTTGATTTTGGCTCTCTTCTTCCTCTGTGGGAAGGGCATTTTTGGTGGGCCACACCTTCCTGCAAAAAAAAAAAATGTATATACATTGAGGGGGTTAATGGAATGAAACAGATGCACAATAGGGTGAGGCAAAAATATATAAAACTCAAGTTGTCAGTATGAAACATGGCTGAAAAGGTGCTCTAGTATCCACCTATCATAAAAACATCAACTTTTATAGCCTATGAATATGCGCATTCTTGCAACTTTGACCTCAATTTTTGAAGAAAAGCCAAAATTTTAAAGCAAATTTAGTTTGGTTAAAAATTATAACTATTTCCTTTTATAAACCAAAACATGTGTTCATTACTAAATTATATGAAGTATAACTGCTGCTATCCTCTTATTGATTCACTTAAAATTTGACTTTCCCTTTTTGGATTCTCTAGCCAAGATTTCTTGCTGAGAATAGCCATTGTGTGTGTGCGTGTGCGTGTGTGCGTGTGTGCGTGTGTGCATGTGTGTCGAAGCTGACAAGTTGAGCCTGATGGATTTCTTGTCCAACATTCAAATTTCACCCGGTATAACACTCCTTTTCACTTGTAGCACTTTTTCAACTGCTAGCTTCCAAATATTCTTATCATCATCAGTGATAGCAGATAAAAAGACGTTTTCAGGATGACAAAAGTAAGTTATTTTGTAACACAGGACAAATAACGTCTTGGTTAATTGTATGTAGTTTTTGATAGAGCTCAATCATGAAGAAAAAGTTTTTGCCTCCATCCTGGCAAGACCAGTTTGCTTTGATATAGAACCATGCAGGAGCATAGAAGTTCAGTATAAAATGAGCAATCCTTTGAAGTCTCTCTGATGGTTTTTCGTGTGACATGTAATAACATAAGAGACTATTTGCTTTTGTCAGCCACTGTGCATTATTGAGAGACCCAGGTTGAGCAGTTTCTAATAATTTGATAGCTGAACCTCTATCATGACCATTTTGAACATTTTGAATTGACAAACACGCCTTATAGAGGTATTGCTGGTCACTGCTGAGATCTGCTAGTACTACTTCTGGTAAGTCCATCACTTTTCCAGCAAGAGGTGGAAATTTTGCAATTGGTCTGTTCTTTGGATCAAAGTTCAGATCCTTGCTGATTTTGCCCTGTGAACTTCTAGGTCCTGTTTACCCTGTCAAGAACTTCCAGGTATTTTCTCAAGGGAAGCTCATTAGTGTGAAGCAAGCAAATAAACCATTGTAATGGTCTTCCCAATGTCAGCTCTAGTTTTCTAATTACTCCATTTGATTTACCTGTATTTATATTAGTTGCATCACAAACTACTGCTTTTAAAGTTGATGCAGAGTTGGTGTCAGTAATTACTGATATAATTTCTTTAACAATATCACTTGCCCTTCCACTTTCAGGAACAACATGGTCAATATATTTTTTCCTGAAAATGAAACTAACACATAGTAGTCTTCATTCAAAGTCCACTGGTACTCTCCCACTTTTGAAAGAGTTTTATAAATTTTTCCATCAAATCCAAGGCAAACTATTCCTTTATTTTGTTGTTCATGCTTTTCTTTCTATGCTTCTCCACAAGGTTCTTTAATGATGTACGTAGTTTACTGGGATTAATCTTAGTATTTTCAGATAATAGATTAAAATCTTTTAAGACAGCATTAGCAATTAAACAAGCATCATGGTTACTTATTTTGTATCAATCAATTGCCTTGCATAATTCTGAATATTGGTGTTGAGTTTGAGAAGTGCTAGCTTCTGTATCTAATTCATACTCACTCAATTTGAAATCTTCATTTTGATAACCTTTTTCACTTTCAGATGATCTCACCAATATCACAAGGATTCAACTGCATTTCCTGGACAAAACTCTTTTGTTTATCTTTAAAGAATTGTCTTTTATGCTTTCTATTTTCCATTTGTTGTAGTTCTGAAGTTCTCTCTTTGTCCAACTTATCTATAATTATTTTTCATTCAGTATGTTGATCAATCCAGAACTCCCATTCATCATTCAGGATTTTCTCTGCCTTAGTGCATTTACACTCGCTTCTTTTACAAGAATTGGAGGCATAGCACTTGCAGCAACACACGTCAAAAAAATTTCTGAAGGAATCATATTTACTTTGATATGTGCTGAAAGATCTTTTACTCATGGGATATTTTCTAAGTTCTTGTCCCTTCTCAATCACTTTACCTTAATTACTGCTTTTGAAGTTGATTATTGGAATGGAAGCATATATATAGTCATACCCCGCTTTACATCGAATTCGACTTTACGTCAGTTTTCAAGAGCAAGATTTTGTTCACACTATGTCGTTTTACTCGACTTTACGTCGCTTTTCAACTTACATCAGGGTCCTTGGAACCAATTACCGACGTTAGGCGGGGTATGACTGTGTGTGTGTGTATATATATAATATATTATATATATATATTATATATATATATATATATATATATATCATTCACTTCTTCCACGATAATTTCAGCATATTTCTGAGTGCTAAATGTTGCAGTAATGAGCTTATGTTTAAGATAAGCTTTGAATACATCCTCACTTTTTCTCTTGTTATACCAGAAGAGGCCATTGCAAGCTATGCTATTAATTTGAAACAAAAGAAAATAAAATGCTGAATCAGGAAACACACAATAAGTCATAAATACACATGATAGGTCAAACACATATGGGTCCTACATTTTAAAATAAGCAAAAACAATGTTTATTAGTGTTTTTTTCATAATTGCCAGCACTAAAATTAATATTTCTAAAAGATATGACTTATTCCTTAATCAGTGACTACTCAGGCATCTTTTTCAGCATGTTTCATTAAATTAAATTTTTTCAACCCACCCTAATGCACAACCATTCAAAGTGCAACAACTCGCGAGTTGTCTGTACAATGTTCACACTTACAAACCCTCAAAATTAACCTTTAAATGACAAAATAACCTTACTCAGCAGGGAAAAGTAGCTACATTTTACAAATCTTTTTAAATAAATTTATGCAAGGCATCTCAAGTCTGTAAATATACATACACATGTAATTTAAATAAAAAATAGACCTAATTTTTTATTTTTAATAAAAAAATTGAAGATACTTCCTGCAAATAAATAATAAATATTTCAGTACAGTAGAACACTGATTACACTGGTCAACACTCATTTTATTGCCAATAATATTAGTGTGATTTTGGGGTAACTTTGTGGTGCTGATTCCGAATATGACATCGGTTTTGCTAGATTGGCTCTAATTTATGAGATAATTGGTACCCCATTGAAACACGTTAAAATGCAAAAAATTTAATGTTCAGGCGGAGCCTACTTACAAATCGCATTGAAATTGTCTCAAATCATACAAAAGTAAACACATGAAATACATAATGGCATTTTATTCAGTCTCACCATCTAGAATGTTCCGGTAGTTTCCCATATGCACGCGTTATGGTTATGTTTCCTATTAATTGAGGGTATTCATTATCTCAAGAACTAGAGCCAAATCGGAAAAACTACTTTCATTTTGGAATTCAGCAACCCCAAAATACCCTAAATTCGTACGAATTTCCTTGGCAATGAAACAAAAAATTTTTTTTATTGAGCTGTGTTATCCACAATGTCAATTAGCCAGAATGATACCCAAAACACTTTTGCAACTTAGCAGCAAGGAAAAGATCAAAGAGGATGAAACAAATGAAGATCAAAACCTCCTTTCAATCTTAAAATATGTAATCAAAACTTATTCTTCTTGACAAAGTTTGACTAACTGATATGTATAGTTTTTGAACTCGTACTGGTACTAAAAATAAAATAAAAATGGTTTTAGTGTACAGTATTCTGCAATTAAATCCAGTTTTACATGCCAAATACACAAGCCTTCATTTTTTATCTTCCAGCATATAGTTTAGCAATGGTTTCTGTTTCTATTCTCATCCATAGTTTTCTTATGCACATATGTATGGTACTGTTAGAAAGCATTCACAAAATGTTACACAGTAGGCCCTGTTGTTTACTGTTCAATTATCTGTATTATGGGTGACATTTATTATTCCAGGTATTAGATGTTCTACTGTACTTTAACACGAAATTGCTAATGTCAGCCCTACTTTGAAAGGAATGATTTAGCAGTGCTATATCAAATCTAGAATTATCAAACTTAACATTAATGAAGAAAACTTGCAAAATTATTTAACTGCAAGTGAGTTGAAACTATGTATAATAAATTTAAGTAATGCAGCTTTTTATTTATTTTATTTATTGAAAAATATTATGTCAAAACAAAGGTGTTTTTTGCCTTCACATCAGTTTTTTTAAATATATAAATTTACTTTTCATCTGAAGTATAACATCACTAATTATTGAAAGTATTCCATTAGTTACATGGTATATTCTTCATTTCATTTAGATACACATACATACAAGTACAGTAATCCCTTGTTTTACGCAGTTTTGTTATAAATTCGGTTTTGCATATATGCGGGTAAGCCACGCCATACCTAAAATGCTAAATTTGAACAGATAAATATTGCACACCAGTACAGTACATCAAGTCTTCATCACTCATAAATAGTACTGCACAAGCACAGCAATCCTCACTCACCACCACCATTATTATTTTTGGTTAGTAAAATTTTATTTCTTATATCATGTATTATTTATATATTATTATTATATATATTATTTACTAACTGTATTTATAGCTTAATACTTGTTAATAAGATTAAATCAGGCTATATATAGGCCCATGTAACTTGTAAATGGATGCACTGGGGTAAATTGAATGTGAATATATCGTGTCTCATATATGCAGTTTCTTGTTATATGTGGGTCGCGCAAGCACGGGACCCCAGCGTAAAACAAGAAATTACTATATTAAATTAGTAACTGGTTTCTCTAACATTTTTCAAACAAATTTTTTAGTTGTTGCAGTAATTATTCTACCAAGTAAATATCTACTTTTAACTGGTCATGTACTTTATTATCCATAGTTTTAAAAGCTTCATTACCTATATTATACATGGTTTGAACTCAGTTGCACTTACAATAATTTTGTAAGTTTTCTTCTTATATAGAGGGTAGTGCAAACATCACGCATCATAGGAATTTTCAGTGTTGACTATAATACATTTTTTTCTTTTAACAATAGATGAGAGAGTGGGCTTGGTTTTAATATATGGAATATCAGGTACAACAAATCAATGAATCGGTACAGAATTTAAATTCTATACCAATTCATCGATTTATAATACCTGGTATTCCATGCATTAAAACCAAGCTCACCCCCTCATCTATTGTTAATTTCGCAGCCATCCCCTACCTAGAAGAAAAAAAATATATAATCAACACTGAAAATTCCTATGATGCGCGACTTTGGCGCCACCCTGTATATGCATAATGAGTGTGTATGAGAGAACAGCTCATTAATATTCACAGTACAAGCGCTTTGATACTTCACACATCTTTCAGCTGTACAATGAAAGCTAAAGACAAGTGCTGTCCTTAAATACTGGAGGGTTGGGGCTTGGGTGATTGGGACATAGCTTGTTATGGCCTTGTTAATTGCTGGATTAAGCATGTAATTCCTTTTTCATAAGTTGAGGTTTGGAAAAGTTTCAATTAAAGCAGGCTTGATTATTAATACTTTAATGCAATTATCTGAATTAAAAACTATTTTGCTTTCATTTTAATTGAGTGACATCCTTAAAAACTGCATTAGACTTGTTAGCAAACCTAATGTCTATCTTTCTGTCATTATTAGGCTACTAGTTATCAGCATATAGTTAGCTGCCAAATAATAATAATAAACAAAACTGATGTGAATGATGAATCTGTAAGAGTATGCAAAATCTCCTATAATAACTGTGATAAAAACTACTGTATATTAGACAAATAGGTAAGTTTGGAGCACAAGAAAGACATCACATCAGGCTTGCTTATCAATCCAACACAATTCTTAAACAAACTTAATAATAATCACTCAATTAATCAGAATGAAAGCAAAATAGTTTTTAATTCAAATAATTACAATGAAAGATTAACAGTTGTCTGCTTTCATTGAAACTTTAAAATTTTAACTTATCAAAAAGAAATGACAAGTTTAATTCAGTGATGAGGAAAGTGATGATAAGCCATGCCCCAATCAACTGAGCTCTAACCTCCAGTATTTAAAGACTTTATTCATCTTTAGATCTTTCACTGTATAGCTGAAAGATGATACATGAAGTATCAAAACTTGTACTGTATCAATAGGTTAAACTGTTCCCACATATGGTAACACTTTTACAACTTTTTTTTCATTTATTGAAAATGTATTTATTACATTAATTATTATTAATATACTTGTGTGTGTGTGTGTTTGTGTATATATATATAAACCCACAAGGAAAAACAAATGATTCCAAGGCCTTTCATGTATTCAGAAGTGTATTCATTGTAGTATATTTCATGTATTCATTCCCTGACAAGGTGTACTTCTGAATACACAAAAGGCCTTGGAATCATTTTTCTTTTTCCTTGTGGGATTACATTTCATATATATATAGCAGAAGGGTGACAAAAGTGAATAGATACCATGATGATTGTCCTCAAGAACAAAGAGCAAAAGCTCATCAATGGAATGCAAGAATGTGTCCATTTTACATAATGCAAAGAGGACAGCAACATTATTCTAAATATATTCATTCAATAAATCTATTATATTGACTTTTATTGTTAAACCAAAAACTATGGAAAACCAAAAGGTGTATTTACTTTTGTCAACCCTCTGTATACAGTATATAAAAATTTGTTACAACTGCCTGTTACAAATTAAAAATCTAGCAATCATCAAACTGATTATAATATATAAAATTTACTATTTCTCTCCAAATTAAAAATAAACTTAAATCTACTAGAACAGAAATAAACATGTCACCTTTTGAAGCCTTATTTTTACTACCAGATGAAGACTGATTTTGTGAAGGAAGTTGTCTTTGGGACTGAGGAATCAGCTGACTGAAGGCAGCAACAACTTGTTCCAATTTCTAATCAAATAAAGCAAAGAAAGCTAAAAAAATTTCAGAGCCTAATAATCATTAAAATCTAAATTATACTGGAGTGAAATATAAAACAGTTTAGGTCCTGTTAAATAATTAATTTTCAAACAACTGGGAACCACTCAAAATCAACAACAGGCTCCAGTTAGGTCAATACAAATATGAATATAGCAGTTTAACAGAGCTGCCAGCAATGGCCCATTCAAAAAAAAAAAAAAAAGTGACAGAAAAGAAACCATCTGCTGCATATATAGGCCAAATGTATATACAATTTTTCATTCATGAAAGGAATATTGGAGTCCTGACTCACTCACTGATACTTTTGTTCTTATAAAAAGATATCGGTATCTACACTATATTATGACAAAGTATTTTTGTATTATTTCTTAAACAATATTTCATATTTTCATTACTCGACTTTCACCCTTAAAAGGACCCAATATATAGAATAAAAATAAAATTATAAAAAACAAGAACTATATCAGGATGATAGCTGTGTCCCCTAATCTATTTGTGATCTTGACCTTTGGTGGAAGAAGTTGAGTCTTGCTAATGACACATTGTCCCCCTCTCGTGTGTGTGTGTGTGTGTGTGTGTGTGTGTGTGTGTGTGTGTGTGTGTGTGTGTGTGTGTAGGGGGGGGGGGGGCTCCATTATTTGCCCTTTAATGCAGGTAAAGTCTTGCTAAAAATACCTCCTCTTAATCTTACAATCACCCATATATTTATTTAATTTCAGCAATTTATGTTGAGGGATTCAAAAGTTATGGCATGGACTTGAACTTGAGTCTTGCTAAAAACATTATCCTATGATCATGGACCTGATTCCTGTTCAAAACATATTATTATAATGATTCATACTCATGTGGTTTCATCAATTTATGTAAAACAGTTCAAAAGTTATAGCATAGACCTTTATTTAACCTTTGACCTCTATTTGACCTTGACCTTTAATGTATGGACCCCAAGTCTTGCTCCAAACATATGTAAAGATCCAAACATGTGTGAAGTTTCATCAATTTATGTTGAGTGGTTCAAGTTATGGTGTGAATCTCCATTTGACCTTTGATGCAGGAACCTAATTATTACTCATGATACATCAGCTTGTGATCATCCACACATGTGTGAAGTTTCACTTATTTTTGTTGAATGGTTCAAGTTATAGCTTGGACATGAAAGTGTGACAAACAGATGGATGGATGGACATACATGTGCAATCCAGTATGGCCCCTCCATACTGGATTGTTTTGGTCTGGGACAAAAATCCTAAAATGTCTCAGATAATCAAAATTAAGTAAATACAGACATTCCCTGCTTAATGTCAATTTGTTAATTTCAATTAAATTTTATAAAAAAGTGATAAATTTTGCATTAACATTCTTTACTAGTGACCAATTTATGAACAACAATGAGTCCAAAGATGACTGAAGCAAAACCTACAAGGAAGAAGATTAGCACACTTAAAACCAAAATGGCTATTTTGTGCAAACAGAAGCAGAAGAGAAGGCTGTAGACATAGCACATGCTATGGATCTTGCTCCAACTGCTGTGTGATACAACTGAAAAACAAGGACAAATTAGAAGCAAGTGCTCAATCTTTTACTTCTATGAATATGTTCAAAATTTCTAGTAACTACAGTATAAGTAAATCACTAGAGAGAATGGAATATCACAATAATTCAGGAGAAGGCAAAGAAGGAGAAAGTGCAACTAGCGAGCCTTTCATTGCTAGTAAAGGATGGTTTGATCAATTCTACAAGTGAAGTAACTATGGAAATTGTAAGATTGTGGGTGAGGCTGCAATTGTGGATACAGATGTGGCTGAAGTGTATCCTGAAATTTTAAAGACCATAATTGAAGATGATGGTTATACAGGAATACCCTACATAGTACAGTTAATGCATGCATGGAAAGTACCATACTATGTGAATCCGTACTGAACATGGAATGTCAATACAAAATGAAGTAATTCATTCTGACATCAGTAACATTATAAAAGTTAGACTTTTGCATTAATTTAAACTAGTTTTAATTATGAAACTGCAAATGTTAATAAATGCTTTTATTTTTCTAAATTTAATTTGAATATGTATGTCATAAAGTGCATTCCCAAAAATTATTTTTTTGAAAAATACTTCAACAGTGATGTTTGAACACTTATTTTTCTTATCAGCATACAATTCTCTGTAGCAGCAAATTACATTTTCTAAGTCTCTTTGCACTTTCATGCTGCACTTGATGTTAAGATCTCCATTAGAGTGGTTTTATAAATATGATGTCAGAATTTCTGTTATGCCAACCCAGCATTTGGTGTCACTAGCTTAAAAAATGTTACACTAAAAAATGTTTTGAGATCAGGATATATTTAGGACTTGCTCAAAGCTATTTTGTTTTTTTGATAAAAACCTCCATCCATTTTATTGCTATTGGGACACATTTCAAAAAATAGAGCTGTTATGTGAAAAGCATGATGTTCATTTTGACAAATTAAATTATTAAAACATTGTAATAAGTGTCTCTTTCACACAACAGGTCATTAACCCCATCCCCACTAATGACTGTGGTCCACAACCATCCATGTTGGGGGGATATTTTATTAAAAAAATAGTTTGTGTATTGTACAAAAACAAAATATTGGAATTTCTCTATTGACAATTTACATAACATATATTAGATAAATGCCAGATAATCATTGTTCCTTGGTTTGCATGATGACAAGATCATCTGGTAATCTTCAATGACTTTTAGAAGGAACTGCTTCTGCTCTTCACTGAGTGCAGGAGATGCATTGAACTCCTGGATGGGTGCAACACCGTGTTCTGCAAGATTGTTCATCACTTTCACCAACTGGACAGTAGCCTGGCTCCTCCTGTATGATTCATGGACTGGCCAAAATGTTGGATCATCCTCCAAGAAATTTTGAGGCAGTTCAAGTATTTCAAAAAACTTCAGAGTTGACATGGTGACAAAATCATGTAATTCTTTCCCACATGCCTGGCCAACTGGAGAGACCAGTTTAGGGGGCTCCTCAGACCCAATTTTGTTTTTCAGGGCATTTACCATCTGCCTCTTCTCCTCTACTGCAACACTGTCATCAAAGAAACCAAAGCCTACCGATGTTTCTGATAGATACCAAAGATGGTGGCTGGATGCTGTGCTGACAGCCTTAGATGTATCTTTATCAGCATAGTTAGCTAATGCACGGAGATTCAGATCATTTCTTGGAGCTTTTACTGAAGATGGACTCTGAAACCAGTATTTAACATAGATGGCTGTGACAAAGAGACTTACTTCCTGGAGGTGGCTTCACACCCTATCACTGTACGATGGCCTTCTTGATGATCCCTGTTGCTGCTGGAGGGGAAACTCCTTGTGGAAGAGCCACATTTTGATGGTGTAGATAGCTCAAGCCATCCAACAAGCTCGACGTATTGCTCCTGGATATCAGAAATGGGTCCCTCGTGGAGGGACCTCTCCAAGGAAGATAATCATCAGCTCACAGTAGTCATCCCATGGCTGAAATTTGGACAGCTGGTCAACAGCAAATGCAATGACCTCAGTCTTATATCTATTATCACAGAGATTAGGTCTTCTTCATCCACTGCTGAGAAGTATGCTGTCTTGTCGAGGTAAGGCCAGTAGTCCTGGAACTGACTGAAGAGCTGAATATTTTGAGATTTGGAGCTGGAGACATCATGAAGGCTGAAGACTGTTTCTAGGAGTATCTCCAAGATATGATGTTGACACGCTAAGTTCAATAAATTCCTCCCAAGTTCAATTTCCAAATGAACACACACTCCTCCATTTGGAGGTGTGTTGGACATGGTGGTGTCAAAGCAGAGCCCCTTCACTCATTCCCTCACTCATTTATTGTCTCCATGATAGCACTCCCAATCATGACTCCAGATTCCTGGGATCTTGGGAGCATTGCTCCAGTAAATTTGACCATGAGAAAAAGTAAATTTGGGTTTGGGTTTTGTTCATCCGCTAGACGTTATGCAATTTTTTTGCGTATACGTTCTTGTACAAACCAATTTTTTTAAAGTACAAATTTAGTTATTTTAAGTTTAGTTGGTAATTCCATATTTAACAATTATTTTTATTTTTTGTTAAGCTTCAATGTTTTGATAATTAAAATTTTATTAAAACGTATATTTTTTTAATATAAAATTATCAGGATTGGACTATGTTCCATTGATCTCGGCCAGGTTTGATAAATTGGCCAGATAATTACTTGTGCGGTTTTAAGTAATCCACCATGACTCTAGAATTGAAAAGTTTAGTTAAGTTTAAACTTACTTTTACTTACTCTTCCTTACTTTTACTAAGTTTAAAGCACTTACTTTTACTTACTTTCATTGTACTATATTTACTTACTTTTACTCACTTTTACCATACTATATTTACTAACTTTTACTATTTTGTATTTTTTCAGGTAGTCAATAATCAATAATGGATCCTAATATTGATGAAGTTGGAGAGAAAAGTAAGGGTGTTAAAAGGGGTTACTTTTGTGGTCAATGCAAGAACAAATATTCAAAGAAGCAAAACTGGGAGGAACATTTTAATTCCAAAAAAAATATTTGTTACAATACAAGAGGTCCCAGAGTTTGGGCCCACAGCTTAGATATTGCAGTAAAGAAATACCAGGATGAAGTGCAGCAAAGAGATACGGCAAAGCAGTCATTTAGTTTGTTCACAAAATGTGCTAGTGCTAGACCTCAGAAAAATGAACCAACTTCATCAACTGCTAATCTAGAAAATGAAACTTTTTCACTAGATGTTTCACAGACTGAAGAAAGTGCTTCTCCTCCACCTAAGAAACAAAAGGTAAGTGAGGAATCTGCGCATCAGACTAACAAAACTGCTTTAGAGGAATTTGAAAATTCCCAAATCCAGAAGACATTGAATGCAATTTTGCGCCTAACAAAAGAAACTCACCAAGCTGTTGTGGTTAATAAAGAGAAGTCAAAATATGCCTTCAAGTTCAAGTGTTGCATCCAAATCTAATAAAGCAAAAAGCAACAAATTTGACATTTCCATAGCCCATTTAAGCAAGTGTAAATCAATACAAGAAATCCTGAACAATGATTTGATCAAATCTACATTCAAATTGGTGGAAAAGAAGGATCTAGGGCATGCTGATGATTCATTTTCAGTACCAAGTGATATAATGGAAAACATTGCAAATAGTGACACTAATATGCCTGATGTAGATATAGCTGTTGAGGATGAAGATGATGATGATGATAATCAAGAAGATATTGATGATGCTTCTGATGATAAAATGTTTACATTATATTGCATAGCTTGCAGACCCCAAAGCATGTGCTTCAGACAAACATTCTAACATAAAAGGTTACTTCAATGTTAAAGATTTAACCTATGTATGCAAACAAGGAGAAAATCAAGAGAGATGGTTTAGAAATCTGAAAACCCACCTGAAGAGACATTTAATTAAACTTCAGCATCATCAAAGAGCTGCTGTTTATGAAGTGATGAAAACATCTTCTCGGAACACTACTAAATGCATAGAAGACTTGTGGCAACATCTTATACTACATAATGAAAACAAACACTGCATGGGCTCTATATCCAGTACTTCTAGCTGTATTACATAAGTCAGGTTGTGAGGTTGGAAATTTGAATCATAGCACACATGCGTGCGAGACAATTTGTGAGCTATTAGATAATCAACTTAAAGAACAAACTGTAAAGTGGTTCTTAGAACAAACTTCAGTAACAATAACAGCTGACATTGGAACAATTTTGGGATTAAGCATGCTAGTTGTATTAGTTATGAGTGAAGAAGATAAGACTGTAAAACTTGCTGGGATAAATTTAGTACGCAGCAAATCAGGAGTTTATTTGGCCAATGAAATTTTTGATGTGTTGAAGTCTCCTAATCACTTGAAACTATCTGAAGAAGCAATTAAATCCAAGGTATCTGGAATGGTTGGAGATGGGGCTTTTTGTAAGGACAACGAGCCATTTAAAAACGAAATGAAAAAGTTGTTTGGAGAAAATTTCAAATTTCGATGGGACTTAATGCATCTTGTGAACAGAGCCCACGTTGATGCATTGAAGAAAATTTGTAAACTAAGTGAGCTTTTAGACTTTATTCAGAATCACACTTCAAATCTGAGATCAGGCCTTGACTATACCAATATGGTTCTTGACAATATCATTGGTTTTAAGAGACCAAAACTCAAATCTGATACTCGCATGGTTAATTACGAATTTGATCAATTTGACAGATTTGTGGAAAATTGTGTTTTTTGATCATCCACAAGAGAAAGAAATTAGTGCCAAGTTCTATGTATTGATTTCCTATGTAACAAAGATTATGTTGCAAGTAGCTCAAAAAACCACAGTTAGTGCAGAATTTGTAGAAAATATATTTTATAAAGAAGGAGGGAAAACTGTTATGTTAAGAGTGATGGAAACAATTTCCAAATTAGCTAATGGAGGAAATGCAAATGATGTAGTTTCTGAATTTAAGCACGATACCACAGGGCAGCAAAAGGAACTAACAGCTGAGGATTACATCCTAAATGAAGTTTACAAATACATCAAGAAACGTTCTGATTACTACCAGGTTGCTGAAGTTGCTAGACCATCCAGAACCAGATCTGAAAGTAGTTTTACAAAAGACTCAGTGATAAATTGGCTGACAGAATATATAGAACAGCTGTGGAAAGGAATCACAGAGAGATTAAAGCATTTTGATAAAGATGGATCAACTGCCTGGAGTGAAGCACCAGCTGAAGGGACATTCTCCATTCTTGGTTACATTGTTGAACACAATCCATTAAGCCATCTCATTTGACTAAGCTGTGCAGAATTGTGAAGGAGGGTCCAGCTCCAGGCACTAGATCTGCTGTAATGATCACACAGAAAGCCATTGATCAGTGGGCAGTGGCCAAGCATACATGGCGGTAAATTCACAACAAATGCCTACATGCAAGGTCTAACATCGTCCACTGTTGCTGCTGCAATGAATAAATAAACTTAAGGTGAGTTATAAACTGTACATTATTGTATTATGATGTTTAGCTAAAACAATTTGTAATTGGTATGTCATCAATTCAAGAGTTTACTATCATTAACCTATCTAGTGGTGTAAGGGGAAAAAAAGTAAATTCAGAGCTGTGCTCCAGTAAATTTTTTCAAATCTGGTCATGCTCCCAATTACTTCTGACTTTCCCAATTGAAGTTTTGGAACTGCCAGCAACTTCATGTCTTGTTCAGATACAAGAATTGGGAGATGGTCCACTTTGTCCCGAACAGGACCAGAGTAATCCTTCATGATTTTGACATCCGAATGCAAGATCAGAGGAACTGCTGGGGTGAAGCTTTCCTTCATCTCATGAGCAAACTTCTTCCAATGTTCCATCTGCTCCTTGCAGATAGTGCTTCAGCTTATCATCAGGTCTTCTACTTTGACACTGAATTGGCTCATGGATGCTAATGCTTAAAACATATGTGTTGCTTGCCAGTCAGTCACATTAGTCTGATCTAGTGCAGCTGCCACTTCAAGTGTTACCACACTTACACTAAGTTGAGCTTGTTTAGGAGCACATGTTTCTGATGGTGCAAACTCTTCCTCCACTCCTGATGAGTTGCTCAACAAAGACAACTCAAGAACAGTGGTGTCAGTTGCAGCAGCACTTGATGAAGCTGCTTTGCCAGCCTGCTTTGAAGCTTCTACTCTCCTTCTTGCAACATGTTCTTCTTACAGAGTGAGTTTTCTGTCAACTCCAGCCATTGTGCCCCCCTGTCCTGTCTCCCATTGAGCTTCCAGGAATTGTCTGTCCTTCAATTTTCATCAGCTGCATGACATCCTGGTGGGCAATGTTGAAGAGGTTGTCTAACCCATTTTGAAATGTTCCTGGTTGGCAAGGTTTGTGGCAGACTTTCAGTTGATATTCTTCTTGAGCACTTGCCACTCAGTATGAAGCTTCTTGATGTGTTCAACAACATGTTTAGCAGCTTTTGTAGGCACTCAAACTTTCATCCAAATTGGAAGCAAGAGATCAGCTGTCTTGGACACACTATCTTTAAGAGTTAATTTTTGCTGATTGTAGAAATGGAATAGAACAGCCAATACTTGTTGGCGAGATGGGCACTTTGATAATGTAAAGTTTGCCTGAGTAACACCAACCAACCAGATGGCACTGGCTGCACGTGTTGTCAACAACATTGTCGCTCCTGAGAAGTTAAAGAAGCACAAATTTGTTAAATACCTTCATTGCTAATATTGTGTTGCAATTTTTTAATGCTGCAAACATGATTTTTTTGTTAATTATTTTTAGGTTTGATTTTTTATAAACTTTTTATTTATTTATTTAGTTTTTTGTTTTTTTGTCTCAAGGATAACATAATAATGGGCTACTATAGCAAAATTATATATATAGTACGAATTTCATTGATTCCTATTTAATATCAATATACAGGAATACCTTGAAATTTGTCGTTAATTCATTCCGGAATAACATGATAAAATATGAAATGACGAAATTTGAGGTAGATTATAATATGTTTGAATGATAAAACACTTTATTGTATTATGTTATTAAACAGATTAATCAAATTCTACTCATTTTTCAGCAAAATATAATAATATATTGCGTTGGTAAACCATTGAATTTCATCAATTTTGATGTTTTTTTTTCACATTTTTTCAAAAAATGACAAATCTGCAAATATGGACGACGGATTGTGAAACTATAGGTAATAAAAGATTGATGACAAATCTGTGAAATGACGAATTTCGAGGTATTCCTGTATTTTATATTCGTAAAATTTCAAATGAGTTGAGCAAGTCCTAAATATCATTTGATCATAAAAATATTCCTGCTCTACAATGCCTACCCCAAGTCGTAGTAGATGATGGGTTGGCAAAGAAAAAAAATTGGAACAGAATTCTACCTCTGAGATAAAACCACCCTAATCTCCATCCATAATTTTTTCTTCAAGATCTTCACACTCCCGAAACATTTTTTGAAGTTCATCTATGGAGAGCTCCTTTGATGATTTCTAATCTTCATTTTCTTTGCTTTTGTCCTTTTCTTCGAGCACATGCTGTTCTTCTAAATTGATGAGGTCATCATCACTAAGCTCTTCTGAATGCAATTCAAGCAACTCTCGAACATTTACAGAATCTAAATCTTCACCTATTTACATTTAGCCTGTGTGCTTGGGAAAAAATATTTGTTTACAAAACTGAAAAACCGTACTGGAGTGAATCAGGACCAGTACTGAAGTGGGGTTTGGTGTTAAATTGTAATCCATACTATGCAGGGTATTCCTGTACTCAATAAATATTCAATGTGGATGAGATGGAGCTTTATTGGAAGTGTATGCCTTCAAGAACTTTTATCTGAAAAGAAAAATGATCTCAAAAGAAAAAGGTAGCTCCAGGTTTCAAAGCAGCAAAAGATTGTTTGATGCTCCTTTTGGATGGCAGTGGCTGGTGATTTTAAGCTGAAGTCCATGCTCATTTACCACTCAGAGAATGCTCATATGTTAAAGGGCTTCTTGAAGACAACTTCCTGTGTACTAGCAATCAAACAAGAAGGCATGGGTAACCCAAAGCATCTTTAAAGATGGATTCACAAGTTACTTCTGTCCAACTGTTGAACAGGGCCAAATTAAATAATAAAAAAAATAAATAAAAATAAATAGTCGAGCTTCAACAGTAATGCGCACAGAATAATATTGCTCATAAGGAATTTTTCAACTTGGATAATGCTCCCAGACATCGCCAGGACATCCCTATGTTCCAGGCCTCCTGAAGGATGGGTGGAAGTCCAGATAAGGTTAAAGGTCTCACCAGAGGTTCCATCTCACTAGCTACCAATTCTCTCCAATTGGTATGATTGGTCCAATGATGATTGGTCCAATGACGATTAGTCTAAGGCCGATTCGTCCAAATGATAATTGGTCCAATGGTCAATTCGTCCAATGGATGATTGGTCCAAATGCATATTTTTATTAAATATTAATAAGTATATAATAAGTAACTTTGTTATGAAATATATTAAAATATGAGTATATTAATAAATCTATAACACATACAAGTTAATGCGAATGCATACACGCTGCACACACACACGCACACGTGTGTATATATATATATATATATATATATATATATATATATATATACTGCTTTGACATGTAAGACTAACGCTTAATTTAGACTAATTTAAACTAAGACAACAATAGAAATTTACATTTGAAACCAGCTTTAAGGTTTAGTTAGTAATCTCCTAGATTTTGTACTGTTCGCACCTTTCTTCTCTCCAAAATTAGTTACCCTACCCATGGAGCCCGTAATGTGCGAAACTGTGAAATCTGAAAGAGGAAAACCAAAGCTTGCAGTGAGTGGCTATTTATTTACAATGCGAGGGAAGAGGATTCAAAAGACAACTCAGAAGGAAACATATTATTGGCGATGTGAGAAGAGAATCTGTAATGCTACTGCAGTTACACATTATCGAGAAAATTGCCATTTCTTAAAAAGTGAAAGTGAGCACACTTGTGGATCTGCGGAAGCTAGTCGTTTTCATGTAGTGAAGTGCCATAATGAAATTAAGCAAAAAGCCAAGGACACCAGTGAAAAACCTTCTCAAATCATTCAAGGGGTTGTTATTCAAGTCAACTCATCCATCGTACCATATATTGGGAAGAAGGAATCATTAAAGAAGTTGGTAAGCAGAGTACAAAAAGATAGCCCTCTAGAGCCGACAAATTTAGATGACTTATCTATTCCAGAGGAATATAGGAGAACACTTTTTGACGAATTATTTTTAGTTAGAGAATCAAGCATTGGAAATGACAAAATTTTGATATTTACTACCTCTTTTAATTTGAAGAAACTTGAAGCAGCACATTTTTGGATTATGGATGGAACCTTTAAAACCATTCCAACAATTTTTACTCAGTTGTACACTATTCACGCACCCATTGGACCGCATGAAAGAAGCTGTATTTTACCTTTGGTTTATGTGCTGATGTCACGAAAAAATATGGAATGTTATGTCCAGTTTTTCCGCGATATTCTCGAATATGCTGCAGAAAATCAAATTACCCTCTCCCCCAAAATGATAATCACTGATTTTGAAATAAGGGCTATAAATGCAAGTAAATGTGAGCTGCCAGGTACACTCAACAAGGGTTGTTTCTTCCATTTTGGACAAAGCATTTACAGAAAGGTAATTTCTTGTGGTCTTAAATCTCTATATTATAACAATGAAGATTTCTCAATAAAAATCAGACAAATGGCTGCGCTCGCTTTTCTTGCACCAAACCAAATTGAAGCGTGGTTACAACTTAAACCAACAATTCCAGATGAAGGCACTCCTGTAGCAGCTTATTTTGAAGAAAATTATGTTCGCGGTAAAGTTCGACGAGTATTACGTGGCCAAGAATTGTGACATCCACCACTTTTTCCACCATCTTTGTGGTTGGTACATGACCGAGTAGAGATGGGGATACCGAGAACTCAAAATAAGGTCGAAGCCTGGCATCGGCGCTTTGAAATTTTAGTAGGTTCTGCTCATGTAGGTCTTTTTAAAATAATAACCGAGATGCGAAAAGAGCAGAAACACACAGAAGGCGTAATTGAATGCATAATCCGCGGAGAAGTCACATCAAAACTCAGAAAAAAGGACATCCAATGGGAAAGCAGGATTTTAAGAATATTCCAAGAAGCTGACCAATATGATGTCTTAGATTATCTTAGGACATTAGCTCACAATTTGAGGTTTTTTAATATTTTTTAAATTGTGTTTTTTAATCCTCTTATTAAGACCATTTGAATATTATTTTCAGTCTAAATAAATTTTCTTTTTTTCTTATTTCTATTTCCCTAAAGTGTGGGTCTAATTTATATATATATATATATTATATTTATATTATATTTTCTAAGTTTAGACCAGTTTCCTGATTCGACTAATCGGCTATTAGACCAATTGTCTTTTGGATGAATCAGTATTGAACCAATCATCCACTGGATGAATCGACCATTGGACCAATTGTCATTTGGACGAATCGGCATTGGACTAATCGTCTTTGGACCAATTGTCATTGGACTAATCATCATTGGACCAATCATCCCGATCCACTCACTGCTGGCCAGTTCAACAGTCCTAGCTACATGTGCCATTCGTGCCATGGCTAGGGCAACTTTAACCTTCTGGGAAAATGCCTCTGGAACAGTGTTAAGAACTTCACAACCCTTACAATACAACCAATGAACAGGGTGTTATTGTAACCTTCAAAGCATATCTATGCAGAACATTCTCACAGCTTATTAGAGATGTGGAAACAAGGGCAATGAAGGAATTCTGGCAGAGATTCAACATTATGAATGCTACTGAAAACATAACAGAATTGTGGAATGAAGTGAAATGCACAACTATGAATTGGGTGTGGAGAAAATAGTGTCCCCTAATTCCTCCATGACTTCAAAGGTTTTGAGGAGAAATCACCTGATATTCAGATGATGATTTTGCACATGGGAAAGGATACTAATGTTCAAAGAATGGAGAAGTCAGATGTGGAGAAGTTATTGGTATTGTGAAGGGACCTATTATGTTTGTAAATAATTAATAGAAAAAGAATAGTAAAATAAAGCAAGTTCCTCGAGACAATGTACAAATAAAAAAGGAAACTAGTTTAGAATACTGTCATACTTGCTATAAAATTAGTAGACTATATATTAGTGCAAAATTAGATTGGAACCAATGAGTAAATACAAGAAAATAACAACAATGTACCATAATCCATCATCACTAGCAGCCAATGCTGGTAACTAGGCTAGGGTTGCTGAAATTTTTTGTTTCTATCTAGAAATTTGCCAATTGAGACCATACAAGGAAGAAAAGAAGACAAAAAGAGTTGATAATTTCTGGAGGGCATTCTCAGAGAGGGTAGTTACAGTTAAGTGAAAGTTGAATTCAGTTACATTTTGGAACACAGTTCAGTTGAGTTACAATTTGGATAACAGTTGGAACGTATAGAGAGTACAGTAGGCTCATGATATTTTGCAATGTTATAACAATTTTTGTACTTTGTAAACCCCTAAATTACAACCTTTTTTAAAATACTTTGCAAGCTTCACTTGCGAAGTATTTAAGAAAAGAAGGTAGTAGTTTGGGGTTCAAAAAGTACAAAAATTGTTAAAAGAAGGTAGTAGTTTGGGGTTCAAAAAGTACAAAAATTGTTATAACATATCACAAAATATTTGAGGCTACTGTAATAGATAAACTGTGAAAATTGTAGTGATTGAATAGGTTACATTCACTCCTATTCAGTGCTATCTTTTATATCACTTTCATCCCACATGCAAAATAGCTACTACTTTCTCGCAGATATTTTTTTGGGTTAAATTTAGGTTAGGTTAGGTTAGGTTAACCTACCCTACAATAAAATTTAATGAGTTAATTGGGTGTGTAAAATTCTGAGGTAGCATGTAGTAGTAGTAATTTGATTTTGGGGTGGTTTTTCATCAAAATCCTCACACAAATGAAACGAAAAAAATAATCATTGTACTGTATATGAGAAAAGACTGCATTCTCTAAACTTCTTAATGATACCCTGACCTACTTTAATGCAAGTGTGATTAAAAATTTGAAAAAACAAGATTTAAGATTTAGGCGATAATGTAACTTCAATAACCACTGACAAAAATATAGAGGGAATTCACACGCTGATAATTTTATATACAGGGTGGGCCGTAAGTTTCCATACATAGGAAAATTTAAACGTTTGTTTTTATGTTTCAGATACCCTAAGAATATGCATTTGTAAGATCTTGTTTACTGATGAAGCAAATTTTTACGTCAATGGAGAGGTTAATCGGCAAAACATACGTTATTGGAGTAATGCTAACCCTAACTGGCTGAGTCCGACGAAGATGCAAGGTGCCGGTAAAGTGATGGTGTGGGCCGGGATATGGGGTGACAGAATTATTGGACCAATTTTTGTCAGTGGAAATCTTAATGCCGAAAGGTATCTTAACATGTTGCAAGAAGAGATTTTCCCATCCCTGCTAAACGAGGAAGGTAACTTCCCAGTTTACTTCCAGCAAGATGGAGCTCCACCTCATTATGGTCTTCACGTGCGTCGGTATTTGGATCAGCAGTTTCCGGATGCTTGGATTGGTCGGCGTGGTCCTGTGGAGTGGCCTCCCAGATCCCCAGATCTCACCCCCCTTGATTTCTATCTTTGGGGACACTTGAAGGCCATGGTGTATCAGGAAAAGATACGAGACATAAATCATCTAAAGGAACGTATCACCAACGCCATTACAAGCTAACGTCAACCAACTGTGCTAATGCGTGTTCATCAACAGTGGGGAACATGTATTGAAATGTGTTTTCAAAACAATGGCAACCATGTAGAGCATATTATATAAATAAAAATGGTTGTCCATAAAAAAATGTTTATTTTTCCTATGTATGGAAACTTACGGCCCACCCTGTATATATATATATATATATATATATATATATATATTATATATATATATATATATATATATATCGGGCCCAGCAAGGGGTTCTAAGCTCGTGCTCTTGAGTGCTCTTTGTGCTCGTTTGTACGTGCTTGTTCCTGGAGGTTTCACGTGCGCCCTCCCGGCCCTAGCACCCAAGGATGATGGGGCTCGACCCTGCAGTCCTTGGTCTTTTTCCACTTCGACTGTCCCCTCCACCCTTTCTTTTTCCTCTGTCTTTCCTCTCACTTTTTCTTTTTTTTCTGCTGAGATATGCCCTTTAAATAGAGGCGAATCGGTTCTTCCCGAACTAAAAAAAAAAAAAAAAAAAAAAAAAAAAAATATATATATATATATAATATATATATATATATTGGGTGGTCCGAAAAAAATGACGCATTTTTTAAAAATTAATATCTCAGTAACCCCCTTCCTTATCATGACAATTTTTATATGCAAGATACTTTCAAACTTTTTTGAATGCAAGAAACGGAATTCTGATATCTTTTATAGTTTTCTCGCAATTACAAAAGGAACAACATGGGTCAAAAAACGAATATCATGAGAAAGGAAAAATTTAATCAGAAATTTAACTAATTAATTTACAGTAAATGATCGATTGGACCACCACTCTGTTGACACACTAATCTAAGTCTTTTCTTCCACACAAAAATAATACTTCTTACTTCATTAATGCCAATTTCTTGCCAAGATTCAAGTATTTTACTTTTTAATTCTGATTTGGTGAATTTTTCTCGTCAACCTCGGTAAACCTTCTCTTTTAGTAACTCCCAAATTGAGTAGTCCATAGGATTACAATCTGGGCTTTGTGGTGGCCACTCATTTTTCGTTATTAATTTTGGTGTATTGCTAATCAGAAACGACTGTGTGGCGTAGCTTGTATGCGACGGTGCTCCATCTTGTTGAAATATGAAATAATTTTCTTGATACAGGCAACGACAATCCGGCAACAATTTTGTTCTTAAAAGTTCAATGTAATTTGCAGAATTCACCTTTGTCTTTTCAGTTTCAATAAAATGAACATCTGTCTTGCCATTCCAAGAGACCCCTGCAGATATCATAACCTTTTTGGAGAATCTTGACGTTTCATGATACAATCTGTTTATTGAAATGTCACACTTTTTACCACGCCCGTAGACATCATTATTTTGACGGTTTCGCGGAATTTCTAGAGTGAAATCTTTTTCATCCGTGAAGACTATCTTTTTAATATCAACGACAGAGAAATTATCAAGTAACTTTCTGCACCTTGTTTTTCTTTTATCCTTAACAGTATCACTTTTTCTAGAAGATACTATTCTTTTGAAGGCTTTTAGTTTTTGTGCTTTAATTATTCGGTGTACAGAAGTCTTTCCAATATTCAAATGTTTAGCAATTGTTCTTTGTGACAAATGACTTCCTGGTTTATCTTCTTGAGAGCAGATTTTATCGTTGATGTAATCCACATTTTCTGGAACCGAAGCTGTTTTAGGTCTACCGCTTCCTGGTTTTCTGGCAGTACTTCCCGATTCGCGAATCTTCTTTAAGAGTCTTTCCACTGCACGCCTTTTCCACTTTTTGCCGGGAAACTCTTGCAATAACCTTCCATCCTTTTTCACAGTAACAATTTTTAATGAGAATACGATCTTCCTCTGACAACATCATTAAGGGTACTGACGAATTGTTAAAAAATAAAAATATCCACAATTTGACTTGTTCATTCCTGTAGAGTTTTGTAATAACTTGCAAAAATATCACATGATATCGTATAAAAATGATATCGTATAAAAAACGGATATTATATCGCGATTTTTGTTTTTTTGACCCATGTTGTTACTTTTGTTAATTGCGAGAAAACTATAAAAGATATCAGAATTCCGTTTCTTGCATTCAAAAAAAGAAGTTTGAAAGTATCTTGCATATAAAAATTGTCATGATAAGGAAGGGGGTTACTGAGATATTAATTTTTAAAAAATGCGTCATTTTTTTCGGACCACCCGATATATATATATATATATATATATATATGATCCCAATCAAAATCCCGACAATGATATTCCTGACACCCACCCACCATCCTGACATACCAAACATCCCAATAATGCTTTTCCCAACAACCACAATCCAGGCAATATCCCAAGAATGAAAATCCCGACAACCACAATATATGTATATATCATAAATCATTATCATTATGGGCTTTGAAAAGTTTGTATCAAGTTAGCAAATGCAAAGTAAGGACTGGACACAAAAATGGTGTGTGGTTTGAAGTTAGAACAGGGGTGAAGCAGGGCAGTGTTATATCACCACTCCTATTTATAGCCTACATGGACACAGTCATTGCAAGTTTCAAGCAACATCATGAAATGAATAATAATAATGGAATAATGGCATATGCGGATGACATAGCATTCTGGATGACAGAGAGAGAAGATATAGAACAAGCTTTAACCCTTTCACTCCGAGCTACACAGATCTACATGGAAAGAAAATGGCTGTCACAGCCGAGCCACGTAGATCTACGTGGCTCGGAGTGAAAAGGTTAAAATATTCTCTCTCTCTCTCTCTCTCTGCGGTTAAATGTATGTCTCTCTCTCTGCAGTTAAATGTATGTCTCTCTCTCTGCGGTTAAATGTATGTCTCTCTCTCTGCGGTTAAATGTATGTCTCTCTCTCTGCGGTTAAATGTATGTCTCTCTCTCTCTGCGGTTAAATGTATGTCTCTCTCTTCTGCGGTTAAATATCTCTCTCTCTCTCTCTGCAGTTAAATGTTAATGCTAATGTTAACGCTGTGACAGCCATTTTCTTTTCACGTAGATCTACCTGGCTCAGAGTGAACGCATTAATTGATTGGAATGAATGTTTGAAGGAGGGGGTTATGGAAATGAATGTAGAAAACACACAAATATTAAGTGTATGTTGAAAAGAAGGAGGAGGAGGAGGAGAATGAGAATTTGGAGTTCAAATCAGAGATAAGGAAGAAATGTTGAAAAATTTAAATATTTAGGGAGTATGCTCACTAAAGAAAGTGGTAACATGCAAGAAATAAAGAATTGCAAAGTTTAGTAAAAATGTTGGAATGTTATACCCGCTACTGAGAGATGAATATATGCTCGCTGGGACTAAGAAAATAATCTTCGAAACAGTTTTAACAGCAATACTGATTCATGGGTCAGAACACTGGAAAATGCACATGGCAGATTGAAGTAGAATTCAGGCAGCAGAAATGAGAATGCTGAGGACTATTCTGAGAAAGACGTGAAGAGATAGGATAAGAAATGAAGAAATAAGAGCCAATGTGGGAGTAATGCCAATTCTGAGAAAAATCAACGCTGCCAAATTGAGATAGTTGGGCCACTTGGAGAGAATGGAGGAGGGGAGAACTGTGAGGTGCTGCTGGGAGTGGAGATCAGGGAATGGCAGAAGACTGCGGGGGAGACCGAGGAGGAGATGGAAGGACAAAGTGGAGGAGAGCTTGCGAAGATACAGCTTGCCCAGCATGCAAAAGCTCGGGGAAACAGGAGTGGTGAAGGAGGCTGGCTCCACTGACAGGCTAGCTAGCCTACCTGGGAGCTGAAGTAAGAAGTATGTATGTATCATCATTAAGATCGTTTATTATTAAAATCATTAAAGAGAGTATAATATAATCTTTCAGTTTTTAATCTTATTACAATGAAACACTGTGTGCTATATCACAAAGATAGTCTAGAACCGATTGACTACCACAGTCATTCACCACCATTGTGATCCTTCTTTCTCTATTAACTGTAGTCTTTTTCTGTTTTTGCCATTGGTTCGCCGCGAAGAATACACAACTTGATTACTGATTTGTTGCTGTTCTCTCTGCAATTCTTGAGTTATTCTGTGTAGTCCATCATGCACTTGTCCCACTAAATCCTCCCATCTTCTATGCCAGGCTTCAATGCTATTCTGGGTGCGTGGAACTCCTGCTTCAATTGAATCAAAAACAGACCATAAGATAGGTGGGAACAATGGTGCAGCATGAACAACAGTACCATTTCTCATATGACATCTTATTCTTCTATGTACATAATTATTCTCAGACTGTGTGACAACATCATGAGCCTCTGGTGGCAAATGAGGCCATAAAACATCAAGTGTTGCTGGAATTTCAGCAGGTGGAATAAAGGCCAAAGCAAACAACTGACATAACAGTAAACTAAATTGTTCATTGCCATATCTAGTTGCCAATCCACTCATTTGAATTTTTCTCCATCTGCATTGTCCTAAATGGAAAAAGCAAACTTTGTTTGTAATGTCAGGGAATTCCAATTTCGAAGCATTTATTGCCACCACTTCAAAATCCATCAAAATATTTGATGGCTTTAATTCTACAGCATTCTCTTCTGCAAATTCTATTAAATCTTGAAACAGTCTATAGATGTTTTCACTTTTACAGGTCAATAGTGCATATACCAATAGTAATATTCTGCTGTTCTCACCCCCAACTGGTGCAGGTACTGTGTACAGCTGATGAAAAATTGTCAGGACTGTTTTAAAAGTACCATCCATAAGCCAGTGTGATGCCTTGGATAATAGTTGAGCATTAGCTTTTGTTGTAATTAAAGAAACAATCTTTCCTCTCCAACTGTCGAATCTCTCACCAAAAATAAATCTCCATTTAAAGTTTGATGTATGCCAGGTGGAATATCAATTTCTTCTAATGATTGTGGTTCTGAAGGTGTTCCTGTCTGTCTGATTCTTTTAATTTTTTTGCGAAGAGCTTCTTTTGATGGCAAATAAGGCTGAATATTTTGAGGTACGGTATATTAACTGCGTGAGCTTGAATGATTTGACATGGAAGATCCCTTGTTTCTCGAGCCTTTATCTTTATTTCACCAATGACTTTAGCAACAGAAGCAGCACTTGCCCGAGGAGCATAGTTATGATCCACAAACTTACGAATATGATTTTGGCCATTTATAAGCATTGTTGTTAGCCTACATTTGCAAATGCCCAATTTTCTTTTTTTGCAGCACCAATAATAAATGTTCTCACAATTTCTTTCTTTTACCATTAAATATCCATGTGCATTGATTTTACTTCTTCCTTTTTGAGAAGGAACAATTTCACGCACCTCATTCATTTCGGAGTAGCATAAGCCTCTCTATATTCCACTTAAAACCAAAGTAAGAAGTGAATACAATGCATATAAGTACTGTATAATGTATATAGTGGGTATGGTTTAAAAATGGCTGGCTGGTTATCATACAAACAAAATTATGATAACCAGTATTTTTGTTCCCTATGACAAAAAAGTAGTGTATGCCAAATTTGGTGATTTTTAAATAAAATTTACTACGTGCTACCAGGTGTCAAAGTTTCCCTTTTTTTCAATTTGTTTGTTTTTACAACTTATGATTTTATGTTTAATTGTTTATATTTCAGAATTTTTAATTAATGGTTTATATACTAGCTTGCTTTTAATTGTTGTTTGGAACTCGTAATTTTGATACAATTAATCGATAGGAAGCTTGGCCTAACTCCCCATCACCTAGTTGCTCAGTTGGGAGAAGTTCTACAAGAAAAGAAACTGAAGTATGGCTAATTGGGCAGCCCTCTGCAGTACTAAAAACATCCGTATTACCATCAGAGAAGGAAATGATGGCCCTCTTCATGCACTACAGAAATATTAAAAAGCAAGGCATTAGAGCAGTGGTTCCCAACCTGGGGTCCCCGGACCCCAGGGGGTCCACGAAGGTAGTACTGGGGGTCAGTGAGCTTTCAATATTTCGAAAGGCTCCAATGGAAATCGTACAATTTAGCTCAGGTTAAAATTTCAAGTTTCCTTGCTCTTGGCTGGAATTATTAATACTTTTTAATACGCTGTATTTTAATTGCATACTCGGTTATGTCTTTTATTTGATAGCAAAAAATGTGAAAAAAGTTAATTATTAGTTAATAAAAACAGTTTGTTGGGTAGATGGAATCTTTCAAAAACAGGGGTCCGTGGGAAAAAAAATAAAAATAAAAGGGGTCCTTGGTGGTGAAAAGGTTGGGAACCACTGCATTAGAGAATCATGCTGCTCTACTGCAGATGATGTGCTAGCAGTTTGGAAAAAAGCAGGAATACCAGCAAAACAAAGAATACATGTAGTAGATAAAATTCAAGGAATACTGAAGGAATGGCAGCTGCTTAAGAAAAACAAAGCAAACAAATTGAAAAAATCACAAAATTTAAATAATAAAGAAGAAAACTTGAAAGATAAACTGGAAAACTTATTTGACATTGCTCATGAGAATGCTATGCAGCTTATAAAAATAGAAGATAAGAAATTCTTGAAAATGCAACGTGAGAAAGGACATCATGGAAAAATGGGTACCATTGATAAGGCTGTTGCTAAAAAAAGAGCAAAGAGCAGCAGAAAAGCAACAACGTTATGAAATGAGGAAAGCAGAAGAAGAGATCAAAAGAAAAAAGAATGAAGAGGCTGTCATACTCACCAGGACATCATCAGAATCAGAATCAGAGGAGAGTAAAAGTGATGAATCTGGTTTCTGTGCTGCACAACCTTCAACATGGAAAAGTAAGGTTGGCAAACATAGAAAATTGTTTGATGATAAATTATTGGGAAGTCTTGATGTTGCAAAATTGAGTGACAGAAATGCATCTCTAGTTTTAATGCCAACAATTCAAAGTCTAGGAAAAAATCCAGAAGAGTACAATGTTAGCTACTCTTCTATTCATAGGGAGAGGATAAAATATAGAAAGAAAATTGCAGAGAACCTGAAAGAAGAATTCAAGCCAGAGGTGCCCCGAACAATTCACTAGGATGGAAAATTAATTGAAGATATTACAGGAATGCATATTGTTGACCATCTGCCCGTATTGGTTTCAGGAGAAAGGATTGATCAACTTCTTGGTGTGCCTAAACTGGATTCAGGTACTGGTCTCCTGACAGCAAATGCTGTGTATCAGACATCGCTTGAATGGGGCATCTGCGAACAAATAAAATGCATGTGTTTCGATACAACGGCAGCCAATACTGGTCCTAGAAATGGTGCAGCTATTCTTCTAGAACAAAAATTTGACAATTTATTGTGGCTGGCATGTTGACACCACATATTTGAAATTATGCTGGAAGCTGTTGTTTCAAAGTCTATCACCATCTTCTGGTCCAGATATAGTCCTTTTTAAGAAGTTCAGAGAAAAATGGTCAAGCATTAATAAGGAGGACTACGAAACAGCATTATCAGATCTAGATATCTATGAAAATATTCATGACATCAAAGATGACATAATTACATTTGCAGCAAATCAACTAGATACATTCCAACCAAGAGACGATTACCTAGAACTATTGCAGTTAACAATTATTTTTTTGGGAGGTGAACCAAAAGGTGGAATCAAATTCAAACATCCAGCGGGACTTCATTGGGCTAGGTGGATGGCCAAAATTATATATTCATTAAAAATTTTTATGTTCAAATCTCAGTTCAAAATTTCAGTAAAAGACAAAAAAGGACAGAGACATCTGTCTATTTGCTACTCAGTTATATGTAAAGGCATGGTTTACAGCTCCTGTGCCATCTTGCACTCCTCATCTTGATCTGGAGTTATTACAGAATCTTGTAGTCTACAAACAAATAAATGACACAATTACATCTGTTGCTATTAAAAAACTGTTAGGTCACCTCTGGTACCTATCAGAAGAACTGGTAGCCTTGGCCTTTTATGATGATGAAGTGCCTACTGAAACAAAAAAACAAAATGGTAAAGGCCTTGCAAAATACAACAGAAACTCTTCCTGCAAAATGGGCTTTTCTAGATCCTGCACTTATTCCAACAAAGAAATTAGAAGATTTTGTCACATCAAATACTCAGATTCTTTACAATAACAGAATTTAGCAGTGGCGACTGGTGTATAGGAGCAATGGAGCAGTCACTCCCCCTTGCTTGAAACGATAAATATTAATTTAACAGATAAAAAATATATTAATTTTAAGATATTAAAATAAATATTCTTGAAATATATTTTAAAAATTCATGTGGCATATCATGATTCATGAGGCATTTTGAGTAAGCCTTCATACAGTACATAATATTCTAAACTTATAGCATAGCTTCAAACAGCGTACCGCTGTTTGAATACAAAATAATATTGCAGCCGAATGGAGCGATAGATTTTTCGCTCAAGTAAATATAAATTATATTTTACTGTTGTAATGAAAATATAAGTACAATCGCAAATTTTTTTTTATAACAACTTTATTTTTACTAATAGTTACTTCAGTAATAATGATATAAACCATTTATATATATTTTATTGAAATTATTACTTATTTGTGATTAATTAGAATTGTACGTCTGGCATAGCCGCATATGTTAATACAAGTACTCTTGTGAGCGGCAGTTGGATTCGCGCTAGCCTATTGTGAGTCCGCGTTGTCGTACAATTTTATGAAATCGCACCCCCATACATTTATACCACGAGTCGCCACTGGAATTTAGTTAAAAAATTTTACTCAAAGATGCTAAAGAATGGCATAATGATGAAGAGTAACTCCACTAAGAAATCTATCAAACAGTGGAAAGTCGTGAATGATATAGCGGAAAGAGGAGTAAAATTAACGGATGAATATAATAAAATACTAATACATGACGAAGCTCAAAAACAATTCTTACTACAAGTAGTGAAAAACTATAGGGCTGTTTACCCTGATAGAAAAAAGAAACATTGATGAAGTAAGGACAGCTAATTGTCTCAAATATCATGTTAGTTTAATTATGCATGCTTGTGGTCCACATTAAAAAAAGCAATGCGCCTTGTACTGTACCTCCTGGGTGGTGTGGAAAACTGTACAACAATATTGGAAAAATTTGACAATTTGAGTCATTCTGTCAATTTTTAATTGCTGGTAGCAACCCCTAAAAATTAAAAATTTGCTAAAATATTTTAGATAGTCGTTTTTATGCTGAAATGAACCATTTAAAGGGTTCAACACATTAAAATATAAAAAAAAAAATTTTACCCTCATATTTGAATCACCCTAATATATATATATATGAAAAATATTTCACAAAAGTAACAAGTGAAAAATATTTATGATGAATAAAACCATGAAGGAAAGGAAACAGAGAATGGTGCTCAAGCGCTTTTGTCTAATGACATCCTCAGGAACACTGAAGTACATAGAGAGTTACAGCCTATATATAGGTTACAGAAAAAAATTATATATATATATATACAGTCGATGAGCGGTATAAGCACGTTCGATATAAGCACATAATCTATATAAGCACTTAATCGTGCGGTCCCAAAAATTTCCATATATATTTTAATAGGAATAATCTTTATAAGCACGAACTCGCTATAAGCACGGACGTGGAAGATGCCGATTGGTGGAAAACACACACAGTGGAAGATGATACTGATTGGTGGAAACTACTATATATAGGCGACACCATGACATGCGTATTATTCCGTTAATTAGGCTGGTTGTGCTCACAGTTCATTATGGCTTCAAAACGTAAAAGTTTTACATTAGAATTCAAACTAAAGGTTATTCAGGCGGTTCATAACGGTGAAAAGAAAGCTGATGTTGCACGTAAATTCAACATTGATCATACGATTGTTAGCCGATGGTTGCGAAATGAAGTGGAGTTAAACAAACTCAGGTTGGAAAATGGAAATCTTTCGCGAAAGAGAAAGCGGGAAGGAGTGTTACCAGATCTGGAGCAGCGACTGTACGAATGGTTTGTTGTCACGAGGGAGAAAAAGGCAGAGCTCTCTGGACCTCTTTTAATAGAGAAAGCTAAGGCTTTAGTTGAAGAAATCTATGATGGTTCCGAAGATCTTCCTTCAAACACCTTTACTTCCGGTTGGCTACAAAAGTTCCAAAAGAGATTCAATATTGTCTACAAACGAGAACATGGCGAAAAGGCGGATGCTAATTTATCTGGGTCCAAAGAATGGAAGAACACTGTTTGGCCAGAGCTTCTGCGACGTTATCCAGAGGAGGCAATTTTCAATGCTGACGAGACAGGACTGTATTTTAGGGCCACTCCGGATGGTACACTGGCCAGAAAGGATGAAGTAGTCACTGGAGGAAAAAAGAAGGAAAGACTAACTGTTTTGTTGGCATCGAACATGACTGGCACTGAAAAACTAGCTCTGCTAGTGATCGGCAAGAGCCGAAATCCAAGGTGTATGAAGAACAAGAAAGACAAACTTCCAGTACAATATGAATCGAATTCTGCAGCCTGGATGACTCGAGCTATATTCACAGAATGGTTAATAAAGTTGGACGAGAAAATGCGACGCAAGAAAAGGAAAATTCTCCTGCTGCTAGATCAGTGCCCTGCGCATCCTAAGGAAGTCACAACAACAAATGTAAAGGTTGTCTACTTGCCATCGAATACAACGTCACTTCTACAGCCAATGGATGGTGGGATTATTCGCTGCCTTAAAGCACACTATCGAAAACAATTAATGAAAGAGTTGGTTGCACGCTTAGATAGTGGCCAGGACGAATTTCTTCAAAGTGCTGCTAAATCTGCAACTGTTTTGGATGCCATTCTCATGCTAAAAACAGCGTGGATTAATGTGACCTCGACCACTATCCAAAATAGCTTCAGAAAATGTTTGCCATTGAATCAGGGAGAAACAATTCAATGCAACGAAGATTCTGAATTAGAACCTTTAAACAGCGAAGAATGCTCAAACTTGGATGAAGAGTTTATCGAATGCGATCGTCAACTTGAATGTTTTGAAGAACTGAATGAAGTAAGAAATGATGAGACTGAAGTGTTGGAAGATGTTGAAATTGATGAGATATCCACTACTCGACTGCAAGCACTTGCTATGCTTGACGACGTAAAAAGAGTTCTTGAAAAACATGGTATACCAACTCAGGAGTTAAAGAGCATCCAACAAGCAATTCAAATTTACATAATACAAAACAAGAGCACGCGACAATCATCAATTTTAGATTATTTTTCGAAATAAATGTATGTACTGTGAAATTTTAATGTACTGTACATACATATCATTGTTTTTATTTGTCTAAATAAATGTTATAAGTATATGTAGTTTTATGAATAAATGAAATTTTAAATACAGTATTATTGTTTTTTATTACACATTCCTCTATTATTACAGTATTTAAATGATTACTCTTTGTACAATAAATGCTTCTAAGGGTCTTATCCATATAAGCACAATGACCTATATAAGCACATTTTGTGCTGGTCCCGAGAACGTGCTTATATCGATCATCGACTGTATATATATATACAGGGTGGGCCGAAAGTCTGGATCCATAGGAAAATATTTATTTTAATACATAAATTACAACAAATGGTAAATACTTAAAATGAATATCAACTTTAACTCCTAAATGCGTATCTGTGATACTGTACAGTAGTTCGTACTCCAGTATAAATACTCAAATACTTTTTTTATGTCAGCCCAGAAATGGCTTCGAATCTAACAGAAGACCGGGTAGAACTTGTGCTCATGTACGCAAGACAGGGCGCTACACACAGAGAAGTTGCTACCGAATTCAATAGAAATCATCCTGATAAGCATCCAGTAACACATGCGACTGTTGGCAAAGGTTTCAAAGAAACAGGAAGTGTACATGATCGACGGCATTCTGGTCGTCCAAAAACTGCAACTGATGAAAATACCTCTGCAATGGTATGTGAAACTTTAACGAATAGTCCAGTACAGTAAAGTCAACAAGAAGATTATCAAATGAAACATGCATCTCGAGAATGTCAATTCGAAGAATTATTAAAAATCATAAATTCCATCCCTAAGTGTCTCGATGTCAGAGGCCGCCAATTTGAGCATTTGTTATAATTTGTTGTTTATACTGGAGTACGAACCACTGTACAGTATCACGGATACGCATTTACGAGTTAAAGTTGATATTCATTTTAAGTATTTACCATTTGTTGTAATTTATGTATTAAAATAAATATTTTCCTATGGATCCAGACTTTCAGCCCACCCTGTATATATACAATAAACGGAGAAATAAAAATAAAAATTAAAAATTAAACGATTGTGGGAGGAGCATACAAATTTGTAAGGAAAAACTATCAATTTTTAGCACAGATCAAATGAATTGTTTCCAACCAATGTTATAGATAAAAAAAACCTACCAATTTTTAGCACAAGATCAAATGAATTTTTTACAACCAATGTTATAAAAAAAAAATAAAAAAATAAAAATTATACTGGAAATCTGCCCGGGTTTTAGCACACTGCCTTTCTTGTTTAAAGTTTGATGTACGGTATATAAAAATAAATTGAAAAATAAAAGTTATTAGAGTAAACTTGTATGCTACTCTAATAACTTTTATTTTTCAATTTATTTTTATATACATCGAACCTTAAACAAGAAGGGCAGAGTGCTAAAACCCAGGCAGATTTCCAGTATAAATTTGTATTTTTTTTATAACATTGGTTGGAAACAATTCATTTTATCTTGTACTAAAAATTGATAGTTTTTCCTTACAAATTTGTATGCTCCTCCCACAATCCTTTAATTTTAATTTTTCTGTTTATTGTATATATTATGTATATACAGTATATATATTTTTTTTTTTTCTGTAACCTATATATAGGCTGTAACTCTTTATGTACTTCAGTGTTCCTGAGGATGTCATTAGACCAGGGATGGGAAACCAAAATGAATTTCAATTCGAGTTTCAATTTCAGTTCATAGTTTTGAGAAATATCGATTTCGGTTTCGATTTTGGTTTTTTCATTTTTTTTCGATTTTGGTTTTTTTTTCGATTTTGGTTTTTCATATCTACTTCGATTTGAGTTCAGTTTTTCAGATTTCAATATAATATGTTCATTATTTACATATAATACGAGCTTTTATCTATTATTTCTGCACACTTATTCCAAATAAAAAGTTGTGCTATTGGATGATTATTTACATTTAATCAGTACTATATCTTGTAGTAGTCCATTTTTTTTTCAGTAAACTTTTTCATATTGTAGTGGGGTTATCTTGACTAACATCTTTTCTTCTTCTTGTTTCAGGATGTAACCCCCATATTGCTGGAGATTGTAAATAGGTAGGGTTTTGAAGGTGATAGTACCTTCTTATTATTGATTCATGTCTGTATATATAATTGTCTAGTGTTTAGTAGCCATGGAGAAAGGAAAACTTGAGCTTGGTGTCAGGATGGGGAGGTGGCAATTCCTTGAAAGACTGGATGTGGGAGAGGGCTTCGCTGCACTCACTTTTTGAGTGGTGGTACCCACCGCTCAGAGGGGAGAGTGTAGTGGGGTTGTCTTGACTAACATCTTGTTTTCTTCTTGTTTCAGGATTGGCCACTATGTAACCCCCATGTTGACGGAGTTAGTCTTGCTTAATGCCTGACTAGCTCAGTAGTTTGTTTAGATCCCCTTTAGTCTTGTTTTTGTTTGATTTTATTCAGAAACTTAGCCTTCAATTTTTAGAAAAGACAAACCTCATTTTCAAAAGTCACAGTTGGCTTCCACTTGTGGAAGTTCTAGCCTGCCAACTCAATTAGTTAAGAAAAGTAAAATTCAAGAAAAACAGAGTGCCTTGTAATAATGGACATTGCCTGTGCATAATGGTGTGCAGGTTAAGGTATTTCTAGAACTACTCGCTTCAGGTTTAGTTTCTCCATGGCTTAACTATAATAGATAGGTGTGATTGGATTGACCTCAAGTCTAGCTTAAGGATGTTAGGTCCAGTGAGGTCGATTGTATTGTCTAATTGTACCATTCTAGCACAGGTTAAGTTTTTTTATCTTTTTCTAGAAATTCTATTTTTGTTGTCCAGTATTTTTACCATTGTATAACATACCCTTTCAGGGTTTTTTTTTTGGATTTTCGTTTCTTGATCTTAAGCCATGTTTAGACTCAAGCTCATAACCCTTTCTAGCTCTTGTAAATAATTCAAGTTGATTGCTAATAAACCCTTAGAATTCTACCAACTAGTTTTTTTTCAGCCTTTGTCCTCATAGACTGGGGTCGTTACTTTCAAGGATTTCCTTGTGACAAGCCCAGGGTCCTTGAATCAACAATACCTCCAGATTTACAATTCAGAGGGTAATATCTGCTTTTCTCATCCAGCCACCTTTGGTTTACTTCACAATCAGTCTGCTAAAATCTTGCTTGCTTGTTGTGTATGCCCATATTTGGTTGAAGTCCTCAAGTATTGCCAGGTGTACATTGCACACACCTTTCCTGAAGCCAGGGCTTTCCAGGTTCTCAAGTGGACCCGACTCAGACACAGTGTTAATCTTTGGAATAGCTAGCGGGTCGAGTCCATTTCTTCGTTCAGTCGTGTGGGAGTCTTGTTTGCCCCTCAGTGACAGTCAGTGGAGGTGAGAAAAACTTCACCACCCGGGACCTTCTCGTTTCCCGTCATCAAGAAGTAGCCAAGTTACGGTATTCTAGTTAAGTTCATTCGCTTTCCCCGCAGTAATATTATTTCTACAACTTCCCAATTAAGTTGTAAGATTATCTTGATTTTGCAGGAGTGGAAAATAACATGGTTGCTAGTAGATAAATTTGTAATTAATAATATTTAGAAGGAAATTAAACAAAAAAAAGTGATAACATTTTATTAAATGTACAACAATTATAATTACAAGTTAAAATTTGATCGAACAACTAAAATGTTGTCTATGTTTTCAGGTAATAAATTGTTCCTTTGAGGACTTAAAACCATTCTAAAAATAGAAGTTGGTCAACTCTCCTTTAATAGAAAGCAGTTTGAATATTAAATTTTATTTCTTAATTTCAGTTTGAACTGAAATTTTTTATCAATTTCGATTTAAGTTTTTTATTCTTTTCAGTTTCGGCCTAAATTTCGATTTCAGTTTTTCCAAAAATATCAGTTTTGGTTTTTTTTTCAATTTTGCTTCAAGAAAAAATATCGGTTTTATCGGTTTATCGATTTGGTTTCCCATCCCTGCATTAGACGAAAGCGCTTGAGCACCATTCTGTGTTTCCTTTCCTTCATGGTTTTATTCATATATATATATATATATATATATATATATATATATATATATATATATATATATATATATACAGGGTGTCCCGTAAGTCTGGACCCATAGGGATTTATAATATATTTTTTTATTATGTTATTATTATTATTTTATTATTATTTTTTTTTTATTATTTTTTTATTATGATTTTTATTTGTGGGGCCACTTGAAAGCCAAAGTGTACGAGGTCGAACTTCAGAACATTTTCCACCTTAAAGCACGCATTGTGGAGGCGTGTCAAGAAATTTCTGCGACTGTGATTCAGAAAGTGCTGTCGCAGTGGAGATTGCGTCTTCAACTATGTGTGCGACACAACGGCGGACACTTTGAACAGATTATGTAATAAATTTTTGGACTATTTTGTAATTTTATTATTTTTCCCTATGGGTCCAGACTTACGGGACACCCTGTATATATATCAGGTCATCCCATAAGTAATGTCATTTTTTAGATTGGAATTTGAAGGACAAAAAAAACTCAACAAACTTTTTAATATATTATATATTTTCCAATGTCCTACAAGGTTTTCAATGCCATGTTTATAAAATTCAGGCAGTTTTGAGGCAAAAAAATGTACAAAGACTGGTGTGCAGTAGGGTGGAGCATTGGGGGGGGGGTCACAAGCTTTTGAAACATGGTTCGTAATAGTGTAGAAAATGTGTTATGACCTGAAACAAAGTGTGTATTACATTTCTAGCCTCCTACATTAATATCTTCAGGTGCCAATCTCACTCCATATTTATTAATTATACAGGGTGTACATAAAGTCAGGATCTATTTTTGTGAAGCACTTGGAAATTATATGGAATTCAATCATAAAATGATAAAGTGGTAACATTTATTAAATAATTAAGAGTAGGATTTGACGTGACGCCCATCAGTATCCCTGCACAGCTCAAATCGTTCCGCAGCATTTCTAAACACATTCTGGAGCATTTGCGGGGTTATGTTATCTGCAGCAGTTCGTATACGTAAGTTTTCAAGACTCGTAATCTTCGTCTGATAGACGTGCGATTTGATAAAGCCCCATGCAAAGAAATCTAAAGGGGTTAAATCTGGTGATCTCGCTGGCCAAGGTCTGTTGCTTCCGCGTCCGATCCAGCGATTTGGAAAATGTCCAGTTAGATAATCCTGAACAATTTTGGCATAGTGACAAGGAGCACCATCATGTTGATAGACGACGGTACTAACAATCCTATTCCCAATCAGCTGAGGTTCAAGGAATTGCTGCAACATGTCCAGATAAATAAGCCCCGTAACTGTAGCTTCAGCAAAGAAAAAAGGACCATAAACCTTAGATTTTGTTAAACCCATCCAGACATTAACTTTAGGTGAGTCTCTTTCCCAATTTTGGACAAAATCATTCGGTCTTTCATCTGCCCAAATTCGACAGTTATGGCGATTTACTTTTCCACACGTATGGAAAGTGGCTTCATCACTAAAGAGAATGTTGTCCATTAAATTATCACTCCAGATTTGTTCTACGAGATCAGCACACACAGCACTTCGTCGAGGGAAATCTTCCTCATGTAAATCATGTAAAACCTGCAAATGATAGCTTTTCTTCTGCAAATTAACTTTCAGAATTTTGTGCACAGATGACGTCGGGGAGGCCGAGTCTGTGTGATGCAGCACGAATGGACGTACGTGGCTCCTCAGTGATAATTCCGTGTACTGCATTCACGGTAAGATCTGACATACACGGTCATCCTGATCTTGCTTCATCATTTACAGATCCCATTCGTTTAAATTTGTTCACCAATTTTCGTATTGTCTTGTCTATTGGCCCCGGCTTATGAAATCTCCTTCTAAACTTCTCTCTGATGTCATTGTATTTCTTTCCCTCAATTCTCCAAATTACTATTGCCACACGCTCTTCTGTATTCATTCTAAGGGCTTCTGAAAAGAAAAATAGAAAAAAATAATTATTTCACAAAAATAGATCCTGACTTTATGTACACTAGGGCGGCTCGTTTTTACACTTTTTTCGATATTTGATTGGGGGTAGTGCGGAAAAGTTGCGATTTGGAGAGAAAATAAAGTGTGTAAAACTTTTTTGATCTACGTCAATACCTTCCAGTGGCGGCGAGTCCTTAAAAATCGAAAAATAGGCCTAAAAACACATAAAAATGTTATATAATTTTTATATAATGTTCATTGTTCAATGACTGCTATTAATTTATTCAAAATCAATATTTTGGATATTTTAACGGCTAAGACGCCACCGGAAGTTATTAACAGATTGTGCTGAAATTTGTATTGTTTATTTTGTAAGTCTTTAAAACTATTTTCCAATCTACCCCGTTAGGCCTATTTTTCGATTTTTAAGGACTTGCCGCCACCGGAAGGTATTGATGTAGATCAAAAAAATTTTACACACTTTATTTTCTCTCCAAATCGCAACTTTTCCGCACTACCCCCAATCAAATATCGAAAAAAGTGTAAAAACGAGTCGCCCTAATGTACACCCTGTATTGCAAAATTATAGTGACATTTAGAAAAAATAGACAACTAGAAATTTATTTGTAACTTTTGAATTATGGATTGTAATAGTGTGGAGAATGGACCAAAACCTTACAGTAAGTGCATTCTAAAGTTATAGCACCTTAACTTAATGTCTTACTCCAAATATGTAGATTTATGGCAAAAAATAGCAATATTCAGTAAAAGGCATAAATGGAAAGTTCTTTGTAAGTTTTGAATTAAGATTCCTAATAGTGTGCAAAATATGCTGTGACCTGATAGTAAGCACGTATAAAAGTTGTAGCCTCCTAAGGATACATCTCCAGGTACCAATGTTATTACCTAAATTTATGAATTTATTCTGAAAAAATAGTATTTTACAGACAAGTGATATAAGGAAATTTAACTGATTTAAATATTGAGTTTTTCAATGAATAGAAATAGCTTTCATATTATTTGCATTGATTTTTTATTTCCAGATAATAATTAGTTCCATAAATACAGCTCTTTGTTCATTCTGACTGTCACGTAAATTCGTATACTGCCCGAATGATCCAGAACTCACCACGAGGTGGCGGCTCTATGTTGAGTTCCACCCATGCCCAACCCTACCACCCAACCATATGGACATGATTTATGTAATGAAAACTTTAGTCAATATCTAATTATATTCGAAATTCAGATTTGGTTTCAAATGAGGGCATCATTTTCCATGCTACCATTCTCGATTGAATATATCCGTCTCTAGATCCTGCTCCACACACAGCAGATGATGCTTCTGTAACTAACTTGATGACTCATTCAACAGCTTGAGTATGGCATGGCATCTTGTTGAAATCATTCACTTCTCTATTAGCAATCATTGTATCAATTTCATTGTTGGAAACAATCACGCATCATTGGAGGTTCAGTTACTGCGATGTCATGCCAATTAATCATGTTTGTGTAGTCTGTGGCTTCAAAATTTAACTTTGGGATTTTAAAGAGTAAGACTTTTTCCACGATATTGTTCTCTAGCTTTCTTTATTCTTCTCCATCCAAGTACTCTTACATGGCTATGCTCATCTTGTATCATGCTCAAAAGTATGTTTTCTGGATGACCGGAAAATGTATTTCTTTGGATCACTGGTTCAATAACTGCTTGAACGGACTGGTTCAACATTCAGGAATACTGAATGGTTTTGAAAACATTAGGAGCTCCATATGCAATTGATTTGCTTTGTTTGATTCTAAACCACATTGGGATATATATGCGCATAACATATGAAACCAAATTTTTCAAATCATCAGAAGGTTCAGGTGTAGCTACGTATAATCTCAGAATACGATTTGCAGTGGTTAACCACCTAGAGTGCACCATCTTGCCAGGATTTCATCTTGATAGGTCAGTACTACACTCGCCAATTGAAACAGCTTGATAAATATCAAACAAATTTTTGATCCATGCTCGTCATCTTTGTCAATAGATGGAATTTCAACTTCAATTTTTTCGAAATGAACAACCAGAAGTGTTTCACATTTCTGCAATTGCTGGCCAATGATGCCAACAAATTCACGAGGTCCAGTGGTTTTTCATCCAATTTCTCCATGAGGTGGTGTAAAGGAAGCTCATTTGCATGTAACTGACACAATCCATTGCAAAGATCTATTGGGATGCATTTCCATAAGCCAAATGACTCCAACTTTCACTCCTGTGTTCAGAGCAGTTCCATCACATCCCATAGCAACTAAATTTGAAGAATCAACATTGTGTATTCAAAAAATCACATATTCCTTTACATATACTTTTAGATGTCCCAGATTCAGAAGTAAAGTGCCCAAGATACACTTGGTCTGGTTCTGCTACCAAGGTTACATGCTCTTTCACAACAACTTTACGATAAAATTTAGAACCTTTCTGTTCTTGGACAATAGTTTCATCCTTGCAACTGTCAAAATAAATATTCATAATTGCTTTTCCTACGCTAACATCCTGTTGAAGCTCATCACATTGATGCTTCCTAGCTCTGCACACTTTACTGCGATCTATTACCAGGGATGGATCAGGCTCAGATGTTTGTTTAATGTCATGCAAAACAGAACTTGTTATTATGGCAGCTGCTCTATCTGAAATACCTGTACGATCACAAGCTTTCGCAAGTGAAGGGAAGCGTAATCACTTCAGAGATTTTATGTTTTGACTTTTTCCACATTCGCTTCTGATGTGTTTCCATTTTATGGAGATTGGCTCATCAAATATTTCATCAGATTCTTTTTCTGTATCTGTTGAAGATATACAGTAATACCTTGAACATCGCGGTTTGGATTAGCGCGGGTTTTGATGTAGCACGGTTTGTATTTTCGTCAATTTTTTAAAATTTAGTGCGCAATTTTCCTATTGTTTTCTAATTTCTTTTCGGTACTATTTCATTCAACGAACTTTTGGACAGCGTGGACAAATTCCAGAACCAATTAACCGCGCTGTGCAAGGTATTGCTGTATCTTCAAACTGAAAACTTTCTGAATATGAAGTCGATGACATTATTGGCAGTTGTTTTGAAATATACAAATCTCTACTGCTTTTTCTAACTTGTGCTAATTGTATTTTTTTAGAAGCAGAAACATCAACTGATCCTATGGCCATTTTTCTTTTTGTTCTTTGGTCTTTTAGGAATTCTTGTTCATGTTTCGGTACTAGATTTGATTTTGGGCATTTGCAGGATTGAGTCTTTACATTTACAAGCGGCAATATCAAAAAGATTTTGAGCTTCATCTTTAAATTTTTTGCACTTATCTAAGCAAGACTCCATTTGTTTCATACCTTTAGGCTGTTTTAATATAGATCTATATTTTGTATGATAATCTTTTATTTTCTTTACAATGCAGTTGAAGGATACAGTTGGAATTGATGCTTTATTGTATAATGAAATTAAGTTTTCTGCAACTGCTGCTGATATTTCATGAACAGAAGGATCTTTATTGTTTAACTCTTCTTTCATATATATAGCATTTCATACCCTCAAATGTTGGTAGAACACGATGACTCGGTTCTTCTCCATTGCCAAATATGTGACAGTCTGTTGTTCTTGACTGCCAAGGCATTCTTTTAGTTGCCATGTCTGACCTGATTATAAATCTTTTACTATACAAGATTTATAATATATAATCCAAATTTATAATCAAATATTAAATAGTGAAAGGATCTGATGTGATTGCACAAGTGGACAGAGCATAACACCTTACCACAGCAACAGCTGGTCTAACACTGTGGAGGGTGAACCCTTTCCCCCTGGCCTTGATTATTATTATTTATATATTAAATTTCTTTAATTTTTTATTGAAATACTTGTATAGATAGGATTTTCATGGTTCTCTCTTTCTTTCCAGAGGAATAAACAATAAGTCTTAAATACATATAAAAAGTAAATAGTAAAGAATGAATAATTATTTATTAAACAAGTAAACAATAAATACTAAGAAGTAAATAAATAAAGAATAAATATATTATAAATAGATAGTAATAAGTAAAGATAAAATATAAAGTTGTGAGTAAGGAAGAAAAGAGATAGTAATAAGTAAATAAACATTAAGATAAACTATTAAGTAGAAAGATAATAATAAATAATAAGCATTAAGATAATAAATAATAAACATTAAGTTGTGAATAAACAATAAGTTATATAAAGAAATGTTGTTGAACTTGTAAACAAGGAATGAGGAATAAAACAGTTTTATTAAATTAGTATTGGAAAAAGAATGAGAGTTGGACGGTTGCGTGTTTAAACCCTGTTAGTAAAAATGGAAAATAAGTACTTTTTTTGTTAAAACATTTTAGCAAAAAGGAATAAACAAATTTAGTAAAAGAGATGCTTCTGATGTTTAAAAGTGTAATAGTTAATAAATTTTAAGAATCGGTGTGTGTGGGTGTCAAAACTCGAGTTTTGAGAAGTGGGGAAAACAATCTGGTGTTTGCCAAGGTGTTAAAACTAAATCAAATGTTAAGAGAAATAGAAAAATAAATAGTTTAAGAAAATCAAGAACATAACAGAAGGAAGCTATTCTTGCAAGACCTGTGAAATAAGTGAGAAACTGTTGGCAGTACAAGCCAGCAGTGTGGAATCGGAGGTCTGGATGGTGAGCCTGGATCCAACAACCCTTCAAGGTAAGCAGCCTGGTTTTGTGGAGGCCTTAAATTTAAAAAATTCTTATTCTTGGTGCGGCAGTTAGGTTAATCCAAATCCCACCACAACACTAACACACCGTGTTATGCTGGCCACACACGTAGGTGATTGGCGTGATGATTTTATGGCAATTGGTGTCAATATGCCAATTGTCACCATGTGTGGGGTACTATTACATATAAATATGTTTATTTACAGTCACTGTATATATTTTGTCAACATAAAGAGGTTTTAAGTTTTTATTGGAAATTCATTGGCATATTGGCACCTGAAGATATTGTCTTAGAGAAAAACGGTTTTGTTACTTTGCATTCAACATACAATAGCACATTTTCCGCACTATTACTAATGTCATTTCAAAAATCAAGGAAATCACTCCACCCTAGTGTGCAGGCCATCTAAAGTAGTATATGGTTTCTCATCAAGATAGTTTTGCAGACTCCTGAAGAGATGATAATCTGAAGGCACAAGGTCTGGAGAATATGGATGTGGAAGTTTTTCCCACCCAAGCTCCTCAATTTTTACAGAAATGATCTGAGTGGTATGAGGACATGCGTTGTCGTGGTGGAACATGATTCTTTTCCGATTAACCAAAGAAGGTCTCTTTTCTTTTAGTGCAGTGTTCAATCAATCCAGTTGTTGACAGTAGACTTGAGTGGTGATTGGTTGTGTGGTAAGGTTTCAAAGTGTATTACACCACCTTTATCCCACCAAACACTGAGCAACACCTTCTGAGGGTGAAGATTTGGTTTTGGCTATGGTGTCGCTGGTTCTCCAGCACAAACCCACTGTCGACAGTACTTAACATTGTGGTACAGTATCCACTTTTCATCACCAGTCACTAAACAGTGCAAAAACAGATCTTGGAGTTCACGGGAATGAAGAGCTGTACTAATGTTTACCTGCACCCTCAGATTGTCAACCGACAATTCATGTGGCACCCATTTTCCTAACTTAGGCACTTTCCCAAGTTGTTGCAAATGTCAATGGATGGTGGATGGGGATGAATCGAGTTTCTGGACAAATTCTTCGACAGTTGTTGAACAGTCTTCTTCAAGTGCGGCTAACAGCAGGTCATCATCAATATGCAATTATTATTCATTTAATTGACCCTACTTAATATGTTTCTAAATATAAATTGGTGCACTCTCTCTCTCTCTCGCAAATGTTATCTAAAATAGAGCTATCTGGAAATGTGCTTCACTGTTGTCTGCTGCCTGAGGCATGCCTGAGGGTTGGTAGTGCTGTCCTAATTAGTCAAAAACTTTTCATCAAGTGCCAGTTCATACAGCGTTGTAATATTTCATAATAGTATCGTCTCATCACCTAGTTAGTGTTTTCTCTTGTGAATTGGTGTTTGTGTTTTGTTTTGCTTATATACATTAAGTGCATTAGCGTTTAGACTTGCATTTATAGGCTAATTAGTGCATTGTTTTTGCCTAATAGGCTTGGTTGGCCTATTGCAGTTTTGCAGCTGTAAAATACAATCATGGCATCTTTGTACTCGAGTACTGTGTGGAAATATTTTACTCAAAAAGATGAAAAAGCTCAGTGCAACGCATGCAAAAATATTTTGTCTCGAAAAGGAAGAACAACTAGTGGTCTCATAAATCACCTTAAATCCAAGCATACAGATCTGTATAAAGATTTCGAAATCAGAAATGCCAAAAAAAAATCAAGTTCCAGTTTGGCTACAACCTCCAAAACTACATTGCAATCAATGAAAGAAGAAGCAAAACAGAGAACAATTGAAAGCTGTTTTATGAAGTTATGGGACATAAATAATCCAAAGTCAAAATCAATGGATTACCGAATTTCAGAAATGTTAATATTAAATGACCTGCCTTTCAGCCATGTTGAAGACCTCAGATGTAAATGTGTGATGGCTGAGTCCTCACCACAGTATGTAATGAACTCTAAAATATTATGAGAATCTGATATGTTCAGATATTTACAAATCAGTTTCGGAAAAGGTATCTGATATTCTCAATTCAATTAATGATTGCAACTTATCATTCATAACAGATGTCTGGTCTGAGACATCAGCTGGTATATCCTTGCTAAGCTTAACTTGCCATGGCATTAATCAAGATTTTGAGCAGATAAACCTTGTTTTGTGAGCAGAAACTTGGGAAGAATGTCATACAGCCGAGTATATTTCTGAAAAGTTTGATACAATGCTAACAAAATGGAAAATACCAACTACTTTGGTTCATTGTGTTATGCATGATGCTGGAAGCAACATGGTAAAAGCTTTTAAGACTCTCAGAATTAAATAGTGTAGATTGTATGGCACAAACTGCAATTGGTGATAAAAAATGCTCTTTCATCGCAAAAATGCATTTGTGAGGTTATGTCCAAGTGTAGGAGAATAGCATTTCATTTCAATCACTCAACAATGGGAAAAGATGAATTAAAAAAGATTCAAAACAAATTAAATCAACTAGAATTAAACGTTATTCACGATGTTCAAACTCGTTGGAATAGCACTTATTACATGTTAAAAAGAATGCAAGAACTGAAAGAACCTTTATGCTTATATGCAGCAAATGGTAAGATACCACAATTAGCTCCCACTAACTTTGATATTATGAAAAAATGCACTGAACTACTCGAACCATTTGAAGTAATAACAAAAAAGTTGAGCAGAGCAAATTCGTCAATATCAGAGGTAATTCCTTTGATAGCTTCATTAACTGATACAATAAAGAAAAAGAATGCTGAAGGAATAAAGGAAATAAAGGAGACAATGCTTTCTCAAATTTCGGAATGATTTTAGTTCCTTAGAAAACAAAAACACATACAAAATTGCAACATTTCTTGATCCAAGGTTCAAGTTGAAATTTTTTTCACTACAAAGCACTATTGATATTATAAAGACAAGTATATAATCTGGCAACAAATTTAAATGCCAAAACTTCAGACTCAGAACACCCACCAGCAAAGCATGCCTGACGGTGTGAACCTACACCTTCAACAAGTAATACCGCTGCTGCAGACTCTATTTCTGCCTTCTTTGCCTCAAGCAGTAGTGAAGAAGAATTGGATTCAAAACATGATGGTTCTGAACTTGAAATTCAAAAAACTATGAAATCTGAAAAAGCAGAAATTCTTTTGTTTTTAAAATCCAATTTGCCAATAATTAACTTCAAATACAGAGACCAGTAAGTGATTCTTGACCATCACCAGGCGGAGGTTGGGGAAGTGGTGGTGGGATGCTTAGCGAGTTGGGTTCCCATCCCGCATCCTGGTAACATGCAAAATTGCACGGCTAAAACTCGTACAGTATATAACTTGCTCCACGCATCTTACCAACCAGTGAGTACACACAGTAATTTTCCTGTAGTTAATTCATAATACAAAAAAGATTATCAATCTATTGTAATCTATCAAGCAATCTATCCATTATTTCTATCTATCATCATTATATATATATATTTATTTATATATATATAGTATATAACTGCAAACAACACACAGTATAATTAATGTAAAGAATGACGCTTGTGTAGAAGAGCATTCCACACAAGATGAGGAAGAACGAGCAAATGAAAAATGAGGTACAGTAAATAAAGTCAAACTATATAGGGCTCTAGCCAGTCTAACATCGCAAATTACCTTAATTACCCGGCTATTTACCCCTAAAGAGGCATAAATACTTTCTAACCTTTTAAGTTTGATTAGTGAGAGTCTAATACAATGTTCAAAATAAACATTAAAAAACAATAAAACTTTGTTTCACTTACCATTGCTGGAATTATTTTGAACGTGAAACAAAAAATTTTATTGTTTACCTTTTCGTACAATACAGTATTAAAAAAACACTTCACTTAGTAAAAGAAACAAAATAATAATGGCACTTGACATAGGAAATAAAACACTTCTCTCAGTAAAATAAACAAAAGAATAATAGCATTTGACAGAGGATGAGTCTGACTCATCCTGAATTCCGACTCATCAAGTATTTACTGTACCTCCGAGGAATCGAACCCAGGATCATCCAATTGCCAGTCAGATATGCTAACCACTGCAGTGGTTAGCATATCTGACCAGCAATTGGATGATCCCAGATTCAATTCCTGGCAGGTACCTCATTTTTCATTTGCTCATTCTCCCTCCTCATCTTGTGCAGAACGCTCTTCTACACAAGCGTCATTCTTTACATTATATATATATATATATTATATTTGTAATATTGTAATATAATATATATATATAATGTCAGTAAGTCTCGTTGTTGGGGAAAGCATTGTCAGGATGTTTGGTATGTCAGGATTGTGGCTGTTGGGTTTCTGGATGTTGGTAATTTCGCTGTTGGATTTTGACCCAAACCCAAACCCATATATATATATATATACATACATATATATATATATATATATATATATATATATATATATATACACACACACACAAGGTGCTTCATCATAGATTGCCTGATGCATTCAAACATTCCAGATATTGCTTGGATTTTCTGGCATCCTTGTTCTACACATTGGTGAAGCATTTCAATGCTGTCAATGGGTGTCATGTAAACGATGGATTTCAGATGACCCCACAGGTTAAAATCAAGTGGATTCAGGTCCAGGAAGAAAGCAGGCCATGCAATGGGTCCTCTACAGCCTATCCATTTATCAGGGAAATGGTCATCCAAATAGTCTCTGGCTATTCTACTAAAATGAAGCGGAGCGCCATCATGCATAAACCACATATGAAGTCAGATACCAAGAGGAACTTCATCTAGTAAATCACTTAAATCATTCCTTAAAAAATTGGAATAGGATTCTCCTGTTAATCTTACAGGCAAAACAAAAGGACTGATTAAGTTGTTGGCAATAAGTCCTGCTCATACATTGATACTAAATTGTTGTTGGTGCCTTAACTGGATGATGGCAGGCAGATTCTCTTCGGCCCAGTGATGAGTGTTGTGAAAATTGATCACGCCATTTCTTGTGAAGGCAGCCTCATCAGAAAACAACAATGGAGCATAGAAAAAGAGGATCACAAGCACAGTGTTGAAGGAACCAAGTACAAAAAGCCTCTCGTGCTGGGAAATCAGCTTCAGTAAGGCCTTGTACTCTGTGATATGGGTAAGAAGCTGTTGTTCCCGTAAAATTCTCCATACAGTTATGCATCTTACACCCTCTGCTGCTTCTATCCTTCAGGTGCTGACACCAGGATGTTCCTCCACTTGATTTAGGACCCACTCCAACTCAAAAGTTCTGGTGTTGATTGATCTACCACCATCTGAAACTTGCTTGTTGAATGATCCTGTATCACCAAGACACTTGTCTATTCTCTGAAAGGTCTTCTTATCTGGCAGATGGCAATTTAGAAACCTTTCCGCATACAGATGGTCTTGCTGCGGCCGCATTACACTCAGCAAGTCCATACATAAGATGCATATCTGCCATTTCTCTGTTTGAATAAGCCTCCATTCTCACTTCAAATGCACACTATCACTGAATAGCACAAAACTTTGTTTGTTTGTTTTTTTTTTTTTTTTTTCACTGGACTGCACTTTTTCATAGTAAGAAGTTACAAATAGGAACAATGAAACACCGTGATGCACCTCTGACTGACTGATAGCTCTACACTCAATGATATTGAAACATGTCATAGAGTGTACAAAACATTACAATTCGCAAAGCCATACATGAAATAAGTTTCATACACACTCCCAGACATTGTTGGCAAGCAGTGTTTGTAAACAGTTTGCAGAAAGAATTGCTGGAACACAAAATGGGCTGTAACTCAGAAACAAAGCAATTTCAGGCATATGTTTATATAAACCTTTTCCATTGTTTTCAGGTCCTGAATCCATCCTGAAAGTGCGTCCCACATGTTATGAAACACCCTGTATATAAAAAGTGAGGGGTGGGTACAAACTAGACCTGCGAGTAAGCAAAACTAAATCCTCATCTCCACAAGCATGTGCCGTAAATATAGGCTAAATAGAAAAACATACTTGTATACTCAAACGCTATTAATTTGCACTCTGTTATTTCATACTTCAGGTTAATTCATACATTTCTTCGACTTCAAAATATCTGAGGAATTTTTAACTTCTTGGTACCAATGTACTAATAATCCAATAGTTATCTAGGCTCAACTCTAGGAAGGTGTATGGTCCTGATGGTGTCTGTGCTGACACTCTGCCTAGGCAAACTCTTTCATCTGGTACTTTTCCTTTCTGCTGGAAATTCACTTTCATTCAAACTGTTCCAAAGAGGGGTCACCACTCTCAACCCTCCAGCTATCATCCAAGTGCTTTGATTGCTTGCCTTTCCAAAGCTTTTGAATCTATCCTTAATCGTAAGATTCTTAAACACCTTTCTTCTCGCACTCTTCTTTCAGATCATCAGTATGGGTTCTGGAAGAGATGCCCAACTGGCAATCTTCTTGCATTATCTCTCTCTGACTCTTGGTCATCCTCCTTTCTGGATTTTTGGTGAAACTTTTGCTATTGTGCTGGACATAAAAGCATTTGATAGAGTCTGGCACAAATCTTTAATTTTCCACACAACTATCCCCTTACCTTAAACAACACACAACACAATCCTTCCTCTTCTCTTAACATTCTTGGTGTTTCCTTTTCTCATGATCTTTCCTGGAAAGAGCACATATACAGTACTCTCTAAAATGCCTTAGAGGTTAGGTGTACTGTATTGCTTCCGCAGTTTCTTCACCCCAACTCAGTTGCTGTCTCTGTACAGGGGTCTTGTCCACCCCTGTATGGAGTATGCTTCTCATGTGTGGGGTGGCTCAACCCACAAAGCTGTACTTGACCAGGTGGAATAAAAGGCTTTTCATCTCATCAATTCCCCAGCTCTTACTGGTTGTCTTCAATCTTTCTTCACCATAATGTTGCCTCTCTCTCTCTTAATGCTAGGTCGATTAGGAACAAGTTTTGCGAACTACGGGTGCTCTTAGCATCAGAATACCAGGATATCGTTGCTATCACCGAGTCCTGGATTCATACTGATCGTAGGGACTACGTTGGGGAGTTCAAAATTCCCGGGTATAGAATGTTTCGCAAAGACTGCACCAGTGGGGAGGGGGGTGGGGTACTAATATACGTCAGAGACACGTTGAGTCCGGTTGACTGCCAGTTCCGGTCGGAACGGGAGCTGCTTGGCGTCGATCTGAATGTGGGAGGGACGAGCTATAGGTTAATCTTGGTGTACAGACCTCCGCATCTCCTCCTCGAGGAGGATACAGCCTTGTACACCGAACTCAGTAGCCTGCTAGGGGATAGGGTGTGTGTAGTTTTAGGAGACTTCAACTGTCGCGGCATAAAGTGGGAAAACAGGACTGCTGATGCTGAAGGGAGGAGGCTAGTTGACTTTGCTGATGAGAACTTCCTCACTCAGTGGGTCAATGAGCCTACACGAGGCGAAAGCGTTCTAGACTTAGTATTCACGACCGAAGACAACCTCGTCACTGGCCTCACCATTGACAAATCATTGGGCGGGAGTGATCATGGTCTTATTAGGTTCCGTGTGTGCGTCCCTCGGGTGAAGCGTAGTAACTCGAGAGGCAGTAAGCTCGATCTCCGGCGGGCGAACTTTGTTAGCCTCAGGGATAGCGTAGGAGAGATGGGGTTAGAGGTCGGCGGCGATGTTGAGGGAGTGTGGAGTGCATTCCGGGACGAGTTTATGGTGCTGCAGTCTGCTGCCATACCCTCAAAACCAGTCACCCCTGCTTCAACGCAGCCTAAGTGGTTCAATCGTGACATCGCTTCGGCTATCCGAAATAGGAAAGTAGCGTATAGGAGGGCGAAGGCCAATCGTTCCCACGAGAACACTGAAGCGTATGTCTGCCTGTGTAGGGAAGTGAAGGCGAAGGTTAGGCTAGCGAAACGTAACGAAGAACTACGGGTGGCAAGCCTCTGCAAGGGGAACCCTAAGGAGTTCTTCAGTTATGTTAATAGTAGAAAGCCCATTAGAAGCATGATAAAGGACCGATAAAGGACCGGTTAAAGGACCGAAGCAGCGTTCTGCGGACCTCCAACGCGGACATCGCCAATGTGCTTAATGAGTACTTTGCGGGAGTGTTCACCAGGGAGGACACCCGCATCATCCCCGAGCCAGGCGTGAGGCACAAAGGTGCTGGCCTGGATAGTGTTCGATGTACCGCAACAGTCATTGCCGATAGAATAGACAAACTGAGCGCGTTTAAGGCTCCTGGACCAGACCAGTTTCTCCCCAGAGTGTTGTGGGAGGTGCGCGACCAGGTGGCTCCCCACCTGGCTACAGTCTTCAACAAATTGTTGGAAACGGGCCAGGTGCCTGGTGACTGGAGGGAAGCCAACATGACCCCTATCTTTAAGAAAGGGGATCATGAAAGTCCAGGGAACTATCGTCCCATTAGTCTCACTTCAGTTGTAGGTAAATTATTAGAGGGGATAATAGCGGATAGGATCGTTGACCATTTGGATTCCTACAAGCTGCTTGTGGACTCCCAACATGGGTTTAGACGGCATAGGTCGTGTCTCACCAACTTGCTTGAGTTTTTCCACGTCATGTTGGGTGAGTATGATAAGAGTAGGGCGATTGATATACTTTATCTCGACTTTCAGAAGCCTTTGATAAGGTACCTCACTGCCGGCTAATGGTGAAAGTGCGCGTGCTGGGTATCGGTGGGGAAGGGAAATAGGTAGGTGGGTAGAAAATTGGCTGAAGAATAGGCAGCAGAGGGTGGTAATTAAATGGGCTAGTTCGGGTTGGGCCTCAGTCACTAGTGGGGTTTCTCAGGGTTCCGTTTTGGGGCCGCTGTTGTTTATCATTTACATAAATGATATCGACGGTGGCATCGTCAGTCGGATCGCCAAATTTGCTGATGACACCAAGCTTGGGGCCAATGTTGGGATGCCCAAAGCGATCGAGGAACTGCGTGCGGACCTAGGTAGGATAGGAGAGTGGTCCGAAAAATGGCAAATGCCATTTAACTTGGGTAAATGCAAAGTGATGCACATTGGCTACGCCAATCCCAAGTCGGACTATTCGATGTTGGGGAGTCATATCGAGGTGACTGATTTAGAAAAGGACTTGGGTGTGGTAATTAGCAGTGACCTTAAGTTTACGAAACAGTGCGTAGAGGTGGAAAAGAAAGCCCAGAAACTATTGAGTTATATCAGGAGACAATTTCAGTTTCGGAACAAGGAGATTGTGCTCTCTCTGTACAATTCCCTTGTTCGGCCGCACCTGGAATATGCTGTGCAGTTCTGTTCGCCCACCCTCAGGAAAGATATTGAGAGGCTGGAGCGAGTGCAGGCGAGGGCCACAAAGTTAATCCCTTCCGTTAGGCATATGGGCTACAATCGACGGTTACGCGCCCTGAACTTGTTTTCGCTTGAAACTCGGAGGCTGCGCGGTCAACTGATCGAGGTCTGCGGAAATTTCTTTTCCTATAAAATAGTTAATATCTGGAACCAACTTCCCTCTGACGTTGTTTCCAGTCAAAGTGTAAATGTGTTTAAAAATAGGCTAGACAAAGTACTGAATACCCTCATAGTTTAAGACTAAAACATAAGAAAACTGCAGGAGATTGCTTGCACGGTGTCTCTGTGAGCAAGCTAAATATAGAGCTATTTATATATTCTCCACTTTCCTGTAAAATTTCCTTGGCTACTTTTCCAGGGTCAAGGTATTTTCTTCAAACTTTTTCCGTACCTGCCTCTGGCAGGGAGGGAGCGGAGAGAGCCTTCTACTTTTCTATCCAGTTTTCTACTACTGCTAGGATAGTTGAAAGAAAAATAAACTTTTACAAAATTTTCCCTGGCACCCATTGCCATTGGTACCTCCTCGGTATGGGCTGCAAGGCCTTTTGAGGTACTTCTTTTCCTTGTAACTCCCTCTCTCTCTCTCTCTCTTTACTATCACTATTATAATGGACATTGCTCTTCTGAACCCTCTAACTGCATGCCTTCTCCTTTAAGGAGAGCATTGCAGCATCAGACTTTCTACATTTTCTCATTCCTTTTCCGTCCAACTATCTAATGCAAGTTAATTGGTATTTCAATCTTTCAACTCTAACTGATCAACTCTGGAACAATCTTCCCTCCTGTCTATGACCTCCCATCTTTCAAACACAGTGTCTAGGCATCTCAAAAACCCTGGACCTTGGTTTTGGCTCTTCTTCTTCTTCTATTTGGGGGGTGGGGGGCACTTTTGCAGGCATTTGCCCATGGCCCCTCCTTCCTGCATAAAAAAAAATTGTACAAATTGTACCCATGTAGCCCATGGCAGCATTCATGTTGTCACATGCAGTCTTTCTATGTGTGGACCTACTGAGGTTGCTAATTAGTATTTTTTCTCCTACCCCAGATTTCCCAGAGATCTACCTTATGGAAGTTGAAGGTGAAGAGTCTGCATTTATTATCATGACAGTTCCTAATATGTACAAAATAATGTGCAGTAAAATATAAAAAAAATACTTACACGCGATGTTTAGTGTTCATGCCTGGAATCTGAAATTAATTTGTGGCTATTCGGAATAAGATAGTTACCACCACTATGACACATCATAAGACTAATAACTAAACTAAACATTACAGTTTGACCCCACAAATCTGGGATTCTATAATCCGGGCCCTCACTATCCCAGGATTGGTTTTCAGACAGGGAAAATTTTTAAAAAATATCCTAAATATCAAGGTAAATTGAACAAAAGTGGTAAAACATTCCTAATTTTTCATTTTTATAAAGTTTTATAACAGTACAGTGCATATTTAATATTACATACAGTAAACTGTATGTAATATTAAATATGTACGTACTGTACTACTGGAAAAAAGTACAGTATATATTTAATATTACATGTCCTTTCATATAACATTAAATATGTACTATACTGGAAAAAGTGAACATTAGTTTGAGAGAATATGAATGACCATAGCATAGTGCCTCGTAAGAAAGAATGGTCCATTTTAAATGTTTCATTCTTGTGTCATAGCTTTACATTTGATGCACACTGCACACTACCAAGAGTGCACCAATCACCAGTGAAACATGTAAGCTGTGTGGTGTCAGTGTATGTAAAAGTATGACAAGAATGAAGCATTTAAACAGATCATTCTTTCTTACCAGGGCACTATGCTACATTCATTCACATTCATTCAAACTATTGTTCACTCTCAAAATCATGATCTTCCTCTATAAACCATAAATCACAGAAGCCCATTCTGTTAATCTGTGAATTTGAGTAATCTAGGTAGGTCACCATGCTCTATTATCCCAAATTTGCAGGGTCAGACTGTAATAATGTACATACTGTACAGTATTACAGTAATAAAACTACAATATTGCTATCAATATTGTGAAGAAATAGTTTAAAAACTCTGCATTTGTACAGTACAGTTTAGTTACTAGATAGTAGATTTAAGAAATACACCACATTTATATACAAAATGTTAAAATACCCAACAAATTTTTTATACAAATTTATACTTGATACTTCATACAAAAGTTTGAAATATCCAACTAATTTTGTACTGTCCAGTTAATTTGTACCTTCTGGATTATTCAACAAAGGTAGAGCCCCAAAAGTGTCAAATTAATGGGGTTTGCATGTATTACATATAGTAAAAGAAAAAGTGAGCAATGGGGGAAAATTCAGAAAAAAGTAAAACTAACAACTGCAAAAAAACAAAAAAAAATAAGCAAGATATTGGCAGCTCTGCACTAGTAAGGAAACAAATAAGGTTGATAGGCTGATACTAACCCTTTTATCTTCAGGAACTTTGCTCGCTGAAAGCTTGCTACTTAATTGTTTATAGCGCTCACGAATGGCATCCCTATCCACTCCTGGAAAAATGTGTTTTAATTAATACAAGATATTAATAAAATCTTTTAACCTTCAAAAGATTGAATTTCATATGTACTAAGCTTTCATCATCCTTCAAATTTATATAGTCCTAACTAAACCATGTAAAAGCAATTATAAGGAACCACATTATATACTGTCTACATAGTCACGCATTTTGCTTTTATTTTTTTTGAAAATATTGTTAAAACAAAAACTATGTCAGATAACATGAATGTCCCTTCATGTTTAACTGACATTTGTGTTTTCTGTCCAGGCTTCCAAGGTTGAGTAAGATCAAAGACTCAAGTTGCCACAGGGCAGCAGGGTTGGTACCCAAAAACCCAAGACCAAACACCCAACAAAAACCCAACCTAAAAACCCACATCAATTTACTTCTCAAACTTATTTTTAACTTGACATTTTTTATAATATGGTTATGCAGTCTTATATATTAACAACTATAAACTATAATTAATGTGATAAGGCCAATATAAACTAAAATTTCCAGAAACTAATTATTTGACATGTTTCATTATGAACCTTATATCTAATACTGTATCTAATTTATCTATCTTCTAATTGGCTACCTATATCTAAAAATAAATCATGTTTCTTTTCAGCTTTATAATTTAATTAATTTAAGTGGTACCTAATATTGATTATTGATCAGTATGTTCAGCATCTTTTGACCTTTGGTGGCAGTAGATTCAAACCAACATTTCTGTCTTTTCTTTCCCTAACCTATTTTGCATTTTACTCCATACCAAGCCAAACATTGAAAAAAATCTTTCCAATGATCTGGAACTGGCAGACAACTATGAATAGATCTCATAAATTTATCAAAACCTAATGGTAACCTGGTCTCTCTTTTTTTTTTTTTTTTCAACAATTTTCCACCAATTACTAGCTGATGTAGAGCTCAATATACTATCTTTGAATAAATAAGGAGGAAAATTAGTGCGTCTTTTAAGCAGAATACATAATATCCTGCCATGTATTCTGAATTTATTTCAATCAGCCATTTTTCAGCCTCTTCCTCTTGAACTCTATTCAGTTTTTGTCCTGAAAAATAATAGAACTGTATGGAAACAAATATAAAGCTAATAATAGAGATTATATAATTTATGTTATGGTATCTAATTTATGCTAATTGTTATCTAATATGGCAATGCCAGATGATTTGATCCAGATTAGAGAAAACTTCTGCCCATACAGTTGAGTTACCTATGTGTTATATATTGATAGTAATTAAGCATTTAAGTCCTATTTACCTTCAAACTTTGGGTCAGTTATATTTGCCAAAAGATGACATGGCTCCATAGCTTTTTTAAATCTCTTAATAATATCTTTGTATGGAGCTAATTTTTCATCTTGGATTAAATTAAGTCAAATTTCAACAGCATCAGATGTTGTAGTATTATCAGCCTGCAACTGTAACAAAAAAATAAAAACTATAAAGTTATATATGGCTGAATGAAAACATCTGTAAACATTTAGAATTATGCATTGTTAGAATTTATTTTTTGGTGTTACAAGTTACAACACACACAAAATGAAGTGTATTTTAATTATTTATTAGTAGTGCTTTAAGTACAGGATTCTATAAATAAAATGTGCACTATAAGTCTATAAAATATCTTGAAATTAATATTGGTATTTAAAGTTAAGTAATTTTAACTGCATAATATAAACACACCTTATCTAGAGCATTTCCAACAAGTAAGAGTTGTGACTGTAAATTGTGTGCCTCTCTCTGTATAGATAAGTTATCTATCAATTTTCCGATGTTGTGATCAATGTCTTCAATACGCTCTCCTCTTATTTCTATATATAGAGAGTAATTTGACAAATAGGTTTTTATGCATTTTAACTGAGAATTCCATCTGGTTTCATTTGGTAGTTGCAGCATCATACCTCCTTTCTCCATTAACCAACCCTAAAATATAAATTTTTATTACAAATATTGCTGGATTTGACAGCATAAATAAATAGCCTATGCAACTTATTAATGAGTCGTGAATTAGGATTTACACTGGTGACAGTGCTAATACATAAAAGTAAAGCTGACAGTAGCTAATTTATTGGACTTGTTTTTAGCTTACATGAGGTTGGTGATGGTTTCGGAAATATTTTTTAATTTCTACAACATGCTTGAGAACTGATTTTGGAGAGATCTTTTTCTACCAAGTTTAGATGGTGTGCTGAACAGCCATAAGTAATAAGACTGTAGTTGTCCTCCTTAAGAATTTCTCTCATTATTCTTATTTTGTTTTCATTATCAGAGCATATAGCAAATACCTGAAAATAAAATGTCATTAACTCATAAGGAACCTAGCATTTGAGTATACCAAGGCGGAGAATTATATTCAGTTTATAACTAAAATAAAATGTACCTACAAAATAGTTATACTTACATCAATGCCATATATTTCTTTAGTTTTTGTTATTGCTTCTCTAGCTAACTGTGGACAATATTCTGCTGTCTTTTTTGTACTTCCAGCATCTACTGCTGAAATCAGATATGGCTTTTTTCCATTATGAATACTGTGCGCAATAATAGGATCATTACCTACTGAACTCCAGCCATCTTGTATAAGGGTAATGGTACAATCATCAAGATTAAGGTCATTCTTCATTTCATGGATTACTTCATCATTAACTTTTATTAACAGATCAGATGCCAACCTTTTCCTGTTTGGTGGTTCATATCCTGATCTTAGACCTTTGATTAATTTTATAAATTCTTTATTTTCTAAAATGTTGAAGGGTATGTTAGCTGAAAAAAAGAACCTTGCAACTTATAAATCTAATTCTTCCTTTTGGTCCACAGTCGTTCTTACCACAAATGGTGTAATTGATCTTTGCCTTTTATGCTTTAAATTGGTGTTGAATGACAGAATGTAGATGATGAAGAACCTGCACTGGTGTCACTCATTTCAGGCACATTTTCACTTATAATCTTTGGATCATCTTTGCCAGAAGCCAAAGTTGGAAGAAGTGAATCAGTTTCAACTTATGCTCCAAATTCAAGTCTCGGCATACCTCTTGCCTCATTTTCAAAACATTCCACTGGGTCATTCCAGCTCAATTGGTACAGGGGTGGTCAGGTGACCATCTCCGATTTTCTTCAAATTTTCAGGGTTGATTCATACACCATTCAATAGCTTAAATCTAAAATTTTAGCTTCCTCAGTCAAAAACTTTTAATTTTATGGTCGCTTAAATGGCCCCCACCTTTGACAAAAAATGGCCATGTTGGGCTTGATTGGCCAACGCCTTCATTTTGAGATGCCTTGAAAAGTGTCTTCTAATAGGAGTAGAAACTTCAAATTTGTCATGCCAATACAACTTCTGGTGGGCTTTTCAATTTTGCAAGCAAAAAGGCTGTGGAACAAATAGTTTCTAAGTTACAAGGGCTTAAATATGGCTCCATTTTGAAGCTTGCATCAATTCCTCCCACTTTTACGACTACCATTTTCAAAAGTTTTAGTTCTACATCAATCACAGCTGTTTTAATACTCCTAATAGTCTCTATGGGTTGTAAATTTATGAGTGAAAAAAAAAATAACCAAAAAAGGATTTATTTCTATTTTTAAAAATTTCCGAAAGTTGATATTTTCACAAAATTTGCAAAATTAACATCAACTTTGGGGCTTAATATAAAGGTGTCCAAAATTAGTCGGGGAGTTGATACTTCTAGTAAAGAAAGATACATATGTGTACAAAAACATATATTAAGGAATAGACCTCAACTCAACTCCTTCATATAGTTTTGGTGATTCAAAGAAGTGCTAATGTGAAAAATCTCAAATTTTTGCAAAATTTGTAAATTTGTAAATTTCTATTTATGACATTGAATTGTAATTTTACTTCCATTTTATTACTTATTAAGTTGATTTACAATTGTAATAATATGTAAATAAATCTAAAACATACAAGAAATTTAATGTCTGTCAAAACAACCAGCAACTCGAAGGGCTCTGGGTAGCTCATTTCACTTTGTATATTCCTATAAATGTAAAACATGAAGGTTAATCATTAATGTCCAGGCCTATTTTATAGATCATGATCTTTTATTTTCAGAAAATTTAACTAGAGCAATTAACTTAATTTTACTGCCTGTAATAATGGCTTATTCTAATCAAGAATCAAAGTGCAGCTTTGGTATGAACTTGGATGATCCATGTCATGAATACAGACTCACCAGGAAGGTGGGTATTAGGGTGTCACTTAAATGCAAAGTTTGAAATTTTCATGCTGACACCCCGCGAATCTATTCCATTGGTAAAAAAAACATGGTGACTGAAAAATCTTTTTATTTGAATAACTATAAAAGGTCGCCCCCGCCTTCCAAAGTTTAATGCTTGCGCGGCGTCTCCATAATCGTTCATTAGATATCTATATATCTCTATATATGATGAATAAAACCACGAAGGAAAAAGAAACACAAAGGGGTGCTCAAGCGCTTTCGTCTAATGACATCCTCAGGAACACTGGAGTGAAAGGACAGATCAAGGCAATATATAGGTTACAAAAATAAACATACATACATACACATTCACATATATACATATATATATATATACATAATATATATATATATAAATATATACATATATATAGTAAGCATAGAAAAAAATTGTGGGAGGAGCCAACATTTATATGGTCACAGAAGAATAAAGAAATAAAAATAAATATAAATATAAATTGAGAAAAAATTAATTACAAAATAGTGCCTTAGTGATATATATGTCACAGCCTAAATAATCATAAAGAAATAAACAGGCAAATAAAAAAACCATAAATACATATACATACATAATATATATATATATACATATATATACACATACATATATATATATATATATAAAGACACTTTTAGCACTTTGGCCGACCTTCCATATAAATTCAAATGGCTTTTTTATGGAACAGGTCACAAAAGAATAAAGAAATAAAAATAAATATAAATATTGTAAGTGGAGTCTACCAATTCAAGCTCAAGAGGGAGGATTTACAATCGATTTAATAGATGCTGCCAAATTGATATATATGTCACATTATTAAAAATAAAAATTGAAAGATAAATTTTAAGAGAGGCACACCAATTTTATAAGGGAAAAATTACCACATATGCATATTATAGTCACAAACGAATACAAAAGTACAAATAAATATAAATTGGAAAACAAAATGATCCCTAGATGATATATAAAGAACAATAAAATATATATACAACATATTTACGGTATATATACGAAATATAAACGCAATATATACAGAATATATATATATATATATATATATGCATAAGGGAAAAAAAAAATTACCAAATTTGTTTTTATAATTATTGTCTGAGAAAACGGTAGGTCGCAAAAGAATAAAGAAATAAAAATAAATATAACTTGAAAAATTACAAATAATACACGTACACATATATACCCGCATACCCAAATATATATATACATATACACACATATATACAAACAACACACACACACACACACATATATATATATATATATATACAAGCTTGACCTTCACGAAATGAGAAATCATCCCGCAGAACCTTTGTGAGGTTGTAAGGTAAGGTAAGGTACATACACATATACATATATATATATATATATTTAACTGCATACATACATACATACATACATATACACACATACATACATACATATACACACATATACATACAAACACATTTAACTGCAATGACCACGCACATACACATACATACATACACATACACTCATACAGCAAAAAATTGAAAAATAAAATTGTAAGGGAAACAACAGACAAAAACAAATTTTTTACCAAAGATTTAACAACCTGCCCTTTTTGTTTAAATCCATTCTGAAGGAATTCAGAGCAACGGGATCAAGTTGAAACAGACCTTTACTCATGTTAAGGTTATTTGTAAGTTGAATTATAGCCGACTCAAGAATATTTCTATTAACAATGTTGCTAGAGTGAAACAAAACTGAAACATTATTCCAATCGATACAATGGGATAACTCTGACAAATGGACAAAAAGGGCACTGGACAACTGTCCCGTTCTAACGGAATATTGATGCTGTTTTACACGCGTTTGCAAATCCTTTCCCGTCTGACCTATGTAAAAGGAATCACATTGCTTACACCCAATTTTATAGATAATGCCTAAATTATTGGTAGGGCTATTTTTTACTATGATGTTTTTCACAATATTGTTATATGAAAAAACTACACTGATATCCAAAAGTTTAAGTACATTAGCAATGCCTAAGAAGCCCGGGAAAAATGGAAGTACTTGATCCCGTTGCTCTGAATTCCTTCAGAATGGATTTAAACAAAAAGGGCAGGTTGTTAAATCTTTGGTAAAAAATTTGTTTTTGTCTGTTGTTTCCCTTACAATTTTATTTTTCAATTTTTTGCTGTATGAGTGTATGTGTATGTATGTATGTGTATGTGCGTGGTCATTGCAGTTAAATGTGTTTGTATGTATATGTGTGTATATGTATGTATGTATGTGTGTATATGTATGTATGTATGTATGTATGCAGTTAAATATATATATATATATGTATATGTGTATGTACCTTACCTTACCTTACAACCTCACAAAGGTTCTGCGGGATGATTTCTCATTTCGTGAAGGTCAAGCTTGTATATATATATATAATATATATGTGTGTGTGTGTGTGTGTGTGTTTGTATATATGTGTGTATATGTATATATATTTGGGTATGCGGGTATATATGTGTACGTGTATTATTTGTAATTTTTTCAAGTTATATTTATTTTTATTTCTTTATTCTTTTGCGACCTACCGTTTTCTCAGACAATAATTATAAAAACAAATTTGGTAATTTTTTTTTTTCCCTTATGCATATATATATATATATATATATATTCTGTATATATTGCGTTTATATTTCGTATATATACCGTAAATATGTTGTATATATATTTTATTGTTCTTTATATATCATCTAGGGATCATTTTGTTTTCCAATTTATATTTATTTGTACTTTTGTATTCGTTTGTGACTATAATATGCATATGTGGTAATTTTTCCCTTATAAATTGGTGTGCCTCTCTTAAAATTTATCTTTCAATTTTTATTTTTTAATAATGTGACATATATATCAATTTGGCAGCATCTATTAAATCGATTGTAAATCCTCCCTCTTGAGCTTGAATTGGTAGACTCCACTTACAATATTTATATTTATTTTTATTTCTTTCTTTTGTGACCTGTTCCATAAAAAAGCCATTTGAATTTATATGGAAGGTCGGCCAAAGTGCTAAAAGTGTCTTTATATATATATATATATATATATATATGTATGTGTATATATATGTATATATATATATATATATGTATGTATATGTATTTATGGGTTTTTTATTTGCCTGTTTATTTCTTTATGATTATTTAGGCTGTGACATATATATCACTAAGGCACTATTTTGTAATTAATTTTTTCTCAATTTATATTTATATTTATTTTTATTTCTTTATTCTTCTGTGACCATATAAATGTTGGCTCCTCCCACAATTTTTTTCTATGCTTACTATATATATGTATATATTTATATATATATATATATATGTATATAATATATATGTATATATGTGAATGTGTATGTATGTATGTTTATTTTTGTAACCTATATATTGCCTTGATCTGTCCTTTCACTCCAGTGTTCCTGAGGATGTCATTAGACGAAAGCGCTTGAGCACCCCTTTGTGTTTCTTTTTCCTTCGTGGTTTTATTCATCATAAATACTTTTCACGTGTCACTTTCGTGAAATAATTTTTCATCTCTATATATGTGTGTGTGTGTATCTGTGTGTGTCTGAATATCTGAGAAATAAAGTGAACAATACTTAACGATTCACCGTTTCTCATTTCAGCTACGTGATTTCTGGTGATGGGAACCCGGAAGTGTATATACCTATTAGGGGCAGCGGTTGATGAGGTGAAAGGATGCAAGCTTCCTTCCTACAGGCAAGCATTCGGTTACTTCCTTTACCTTCACCATGAAAAGAAAATGACAATACGTGACGCGTTGAGGAAGTCACTTCGAGCAGTGATGTCCTTCTGGGAGAAAGCTCACATTCCAACCAGACTCGAGACACACTGCGTCAGCAAACTGGATAAAGTCTTCGAGGAGTGGAAAGGACTCAAAAAACACGCCTCAAGGACGAGCGATTCACACAAGACGAAAGAAAAAGAATTCATTGAACGCCTCGATCGTCTCTGACATCGCCCACGCTGATTGTGAGAAATTGGTCAAGTACCCAGAGGATTGGGAGTTCCTTCAGCAGCAGCGCCAGAAAGGACGTCCAGGTTCAATGGCAGGTTTGGACATGACCCATCAGCGCCAAGTCAAAGATTGTACTCGACGTCGGGAGGAAGAGGAGAAACGAAGAAAGCGATCAGCAGCTGAAATGGAGGCAGTATCCAACGAAGCGGTTTTGGAGTCCTCATCCTCCAGCTCAGATGATAGCGAAGAAAAAGGAGCATGTGGTGGTTCGTTAGCGTCTAAACAAAGAGCAATGAAGAACATCATGACATCGGAATTGGCGGCAGCGCTTGATCGCACGCAACTCTCGTCAAGAAAGGCCACATATCTGCTGTTTGAGGCAGCTTCCAGCTTAGGGCATGATGCTAGCGACTACAACATCAATCGTGGATCCATTCATCGTCAGCGTGAAAAATTCCGTACCCTTAAGGCTCGGCAACTGAAGAGCGAGTTCCAAGGCAATAGTTTGTTGACTGTTCACTGGGACGGAAAACTCATGTAAGATCTGACGTCACGAGAATATGTTGACCGCTTATCTATTCTTGTATCTGGCTCCGGGACAGAGCAGCTCCTCGGGGAGCCAAAACTTCTGTCAGGAACCGCGCTGGCACAAACAAATGCCATCATAGATTGCCTGAATGAATGGGGAGTGACCGATCATGTCAAATCTATGTGTTTCGACACAACCGCGACAAACACAGGCCACCGTGGAGGAACTTGTGTTCTTCTGGAAGAAAAAGTTGGACGTGACCTGTTACACTGCGCGTGCAGACACCATGTACTGGAGTTGGTGCTACAGGCGGCATTCGCAGCATCGCTAGATTCAGTATCTACCGGTCCAGAAATTCTGCTTTTCAAGCGCTTCCATGATTATCGGACCCGCATTGACCAGCAACAGTTCCAAACTGCGGACACAGATGCGTTCACCAAAGCAGCTATTTTTAAGCATAGAACGGAGCTCATTGAGTTTGCAAAATCACAAGCACTTCAAGTTCGTGATGACTATCAGGAATTCCTCGATCTTTCCGTCATCTTTCTTGGAGGAGTTCCATACAAGGGACTAAACTTCCGCGCCCCTGGTGCTATGCACCGGGCGAGATGGATGGCTAAGGGGCTCTATGCCATCAAGATCTGGCTCTTCCGAAGACAGTTTAAACTGACGAACACTGAGGAACGCGGAATTCGAGATATCTGCCTCTTTTCTGTTCTAGTTTACATGAAAGCGTGGGCAACAGCTCATCTGTCCATCGAAGCTCCGCTGAATGATTGGGAATTGATGAGGACGCTCCTTCGATACCCGCACAAGAAGATCTCTGATGGTACCACCAAGAAGCTGTCTGCGCACCTGTGGTACCATTCGGAGGAGGCAGTGGGTCTGGCGTTCTTTGATGAGAGGATATCGATGGAAGTGAAGTGCAGCATGGTTGCAGCGTTAGATCAAGAAGCCCCTCACATGCCGCCAAAACGACCTTTGGTTCTTGATACTATGTTCCTCAGTGACAGCAAAGGACTGGAGCAACTGATCACAAAGAACACCCGAGGATTCTTCTCAAAACTTCAGTTGCCAGATTGCTTTCTGCTCCACCATCCCAGTTCATGGACGTCAAACTCTGAATACGTGCAAGCTCGGGATGTGGTCTCCAAACTTGCAGTGGTGAACGACAGAGCAGAACGGGCCGTGGCTCTGGTGAAGGAGCTGAACGAAAGTTGACAGTGAAAGAAGAACAGCTCCAGTTCCTCGTTCAAGTTGTCACTGACCACAGAAAGCAACACCCAGCTCCGAACAAATCAGCATTAGTGAGGACGCGAAAGAACTAATCACTGATCAGCGTATGAGCACCAATTATTCTGCTACTGTATATGTATTTTATTTCTCAAAGTTTTGCTTTTGTTGCTTCTCCATTTTGTACCATTATTCGCCAAATTATGTCTTCTATTTTGATTATATAAAAACTGTTTGTATTCTTTGCGTTTTTAAGTGTCTTACTTTCGTTATTTCACCAAATTGCCTTGTTTTTTATTATCTGGTTCGGCCCAAGCTGTGAACACTGAACAGCTTGTTGACGTCAACAAATGGGTCTTGTTTTCAGTGACGAGGGCGACCTTTAAATGATGACCAATCAGAACCAAATTTCTCTTCCGTATGTTTTACACCAAATGGAACAATTTTAGGGGGTGTCATAGGAAAATATCCATCGTTTAATTTTCCCCCTATTACCTAGTGACACCCTAGTGGGTATGTATACCTTACATGAGCTGACAGATGAAACAAGGAAACTGCTATTGTGGAGAACAAAAGCAACTGTAATCAACCCAAATAGTGCTACTGTATGCTACCACCATGAAAAAATGTTTGGAATGCATTACCAACAAATGCAACGTAGCTGCCAAGATCCATGGAGAAATCATCGAAAGAAGATAACAAGTAAGTAAATATAGGTACTAATATATTTATATTTCATAAAGAAGTTTATATTGTAAATTGTAACCTAAATTAGCTATTTAATTTTAATAGGGTAGGCTATATACTGTGCTACTGAATGCATATGTTTTGAATATTTTATACGAATAGCCTATAACCAAATGTTGAGGTTTTAAAATTATTTTCCAATGTGTTTAGAGTTTACATTACCCTACTTTATTTGCAGAATCACTACAAATTATTGACAAAGACATAGCAACTAGACTGAATCTGATACCAGGACAGAAACTTTGCTCAACATGCTTCTCTAGAGCCAAGACGATTGAAGATGAAAAAGACTCAGGTAGTGATGAATATGTTCCAGAAGAAATAGTTAAGGAGACATTTGACGAAACGTTAGGTTCACTAGAATGCTCACCCATTAAGTATGTAAGAGCAAGAGATCGAAAGTTTTACGCGAAAAGGAAACTAAAGCAAATTGAAACATCAACAAAATCAAAGCTGTCAAAAGTACTTCATATGAAGCCTAGCATTTTGGATGAGGAAGCGGAGAAACCTATAGAGAGTGAGGAAGAAAAGTGTTATCAGCATATGATAGAGGAACTGAAAGAAAAGTGTAAAACTAGTACCAGACAAGAAAAGATACAAATTCTAACACTCCTTCCAATTGGTAAAACCTGGTCCAGAGAAAGAATTATGAAAGAATTTGAAGTGTCAGCCAGAATGGTTAATGCTGTGAGGGCCTTAAAGAGAAAAGAAGGTATCCTTCCTATAATGAGAAATAAAAAGAGTAGCAAGGGTATAAGCGATGAAATAAAGGAAAGAGTGATAGAATTTTTCCAAAACAATGAATATACTAGAGAATGCCCTGGTAAAAAAGACTACAAATCAATAAAACACCACAAGGGAAGGTTCACAAGCAGAAAATACTGTTGTTGACAAATATCAGAGAATTATATACGCTTTACAAAAATAAATATCCAAATGACAAAATCTCCAAATCAAAGTTTTTTGAACTGAGACCAAAATGGTGTATGGGTGTGGGGAGTAAAGGATCACACAATGTATGCATTTGTGAAATACACCAGAACTTTAAACTTTTATGTGAATCACTCCCCGTCAAAGTAGAATTAAGAGTGTTACTAGGGAAAATAGTCTGCAACACTGAAACCAGAAACTGCATGATTAATAACTGCAAAACATGTCCTGGTTTAAATGAATTACGGGATTGGCTTCTTACCATTTTTGAAAACAATGATTATGACATGGATGATGATGTTTCCTTTAAGCAGTGGCTTCATACAGACCATACCCAACTGGTCACAATGACAAAAAGTGTTTCGAATGTAGTAGAAGACATATGTGAAAGTGCAAAAAAGTTGAAAGTACACCATTTCATAGCAAAAGCCCAATCAAAATATTTGTCCGACTGTAAAGAAAACCTCAATGATTCTACAGCATTAGTGCTTGTTGACTTCTCTGAAAACTATAGTTTTATAATTCAGGATGCCGTACAAGGGCATCACTGGGACAATACCCAGGCTACCTTGCATCCGGTAGTCTGCTATCAAAAAGTTGATGGTGAACTAAAAGTTACAAATTTTTGTGTAATATCAGATTCACTTACACACAACACAACTGCAGTTCATTCTTTTTTATGTGAAGCCTTGAAATTACTTAAAAGTCAGAATCCTAAACTAAAACATATTTGTTACTTTAGCGATGGCGCAGCAAGTCAATATAAAAACTATAAAAACATCATTAATTCAGTGTTACATGAAAAAGATTTCCAACTAACATGTGAATGGAACTTTTTTGCCACCTCTCACGGAAAGAGCCCCTGTGATGGTGTTGGTGGCACCGTCAAAAGGTTAGTTGCCCGGGCAAGTCTACAAGCAACAAGTAAAGGTCACATCACCAATCCAAAAGAGATGTTCGATTGGTGCAAATCTAATATTAATGGTATACAATTTCTGTACATTGATTCAGCTAAAATTGAGGAAAATGCTAATTTATTTGAGTTAGAAAAAAGGTATTCCTTAATTAAGACAATCCCAGGAACCCTTCATATCACTGCTTTAGACCTTCATCAACAGGCATTAAACTGTACAAAATTTCTAGTGATGAAAATTTCTTTAACGTACAACTTTCCTTCCTCAATGCTACACAAGAAAATGTGGCTTACCAATATAAACCTGGTACATATGTGGCCTGTTTCTATGAAGGTGACTGGTTTGTTGGAAACATAGTTGAAGTGTGTGATACTGAGAAGGATCTATTAGTAAATTTCATGAAAAAGAATCCTTTTAAATGGCCTGAACAAGAGGACGTTTGCTGGATTCCATTCCAACATGTTTTGTGTTCAATTGAACCACCTACAGTTGCTGGGAAAATGGGGAGACAGTACAAGTTATCAAATGATTGTTTATCTAAAATTGAGGAGTATTTTAAAAAAAGCCTAAGTAACTACAGACCTGTATCAAGCTGAATAATAAATTGCCAATTTATGGCTGTGAGGCCATGGAGTGTTGAAGACAATCAGACTTAAAGCCTGAGTACAATAATAAATTCCTGAGTCAGTGTCTAAACATAAGTTATTAGCTATATATAAGTTTACATAGAATTTACATAAAACAACACATATTAAAAAAAGAATATGAACTTATAGCCAATAATTCACATGCTTAAAAACTCAGGAATTCATTATTGTATATAGCTAAGTACTGTACACTTGTATTAAGGGAAGTAATACAACAAAGCTACTTAAATTTAAGGTTTTGTACTGAAAATGGTGGTTACTGCTAGTTTATCTGTACTAACTGCATAATTTAAATTACTAGGAAGTGCTTAAAGAGCAGTAGAACACGGTTCTACATGATTTACTTAGGTAGATCCAAGTATTGAGCCTACAAGCTGGTCCATCTGTTGTGTTAACTGCAAATGTAGTAATAATCTAGGTATATATTGTCTTTTTTATGAGTAAAACTTATTTAGATAATTTAACATTTGTGAATTAACTTACCAAGTAATAAAATGGAAGTAAAATTACAATTCAATGTTGTAAAAAGAAATTTAAACATTTCAAAATTTTGAAAAAATTCAGAATTTTTCACAAAAAGTACTTTTCTTTGAATAGCCAAAACTATATGAAGGAGTTGAGTTGAGATCTATTCCTTAATATATTTTTGTACACATATGTATCTTTCTTTACTAGAAGTATCAACTCCCTGACTAATTTCGGACACCTTTATATTAAGCCCCAAAGTTGATGTTAATTTTGCAAATTTTGTGAAAATATCAACTTTTGGAAATTTTTAAAAATAAAAATAAATCCTTTTTTGGTTATTTTTTATTTCACTCATAAATTTACAACCCATAGAGACTATTAGGAGTATTAAAACAGCTGTGATTGATGTAGAACTAAAACTTTTTGAAAATGGTAGAGTCGTAAAAGTGGGAGGAATTGATGCAAGCTTCAAAATGGAGCCATGTTTAAGCCCTTTTAACTCAGAAACTGTTTGTTCCACAGCCTTTTAGCTTGCAAAATTGAAAAGCCCACCAGAAGTTGTATTGGCATGACAAATTTGAAGCTCCTACTCCTATTAGAAGACACTTTTCAAGGCCTCTCAAAATGAAGGCATTGGCCGATCAAGCCCAACATAGGCATTTTTTGTCGAAGGTGGGGGCCATTTAAGCGACCATAAATTTAAATGTTTTTGACTGAGGAAGCTAAAATTTTAGATTTAAGCTATTGAATGGTGTATGAATCAACCCTGAAAATTTGAAGAAAATCGGAGATGGTCACCCGACCAACTTTCTGAAATCTGTACCAGTTGAGCTGGAATGACCACTTTTCTTTTACTGCATTTCTCTAGAGGATGTTTCACTCTCTCAATTTTTCGAGTGATACTTTCTTTGCAATAATTGCATAGTACTCTAGTAGGCTGATCACTTAATAAAGTCACCTCATCCCATTCGCTAGCTTTAGATCTTCCACCTCTATAACTCTGAGTTTGGCATCTTAAAAATTTAAATTTGAGTTAGGTCTAAATAAAGCTGAAATCTGCTGTTAAGAAATAAAGGAAAGATCTAAAATTAAAATGGAGAAAATTCTAATATGCCATTATTATCTCTCATATCTGAACTTTCTGTGAAATAACTGTCTTTTTAATATATATATTGTAGATTAGATAAATAAATTAATAAAATAATAGATATATTAGGCACTACATAATTATCGAACCTTTCTAAAAAAAATTTCAACCCATCAAAAAACCAAAAACCCCAAAACTAGCAAAAAACCAGTTGGGTTGGGTTTTTGCCAACCCTCCCACAGGGTGATTGTATTACACCTTTGTACCTTGACTCATACCACTGGAGAACAGGTTAACAATTTCCCAGCCAGGCAAACCCATTCTAATGTTAATTTCCCCTTGCAGCATAGTTACCTATATTCTGGTCTTTTGATGATGATGATTTTTTTTTTTTTTATGCATTACTGTTGGGAACCTGCTCATGTTTGAACGAACATCTACTCCCCTCTCTGAATCCCTCATTTATTTCTCTTTCAGTTTGCTGAGCCAATCCTCATTAATTTATGTGCAAATGTTTCTCATTGTTGCTATTTAATAATTTGATGGTTTATTTATTGAATGTCTATTTGATCTGAATTACTGTTCCCTGATATTCTAGTGGTAACAGCTGAACTACAAGTTTTTATGAGTGATAATTTTCCTTTTTTAGTTCAATGTGCATTTTCATTAAAAATTTTTTATTTTTCTAAAAAAGGTTAGGAAATTCATTGTTATTTCAGCCATATCAGGCTTACTAGCAAAAATTGGCACCCTGAGTGCTGATAGGATTTCATCCCTATTTCTCCCACACTTGTTCTTCTCTGCTGTCCTATTTCCAGTTCATCCTGTCCTCCTTCCCTCATCCTCCATTTCTGCTGCATGGAAAACTATGGCAAAGAATCACCACTGGAAGTGGAACTCATTAACACCCACCACATCATCAGGCATTAATGAATCTAACCTTGTCCACTTGATACCACAAAGTTGTTTGGTAATCAGCACCCAGATCACAAAAGGCCAGCTGGTCATTGCTACAATACATTACACACACAAAAAGGAGTCTTATACAAGTTTAATACATTTGGAAGCCATGTATTTGAGTTTCAACAAAACCTTTTAGTGTTTAGGTATGATGATGATAATGTTTGGAGTTGTTTAACTTCCTTTATAATGCCTAAGGTCAAATAATGGAGAGGGCCTACATCTTTAAAAGGGGCCTAAACCATTACCTCACCAAGGGAGACCCAGATAAGCATTTTAGTTACTGAAATTTAAAGTTTGGGCCATAAAAAAACAAGATCATTGTGGCATGCCAGTACAATAAAAATTTTAGTCAAGGCACAGTTCTCAAAGTTTAGCCATCACTGATCTACCTACACCAAGTACACACACTTAATTCATTGGAGGTAATACTTTGCTTGTTGCTGGGATAAAAAAGGGGGGGGGGGACAATTATAAGCTACCTTATCAACATTTTTAGCAAGTTCCCTGTTGAAGACATCTTTCACAATATTTAGACCTCTACTGGGAAAATGCAGATTTCCAGTAATAAAAATTACATTGGAGGAATGCCATATCAGATGGGGAGAGCAAAAAGGATATCCCTGGCTTTTTAAAACAGGAATTATCTTTGGAACATATCCACAGTTTGAAGGGAAAATGAACTGGACACAAATAACAGCTAATTTTTATCATCAGAGCTTAAAACCCAGAGAGGCATCAGCCCTATTTTGGGGCTTGCCAATTATCAAAGAAGGAACATATATAACTAGCTTGGAGGGCTGGAAAAACCCAGGGTTTAAATGGGGGGGGGGGGGGGGGGTTGTTGTTGTTTGTTTACACATTTTTCAATATAAATAATATACATAATGGATTAGTAATCCTATTATTTCATTATGAATAGTTAATAGCTGATATTAAAATTTTATATAATATATCTTAGACCTAAGTTAGAAGCAAAGCCAGAAATAAAACTTCTTAAACTTCATTTTTTTTAATCACCAAAAAAAATTAATTTCAGTTTAACTTGTTCCACTAGTCTACTTTACTAGAGTAACTAAATACCCTCTCAATATATATGGTGTATATTTAATATACATTTTAAGAAAAATACATAACTCTTGCAATGATTATTGGCAAAAGTGGTAGGTATATATACTTACCTAAGTACAACAATACCTTGCACAGTGCAGTTAATTGGTTCCAGAATTTGTCCACACTGTCCAAAAGTTCGTCGAATGAAATAATACCGAAAAGAAATTAGAAAACAATAGGAAAATTGCACGCTAAATTTTAAAAAATTGACGAAAATACAAACCGTGCTACATCAAAACCGCGCTGTTCAAGGTATTACTGTACTTCTAATACATGTCCAATGAAAAATATCCTGATGGAGTAAACATTTAAAAAAACCAATAAAACCCACTCAGAGGGGATTTTGTTTTTTTTATTGCCAACCCTGCTATCTTGTAAAGAAAGCTAAAATGTAGACTACAGACTATAAAATGTACTCAAGAATTTAAATGGGCATTCTTGAAATTATATTTGGTTTTATCAGAAACATAGATTACGTAATAAAGCAACATGGACTCATTTGAACTTGGAAACTGGGCAAAATAATGTCAGCTCTGGATTTGAAGCCTTAAGAGGTTTCCTTTCATTTTTTTTTCTGTATCACAGAAGAAACAGTCCATTAATGAACAGACTTCAGACAACACATTAAGTCCTGAAAAATCTGTATTAAAGCAAGCCAGATCTTCACAAAAATTAGATCATGAGGCATCCAGGGGTACTTAAATATATACCACGACTATTTGCATAAATTTTATTGGAGGCAAACATGGGGGTTAATTACTAGGTTTCTATTACTATTGATTCCTTCTATTACTATTACTTTAATTTTCATGTGGGGTATGTGGGGTACTTCACTCATTTGAAAAGGATCTTTATGTCTATTTAAATGCACTTAAAAGCAGTGTACAAACAAACAAACACTTTATTTCAGACTCAACAGGTACAAACATTATACAAGAGGTCCATAGAAGATTAAGAGATAGTTGTCTGGAGCACTGACTAAGTAGGCCAGTGAATCACTTACCTTATGAATCTTATGTTGTTTCGTGCGTTGGTCTCTCTTCACACGGAGGTCAAGCTGGTGGCCCCGCCTCTAGGTCTGGCCTGGTGGAGGAGCGAGTTGCTTTCTTGTGCTCTCCACCATACATAGCCAGGCACACCCGGCTCATCTGGTGCTGTCCTGAGCCAGGCATCCAGTCTTTTCTTGAAGACTTCAACTTTGACACCCGTTATGTTTCTGAGGTCCTTAGGAAGCTGGTTGAAAAGTCTTGGCCCCCTGACAACCAAGCTATTTTCCTTCAGGGTTGAGGAGGTCCCTTGTTGGGCCTTTAATTTGGGAACACTACACATTCTGCCTTTCCTATTTTCCAGTGTTGTTTGAATGGTAATTGGGTTTAGTTTTAGGTTTGGTACCAGTTTTTCAATCATTTTCCATATGTAGATTATGATGTACCTCTCTTCTTCTTTCCAGTGAGTATAGATTTAGTTTACGTAATCTTTCCCAGTAGTTGAGTTCTTTGCAGCCATCAATCTTGGCTGTGAAATGCCTTTGCGTTTCTTCTAGTTTATTAGTTTCTTCCTTTTTATATGGGGACATCAAAACTGAGCAGTATTCAAGTTTTGGTATAATCAGTGTTTTTAGCAGGGGAATCATTACTGTCCTGTCCCTTCTCTTGAACGTTCTTAGAACCTGTCCAGTGACTCTTTTTACTTTATTTATCACTATCTTATTTTGTGTTTCAAATTTCGCATCATCTGTCATTATCATCCCAAGATCAATCGCTTTCATGCTTCTCTGAATTTCCTGTCTATCTGGAGCATAATATGCAGTCTGTTTAAGTTCTTCTTTTCTACCATATCTCAAGAGCTGAAATTTCTCAGCATTGAATGACATCATGTCTTCTGACCATTTGTATATTTTGTTCGTGTCCCTCTGCAAGGCCTCCACATCATGTACATCACTGATTTTTCTGCTGATCTTTGTATTGTCTGCAAAGGATGTTACTATACTGTTGCTGTTTACTCCGCTGTCTATGTCTGTTAGCATGATAATGAACAGGAGTGGGGCCAGTACTGTCCCTTGTGGTACTGAGCTGCGTACTTCCGATTCTGATGATGATATACCTTGAATTTTGACAACCTGCAGACGATCACTAAGGAAGTTGTAGATCCATTTTCCCACTTTGCCTATTATTCCCATGTCTTTAATTTTATGTGCTATTATACCATGGTCACATTTATCGAAAGCTTTAGCAAAATCTGTGTATATAACATTATAGTTGTCATTGCCTTCCAATGCATCTAGGATATTGTTGTAGTGTTCTATTAGTTGTGATAGGCATGATCTACCTGATCGGAATCCATGCTGATTTTCGTTGAATCTTTCCTGTGTCTCCAGGAAATCATAAATTCTCTCTCTAACTATTCTTTCAAATACTTTGGTGAGGTGGGACGTCACTGACACTGGTCTATAGTTCTTTGCTTGAGATCTGTCCCCTCCTTTATATATAGGGACAATGTTTGCTCTTTTCAAGATGCTCGGTATTTCCCGTGTCTAGGGATCTTCTCCATATCCAGTATAAAGGTGTAGCTATTTCATTTTTACAGTTTTCAATCAATAATGCGTTCCAATTGTCCGGACCTGCAGCTGAATGTAGTTTCATTTGTCCTATAGCTCTCGCTACATCTTCTGGTGTAAAATCAAAATCTGTTATATACTCTCCTTGCAATTCCTCTTCAAAGAATGCATTTATGTCAGGTATTGCTTTGTCACTTTTTGGGGTACTGAAAACTGATTCATATCGAGCTCTCAATGTATCAGATATTTCTTTTGGATCGTTGGTTAGTTCATCATTTCCCGTCCTTAAGGGCCCAATAGCGGCACACGTTTTTGTTTTCCTTTTTGCATAGCTATAGAAGTATTTTGGATTTTCCTTTATTGCTTCAACCACCTTTTCCTCTTCCCTCTCTGTATGGTCCTTAATCAGGGCTTGTATTTCCCTATCGATACCCTCCAGTTTTTCTTTTATTGCTTTCCTGTCATTATCTCCGCAATTACCTAACTTCGCCTCCACTCTCTTTCTTTTGCGGAATAGTCTTCTCTTTTGCCTTTCTAGCCGGCTCCTCTTTCCTTTTGGCTGTGATTTCGGAGCATATTTTTCTAAAATTCTCAGCATTTTTTCCTCCAAGGTTGTTAGCATTTCTTCAGTTGTTTTATTCTCAAAAATTGTTCTCCATTCTATTTGGGCCATGTGCGATCTGATTGCTTCCCAATTTATAGTCTTTGAGTTTAAGTTAAAGGCCCCAAATTTACTTCTTTCCACAATATGTGTATTGTTTTCCAATGCTGCCGTCATATTTGTTGATATCTCGATTAAGTTGTGGTCTGAGATAATGGTTAGGGTTATTTTTATATCAACAATCAAGTTCGTGTTATTCGTGAATACCAGATCCAGGCAGTTATTTTTTCTGGTATTTTCTGTTATCTCCTGTGTCAGCATAAACTCATTTGTGAGAGCCATCAACATTTTTGCTTGTTCCTGGTCTTCTCTTGTGGCCCCCTTGTCCTGGTGAATATATATATATTCCTATTCACCTTTTTATATTTTATAAATGGAAAGTTAAAGTCTCTGCAGATCATTATATTGGGGGATGGAGGGTTTATGGCCTTTATTAGCTTTCTAATGTCATCAATGGCCTCCGAGAATTTTTTGGTTGGGGTGCTTGGAGGTCTATAGATGACTATTACTGTCAAGTTTAGTTTTTCTATTTTCGCTGCTAGGAGTTCCACATAGCTGTTTGATTTACTTATTATAGTCTCTGTCATATGACCTTCCTGTACATATATAGCACAGCCACCTTTCCATCTCATCGTTCTATCCGCTCTTAGTAAGTTGAAGCCCTCTATATTTATCTCTTTCTTTCAATACAATATATCAATCAATATATATATATTAAGGGTGGTCGAAGTTGGTACAGAAAGCAAATAAATATCCAGTAGTTGTCATTTCATCGATGAAATGTGAAAATCACAAAGAAATGCATTTTGATAAAAGATCAGAATGCGAATTTAGCTTTTAAGTTTTTAATTTTTTCTGTTGTCACTTCATGCATAAAATCCTGTATACAGCATATGCGCAACCAAAACAAAGCAAACCCAAAATTATTAACTTGGTTCTATAAGCATAAATATCAATGTTTTGCTTGTATTTTTATATAATTATTAATTATGCATCTTTATTAAAAAATAATGGTAAAATATTATATTTCCTGTGACCATTCACACTTATTTCTTACATATTGCTATTCGCATTAACACTTTTCATTATGTTTCAGATTTTCCAGTGTAAATAATGCCGAAAGCGAAAACAAGACATCTGACCCGAAAGAAAAGAAGAAAAGTATGGCGGTGGTCCTTGTGAATTATTAATGACCGAACCAAGCACTTACAGGGAGCTGATTCAATACTATTATGACCTTAATCATGCTAACCCTGGTGCAGATTTTTGGGCCTTAGTGCAGCAAGTTAGCAAGGATTTAAAATCCATTTGGTCTTCAGTGAATCCAAGGCTGCCTTTGATTAATGACAAATCCATTGACAGAAAGGTTGAAGACCTACTCACTCTTGTGAAAGACATTAATCGCAAGCATGCTAAGGCAAGTGTCAAGCAAAATCTGGATGCTAACTTGGACAAACTTTTTGATATTTCTGCCTGTTCCTGTTCTTTGGATATTTTGCCTTGCAGTGATTCAAGAGTATACTGTAAGAAGGACAAGTGTACACAAGAACACATCTGTGTTTGCCCTCGAAATGCAAAGGTGCCACTTGAAGAAAGAGCATACCTTCATGATCAGCGATCCAAAACAGGTCCTAAGGGTGCATACCAGCTGTCTTTAGTGGACACAGCTGCTGCCAAAAGAGAGAGGAAGGCCAAACAAGGACAGCAACATGTATTATGTATTACCTTAGGAGGAAGTTGAGCTAGTAGGATCTTTCATACAGCCTACAGAGTTGCCTGGACTTACAAGCAGTTCATCTGGTGGCGAGGTTAGTTTCCTTTTATTTATATTAATTATATAATTATAAATAAATAAATAAATAAAAATAAATAAATAAATTAAATAAATAAGTTAAATAAATAAACAGAAAATGCATTAATATTTTCCATTTATTTTCAGGAAGAAGATGAATAGCAACCTAAGAAGAGGCCTTCAGGAGACTACAGCCTCTTAAAGTTTCCCAGATATGCTATGGAACTTGTCAGAGGTGAATGTTCATCAAATCTGGGTGCAGCTCTTGGGAATGCCTTGCTCCATGACATCAAACACCTACTGAGACCTGAAGTTGACATCAATCACATCATGATTGACAAGTGCAAATTAGACAGGGCCAAAGCCCAAATTAGGGTAGTTAGTGAGGGTGTGGAATCAGAGAAAAAGACAGCTCATTTGTGTTGGTGTGGATGGGAAGGGTGATGAGAATACCATGACTTACAAAGAAATAGACACACCTGAAGGGGAAACTGTTCTCAGAAAGTGTGTTGATGCAGAACATCACCTCACCTTCACCTATGAAGATGGAAAATCTCCTGGCATTGACCCACAGAACAATTCCTGTTATAGGCGCCACTGGTGAGGTCCTTGCTTGGGAGACATTCAGTGTTCTTGAAGAATATAATAACCTTGAAAGTATCCGAGCCATTCTTCTTGATAATACCGCAACCAACACTGGCTGGAAGAGTGGTTTAGTGGTAAAACTTGAAGAAACTCTGGAGAGGAAACTGCACACTATTGGTTGCGCACTGCATCAGAATGAACTCCCACTAAACACACACTTCAAAAAAATGGATGGCCCAAGAAGTTTCAGCGGGCCCCTTGGGCAAAGGTGTGCAGAAGATATCCAGGATGAACCTCAGGTACAGTTTGAAGCTGTGGAAACTCCAATCATTAAAGGGTACATTCCAGAGGAAGTACTGAAAGACCTCAGTCATGATCAAAGGCTTCTGTATGAGTATTGCAGAGGGATCAGATCAGGAAGAGTAGATGACAGATGGGCTGCTTGAAAGATTGGTCCACTTAACCATTAGGGTGTGACCGTTGCCCTCCAAAAATCAAAAAATGGTCCTACAATGCTGTTCAAAGTTTTAGTGTTGTGTATTTATCTACGAAACACCCCTGTAAATTTTCTTGGAGATCGGTGCATGTTTGAGCTAGCACCGTCGTACCAGCAAGTATTGCTATTTCAGCTTATGAACTTCATAAATAAGTGTGAAAATAGCACATTTTATCAGATTTTCATTTCCGGGTCTGGAACGCTGACCCACAAATTTTCCACATATTATTTTATTGCATTTAATTTTAATGATGCTCTTTTCTTTTCCCTTGACAGTGATTTGATGTTGTGAATAGAGAATTTAATCATGGATACACGGCAAGATGATGAGTATGTCAGAATGTTATTGGGCACCGTACCCCGAGAAGAAGAAAAGGAAATAAAGGGCTGCAAACTGCCAACTAATAGGCAGGTCTTACTATGTCTGTTAGCAAGCCTTCGGGATATGCATTGGGACCAGGCTTTATCTGCCACCATTGACAATGTGCTTTTGCATTACCGGAAGGTGAATGTCCCGACCATTACAGGCAGGAACAATATTGGCCGAGTGATTAAAACTTACTATGACAAAGACTACATGATGCTTATGAAAAAGAATGAGGATAGAAGATGGGCTGATGATCCTGGAATTATGAAGTTTAAATCAGAATTGAGCCTGACGATGAAATTTTATAAGAACACTGTTGAAAGACATGGCAGCTGCGAAAAAGGGGAAAACTCAGGCCGAACAAGATGCCATCGATACTGACATACTCTTTATGAAAAGCATGCTAAGTGACAGAGTAGCTACCTACTCTGGGGTAAACAAAGTACTCACAAAAAAGGTTCAGAAGCGACAGAAAAGGCAGATGCGAGAAGAGAAGCGACAAGAGAGAGAGCAATGTGATCATGCTGAGAATGTACAGGCTGATATTGATTCACCTATTAGCTCTGATGAGGACGATGACATTGATGAGGCCAGCACTGCTGAACCAAAGAGAAAACATCGGAGAACATTGAAAGAGGGAGTTTCAATTTTTGTGCCCCATGATATTCTGAAGTCGGCAGAACTTGTTTCATGTAGTGTTCGAAACAACATCTCGCCGACCCAGCTAAGTGCAATTGTGTACTCCCTTGTATCTGCATGTGGTGGAGATACATCAAAGCTGAGTCTAAATGCAAGGATGGCCCACCGATACCAAGCTTCCATCGTGTCAGAAATAAGTTTAAAAATCATGGATGAATCGCAACCATCAGACAAAGTACTGGTGCACTGGGATGGTAAACTTATGGACATGCTGGATTCCAAAGGCACTGATGACCGCCTGCCCATTCTTGTGTCTGGTGTCAATGGCACAAAGCTTCTTGGAGTCCCACCTCTTCCGCATTTGACTCAAAAAGCTGTCCTGGTTCAAGGAGACTTGATATCAACAGCAACCAAACAACTTCTGGTCGATTGGGAGTGTGAACAGAATGTCATTGGTATGGTTTTCGACACAACTTCATCCAATACAGGTAAACCTATTTCAAACATCAGCGTGAATTTATCACGACATTAATACCAAAATACAGTGATGATTTAACAGAAATCTGCAAAAAGCACGTGCCTGAAATGGTGGCCTTAAACTACAATTACATTTTTTTTCAGGACAAAAAACAGCTGCTTGCGTCTCCCTCCAAAAGGAATTAGAGCGTGCCGTATTCTGGTGCGCCTGTCACAGGCATGTGGGCGAAGTCATCCTAGGTGTTTGCTGGGATTGCTTGAAAGTGGAGGGCTCTTCAAGTCCAAACATAATGGTTTTCCAGAGGTGAGTCATAAGCTTTACAAAATAACAAGGAATATTATTATCTAATGAACAAATTTAGTGGAATTTCTTTTATTAGACTTATAAGATATACTAACACCAAGCAAATGATCGATCATATCAATCTTAATACCCCTAAAACAATATTATAGATTAGTACGAAATACAATAATCCCAATAATTGCATTTCTAGGTTCAAGAACCATTTCTCTCAACTGGCATACAATGAAAAAAATAAATACTACCACCCCGCAATGCCTGGAGTGTTTGAGGAGCACCAGCAGGAGATGGCTGACTTCTTCCGTGAATCTCTAGCCCAACCATTTACACGTGGTGCCTACAAGGAGCTGGTAGAGCTTTGTCTGCTGCTTGTAACTAAAGGATCCGAGCCAGTGAACTTCACAATGGTCTACCCCGGTGCACTTCACAAAGCAAGGTGGATGGCTAAACTGCTCTATACCCTCAAGATTGTTCTTTTGTCAGGCCAGATCAAAGAGCAGTTTCCCAAAGCCGAGGTTGTGACTAAAAGTCAAATCAGCAAGTTAGAACGGTTTGCTGTGTTCACAGTCGCTGTTTATGTCCCATGATGGATTGTTTGCCCCGTTCCAGCAAGTGCGCCACTGAATGACTTGAATTTGGTCGAAACCTTGGCTGAATTTGCCCCATATGATGCCACAATAGTTGACAAAGCACATGTGGCACTCGGTAGACACACTTGGCACCTAACTGATGAGTTGGCCCCACTGGCTTTGTTCTCGTCCCAAGTACAAGAAAGGACAAAAGAGGATGAGGAAGGCCCTTCTTTGCCATGAAGGCACTGAAGTTACTAAGAGAGTGGGGCTCAATCATGGGGGCTATGGAAAGCCATATCTTGCCCCTGTCGCAGAAAGTGGCACTGCCCTGGTGGACCTAATTGGGCCTGACTCAAGCTGGTTCTTCACCATTTTAGGCATGCCCTATCAGTTTCTCCACAGTCCAGCCAGTGAATGGGCAGATCATGATGACTACCTGAACATGAAACGGGTTGTGGACAAGCTTCAGGTTGTCAATGAGGCTGCAGAGCGTGGTGTAAAACTTTGCCATGACTTTCTTAATGTTGCCAGGGATGAGGAGCGCTTTCAAGAAGTCCTTCAAGTAGTTGAAAATGACAGACTCCGCATTCCTAATCAGCGCAAACGATCATCTGTTTCCAAACAGAAATCATGGTTTCTTGCTCTAGAGAAATAATACCTTGTGAATATATGATAAAACCCCTTAATGTACCATGAGAGAATAAAAATTATTAACTTTTTTGTGTTAGTGATAACAGCTTTTAATTAAGACAGGCAAATGATTTGTGTTAATATCCCTTATGATGATTGTGTAATCTCATATATAGGCACATATGCTGTATAAGCAAAATCGCTATTTTTCAAATTGCTGGTGCTCACTCGAATATGTATGAATCTTCAAAAAATTGCACGTGGGTATTTTTTATGTCAATATGCAACACCAAAATTTTGAACAGCATTGTAGGACAAAGTTGGGGAAACTGTCACACCCTATTAACCATGCAAGATGGTTAACTCTTGCCATACAACTTCTTTGCTTGTACACAAGAGACAACAGACCAAACCTAAATTTGAAAGTTGGTCCATTACATTGTTCGAGTTTATGCTCCTGCATGGTTTGAGATAAAGGCATCCTCTAAGCCAGTGCTTCTCAACCTATGTGATGGTACGCACAAGTGCGGATGAGAAGAGACTTGGTGCATACAGAAAACATAGTGCGAACCGAGTGCGAGCAAGATGGCTAGCTGCAAATGACATCATCATCTGGTGTCGTTTGCAGCGCCATCTGCAGTCTGCAGATGTGCATATTTTTTTTAGTTGTACCTACTATGGGTTGCTTCCAGTGTGGTTTGTTTGTTTCAGTTTCAGTGTGAACATAGTTTTGAAATTAGGAGATATCTGTGATGTATTATATATTACGCATCAAACCTAGTTTGCAAGCATTTTTTATCTTGTAATTCTTTTTACTTTCAGGTATCTATCGATCTATAATAGTTATATGATAGAATCATAAATCCTTATATCTATATATTAATTATTTGTGCAAGAGCTGTTTTCTTCAAAAATGAGCAACAATTCAATACTGTTTAGGTTCGGGTTCAAACAGACTACTGAAAATGAGAAGCCTGAGAAGACAGAGGAAACAGCTTCACCAGATACAGCGCCACCTGATCCAAAAAAAAACTCAAAAGGGTGGCAAGAAGATTGTGGGAAAACTGCCAGTGGCGGGGAAACCCAAAAACCAACGCTAGAAAGACGAGTGGGTGCAGCTAGGATTTTCTTGTGATGATGATGATTCTGAATATCCATTGGCAAAATGCTTTTTCTGTCATGTTGTCTATTCAAATACATCTTTGGATGGGACAAAGTTGAAGAGACATCGTGACCAGCAGCACACAGAACACCAAAATAAGACACAGGAATTTTACGAGCAGCAGCTGCAGTTGTACCAGAAAACCCGAAACCAGTTTGAGAGGAACATCATGATGCCTATTGCTAATCATCTTGCGCTGACATCCGCCATGGTCGCGGGAATTTTAATGAAAGAAAAAAAGCCATTCACGCTTGCGGAGAGAGTCATCAAGCCCTGCCTTGAAATTGCTGCCCAGAACATCCACGGGGGAGCAGCAGCTGTTCAAGAAATAAAGAAGCTCACACTGTCTGATGATACCATGCGAAGACGAAGTGTTGATGTCGCTCTATCGTTGAAAGAGCAACTCACTGATAAACTTACAGCGGCAGAATGGTGAAAAAAATGGTGAAAAAAATGGGAATGGGCAAAGAAGAACATGAGTTGTTGAATGAGTTGAAAGACGTTAAAATCATAAATTTGATTCATTCCAATGCGAAAAAACCACGCACCTTCAAAGAGCTGTGTGACAAACTCAGGGGGGAACAGCGAATGCTCATTTATCATTCCGATGTGCACTGGCTCTCCAGAGGCCATGTTACGAGAAGAGTTTGGGAACTGAAGGTGGAGCTTTTAACATGGTTCACGCAACAGCAGGACAAGAAGGGGGTCAAGCTTAACGATATCTATTGGCTGGCCTGTCTTTCATATCTCATTGACATGTTCACGCATTTGGACACACTGAATTTGAAGATGCAAGGGCAAGGCCAAGGAGGGTGCATCTTTCGCGTGATGAGCAAAATCACAGACTTCAAGGATTCACTAAAAAAGTGGGAGTTGTGAGTCAGTCACTGAGACTTTTCAGACTTTGTTGAGTTCATTGAGCACATGAGGACGTGTCTGTGGGAAGAGATTCAACCAGATGGCGCAGCTCATTACGAAACACTTGTCAATGCTGCAAGACAACATGGAGTTATATTTTCCTGATGAGGAACTGAAGTCACTGGAGGACTCTTGGCTGTGGGTTCTCAACCCTTTTAGACCAGTGCCTGTGCCCAACAGTGAAGATGAGTCCTTACAAATGTTCAAAAATGACTATCTCCAGAAGGCCCAATTTGAAGCGGGAAAACACGAGAAATTCTGGGTCGGACTTCTTAGCAGTTCAGATTATGGAAATTTGGCTAAGGAAGCCATCAGAATGCTGGTCAGGATGCCGATGGCATACCTTTCAGAGCAAGGGTTTTCCGCATTGGTTATCAAAACTAAGAAGAGAAATTGCTTGGTAAACATTGATGTCCTCATTTGAGGAGCACCGGAGACCCGAATCGAGCCGAACTACTCTGCAATAGCAACAAAAATTCAACAGCAACAGAGTCATTAATTTTATGTAGTAATTATTTATCCCGAAATTATGTAATACATTTGGTTAAATGAAACACATTGAATAAAACTTATTTGTATTAAATAAAAATACCATGTTGAAGTTTCTCAGAATTTACCAGTGGTGGGCACCGTTAACCAAAAAGTTAACTTCGTTAACCGCTAATCCATTAACCAAAAAGTTAACTTCGTTAACCGTTAATCCGTTAAACATGTAACGGAAGTTACCGATAAACCATTAACGTTAACTTTTATTATATAAAAAAATGAAAAACACATATATATATAATTTAATTTTCCCTCTTCTTCTCGTTCTCCATTTTGTCCATGAGATGCATGTTGCCCTTCATGAAAATTAGCATATCAAAGTTTTCATCAGACAGGGATGATCTCTTGGCCCTCAGGATGTCCTTGCCCATAGAGAACAAACGCTCCACTGCAGCACTGGAGGGGATGGCTGTGTTGAACTTGATGAACAAGTCCACCAACACTTGCTCACCCAAGAAGGCCATCTGTCAGCAAGTCCTTGGAGTTGGTCTCCAGCCAGGTCTTGACCAAGTTCTGGGCCTTGCCCTTGAGTGACCTGTGGCTTCTGCTGCTCTCTTTTGTCTGGATGACAGCACTGAAGAAGTCATCCTCCTCCTCCCTCGTTGTTGCTGCCTCCACTGTTGCTGCCCACTTCATTGGACTGCTGCTTCATGGCCTCCTCGACTGTACCCTCCATGCTTTTCCTCACCCTGGCAACCTTGGTGTTGTCATACTTGTCCAACCGGATGAGGTGAAAACGCTCCCATTGTAAGACATCAATTGACTTAATTTATGTCATCAAAGTGACATGAGAATTGAAATCTTACCTGATCAGTTTTATGGTTCTTGAAATGTATCAAGGAGACTACTAATAAGGTACTCACAGACATATTATAAATATACATGACTTACTTGACAACGATTATTTTTAAATATTCACTAGCACAAACATGTTGCGCAAGAGAAAGACTGCAAATGAAACGAATGTAGTTATTTGTTGTAATTGTTACATATATATTATTGAAAGTGCCTTAAAATGCTCGTGATATTTTTTGAAAGAAGTTGAAACATTCAACTCAAATGGCAAATCTTTCCGCCTGATTTTACAGTCGACCATGTTTTGCTCAAACCAATGCCATAAATAACTACCATATTTGGTAAGACACAAATTGTGGAGACGGAAACAAATATATCGCCTGATTTTGCACTGCGGAAATGGAAATTCATTCATCACTATTAACAGTGGCGGATTAATTGCGCACTTGCTCAGCACTGAAAATAATAGAAACTTTTAAACGTTTATTTATGAATTTTTTGGGTTAACGGACTTGAGTTAACAGAAGTTAAATGTAACGGAAGTTAATTAGTCCGATAATGATTTTCAAAGTTAACTTAAAAGTTAAATCATTAACGAAAAAGTTAACTTCGTTAATTAACGATTAACGGATTAACGGTTTGTGCCCAGCTTTGGAATTTACATATATATATACCCACCACACTCAACTCATTATTATGTTATATAATTATAATATATTATGTCATGCGCCCAGTGAACCCCCCAGCAGCCGTGGGTGGTGCGAACCAGATTCCAGGGTCTCGATTTTGTGTGAACAAGCATCAAAAAGGTTGAGAAGCACTGCTCTAAGCTGCATGATTCTCCTCGCATCCTCTTCTCTGCTATCAGCTGACTGAGGCTGATTCCATTTGGTGATGTGAAACGCATTGTAAAGCAGAACATCCAGGGTAATGTTTTCTGCCTCTGACCTGAGAACATACTCTATGCCATGGTGAAAGATGAAGAAGACAGAATCAGCAATCTTGGGCTTCAGACTATACTCACTCTCAGACACAGGTAAATTTTGCGCTTCTTGTAATTATTATTTTTTTTTTTTGCCAAAGCTGAGTTATTCTCCAAAAAATATGGAAAAAATATTATGATTGTCGCTAAGTGGGTAATTTGTTTGTATTATTGAAACGGCACTATTTGAGTACTATTTTTCATTTATAGAATGGAGAGCAACCAGGAAGCAGGGAAGAAAATTCACCAGGTGAATTGGAATGCAAATCATTGGCATGAGCTCATCGACCTCACTGTCACTGACCCTGATGTCATGGAACCACCTACCACACAGCACCTATCTGATGAAGAAATACAGTCATTCATGGACACTAACACTAAGCCAGACATTCTGGACTTGCCTTCTCACTCTCAGTGTGTTGAGAGGAGTGTGAAATTAATGAGAGGCGCTTCCCATACTGTGTATGGGTTCGAAACTCATCACAGATGTATCCTTACTAAAGTATTGAGCAGGAAGATGCATCCTGCATTTATGTCAAAAGAACATTTTCTCAATCTTATGATGATTTATATGAATAGTTTTTCTTTTTACATGAGAACATGTGATTTTTTTTAGATTTATCACCTTTTGAAAGTATTTTTTCAAGTTTTGTAGCCAAAATATGTGAATAAATTAGCAAAAATGTATATTTTTTCAACGAAATTTTATCATTTTACACTTAAAACACATGATATACATTAGGCATTGTCTTCTCTTGGGATAGAAAATGATATTGAGTTGCTACATCTATAATTAGTTAATATTATGTCTTAAAAAATGACAAGTTTACCTATCGCGTATGACAAAAATTGGGTCAAAAACCATAACAAACTTTAATTGCAAATCCGCAAGCAAGCCCTTATCCATTTGCTCTAAAAAAAATTTTGGGTTCATTTCTCAACCAAACCTAACTAGTAACTACTGGGTACTTATTCACCTTGAAATCTCAAAACATGTGGAAAATCGACCCACCCTAATATATATATGGGTCATTCCATGTCAGTTCAATGGAATTTTGGGTGAGAAAAACAGAATGGCACTAGTTTCAACACTCTAGGTCAGTGGTCGGCGAACTTTTTTGGGTATTACCCCAAAATATATTTGAGGACGTAATCAGGATGTAAATTCATAATATTCTAAAATTTAGAATAACGCCACATTTATGTAACAAAATAAGATAAAAATATATGAAAAAAATATCAGCACAAAGTCTCTCTCATACCGCACGCATTACCCCCAAAAGTTTTAAATTTACCCCCATTTGGGTAATTTACCCCTGTTCCCCGACCACTGCTCTAGGTCATATGGTTCCGGAGATATCGCCATTCGAATTTTGTAAAAAAAAAAGGTCAATTTCCAAGGTCATACCATATTTCAACATGAAATATCTCAGCTCCTATTGCATTACAGAGACCATTTAAACATTATTTTAAAGCTTTTAAGCAGATCTATAACTTTGTTTCTCTTCATATTTTACCCCAGTGGTAAAAAAAAAAAGGTGATCTTATTTTTGACCTTGTGCAGGTCATTTGATGTCACAACCAATTTTTTTCTCCTTTCACCCAATTTTGGGTGCACATGTCTACCTTAACCTAAAACAAGATTTTGTGTTGATTAAGTTAGTATAGACGCTACAGCCATTTCAGTGGACCATACCCACCTCCAATTTTGACCAAGTACCTTTTTCCACCAAACTTTGGAACTGTTTGAGCTAGTGTTGAGAAAAATACCATTAGATTTTTCTTACTGAGATATATAATATCTGCTATTTTTAAGACAATGTGCCTTTTAATATGTATATTAAAATAACCTATTCCTTTATTTTTACCAATTGAGTTATAAGAACCGATTCTTGTCTAGCTGGGTGAAACCATGAAAAAAGAGGCAAACCATAACTTTATATTTAAAAAAGGCAGTTATTAGGTATTTACAATATATTTTATGGAAGCTATTATTGTTACATTTATAATATTAATAAAGTATTTGTATACGCCTTTCAAAGTCATTATTTATCCTACCAAAGATTTGACCTTAGACAAAAACTGAGATCATTATTCAACAGCAAACAGTAAGAAAGAAAAACACATAATAAGAAACTTTAGTCCTGCCTAATAAGACTCCCTCACCAAACTCTTTGCTTGCCTAGCCATGTAATCTGAGCACTTAAATTCTTCTCTGATCTTTACTTGTGTCCATCATTTTGGTAGGATAGTAAGAATTGTCAGTTTTTCACTTCGACTTGTCACTTGATTAAATTTCTCTTTTAGTTGTTGGAGAATCTCCAGTTCTGTATCATCTGAGTCACTGCATGAAATTGGTTGTTTAGTTGAAAGTTCAAGCTTTCTTTTCACAACTCCTACTTTCCTCAACTTTCTCTTTGCGTAACCAGCACTGTCAGAGAGTTTACATGGTTTTATTGGGGTCTCATCAAGTGTGGCCAATGAAGCATTGAATTTACTAAGCTCATACTGCATTTCAACTACATCTCCAATGGTTTCTAGCTCAGATGGGGCACTTGATGAGGTGGATGGTGATTTTTCAAGTGGTTCGCATTCAGGCATTGGGGATGGATGATTTGCTAGTATATTTTGACAGGTTGCACATGCTTTATGATTATTTGTTAGTTTCAATTCAGGATTTTGATCAATCAAATTTTTAGTCAATGCATGAATGCCTTTTTTCACTTTTCCTTCGTTTTTTAAATGGGTCACAACAGAACCTGCCCATATTCAAACTGCTGAAATCCATGTTTATCTAAAAAGAAAAAAAAACATGTAGCTCAAAAGCCAGGGTTGGGTTCAATTACACAAAATGGAAACCAATTATAATTTTTTTTATTTTTCTTCAAATTAATTACAGTTAGTATTGTACTTCACAATTTCAAGATCAATTACAATTACAATTAATTTTGTCTGAATCAATTACAATTACACAAATATAACTATTCTATATAGGTATCTAAAATACATATCTATAAAAATATATATATCTAAGTATAACTAAATAAACTATCAAAGGTTTATTTTCATTGGATGATGTATGACTGCCAGATCTAGGGGTATAATTTTTAACAATTGACATTAATTGATCAATTACATCAGTTATAGCTCAAAAATCAACTACAATTACCTTTATTTTTATTTTATTTTGAATCAATTATCAGGTCATCCCATAAGTAATGTCGTTTTTTAGATCGAATTTGAAGGACAAAAAAAAACTCAAATGAAACTTTTTAATCTAGTATATATTTTCCATCTGAATCAATGACACTCTGCCAATGTCCTACAAGCTTTTCAATGCCATGTTTATAAAATTCATGTGGTTTTGAGGCAAAAAATGTACAAGGACTGGTGTGCAGGTCATCTAAAGACGTATGCTGTTTCTCATCAAGATAGTTTTGCAGACTCCTGAAGAGATGATAATCTGAAGGCCCAAGGTCTGGAGAATATGGAGGATATGGAAGTTTTTCCCACCCAAGCTCCTCAATTTTTGCAGAAGTGATCCGAGCTGTATGAGGACGTGCGTTGTCGTGGTGGAACACGATTCCTTTCCGATTAACCAAAGAAGGTCTCTTTTCTTTTAGTGCAGTGTTCAATCGATCCAGTTGTTGACAGTAGACTTGAGCAGTGATTGTTTGGTTGTGTGGTAAGGTTTCATAGTGTATTACACCACCTTTATCCCACCAAACTCTAAGCAACACCTTCCGAGGGTGAAGATTTGGTTTTGGCTGTGGTGTCGCTGGTTCTCCGGCACAAACCCACTGTCGACAGCACTTAACATTCTGGTACAGTATCCACTTTTCATCACCAGTCACTAAATAGGGCAAAAATGGATCTTGGAGTTCACAGGAATGAAGAGCTGTGCTAATGTTTACCCGCACCCTCAGATTGTCGACTGACAATTCATGTGGCACCCATTTCCCTAACTTGGCACTTTCCCGAGTTGTTGCAAATGTCGATGGATGGTGGACAGGGATGAATTGCGTTTCTGGGCCAATTCTTCGACAGTTGTTGAACAGTCTTCTTCAAGTGCGACTAATAGCAGGTCATCATCAAACTCATCAGGGCATCCAGAGCATGCTGCATCCATCAAACAGCAGTCACCATTCCTAAACTTTTGAAACCATCTTTGACATTTCCTCACATGCAGAATATCATTACCATAAACTTCCTGAATGTTTTGCGTTGCTTCAGTAGCACTATTCCCTTTTTTGAACTTGTAAAGCATTATATGTCTGATATGTTCTTCTGATACTGCCATGTTTATGAGGGGTTCACATAAAGCAAAACACAAGTCTTCACTGGTCAAGGTCTGTAAAGTATGTAGCAAAACACGATTGATCTCCTCTTAGATATAATCTTCGGAAAATTTATGCTTATACCGAGTAGGACTAGTTTAAACTTAATCTATCGTAAAAAATTACATTACTTATGGGATGACCTGATACAATTACAATTAATGGAAATTAGGATCAATTAATTAAAAATACAATTATAATTATTCAATGTATCCAACCCTGTTAAAAGCTATTTTTGCTTAGATGGCACAAATAAAATTTGGGACCTACTGATCTTGTTTCAGAGGTCTACAACAAGAAAAAATGTGCAGTTTGATTTACAGATTGGAATAAATACAGATGCCAAAAAAATCCTTGCTCCAAGGTTTAAATAAGCTGATTTTCACATGGGTACATACTGTTGTACACAATGAATAAATACACAAAAGTTAAGTAATTCTATTAAAACTCATCTAACTTAAAACTGAACTTATTCTATAGGGTAGTACCTATAGCCTAGTACAGTATAAGGTACTTATATACGTACATAGCTTTACCTTTAAACAGGATAGCAGGTTCGAAGTTCTTCACACTTTTGAATGTCGATATAAATTAATTAATTATGTAATTGAAATTACCTATATTATATAATTCTCTGAAATATACAAAAAAAATAAAATTTATAATAGGGCCAGTTACTTATTCAACCAAATAACTGGGTTAGGTTAGGTTAGATAACTACTGATTTTTTTGAAAATTAGCAAACATTATATATCTCACTAAGAAAAATCTAATGGTATTTTTCTCAACACTCTAGCTCAAACAGTTCCAAAGACATGGTGCTCCAAAGTTTGGTGGAAAAAGGTACTTGGTCAAAATGGAGGTGGGTATGGTCCACTGAAATGGCCGTAGCATCTATACTAACTTAACCCTTTAATGACGGATGGTACCTTAAGGTCCACCAGAAATAATAATAATAAATTGTACTGCAATGCCTCATTTATATAAATGTTTCTGTGTGTTTATATATAGATGTCATTTAGTTGTCAGGAAAGGAACCCAAAATGTGTATCATTTCAGTGACTAGTTACTAAAATATTTAGTTTTCAATAACAATAAAACCTCTATGTTCTGGTAACAAGAGTGGCCGCATATGCTGTGGACTCATCCGTAAAGGGTTAATCTTGTTTTAGGTTAAGGTAGACATGTGTACCCAAAATTGGGTGAAAGGAGAAAAATATCGGTTGTGACATCAAATGACCTACACAAGGTCAAAGGTAAAAAATAAGATCAACTTTTTTTTTTTTTACCACTGAGGTAAAATATGAATAGAAACAAAGTTATAGATCTGCTTAAAAGCTTTAAAATAGTGTTTAAATGGTCTCTGTAAGTGCAATAGGAGCTGAGATATTTCATGTTGAAATATGGTATGACCTTGGAAAGTGACTTTTTTTTTTTTTTTTACAAAATCTGAAGGACCATATCTCCAGAACCGTATGACCTACAGTGTTGAAACAAGCGTCATTCTGTTTTTCTCACAGAGATCTATAAGTGTGCCAATTTTCAACAAAATTGGTGATGGTCATGTTTTTTTTCACCGCTGAACTGACATGGAATGACCCATATATATATATATATATATACACACATGGTGTCCTAGGAGGAAATATCAAGAATGCACCATTTGACTCTTTGGGTAATTTCTAAGTAGAAAATATTATATTGACATGTGCCTGATTCCCATCCATTACTGAGATACAGGCCTCTACATTTGGGGAACTAAAACATAATAAAAAGCCGATCTTAGATAATATTCAATGACATTTAATGATACATTGACAGCTGTGCAGATCCTCACATTATTTATTTACATTATTTATTTACATTATTTTTTGTCTGGGGGTTCTTGAAGAGTAACGTTTATCAGCGGGGTAAGCCCGAAACTAGGGAGCAGTTGGTTGCACGTATACAGGATGCGTTCATAAACCTCAGAAATTAATTTCTGCATTTTCCTTGGCAAGACTCGATGGATCGGAGGCTCGCCGCGTGCATTGAAGGAGGGGGGGGGGGGGGGGGGTTCACTTTGAAACCATTCTGCAATAAGTGCAATAGTGTATTGTATGTTTGTACTTTTTGTAAACCACAAGTGTCATTAAATAGTATCTAAGATCGCCTTTTTATTATGTTTTAATTACCCAAATGTAGAGGCCTATATCTCGGTAACGGTTGGGAATCAGACCCATATCGATATAATACTTTCTACTTAGAAATACCCAGAGTGAAATGGTGCATTCTTGACATTTCCTCCTGGGACACCCTGTATATATATATATATATATATATATACAGGGTGTCCCCAAAAAATGTATACACACTAACAGCTGATAGCTCAATTGATGTTTCTTTCTTTCCAAGTTAAACCCATTAGAATTAATAATGGCAGTCAGACTAAGCTTTGAACAAAGGAAATTCATTCTAAAATGCTACTGGAAGTGTGAAAACGCAGTTGAAGTGCAAAGACAGTTTAGGAGGGAGTTTCAAACAGATCCACCAACGCGACTTACCATCACTCGAATTAGAGATAAGTTTGAAGCCGATGGAACTGTTCAGAATGTCCACAAGAAGCGTTCCGGAAGACCATGGACATCGACAAGCCCCACAAAGCAAGAAAGAGTACTGGAAACGTATCACCAAAGTCCAAGAAAATCTGTGCGGCAAGCGAGTCGTGAGGTAGGAATTTCAGAATCGTCTGTCCAACGCATTTTGAAGCGCTGTCAATGGAAAAGTTACATTCCAAGATTAGTCCATGCTATTAATGAAGATGATCTGGACCGAAGAGTGGAGTATTGCGAGTGGTACTTGGCACAATGTGGATGTGGATTGGACGAAGGGGTTTCGTAGAATACCCTCCGCGTTCACCAGACCTCACACCACTAGACTTTTTTTATGGGGATACTTAAAAGACAAAGTCTACACTATAAAACCTGCAACAGTCGCTGAATTGAGAGCAGCCATTGAACGAGAATGCACACAAATACCAAACGAAATGTTTCGTGATGTTTGCGATTCCATTGCTTCGCGTTATCAGCAGTGCCTGGACCAGAACGGACGTCAGTTTGAAAACAGGCATTGACAAAACAATTAAATAATGTCTGTAGATTCTATTACATTTTGAAAATGAAATGTATTTTAATAAACACTGCCTTTATAAGTATTTAAAGTGTGTATACATTTTTTTGGGACGCCCTGTATATATATAAGGGGCCCCACATCTTAACGTACCTAAGCACCAAAATTAAAATTTGCCAGAAATCACCTCCAAAGTTCAGCAATATTCTCACAATAGTATCTCTGTTATTAATTGAGCTAGAACATTCATTTTTGACTAAATTAGAGTTTAAGTATGCTAATGAAGATCATGAGTTTTTGGAATAGATTTTCATATTTTATATATATTTTTTTTTATTTTTTGATTTTCTTATTATACCAAACTTTGGGTGAACTTTTGGCTGGCGATAGAGGTGAAAAAAGTAGTTCGCTTCATAAGGTTTTCAACCAAACTTCGTGTCATAAGATCATTATAACCCAAACCACGTGATAGAGGAAGGGTGAAAATAGTGATATCCATCAAAAACACGTCTTTGCCTATATATATATATATATATATATATATTAGTACTATATCTTACTTGTATAGTTTTATAATTTTCTATACCTAATGGTAGACTTTAAAATATCATAAATTCTCAGATAGCCTGAGCAGTATCAGTAAATCAAAGATGGCATCTAAAAAATATGAAAGAGCTTCAACATTCGTCAGCCAGACTCCGTACTGAGCTGATGCATTTCCTAAGCTCTCTGATATTGCTTCTATTTTTGGATATTGCCAATAACTTTACTTTTGGAAAATTCTGAATTTTATATACTTGCATTTATATTCACATTCTTATAGTTAAGTAATTGAATATTAGTGTTTTTTAGTGATTTAGAAGTTTTCATAGCGTGCCAGCTTAATTTAACTTAAACTTGTGACAGTTATAAACTAATTTAACTTGCGCAATGCCATCACAGAAAGCATTGTGTGTTAAGTGTGGGGTAAATCGGTGGTATATGGATTTTAAGGATTATAATTGCAGTCCTATGGCAATTATTGAGAGATCAGTTTGTTTCTTTTGTGATTTAAGGGAGGAAATAGTTGACATAAAATGTAGTGTACATGAGGTAATGGAAAGACTTGCAATGCTTGATGAGGGCAGGGGTAGGACTACAGTTGACGAAAGCTGAACCAATACTTATGTTGAAGATGTTAGTAATTTGAAGGGTGAGGTGCATAACCTAGTTTCTAGTTTAGGTAGCTTATCAGGAAGATTGGTTAGAGTTGAGGAAGGGGTTAAGGCTGGTCTGAGATTAGTCAGTGGGGAGGGATTTAGAGAAGTTAAGGGTGGAGCTAGGCCATGTACATTAGGTGATAGGAATTCTCCCCTTATCGAGGTTTCAAACCCTTTCACCCATTTGGATAGGGACGTGAATGAGGGGGAAACTATTTTAATTGGGGACCCTTTAGTGCGCCATATGGATAGAGAGTTTGTTGAACAGAATCCAACCAAGAGAAGGAGGGTCTGTCTCCCAGGGGCCAGGGTTGACAGAATTAGAGACGAAGTGGATCGGATTGATGTTGCCGATGATGGTAGGGGGCAATGACTCGTATAGGCCCGATACAAGAGTGCCTGACCTTTTGGAGAGATATAGGGGGTTAATTAGGTCCCTGAAGGGAAGATCAGATAGGTCTTTAGTTCTAGGTATTACACCTAGGCACTGTTTGGGTCTTAGGATTATGTCAAAAACAATATTTTTTAATACTAAATTAGAAGAGAATTGTGCTGAGAAAAATGTACCCTTTGTAAAGCTGTGGTTAGAATTCAGTGATCCTAGCCTTTTTATAAAAGATGGGGTGCATTTTAATGAAATAGTTAATGCTAGGCTAGGTAGGTTAATTGACGAAAATGTTCGAAAGCTGTATAAGTCAAAGCCTTCTTTAAATGTTGTGGGTCTGGGAAACGAGGGTCCAACATGAAATAGTTTAAAACACTGACCTATAGTAAAAAATAACTTAAATGTCTTTTATTGTAAGTGCGTAGTATTAGAAATAAATTAAACGAATTTAAGGCAATAATTTATTCCGGCAACTACAGGGTGTCAGGAAATGATTGCCCCCCCCCCCTGTAGAGCAAAAACAAAACTAGAAGAGATAGATAAAAACCGGTGAGACCACTTGAAAGAGCGTTAAAATCTGAATAAAAACCATTATATTCTATTCCTGTGATTTTAATTCTTACCATTTTTTTCCCCACAGAAACCATGGCATCATCTATTTTGAACAATTCAGAGAAAAAGCAAGTTCTTAACCGCATTCGAGCTGTCACATTTCGTGAAACAAAGGAAGCTGGTGCAACTTTCATAACTCGACACTGGGTGGCTGAGAGATTAAAAAGATCAGAAGACTTTGTCAAAAGGAATTGGAATAAGAATCCTGAAGATTATGAAACAGAATTTCGAGGAGGAAGACTGGAGAAATTATCTCAAGAATCGAAAGACATTGTGCTTGCTGCATCACGGTGCCAAAAGAAGAGCTCCTCTGAGGTAGCGAAAGAGATACTTATCTGTCGTGGTAAGATAGTCAATCGGCAACTTGTGCATCAATTTTGAGTTCGCCAAGGCTTGAGTGCTTGGCATGAAATAGCTAAGCCACGGAAGAGTGATCTTAATATTGAAGATCGGCTATGGTTTTGTGATTATCTTGAGGAATGGATGGAAGACAATTTCCTTCACTTGGTTGTCAGCGATGAATTCTTCGTTTATGTCTCCAGAAAACCAAATTTTCAGAATGATTGGGTTTGGGCAACAACTCCTGATAAAGTCCCAGATGACCAGAAGTATCGAGAAATAGTAAAAAATCCAGCATGTGTGGGTGTTTTCATTATGTTCTCTATTCGGAAGCTCATCTGGGTTATCAAACCAAGAGGAACCAGTTGGGATGGGCCTTATTTTCGAAATGTAATTTTAGCCTAACATGTAATTCCATTTTTGAAAGACCCAGAGTGTGTTTTGGATGTTGAACAGGCAACCTTTCTTCACGACAAAGCCCCCTGTATGAAAGCACTTGCAACTCAACAACTGCTTAAGGACAACAACATCGATTTTTTCGGAAATAATGAATGGCCTGGCAATTCTCCCAATCTTAATGTCTGTGAACATGTCGGATCCATCATGAAGGATTGGGTGGAGTCCTTAATGCTGGAACAACCCATTCAGAATCGGTATTCAACAGAAATTATGACTGCAAAGATCAACGAAGTCCTTGAAGAAATGAGTCATGATACCGATCTCTGAGACACTTCTGGGATCATACCCCCGTCAATTAATGGCCGTCAGAGCTGCAAATGGGGGCAACACCCGATATTAAAACAAGTGTTTTTTATTCAAAATTAAACGCTCTTTTGCGTGGTTTTGTCTGTTTTTTTCTATTCCTTTCAGTTTCTTCCATATATGGGGGGGGGGCAATAATTTCCTGACACCCTTTTTTACAATATAATTGCTATCACTGAAACATGGTTAAATACCGTGACTTGGGACTTGTTGGGGGGGAAATTGATATACCAGGTTTTAAACTCTCTACTAATGATAGGTTACATAGGATTGGTGGTGGCATTTTGCTGTACATTCGTAATTCCCTTAGGGCTATCGAGGTTAAGATAGATTTTCCAGCAGCAATTAATGTGATATGCTTTGAAGTTAGGGTGCATAGTATCAGTTTTAATTTTTTTGTTGTTTATAGACCTCCCGTTCAACCCCTCAATACCGATACTAGATTTTACTCACTTCTTGGTAACTTTATTGATAATCAGAATAGTATAATTGTAGAGACTTTAACTGCCCTAATGTTAATTATGAGAATTTTACTGGTAATGAGGAAGGTTTGAGACTGATTGAGTTCATGGAAGATAATTTTTTACAACAGATGGTTACCAAACCAACAGAGTGACATTATTTAAGACGTGGTGATGATGAACAGTGAAAATATAGTCGAAGGTTTAGAAGTAGGTGAGAGTTTAGGATGTAGCAATCACCAAATTATTAGGTTTAAGCTATTGATAGAAAACACTAAGGGCAGTAACATAATAGAAGTCCCTGATTTTCTTAGTGCCAATTTTGATAGTTTTGTGGATAGATTGAGAGTGGTGGACTGGGATAACTTATTTATGGGTAATGACATAAATTTGCATTGGGAGGCACATTTAAAGATAATTTCTTGAATATCAAAAGGGAGTTTATTCCTCATAGGCCCAAGCACGCTAGAAATCATGGTAGGCCCAAGTGGTGGACTAGGGAAATAGGTGAGTTCATAAATGAGCATATAGACTTAATAAGCGCAATGGCATGGTAGCTAATGTTAATAGATATATTGAGCTTCAATGTCAGGTTAAAAGATCAGTTAGGAATGCTAAGGGTAATTTAGAAATACTTATAGCTGCAGATAGTAAACATAACCGCAAAAAGTTTTTTGATTACATGAATAATCGTAAGCTGATAAAAGACAATATAGGTCCTCTCATGGACACTAATGGCACTTTGGCTTCTGATGCTCAGGTGATGGCAGGTATTTTTAATAACTTTTTGTGACAGTTTTTACCGTAGAAGACATCAATAATGACCCTGATGTAGGCAATATCGTCCATTTAGCAGCAAGACTATTTTGGATGAAATAACTGTTTACAAGGGTGAGATGGCGCATTATATCAATAGACAAAGTTAGCAAGGCTCCAGGCCCTGACGCATTTTATCCTAGACATTTGAAAGATTTGAAAGATGTTATAGGCCCCTCAATGAAGATTTTTAATCAGTCACTAGAAACAGGGATTATTCCTGAAGACTTCAAATTAGCTAACATCACACCCATTTTTAAAAAAGGTGACTGCACAGTAGCTAGCAATTATAGGCCCATTCGCTTAATGTCAATTGTCAGTAACCTTTTGGAATCCGTAGCTAGGGAACGTATCATCGATCACTTAGAAAGTCGCAATTTGATCAATAGTAGTCAGCATGGGTTTCAACACCATAGATCTTGTTCAACTAATTTGTTAGAATTTTATAATGAAATAGTGCATGAATACGATAGGCATAGAATGGCTGACATTATTTATTTAGATTTTAAAAAGCATTTGATACAGTTCCGCATAGAAGATTAATTGCCAAGGTTAAAGTATACACGGTCAGGTAGCTAACTGGTTAGAGGAATGGCTTTGTGCTAGGAGACAGAGGGTTGTTAATGGTAGTGAATCGGGGTGGTTGGATGTAGGTAGCAGTCCCCCACAGGTTTCGGTGTTAGGCCCATTGCTATTCGTAATTTACACTAATGACATAGATGTAGGATTGACTAGCAACGTATCACAATTTGCAGATGGTACTAAAATAAGCGGTAACGTTATTAATGAGGATGATAGAAACAGGCTCCAAGACAATGCAAATAGTATTATGGAGTGGATGGATAAGTGGCAGATACAATTTAACATTGACAAATGTAAAGTTTTGCATATAGGTTCTCATAACAATAATTGCATGTACACAATGGATTTTAGAGAGTTAGCAAGCATTGACGAGGTAGTAGATTTAGGCGTACGTGTACCATATCTAAGGATTTAAAAATTAGAAACCAGTGCCTGGAGTATTGCGCAAAAGCTACTAAGATGTTAGATTTCATAGCGTGTAATTTCGAATTTAAATTGAAGAATATTATATTGCCCCTTTACAAGTCCCTAGTCAGGCTTCATTTAGAATATGCCACTCAGTTTTGGTGCACGTATTTGCATGAGGATATTGATAGGTTAGAAAGGGTTCAGCATTATGCCACGAAACTAATTCTGTCATTGCGCAACAAGCCTTATGAAGATAGGATTAAAGAGTTAGACTTGCATTCACTCAAAACTAGGAGATTAAGGGGGGAGCTTATTAAAGTTTTCAAAATCGTTAATAAAATCAATAACGTAAATTTTGATAAACTGTTCACTTTCACTAGCAGCATTACTCGTAATAATGGATTTAAATTGCGTGGCAGACATTTCATTACTAATATCGCTAAAAACTTCTTTACATTTAAAGTAATTGATAAATGGAATAATCTTCCTGCATCAGTCGTGAACTCTACCAGCATTAATGTGTTTAAGAACCATTTAAAAAATATTAACATTGTTTAATATAATAAAACAATTAGTAACAGGAGCTCTGGGGGTGGTGATCGGGGATGAGTCTCTTGAAGATGGATGATAATGGTGTCTTTCTTTCTCTTTTTCTGAATGAATTTTAACCCATGAGTGATAGGTTTTGCTACTTAATCCCATATTCTCTTCTTTTAACCCCCTTCTTTCTTCTTTCTCTCAGGCTAACCTTAGAGTGGACCTTAGGATCTTTGTTAGCCTTAGCTTCTGTAGAACATCTTTCTAAAAAGGAAATTGGGAGACTCAATGTCTGTGACAGTTGATGATGATGCTGGACCATCCAATAAACAAGATCTTAAAAAAATTTTGAAAGATATTGCAAGGTATGTAAGAAACTGGTATGTAAATTAGATTACTTTAATACTCAGTCTCTTACTTATAAGAGACAGAGTCAAACCACAAATGCAGCTAAATATGATATACTGTAAGGCAATTATATTAACAGTACTTACTTATTAATAAGAATGATCTTTGAAACTTTTGAATTTTATTCAATTCATACTATTTAGTTAAAAAAATTGCAATGATTTATATTATGTATTTTTCTTCTTTTAAACAGGTATGAGATGCTGATGAATGATCTCAAAGAAGAAGTCAATTCTACATCTTCCTATCAATGAAGACTTCAGATACTTACACTGTCTCCTTTTACAATTACTAGAACCCAACAGTTTTTCAGTGCCACTAGGTACACTGTTGACAAAGCCAGACATTTGAAAGCTCAATTTGGTATTCTTCCAGAAGTTCGCAAGTACAGTAAAGGAAAAAAATTGACTGAAGAAACAATATCCAGAGTAAAGGCTTTCTCTGAAGATGAAGTCAGTCAGATATGTGCAGGGAAACCTGACTGTCAGTATAAGAAATAAAGATGGTGAAAAGGAGTACAAACAAAAATGTCTCTTACTTGGTAATTTGAAAGAACTGTATGCAAAACAGGGTTGGTGATTTTTTTTTTTTTTTAAATAAAAAAAATCTGATTTATTTTGATTTTTTCCTCCATGTTCAAGATACACTGAAACAAGTCAAAGAAGATCCTTTTCATTCCTATAAGTTCCTGTAGCATTGATCACATGAAGTAATTGAAGCAAACTATTGTATTAGCTATTTAAACAGCTAAGTTGTCTTTGAGGTTGGATAAGAAATTGCACCTTTGCAATATGTGGAAGGTGCCAGTTTGTGAATATATCTAAGATTTATTCTAGGCCTAGAGTGCAATAGCTGTTGCATTGAGCACTGTGAGAGTACAAGTAAACCAAGGGTGACACTTGGGTTAGGCTAACAGTTAAAAGAGGATTCTTACAATATTACGATAATTTATATAGCTACTTGTATATGAAATGATAATGATGTTATACATCTCCATTTTTCTTTTCTTATTTTTATAATATAGATCCAATTTCTAATTAGGATAAAATGACAATATCTTCAAAAAAAAAAAAAAAATGTTTTTGCTATACATTTAATAAGCTATGGTACAATACTGTATAAAATCAATTTATTTAATTTGAGCTGCAAAAGCTGCAAAATTAGTATTCCTTTTCAAAACTTTCAATCAGCATTCAGGCATAAGAGCTATACTGTATTTTTCATTTGTAATTTAGAAACACTGTATATATATTTTTTTTATTTAAGTTTTAACTCCATAATTCTTTTCTTTGGGTCAGCAAATTAAATTATCATTGACCAAATGACCTTGAATAATTTTGAATAACCTTTAATAATAATAAAATAAATACATTCATTTCAAATTACAATGACATGAATAATTGACATGAATAATACCTTAAATGTCATCTAGAAATGAAATATGTTTTTTATCAAATCAGTGGAATAAAAATTTAAATTAATTATTGATGCTTTAGAAGTAATAAACGTGTTCTACAAATGTTTATTCACTTTAGGCCAGTGGCTATTATGATTTCAATTAATGTTTAAAAAAAAAAGGTTAACACAGATATCTTAATTTGTCACAATAATCAGTAGAGCTATAAATAAATTCTATAACCTTGTTTTATTGAAAAATAAACAGCAACATTCATTACCATTCTTTATGTATTACTATACTGTAGTGTATTGTTTTTAAGTTGTCCCATGAGACATTCAAACTCTCAGTAAAAGTCAGAGAGGTCACCATAGTTGTCTTTTGGGGTTTTGTATGTTCATTACTTTGAGAGACAAATCATGTATAATTTCATTCTTATTCATGTAATTTCTAAGTAATTCTATTGCCACAGAATAAGAAGTACCTATGGCTGGCAGTGATTCCACTAATCTGAAGGCAGGGCCTAAATAACTAAATTTATCAACATCTGTAATATAGTTTTTATTACCTATAAGGCTCTTAAATTTTTCAATAAAAGATTGAAATTTGGCTTTGTCATCCTCAAAAATGGGTACTTCAAGTGTGGGCAATTTTGATTTTAGTTCATTGCCCTCAGCCACATTGGGAGAGCTAAGTGAAGCATGTCAGATAGCTTCTAAGAAGCTTTCATTGGTACTCTAAGGTCTGTTTTTTGTTTTCTTGATCTGAGTTTTTTTATCCTTTTGTCCATGTCTTCCATAATTGTTGTTAGTGTTAAAGTTCTGAGTTTAATTTTATGAGGTTAGAGAGTTTTATGAGCGAGTTAAATTGCTGTAATAAATTTTTATATAACCTACATCACAGGTTGAATTAAAAATTGAGTCATTCCAGCTCAACTGGTACAGATTTCAGAAAGTTGGTCGGGTGACCATCTCCGATTTTCTTCAAATTTTCAGGGTTGATTCATACACCATTCAATAGCTTAAATCTAAAAATTTAGCTTCCTCTGTCAAAAACATTTAATTTTATGGTCGCTTAAATGGCCCCCACCTTTGACAAAAAATGCCCATGTTGGGCTTGATCGGCCAACGCCTTCATTTTGAGAGGCCTTGAAAAGTGTCTTCTAATAGGAGTAGAAGCTTCAAATTTGTCATGCCAATACAACTTCTGGTGGGCTTTTCAATTTTGCAAGCTAAAAGGCTGTGGAACAAATAGTTATTAAACATGGCTCCATTTTGAAGCTTGCATCAATTCCTCCCACTTTTACGACTCTACCATTTTCAAAAGTTTTAGTTCTACATCAATCACAGCTGTTTTAATACGCCTAATAGTCTCTATGGGTTGTAAATTTATGAGTGAAATAAAAAAATAGCCAAAAAAGGATTTATTTTTATTTTTTAAAATTTCCAAAAGTTGATATTTTCACAAAATTTGCAAAATTAACATCAACTTTGGGGCTTAATATAAAGGTGTCCGAAATTAGTCAGGGAGTTGATACTTCTAGTAAAGATACATATGTGTACAAAAACATATATTAAGGAATAGATCTCAACTCCTTCATAGAGTTTTGGCTATTCAAAGAAAAGTACTTTTTGAAAAAAATTCTGAATTTTTTTCAAAATTTTGAAATGTTTAAATTTCTTTTTACAACATTGAATTGTAATTTTACTTCCATTTTATTACTTGGTAAGTTAATTCACAAATGTTAAATTATCTAAAGTTTTACTCATAAAAAAGACATAATACATACCTAGATTACTACTACATTTGCAGTTAACACAACAGATGGACCAGCTTGTAGGCTCAATACTTGGATCTACCTAAGTAAATCATGTAGAACCGTGTTCTACTGCTCTTTAAGCACTTCCTAGTAATTTAAATTATGCAGTTAGTACAGATAAACTAGCAGTAACCACCATTTTCAGTACAAAACCTTAAATTTAAGTAGCTTTGTTGTATTACTTCCCTTAATACAAGTGTACAGTACTTAGCTATATACAATAATGAATTCCTGAGTTTTTAAGCATGTGAATTATTGGCTATAAGTTCATATTCTTTTTTTAATATGTGTTGTTTTATGTAAATTCGTATGTAAACTTATATATAGCTAATAACTCTTATGTTTAGACACTGACTCAGGAATTTATTATTGTACTCAGGCTTTAAGTCTGATTGTCTTCAACACTCCATGGCCTCACAGCCATAAATTGGCAATTTATTATTCAGCTTGATACAGGTCTGTAGTTACTTAGGCTTTTTTTAAATACTCCTCAATTTTAGATAAACAATCATTTGATAACTTGTACTGTCTCCCCATTTTCCCAGCAACTGTAGGTGGTTCAATTGAACACAACATGTTGGAATGGAATCCAGCAAATGTCCTCTTGTTCAGGCCATTTAAAAGGATTCTTTTTCATGAAATTTACTAATAGATCCTTCTCAGTATCACACACTTCAACTATGTTTCCAACAAACCAGTCACCTTCATAGAAACAGGCCACATATGTACCAGGTTTATATTGGTAAGCCACATTTTCTTGTGTAGCATTGAGGAAGGAAAGTTGTACGTTAAAGAAATTTTCATCACTAGAAATTTTGTACAGTTTAATGCCTGTTGATGAAGGTCTAAAGCAGTGATATGAATGGGTTCCTGGGATTGTCTTAATTAAGGAATACCTTTTTTCTAACTCAAATAAATTAGCATTTTCCTCAATTTTAGCTGAATCAATGTACAGAAATTGTATACCATTAATATTAGATTTGCACCAATCGAACATCTCTTTTGGATTGGTGATGTGACCTTTACTTGTTGCTTGTAGACTTGCCCGGACAACTAACCTTTTGACGGTGCCACCAACACCATCACAGGGGCTCTTTCTGTGAGAGGTGGCAAAAAAGTTCCATTCACATGTTAGTTGGAAATCTTTTTCATGTAACACTGAATTAATGATGTTTATATAGTTTTTATATTGACTTGCTGCGCCATCGCTAAAGTAACAAATATGTTTTAGTTTAGGATTCTGACTTTTAAGTAATTTCAAGGCTTCACATAAAAACGAATGAACTGCAGTTGTGTTGTGTGTAAGTGAATCTGATATTACACAAAAATTTGTAACTTTTAGTTCACCATCAACTTTTGAATAGCAGACTACCAGATGCAAGGTAGCCTGGGTATTGTCCCAGTGATGCCCTTGTACGGCATCCTGAATTATAAAACTATAGTTTTCAGAGAAGTCAACAAGCACTAATGCTGTAGAATCATTGAGGTTTTCTTTACAGTCGGACAAATATTTTGATTGGGCTTTTGCTATGAAATGGTGTATTCAACTTTTTTGCACTTTCACACGTCTTCTACTACATTCGAAACACTTTTTGTCATTGTGACCAGTTGGGTATGGTCTGTATGAAGCCACTGCTTAAAGGAAACCTCATCATCCATGTCATAATCATTGTTTTAAAAAATGGTAAGAAGCCAATCCCGTAATTCATTTAAACCAGGACATGTTTTGCAGTTATTAATCATGCAGTTTCTGGTTTCAGTGTTGCAGACTATTTTCCCTAGTAACTCTCTTAATTCTACTTTGACGGGGAGTGATTCACATAAAAGTTTAAAGTTCTGGTGTATTTCACAAATGCATACATTGTGTGATCCTTTACTCCCCACACCCATACACCATTTTGGTCTCAGTTCAAAAAACTTTGATTTGGAGATTTTGTCATTTGGATATTTATTTTTGTAAAGCATATATAATTCTCTGATATTTGTCAACAACAGTATTTTCTGCTTGTGAACCTTCCCTTGTGGTGTTTTTATTGATTTGTAGTCTTTTTTACCAGGGCATTCTCTAGTATATTCATTGTTTTGGAAAAATTCTATCACTCTTTCCTTTATTTCATCGCTTATACCCTTGCTACTCTTTTTATTTCTCATTATAGGAAGGATACCTTCTTTTCTCTTTAGGCCCTCACAGCATTAACCATTCTAGCTGACACTTCAATTCTTTCATAATTCTTTCTCTGGACCAGGTTTTACCAATTGGAAGGAGTGTTAGAATTTGTATCTTTTCTTGTCTGGTACTAGTTTTACACTTTTCTTTCAGTTCCTCTATCATATGCTGTTAACACTTTTCTTCCTCACTCTCTATAGGTTTCTCCGCTTCCTCATCCAAAATGCTAGGCTTCATATGAAGTACTTTTGACAGCTTTGATTTTGTTGATGTTTCAATTTGCTTTAGTTTCCTTTTCGCATAAAACTTTCAATCTCTTGCTCTTACATACTTAATGGGTGAGCATTCTAGTGAACCTAACGTTTCATCAAATGTCTCCTTAACTATTTCTTCTGGAACATATTCATCACTACCTGAGTCTTTTTCATCTTCAATCGTCTTGGCTCTAGAGAAGCATGTTGAGCAAAGTTTCTGTCCTGGTATCAGATTCAGTCTCGTTGCTATATCTTTGTCAATAATTTGTAGTGATTCTGCAAATAAAGTAGGGTAATGTAAACTCTAAACACATTGGAAAATAATTTTAAAACCTCAACATTTGGTTATAGGCTATTCGTATAAAATATTCAAAATATATGCATTTAGTAGCACAGTACCCTATTAAAATTAAATAGCTAATTTAGGTTACAATTTACAATATAAACTTCTTTATGAAATATAAATATATTAGTACCTATATTTACTTGTTATCTTCTTTTGATGATTTCTCCATGGATCTTGGCAGCTACGTTGCATTTGTTGGTAATGCATTCCAAACATTTTTTCATGGTGGTAGCATTAGTGATGTTAAAAAACCGTTTTTTTTATGTCCATGTTCCTTTTTTTTGTTTTTTTTTCTTTTTTTTAATAATTAATATAGATATTGCCAATTTAATTATAAGGTATACTTTTGCAATGATATATATTATAAAAATAAATAAATAAATAATAAAATAGGCCATATGGTACCAGTATAGAATGGCCTTTTCAGCCTATTTACAGAAAAAAACTGGCCTCTTTCTTGAACTGAAAGTCTTGTATCTTGAGATCCGTTAAACTTGCGAGAACACTGGCTGGGTGCTGACTGCCCATTGTCCAACCTTTCCAGGACTCTCCCATCCATGCCTCGGATTTTGAATCTCCCACTTAACTATCCTTTAGACCCGCGATGACATATTTTCCCCCCCAAGACCATCCATATATATATATACACACACACCCATATATATATATACCAATATATACACATATTTATATCTATTATATACCCCATACATACGCATACATCCAGAATTCCAGATACATACGCACGCATACTCACATATATACCTACACAAACTCATACACCTCTATTTCGCCCTTTCATTACCTCCGAAATCATTTAGCACATACAGTAATATCCATACAGCCAAAAGAAACTGATTAAGCACAGAGCAGCAAAGCTAGTATTTATATCCCAAAATGCAAAATTCCAAGAAAGTGAAGTAAAACATGGTGCTACATTGGCTTCGCCAACATCCAAATCTGCAATAAGTACCAGTACCTGTGATATTGAAACTATATGCTCTAATCAATCTAGTGATAATGATTCTTCAATGGAAATAGAATCAGATAATGAAAGTTAAACAGCATTAGGTTAACACAAAGGTTAAAGAAAGAGATGAATATTTTTATTTTTTTTATTTTTCTATTTGGAATATATATATACGGTATATATAATATATATAGGGTGAACCAAATGTAGGTGGACAGTAAATGATAACGTTTATTTTGAGAATACATATTTAATTATTTTGTATACTATAATACAAAATAAAATTTAAATAAATTTAGTTATAATATTTAATATAATAAAACACAAACACCATAGTTATAATGAACACCATAGTTATAATATAATATAACACAAACCGTATTCAACCTACTGTCCACCTACTTTTGGTTCACCGTGTATATATATATATATATATATATATATATATATATATATATATATATATATATATATATATACACACTGGTATTCTTGCCAATCACAATTATATATATTGTTTTATACCAGTATTATGTATTTTTTATTATGTATATTATACCAGTACCTGTGATATTGAAACTAGCATATATGCTCTACCCAATCTAGTGATGATTCTTCCATGGAAATGAAGGTTAAACAACATTAGGTTAACAAAAAGGTTCAAAAAAAGTGAAATATTTTCCTTTTCTATCTGGAATATACAGGGTGTCCCAGGAGGAAATGTCAAGAATGCACCATTTCACTCCTAGGGTATTTCTAAGTAGAAAGTATTATATCGATATGGGTCTGATTCCCAACCATTACCGAGATACAGGCCTCTACATTTGGGTAATTAAAACATAATAAAAAGGCAATCTTAGATACTATTTAATGACACTTGTGGTTTACACAAAGTACAAACATACAATACACTATTGCACTTATTGCAGAATGATTTCAAAGTGACCCCCTCCTCCTTCAATGCACGTGGCGAGCCTCCGATCCATCGAGTCTTGCCAAGGAAAATGCGGAAGTTCATTTCTGAGGTTTATGAATGCATCCAGCCAGCATGGCTTGAAATGTTGCTTGAGCACTGCACCTCCACATTTGCAGAGTACACAACACACCCTGAAAAGAAACGTGACTCAGTGAGCAGGTGTTAAGACGTACCTAAATAAATAATGTGAGGATCTGCACAGGTGCCAATGTATCATTAAATGTCAATGAATATTATCTAAGAGCGGCTTTTTATTATGTTTTAGCTACCCAAATGTAGAGGCCTGTATCTCGGTAACGGTTGGGAATCAGGCACATGTCGATATAATACTTTCTACTTAGAAATACCCAAAGAGTCAAATGGTGCATTCTTGACATTTCCTCCTGGGACACCCTATATACTGGTACTCTTGCCAATCACAATTATGTATATTGTTTGAAACGAGGAAGAATGTTTTATGTTCTAGTTAAAAAATATATATGGTATACATATAAAAAATTAGGGTTTGTTTTTCCTTTCTATTATATACTTTTTGTGTGATTCAATTTTTCTAAAAGATGACTATATATACTAGGTATAACCGTATAAGCATGGTAGTATAGTAAATTATAGGTAATACTAATATACTTATTAGATTAAAGGAAGAAAAATATGGAATGTTTAAAACAATAAAAAATAAAAAAAACAGACTACCTTCGTTTTAAACAAAAAAAACGACAAAAAAAACAAAAAAAAACGACAATAAAAAATGACTCACATCACTAGGTAGCATACAGTAGCACTATTTGGGTTGATTACAGTTGCTTTTGTTCTCCACAATAGCAGTTTCCTTGTTTCATCTGTCAGCTCATGTAAGGTATACATACCCACCTTCCTGGTGAGTCTGTGTTCATGACATGGATCATCCAAGTACAGTAAGCCCTCGATTTAACGGACTAATAGGGGGGAAGCAGTGTCCGCTAATGCCGAAAGTCCGTTAAATCGAATGTAACCTAGGGGGGGCCGTTTTTTACCATTTTTTATTATTTTTAATGTAAAAAAAAAGCTTTAATACAATATACAGTACTGTACAATATAAAATTAAATTATAATAAAGAATATGTAATATTTACTCACCTTTTTGACAGTGTAGTTGAAGAGTATTTTGCCATGACCATAGTGGTAGTAGTACAGTAGTCTTTATTCAGTATCTGAAGGTAGAGGTGAAGGGAAATCCTCAGCTTCAGATTCTTCTGAAATGTGCACAAATGGAGGCACTGGTGTCGTCTGTTCGCTTGTAGATGGTTGTGATGTACAAGCAGTTGGAGGTGAAATAGGAGTGGGAGTCAGTGAAGTTCGCTTAAAGAAAGCATCCAGCTTCAGTTGTTTGCCACTCTGATGATGTTTCTTAATTATGATCGCCCTGAACTGCCAAAAATGTTCATAGTAAGGGACAATTTCAGGGTCAGATGTCCCTATGTAGTGGATGGCGATGTCCATGAGATTCCTCAATTCAGACAGTCTAGGCCAGGGGTGGGGAACCTGTGGCCTTAAGGCCGCATGCGGCCTTCTGGGTCATCAAGTGCGACCTTCTGCAGCTTATCGAGATAAATCTTAATTTATATAAAAACCATGAATTCCAAGCAGTTATAATAATATATAACAGAATATAACTACTGAACTCTTACAAAATAGATACTAGCTAATGCTAAAGCATCGTGCCGAATGTAAAGTGAACGAAATATAACTAACTTTATAAATCATTCACACCCATATGTACAAAACACATGTAGACGTAAAAATAAGAAAAATGAACGCACCTTTATGAAATGATGTGTTATTTGCGCCAATTGCCCGCTTTCCCCAGTTAACAAAAATAATTAATGAAAATGAAGAGTATAACTGTGAATCTTTCAAAAAATACGAATCTGTTTTAGACTCATTAATCAACGAATACAATGAAAGATTCATTGATTTTGAAAAGCATGATCTCACCCTGAAACTAGCTTTTCAACCTCACTTAGTTGATGTATCAAAGGCACCAGAAGAGTTACAAATGGAGCTTATTGAGTTGTCTGAAGATAATATCCTGAAATCTCTGTTTGATAGTAAGGAAGATCCCGTTGAAATTTGGAGAAAGGCGGTAGAATACCCTCACCTTCGCGAACATGCTCACCGATTGATTTCGTGCTTTTCTACGACATACCATTGTGAATCCACATTCTCATACTTGACACAAATCAAGAATTCGTTGAGAACACAGATGACAGATGAGCATCTGGAGGACCAATTAAAACTTAAAACCTCCATGTTAGAACCTGATATCACAATGTTGTCTCACCAGAAGCAATCTCAAAGAAGTCATTAAATTATTAAAAAGGTAAGTGAATAAATTATTCATCTTAAAATGCATGTATACTCCCTGCTAGCTATTAATTTAAATAATATTAACAAAAGGTTTAAAATTACTGTAAAAAATAGTCACACTTATTGACTGCGGCCTCATTGAGGGTGGCAGTGGCAAATTTCAATGTGGCCTTCACACATAAAGAGGTTCCCCACCCCTGGTCTAGGCTGTGCTGGTGTAACTTGCTCTTCCTCAATGTCTTCTTCTTCTTCTTCCCCTGCCTTGCCATGTAGAACCTCATCCACAATTTCTTCTTCAGTGAGAACTTGGTAGCCAGGATCACCATCATTTTAAAGCCATTGCTGAACATCATCTTCAGTTGTTTCCCAGTTGCCAGCAATGGTGCGGCGTTTAAGATTTTTTAATTTTTTTTATTATTTTTAATTTTATTAAATTATTATTAATTAATGTACTATATTATTATTTGTCCGGTCAGTTAAATCCAAAATCCATTACATCGGGGTCCGTTAAATTGAGGGTTTACTGTACATACCAAAGCTGCACTTTGATTCTTGATTAGAATAAGCCATTATTACAGGCAGTAAAATTAAGTTAATTGCTCTAGTTAAATTTTCTGAAAATAAAAGATCATGATCTATAAAATAGGCCTGGACATTAATGATTAACCATCATGTTTTACATTTATAAGAATATACAAAGCGAAATGAGCTACCCAGAGCCCTTCGAGTCGCTGGTTCTTTTGACAGACATATTAAATTTCTTGTATGTTTTAGACTTATTTACATATTATTACAATTGTAAATCAACTTAAGTAATAAAATGGAAGTAAAATTACAATTCAATGTCATAAATAGAAATTTAAAAATTTACAAATTTTGCAAAAATTTGAGATTTTTCACAAAAGCACTTTTCTTTGAATCACCAAAACTATATGAAGGAGTTGAGTTGAGATCTATTCCTTAATATATGTTTTTTTACACATATGTATCTTTCTTTACTAGAAGTATCAACTCTCTGACTAATTTCGACACCTTTATATTAAGCCCCAAAGTTGATGTTAATTTTGCAAATTTTGTGAAAATATCAACTTTTGGAAATTTTTAAAAATAGAAATAAATCCTTTTTTGGTTATTTTTTTATTTCACTCATAAATTTACAACCCATAGAGACTATTAGGAGTATTAAAACAGCTGTGATTGATGTAGAACTAAAACTTTTGAAAATGGTAGTCGTAAAAGTGGGAGGAATTGATGCAAGCTTCAAAATGGAGCCATATTTAAGCCCTTGTAACTTAGAAACTCTTTGTTCCACAGCCTTTTTGCTTGCAAAATTGAAAAGCCCACCAGAAGTTGTATTGGCATGACAAATTTGAAGCTTCTACTTCTATTAGAAGACACTTTTCAAAGCCTCTCAAAATAAAGGCATTGGCCAATCAAGCCCAACATGGGCATTTTTTGTCGAAGGTGGGGACCATTTAAGCAACCATAAAATTAAAAGTTTTTGACTGAGGAAGGTAAAATTTTAGATTTAAGCTATTGAATGGTGTATGAATCAACCCTGAAAATTTGAAGAAAATCGGAGATGGTCACCCGACCACCCCTGTACCAATTGAGCTGGAATGACCCAATTTACAATGGTTTTAGTTAGGATAGGCCTTGAGTGTAAAGAGTAATGTGTTAATATAAATTTTAGAGGGATTGTTTCCCCACATACATGGGCCACCATTTGAAAAAACTATATAGGGCTATGGGTTGATTGCCTGTTACCCTCATCTGTTGGAAATTTCTAGCAGATTTCAGTGGAGTTAATGACAAAAACCTAAATTTTTTCATTAAAGAATTACCAGTATGTAGGGGTGCACCAGATATGAATTTTTCATATCCAGCCGGATACCGGATATGGCATTATTTTTATACTCATATGGCTATGTTTTGTATTAGGGGCAAGTGCCCCCCCAAAAGATAAATAATAATTTAAGTATATTCAGATGTTTAATTGTTTTGTTCTCTTTCAGGTTCTTGTATTGTATTAAACTATTAAGTATTAATCATGACAAGTTTTGTGTGGTCACTGTATACAATAAATGATCCTAGCAATATCACTGCAAAGTGTAATATTTGCCAAAAGATTATCAAACGTGGGATGGAGAAAGGTAGCCGAAAGTCTTTTAGCACACCTCTTCATAATCATTTGAAGATTACATCACCCAAGAGTATGCTGAAGCCAAAAATGAAAATGACAAAAAAAGAATAGCTGCGACTGAATCAAAGAAAATAGGCATAGATAGAATACGGGCTAGACCATCAACTTCTACTGGTAGTACTCTGAAAGAAAAGAAAATGGACCAAATGAGTAAGCAGATCTCAATAGAGGAAAGCTTTTCATCTAAAAAAAATATGGGACATCAATGACTCTAGGTTTGTGATGATTCACCAAAAAATTGGCATGATGATGGCTTTGGACAACCAGCCATTTACTTTAGTTGAAGATGATGGTTTTATTGATCTAATGGCCTACCTTCAACCCAGATATCTCTTACCAAGCAGAAGGTACTTCTCTGATACTATAATTCCTCATCTTTATAATGATTTAAAGTCTAAAATTGCTCAGAAGCTGGAAGAAGTAAAGCATGTCAGCTTTTCTTCAGATATATGGACATGCACAACCTCTCAAGAAAGTTTTATATCATTATCACGTCACTGGATAGGTAAAGATTTTGAAAGATATGATGCTGTGCTGCATGCCTCTCATTTCTCAGGGTCACATACTGGCAAGAATATATCTGAAAAGTTTTGCTCTATGTGGGATCTTGATGCAAATAAGAGGAATTTATTGGTGAGGGATGGAACTAGTAATATGGCTCTTGGTAGTGACCTGGCTGAAATACCTTCAATACACTGCAGCATTTATTTACTCTAACTGGTTATTAGTGAGTCAATTATGGTTCAGAGGAGTGTAATCGATATCCTTGCAAAAAGTCACCACCTTGCAACTCACTTTAATCATTCTCCTTTGCCTGTAACAATTTCAAACACATTCAAGTGCAGCAAAATCTTGAGCCTCTCCTATTGGTTCAAGATGTCCCAACATGTTGGAACAATGCATAATTGATGCTAGAAAGATTATATAAATTAAAAATTCCAGTGCAACTGTATTTGGCTGATCATAGTGAATTACCTACCATCACATCCTTCAAGTGGACACTGATACGAAATCTCCTTAAAATATTAAAACCATTCTTCCAACTAACTCAGGAAATGAGTTCGGAAAAATCAACTTTGTCTCCCGTAATCCCAAGCATTTGTATTTTACAAAGATTTCTTTCAAAGATTGGCCATGATGAGCAAGGTGTTCAAATGACAGAGAGAATTCCTGACTTCTCTTCAAGCGTGTTTCTTGTCAGAGAGTAATGATGGGAAGTCTTTGAACATAATGAAAAACAGGGCTCATGTGACTGCGACTGCAATAGATCCACAGTATAAGTTATCTTTCTTTCAACAAGATCAAAAAGAGCATGCTAAATCCTGGCTGATTAAAGAAGTCATAGGTATTGAAAATGACGAAGGTGGTAATGATTCTAATGATGAAAGTGAAGGTAATGAAGGTGGAAGCGAAAGAAGCTCAAATTCCAGTTCTCCTATGCGATAGAGGAAAGACAAAGAGGACATTCTTGAAGCATGTTTTATGGAGATCACAAAAGGAGAGCAATCTGGGGAAGTAAGTTACAAGAGAAGAAAGGTTGAAAAAAAGACTGCTCTGTTCTACTGATTGCAGGGGAGTTAAATCAATATGTATCTGAACCTCTTGTAGATAGGAAACGCTGTCCAGTTCAAATTTGGAAGCAGGAGGACCAATTTCCTCTCATTAAAATTATTGTTTCAAAGCTTTTCTGCACACCCACATCCTCTGTATTTTCAGAGAGAATGTCTTCTGAATATGGAAACATCTATGAAGCAAGACAATCCTGAAAATTGCTTAAGAGGAGAAATGCTCTCATTTCTGCACCACAACAGAAAAAAGTTCTAAATCACTGTTGTTGAGTTTTTTTTATTCTGGCTGAATGGCGGCATCTGACCTACACAATACTGCCCTCCATTCAATGATTTCATTCCAGGCATTTTATATTGTATTCAATGTATTGTTTTACATTTGTCAAGCTTGGAATGTTTTGTATTGTTTTGAAAATAAAGGAAAAAAAGGAGAAAAAAGAATGGAAAGCAAGTGCAGGGGTCTAGCAATATTTTACTCTTTAAAAAATTTAATGCCTAGACATTTTTATAAAAAGCTCTGATTATATTAATAGAACTGTTAAGTATGCAGTTCCACGGGAAGGCTGAAGCTACTTTCGTTATTCATTCATTCGGCATTGAAATAGTTTAAGGAAAAAAGTATATAATCTGATTTAAAAACTCAACGTTCATTGAAAAAAAACAATCAGAGAGGCTATTTTAAATATTTAAATATAAAGATCATAAGATCATGGGGGTGCTGCAGTTCCATAGTGCCTACCTGCGAGCCGCTCCTGATCCAAATACCATACCCAGTATTACTGATATAAAAGCAGAAGTGATTGAGTTTGCTACCACTCAACTTGAAGAACATCAACCTCATGACAATTACAAAGAATTGCTGGAACTGACAATCATTTTCCTTGGTGGAGTACCAAAGAGAGGAGTTTCATTCACCGAGCAAGATGGATGGCAAAAGTCATTTATGCCATGAAAATTTGGTTGTTTAAAACATAATTTAAATTAACGCCCAGAGAAGAAAAAGGCCTTAGAGATATCTGCCTCTTTGCTGTACACATATATATTAAATCCTGGTTTACAGCCTCAGTTTCAGTTCTCACTCATCTCGATTTAGAGATATTGAAGAAACTGCAACTGTACAAACTAAAAGATGAATGCATTGCAACTGTTGCCCTGAAGAAAATGATGAATCATTTATGGTATCTTTCAGAGGAGTTAATAGCATTTGCTTTCTTTGATGATGGCATGCTACACCAAACTAAAAACTGAATGAAGCAAGCATTGCAAAACAGCGCCAAACCAAATCCAGAGAAAAAAGCGGTTATTGACCCTGAAGTTATTGAAAACAGAGAACTGGAAGACTTTGTTAGTGCAAATACAAAAGAATTTTTTAATAGACTTGGTTTACCATCAACATTTCTTAATAAGAACTCTGAAGAGTGGAATGAAGATGACTGCTACAACAACGTAAAACAAGTCATAAGAAAAATTCATGTTGTTAATGACTGCAGAAAGAGGAGTTAGATTAGTCGATGAATACAACAAACTAATCACAAATGATGAAGAACAGAAACAGTATCTCCTCCAAGTGGTAAAGAAATATAGAGCTGCTCTTCCAAATAAAAACAAGACAATATCATCATTAAGAAATTAACAGTAAAATATAATGAACAACAGGTTATTATTATTACAGAAGAACCGTCAATTTGAAAATGTAGAATGGTTATGATAGGCTTACCGGAGAACTTCCACTTAAAAAAAAAGGTAACACTGTATGCTTTATCTCAAGGGTGGTGTGGAAACAGCATACGGTATATTTCTTATTTTATGTCTGATTTTCAATTTATGGTAGCGACCCCTAAAAATTAATTTTTTTAATTCAAAATTTGCATGCATTACTTTTTTACCAAATTAAACATAATCAGAGGGTGGCCTGAAAAAAAAAAAAAATCCAAAAAAATTTTTTCTGACAATTTTTTAATCACCCTAATATATATATATATGATGAATAAAACCACGAAGGGAAAAGAAACACAAAGGGGTGCTCAAGCGCTTTCGTCTAATGACATCCTCAGGAACACTGGAGTGAAAGGACAGATCAAGGCAATATATAGGTTACAAAAATAAACATACATACATATACATATTCATATACATATACATATATATACACATACACATATACATACATATACATATATATAGTAAGCATAGAAAAAATTGTGGGAGGAGCAAACAACATTTGTATGGAAAATTGACACTTATAGCACTTCGGCCGACATTCAATATAAATTCAAATGGCTTGTTTATGAAACAGGTCACAAAAGAATAAAGAAATAAAAATAAATATAAATATAAATTGAGAAAAAATTAATTACAAAATAGTGCCTTAGTGATATATATGTCACAGCCTAAATAACCATAAAGAAATAAACCGACAAATAAAAAACCACAAATATATATACATATATATACATACATATATATATATATATATATATATATATATATATATATATATACACACACACATATATATATATATATACATATATACACATACACACACATACACATATATAAAGTAAGTAAAGAAAAAAAAATTGTGGGAGGATAAACACATTTGTATGGCAAAAAGACACTTTTAGCACTTTGGCCGACCTTCAATATAAATTCAAATGGCTTGTTTATGGAACAGGTCACAAAAGAATAAAGAAATAAAAATATAAATATAAATATTGGAAGAAAAAAAAAATTAAAAATTACAAAATAATGCCTTAGTGATATAGTATATGTCAGCCTAATTTCCTAAATAACCATAAAGAAATAAACCAACAGATAAAAAAACAAAAATTGTAAGTGGAGTCTACAAATTCAAGCTCAAAAGGGAAGTTTACAATCAATTTAATAGATGATGCCAAATTGATATATATGTCACAAAGAAATAAAGAAATAAACCAAAAAAAAATAAATAAAAAATTAAAAAATAATAAAAAATAATAATAATAAATTGAAAAATAAATTTTAAGAGAGAGACACCAATTTATAAGGGAAAGATTACCAAAGGTTTTTTAGTTATTGTCTGAATCATGCATATTATGGTCACAAACGAATAAAAAAGTACAAGTAAATATAAATTGGAAAACAAAATGCCTAGATGATATATAAAGAACCATAAAAATATATACAACATATATATGGTATATATACGGAATATAAACGCAATATATACAGAATATATATATATATATATATATATATATATGCATAAGGGAAAAAATTACCAAAGATTTGTTTTTATAATTATTGTCTGAAAAAATGGTAGGTCGCAAAAGAATAAAGAAATAAAAATAAATATAAATTGAAAAAATTACAAATAATACAACTACACATGTATACCCGCATAACCAAATATATATACATATACGTACATATATACAAACACACAAGGTAAGGTACATACACATATATACGTATACATATACACAAACATACATACATACATACATACATACATATACACACATATACATACACACACATTTAACTGCAATGACCACGCACATACTCACATACACATACATACACGCATACAGCAAAAAATTGAAAAATAAAATTGTAAGAGAAACCTACAGATTTATAAGGAAACAAAGACAAAAACAAATTTTTACCAAAGATTTAACAACCTGCCCTTTTTGTTTAAATCCATTCTGAAGGAATTCAGAGCAACGGGATCGAGTTGAAACAGACCTTTACTCATGTTAAGGTTATTTGTAAGTTGAATTATAGCCGACTCAAGAATATTTCTATTAACAATGTTGCTAGAGTGAAACAAAACTGAAGCATTATTCCAATCAATAAAACAAATCTTTGGTAATTTTTTCCCTTATGCATATATATATATATATATATTATTCTGTATATATTGCGTTTATATTCCGTATATATACCGTATATATGTTGTATATATTTTTATGGTTCTTTATATATCATCTAGGCATTTTGTTTTCCAATTTATATTTACTTGTACTTTTTTATTCGTTTGTGACCATAATATGCATGATTCAGACAATAACTAAAAAAACCTTTGGTAATCTTTCCCTTATAAATTGGTCTCTCTCTCTTAAAATTTATTTTTCAATTTATTATTATTTTTTATTATTTTTTAATTTTTTATTTATTTTTTTTGGTTTATTTCTTTATTTCTTTGTAACATATATATCAATTTGGCATCATCTATTAAATTGATTGTAAACTTCCCTTTTGAGCTTGAATTTGTAGACTCCACTTACAATTTTTGTTTTTTTATCTGTTGGTTTATTTCTTTATGGTTATTTAGGAAATTAGGCTGACATATACTATATCACTAAGGCATTATTTTGTAATTTTTAATTTTTTTTTTTTCTTCCAATATTTATATTTATATTTTTATTTCTTTATTCTTTTGTGACCTGTTCCATAAACAAGTCATTTGAATTTATATTGAAGGTCGGCCAAAGTGCTAAAAGTGTCTTTTTCCCATACAAATGTGTTTATCCTCCCACAATTTTTTTTTCTTTACTTACTTTATATATGTATATGTGTATGTATGTGTATGTGTGTGTATGTGTATATATATATATATGTGTGTATATATATATATATATGTATATATATTTGTGGTTTTTTATTTGTCGGTATATTTCTTTATGGTTATTTAGGCTGTGACATATATATCACTAAGGCACTATTTTGTAATTAATTTTTTCTCAATTTATATTTATATTTATTTTTATTTCTTTATTCTTTTGTGACCTGTTTCATAAACAAGCCATTTGAATTTATATTGAATGTCAGCCAAAGTGCTATAAGTGTCAATTTTCCATACAAATGTTGTTTGCTCCTCCCACAATTTTTTCTATGCTTACTATATATATGTATATGTATGTATATGTGTATGTGTATTATATATATATATATATATATATATAATATATATATATATATTATATATATATATATATATATATATATGTATATATATGTATGTTTATTTTTGTAACCTATATATTGCCTTGATCTGTCCTTTCACTCCAGTGTTCCTGAGGATGTCATTAGACGAAAGCGCTTGAGCACCCCTTTGTTTTTTTCCCTTCGTGGTTTTATTCATCATAAATATTTTTCATGTGTCACTTTCATGAAATAATTTTTCATATATATATATAACCTAACCTTCACTAAAATGAACATAACCTAACATACCAGTTGTTAGTACAGTGGAACCTCAATATACGAACTTAATCCGTTCCTGAGGGTTGTTCTGATATCGAATTGTTCGTATATTGAATCAATTTTTCCCATAAGAAATAATGTAAATTGGATTAATCCGTTCCAGACCCCCAAAAGTTACCCCTTACGAAACATTTTTAAGTCAAAATATTGGTTAATTAAACCTGTAAAATAAGACTTACATGCATAAAATCATACATGAAACCTGTAACAACAATAAATAATGCAGTTATACAAATAAATGAAAATTTAACCTGAACTTTACCTTTGCTGAGGAGTGATGATGGCCTAAGTGGAAGCTGGAAAGGAAGGTGGGGTGGAGGAGGGAGATTATTGTTTGGAAGGGGAGTCACCTTCCAAAAACATCAGATAACTCCCCTCCCAAACGCTGGCTAGAGAGAAACTGACCAGCTTCTTTCGGTTCGGATATGAGGGAATGGTTCGTATACAAGGACAATTTTTTCTCGAAAAAGTTGTTCGTATACCGATTTGTTCGAATAGAGATGCGTTCGTATATTGAGGTTCCACTGTACATATGATTTGATGAATTTAAAAAAACTAGTATTCATTTTAGTGAAGGTTAGGTTAGGTTCATTTTAGTGAAGGTTAGGTTAGGTTCATTTTAGTGAAGGTAGGTAGGTTCAGGTTTTTAGTGAAGGTTAGGTTAGGTTCATTTTAGTGAAGGTTAGGTTAGGTTCATTTTAGTGAAGGTTAGGTTAGGTTCATTTTAGTGAAGGTTAGGTTAGGTTCATTTTAGTGAAGGTTAGGTTAGGTTCATTTTAGTGAAGGTTAGGTTAGGTTCATTTTAGTGAAGGTTAGGTTAGGTTCATTTTAGTGAAGGTTAGGTTAGGTTCATTTTAGTGAAGGTTAGGTTAGGTTCATTTTAGTGAAGGTTAGGTTAGGTTCATTTTAGTGAAGGTTAGGTTAGGTTCATTTTAGTGAAGGTTAGGTTAGGTTCATTTTAGTGAAGGTTAGGTTAGGTTCATTTTAGTGAAGGTTAGGTTAGGTTCATTTTAGTGAAGGTTAGGTTAGGTTCATTTTAGTGAAGGTTAGGTTAGGTTCATTTTAGTGAAGGTTAGGTTAGGTTCATTTTAGTGAAGGTTAGGTTAGGTTCATTTTAGTGAAGGTTAGGTTAGGTTCATTTTAGTGAAGGTTAGGTTAGGTTCATTTTAGTGAAGGTTAGGTTAGGTTCATTTTAGTGAAGAAAATTAGTTGATCTTGTGTTTTTGTGCTTTATTCATATTTCCCATGCTTTCACTTCGAAATATGAATTTTTTCAAAAAAATTTAAATTGAAAAATTTTCATACTTTGAAGTGATTGCACAAGAAATGATGGTCAATTATGAATAGAACACACAAAAACACACAAGATTAACTATATGATTTGATTAAGTTTAAAAAAAACTGGACCTTGTGCTTTTAAAAAATAAGGGGAAAATATCAATTTTTTTCACTTTAACAATTTCTTGATATTTTCCAAGAAACTCTGGTTAACATCTTTTCTCTGGTATAGTTGCACTTCTCAAACCGCAGTTCTTTCAAAGCTATAGATGTGTGTGATGGGTACAAATTACAGCACTTGCAATTAATTCAAAAAGTTCTGAATAATGATGCTGAAGCAATTGAAATATTCAGCAATCATGGTGTTCTCCCCCATTGTTGAAAGTGGCCAGTGTGTTGTAAGCCTATGTCGTACAGTTTTGATAAAAAAAAGCTTTTGTCTGCTATCAGAAATTACATTTAATAACAAAAAAAGTGGATGTACAGAATGCTGCATATTTTGTGGAAGTATTTCTCTCTAAATCCATGTGGTTTGAGAATACCAAAATGTATCCCAGTGTAAATTTACTTTTTATAAACACATTCTTGTGAAAATTTTTTAGTCAAAAGTACTGAGAGGATTTTTTAAAATTGAATTCACAAACTGTTGTGGACTGAAAATCATTTTGCTCTGAAGTTTGTATCAACTGGGTTAATAATCAAGAACCAATTGGGGGTCCAGGTATTATTGTGGAAATTGATGGGAGCAAATTTGGTAAATCTAAATACAATCGGGGATGTTGTAGGGGTTTTAACAAATTGGTTGATTCGACTTAATGAAACTAAATATTCTAATGGTTATTGTTTTATTTCCAGCCACTTAACTCTAGCAGCCTCTTATTAGGAACTTATAAAAAGCTAATAATAGAATGACAAAAAGAAGACAAGAACACATATCAAGCCAGACAAGGGGCATTCCAGGACAATCACCCAAAAATTAAAAAAATGTCACCACTTCAACCCAGATTTTAATGAAAATTGACATATGGGGTTCTTCCGGGTGCTGATTTCACTGGATCAAATAAAAAAGTCCTATAACCCATAGTTTTTGAGATATGGGCCCCACTTTACCACCTAACTTTAATGGGCAATAACTCCCAAACATCTTACCGTAGACCTATAAAACTATAGATTTTTAGAACCAGCAGGAAGAGATCTATTAAATGATACTACATTCAAATGTGTAGAACAATAATGAAATTCCCCCCCCCCCCCCCCCTTTTTAATTTTTATTTTATTAAACTTCCATTAATTGCTAAAAGATACAAACAATAAAAAATGTGGGTATCAAGTTGCAAGATATTTTAAAAATTATTGAAAAAATATGTACATAGACATTTGTACATTGAAATTTTGACATTTTTACACAGACTAAAATAGAGAACTACAAATGATATATTTATATCCTATGTACAGGGTGGGCCGTAAGTTTCCATACATAGGAAAAATAAAAAAAAATTTATGGACAACTATTTTTATTTATATAATATGCTCTACATGGTTGCCATTGTTTTGAAAACACATTTCAATACGTGTTCCCCACTGTTGATAAACACGCATTAGCACAGTTGACGTTATGCTTGTAATGGCATTGGTGATACGTTCCTTTAGATGATTTATGTCTCGTATCTTTTCCTGATACACCATGGCCTTCAAGTGCCCCCAAAGATAGAAATCAAGGGGGGTGAGATCTGGGGATCTGGGAGGCCATTCCACAGGACCACGCCGACCAATCCAAGCATCCGGAAACTGCTGATCCAAATACCGACGCACGTGAAGACCATAATGAGGTGGAGCTCCATCTTGCTGGAAGTAAACTGGGAAGTTACCTTCCTCGTTTAGCAGGGATGGGAAAATCTCTTCTTGCAACATGTTAAGATACCTTTCGGCATTAAGATTTCCAGACAAAAATTGGTCCAATAATTCTGTCACCCCATATCCCGGCCCACACCATCACTTTACCGGCACCTTGCATCTTCGTCGGACTCAGCCAGTTAGGGTTAGCATTACTCCAATAACGTATGTTTTGCCGATTAACCTCTCCATTGACGTAAAAATTTGCTTCATCAGTAAACAAGATCTTACGTCAAACGCATATTCTTAGGGTATCTGAAACATAAAAACAAACGTTTAATTTTTCCTATGTATGGAAACTTACGGCCCACCCTGTATAACTCATATTCACGCAGTCTCTCTCTCAAATGTTTTTTAATTATGCTTATTTTTATTACATATGTGCTTATTTTGAGTCATGGGCATCTGGAGGGGGGAGCAAGAGGGGGCAGTTGCCCTCCCTTGGAAATTTGTGTTTGCCCACGCAATGACTTCTATAATTCTACTGCAGCTCAGTCAGTGTTTCCACATTCAAGGAAATGTCATTTACTTTACCTTTACTTTACCGAAGTGCCGTGTCATTGAACTTAGAAGTGTTAAATAAACTATACTGAAAGATATAGTAATGGAATTATTTGCAAAGATCATTATATCGTGTTTTATTTATTTTTTCCTCTTGAAAACCTTTTGGTCAATTTCACTGAAACTTACACGATTATAGTTAATCATAGTATCATATAACATAAAAAATGGACTTGACTGGTAGAAAAAAAAATGCACTGCGACTACTACGAGTAAAAACCGTCATCTCCCCTTATCATAGCCTGCTTTCGGTGCTAAATTTATGTACTGTACTTAGTATTACTAAGTACATAAATTTAGCACCAAAAGCAGGCTATGATAAGGGGAGATGACAGTTTTTACTCGTAGTGGTCGCAGTGCATTTTTTTTTCTACCTAATAAAGAACTAATAAGAACTAAGAACTAATAAGTTAGTTTTGCCCCCCTTACAAAAAATCCTGCGGACGCCCCTGTTTTGAGTCAATTCATATCTTATTTTTGAGATTTACAATTGTGTATTTTTAGGAATGAAAAATGGCTAGATACTGTGATGATCCTTTACAAAAACATAAGAAAAAGATACACAAGGATATAAGAACCATCAGCCAATCATTTTATGATCAATGTAAATGGAAACTACAAAGGAATACTGTACTATGTAGCAACTGTAGAAAATTATTGACCCAGAGACCAGAGTTGCTATCAACATCACAAAGTGAAGAGTCTGATCACAATCAGTCTTCTGAGAATGTTATTTCAGAAAGCAATGAATATCTACAGAAGCTAAAGCTAACAAAGACCCTAAGATCCACTTTAAGGTTAGCCTGAGAGAAAGGAAAGAGTAGGGGGGTTAAAAGAAGAGAATAAGGGGCTAAGTAAGTAGCAACACCTATCACTCATGGGTTAACATTCATTCAGAAAAAGAGAAAAAAACTCACCATCATCATCCACCAGCTACTGCTGACAAGTCAGAAAAATAGTGGGAGAGAATAGTAGAGGGGTGAAAAATGAAAAGTAGTAAAATGAGAACACTTACAAACCATGCAAACAGTCTTAACTCACTGTCATACCATGCAAACTACAGACATGCAAGTAAGGAGAGGATTAAAAAAAAAGTAGGTAAAGTTAAACAAAAAGTGGGTTAGTTTACGCTACGAGCTACATCTACATTCGTGTTAGTCTAATTTTTTTTTTTTACCAAACTTTTTTTTTTAAATTTTATTGCTGGCATCACATGCTCACATGTCACAAGCTGGCATTAATCATCAACAGGCTCATCCTCGACCCCCCCCCAAGAGCTCCTATTGCTAATTGTTTTTTTTTAATTTTAAACATTAATATTTTTAAAATGTCTGTCAAGACAGTTTTTAAACACATTAACACTGGTAGAGTTCACAACAGGCATGGGAAGATTATTCCATTTATAAATTACTTTAAACGTAAAGAAGTTTTTAGCGATATTAGTAATGAAACGTCTGCCACGCAACTTAAATCTGTTATTACGAGTATTGCTATTATTGAAAGTGAACAATTTGTCAAAGTTTACGTTATTGATTTTATTAATGATTTTGAAAACTTCAATAAACTCCCCCCTTAATCTCCTAGTTTCAAGTGAATTCAATTCTCTCTTTAATCCTATCTTCATAAGGCTTGTTGCGCAATGATGGAATTAGTTTCATGGCACAGCACTGAACCCTTTCTAACCTATCAATATCCTCGCGCAAATACAGGCACCAAAACTGAATGGCATATTCTAAATGAGGCCTGACTACGGACTTGGAAAGGGACAATATAGGGTCATTCCATAGTCTCAGTCGTTACATTCGTAGGCAACTTATTGTTATATTCCCTGCTCTTGTGAATAAAGTATGAACAGCAGCGGCACAAATTTTCTTGTGAACATAAACAGATGGTTGGGCTCTAAAATGAGACTAGGTTTTGCATATTTCGTTTCTTGGTTTTTGCTAGGAGCGTATCCAAATTCGTCGTCTCAGTCATTACAACGATGCAACCTCAGTTTTCAGTAGGTGGTACATATGTGTAAAAGTCAGTGAATTGGCCAGAGCTATTCAAATGAGAATTCTACCATGGATACTTGAATGTTGTGGCCCCAATTTGAGACATAGTTTGTTAGAAAATATTAACTTGTATTTTAAATATATATAAAAAACTGCTGTCTCGGTCGTTACATATTTTTTGTCTCGGTCGTTACCGTCGGTATTTCAATATAAAATTGAACATTTATCATACAATAAAGCAGACATATATCATATTATTGGTATTTATGACTTACCCTTCAATGTGTGTATATATATATAATATGTATATATATATATATGTACTGTATATATATGTAAATATATTCCATATAAATATATATAACTACGCAAAAGGGGAGAGTGCAGGAATGTTGCAAAGGGGTGGGGGTGTTGCAAAAGAAAAAGATACCCCAAAGGGCCCTTTGTTGCCAACCGGGGTTGCAAGGGGCATGCAACTTGGGGGCCTCCCCCAAGCTATTCCCCCCAAAGGGCCGTCTTGGTCGTTACATTGTGCGATGTAACGACCGAGACGGAAAATTATGTAACGACCGAGACGTACCTTTACAAGAGAAGTATAGGAGCTGGACTTAATTTTTTGTAATGGACACATACCCCATAGGAAACTAGCTTTGCGATTAAGACAAAAAAATTTTTCGCTTCAAATAACTAAAGCTATATAAAAAATTCGGAAAAAACGTCTCGGTCGTTACATACAAATGTGCCTTATATAGATATAGGCTCAGTTTTTATTGATTCGGTTAATGAAAGTTATTTTATGTGGAAATCTTTAAGGAAGACCTACTTTATGACATAAATAAGAAATGCCTATTATCCCTCAACTATTTTGGCCATGCGAGCTTTCAAAATTGAGGGAAAATATCACAATGATTATTTAGACCAGTGTTTCCCAACCGGGGGCCATGGCACATTTGAAGGGGGCCACAGGAAAATGTTATTTTGTAAAATAGAGTTAAATCTGCATATTACCTACTGAAAATAATGCTTATGGGGGCCACGGGAAAAAATAAGGTTCCTAAGGGGGGCCATAAGCCAAAACCGGTTGGGAACCACTGATTTAGACAATAGTGCATTGTGTATGAACCTCAGTAACTTTTTTTCTAGATGCGATAGAGTTAAAAACACTTCAGATTTGGAAACTAGAGACTCTTACCTATCTAATGATGTATCACATGATACATTTTGATGAATTTTGAATTTTCGACCTCAGGTTGACACTTTCATGGAATCACCCTATAATATCTTTCAATTTAAATTCGAAATTACGCGCTATGAAGCCTAACATCCTATTAGCTTTTGTGCAAGACTCCAGGCACTGGTTCCTAACTTTTAAATCCTTAGATACGCGTACGCCTAAATCTACTTCCTCAACAACATTCGCTAACTCTCTATCATCCATCGTGTACATGTAATTATTGTTACGAGACCCTATATGCAAAACTTTACATTTGTCTACGTTAAATTGCATCTGCCATTTATCCATCCACTCCATAATCCTATTTACATTGTCTTGGAGTCTATTTCTATCATCCTCATTAACAACCTTACCACCTATTTTAGTATCATCCGCAAATTTTGACACATTACTAGTCAATCCTACATCTATGTCGTTAATGTAAATTACGAATAGCAATGGGCCTAACACTGAACCCTGTGGGACACTGCTACCTACATCCAACCACCCTGATTCACTACCATTAACAACAACCCTTTGTCTCCTAGCACGAAGCCATTCCTCTAACCATTTAGCTACCTGAATGTGTATACCATGCACTTTAGCCTTCACAATTAATCTTCTATGCAGAACTGTATCGAATGTCTTTTTAAAATCTAAATAAATAACGTCAGCCACTATGCCGATCGTATTCGCACACTATTTCATTATAAAATTCTAACAAATTAGTTAAACAAGATCTATGGCATTGTGGAGGGTGAACCCTTTCCCCTTTTAGTTGTCAGCCCTTTCCCCTTTTAGTTGTCAGCCCTTTCCCCCTGGCCTTGATTACTATTATTTATGGATTAAATTTATTTATTTTTTGATTGAAATATACTTGTATAGATAGGATTTTAATGGTTCTCTCTCTCTCTCCAGAGGAATAAACAATAAATATTAGAAGTAAATAAATAAATAATTATTTTAGAAAATAAAGATAAAGTAAAGAATAAATAATTTAAACAAACATTAAAGAGTAAATAAGAAGGAAAGTTAAAGATTGAGTAAATGTTGTAAATATGGTAAACAAGGAATGAGGAATAAAGATAAATATTTGATAATATTGTAAAAAAAAAGAATAAGAATCAAGTTAATCCAATAACTGTATAAGGCAGCAATTTATTATTAATATGAAAGATCTCGCCGCAAAAAATGGCTCTTGCTTGATAAACCCTGTGAGTAAATAGAAAATAAAGTACTTGTTTGTTAAAACATTTTAGCAAAAGGAATAAACAATTTAGTAAAAGAGACGCTTCAGAGGTTTAAGTGTTTAACGTTAATAAATTCTGAGAATCGGCATGTGTGTCAAAACTCGAGTTTTGAGAAGTAGGGGGACCAATCGGCGCGTGGGTGGAAATGTAAAGAAATAGAAAAATAAATAGTTTAAGTATTTAATTTAAGAGAATAACGAACATAAAGGAGGAAACTAAATTCAACCTGTAAACAAGTGAGAAACTGTTGGCAGTACGAGCCAGCAGTCAGAATCGGAGGCCTGCGCCGGGATCCAACAACCTTTCAAGGTAAGCAGCCTGGTTTCGTGGAGGCCTTAAATTACAAAAAAATTATTGTTTTCTGGTGTGGCTGTTAGGGTAACCGAATCCCACCACATAAAATAAGTGGCGCCCGAACAGGGACTTCCACTTAGAAAAGTAGGTTGTTTCCTGGTTGGGTTGTATAGAAGGAGAGTGAAAGGGTAGTTGTAGGTTGGGTGTAGTAGTGTATGGTGAAGGTGTAGTAGTAGTAGTAGTAGTAGTAGTAGTAAAGGTAGCATCTTTAGAGATGCCTACCAAGGAGGAGTTAGAGAAGAGGTTGAGGGAGATGGAGGAGGCATTGGAGGTAGAAAGGGCTAAGAACCATCAATTAGAGTTAGAGAAGGCAGAATTAGAGAATGTTTTGGGGAAATTACAAAGTAGATTAGATGAGCAAAGTAAGGAACTGGTAATTTGTCATCAAGAGATGGATGATGGGTTAAAAGCAATGGTTAAGAGAATAAGCGAGTTGGAGGGTAAGCTTGATGGGAAAGATGGCAAGCGAAAGAGTGATATTGAGAAAAAGGAAGGGAAGGGGGGTTTTGAAGGGGAAAATAGTAAGGGTGTTGGTAACACAAAAGGGGCACATCCAAAGGATGTAGCAGTAGGGGGCCTGGAAGGAGAAGGGAGTGAAAGTGTGAGTGAGGGGAAAGAAGAAAGACCTTACAAGGTGATGGTGCATTCCACCCCTAAGGAGGGTAAAAAGAAGCTTGAGGGTGGGGATCAGAGGGAGAAAGGTAAGAGGATGGAAGGGCAGGCTAAGAGGGGCAAGGCAGGAATGAAGGGGGCTTGGAGGGCATCTGGTAAGAGGGCTTCTCAGAAGGTTCAACGCTGCATTAGCGCAGATGACTCCCTCTATTCCAGCATTGAGGATAGCGTGTATGAGAGTGAGAGAGAGACTGAAACCAAGAGTGATATGAGCGAGGGTGTAAGAGTGCATAAGGGAATCCTAATTAGGGAGATTCCGAAGGTTGCAAAATTTAACGTTTATAGTGGGAGAGATGTACAATAGTTTTTGAGAGTATGAACGTTATTGTAAGAGCAAGTATCCAGACATGCCTGAGTATTGGGTGAAAGAGATGGGCGACTGTTTGGAAGGTAGGTTGCTAGAGTTTTACAATGTTGTTGTAAATTCAGGAGTGCCTGTGAAGTACGAGGTGTTAAGGGAGAGATTGGTGGAGCAAGTGTTAAGAACAAGAGGGGGTGTGAAATATCGAAAGAAGGATGATTTTGAGAGAGCAAGGATGCAGAAGGGAGAGAGTATTGATTTGTATGCATATAGACTTGAAACTTTGGTGAGAAAGAAATTTGGAGCTGATGGGATAGATGAAAATAAAAGGTTGGTAAGAAAGTTGATTGAGACAATGCCTGAGAGTGTGGAGTTTTTGAATGTTAAGAGGAAAGTGTGTGTAAGAGCGAGAGGGACACGTTTGAAGTAGCATGAAATCTTGGAATTGTTAGAGGACCGAGTATATGAGTGGGATTGGGCGTAATAGTGAAGCAGATGTGCGAATGGGGACAGCAATGAGGGAGGAACAAGTACCTGTGTTCTTAGTTATGCAGAAGCATTAAGAAATACTAGGCCAGGTCAACCTCCAGTTAGCCAAGCATCCAGGGCCCAAAACCCAATGGAAATGCTGGCTAACTTTGTGAATGAGTTCACAAGAATGTATGGAGGGTCAGCCACGCAACAACCAGGGCCTCCTCCCGCATCAGGTCCCAGAATGAATGATCCAATGCTGGGGCAAATGTATCGAAGGCAAGGGCCTTGGGATTTTCTACTGGGAATTGATTTCCTTGAGAATATGAACTTGAATGTGGATGTTGGTCAGGGCTCAGTAATGAGAGGAGGAGAGCATGTGGTCAGTATGGGAATGTTTCCGAGCACAGGTATAGATGCTGTGTTAGTGGGAGCAATTGAGTTAGAGGTGGAAGACCAGTGTGAAATGTTGAGAGATGAAGATATTTTAGATATGCAAATTGAGAAAATATGTGTATAATGGTACAGATGTGAGAGAGTGGTCAAAAGAGGTGGAAGAGTATAAAAGGTATGCGAAAAAGTTGGCTGTATGGATGGGAGTGCTATATTATATGAGGGTAAATAAGGTGGGTGAGACAGAGTGCACCAGTGATGACATTTGAGGGTATGGTAGGATTGGTTATTATTACACAGGATGTATGGGCATGTGGGAAAAAACAAGTTGTGGGAAAAAACAAGTTGTGGGAAAAAACAAGTTATGGGAATTGATAAAAGGAATGGTTTTCCACCCTAGGCTGGGACTGGTTGTTGCGGAAGTGGCAACTACCTGTGAGAGTTGCCAAAAGCGAAAATACCAATCCCAGTATAGTTGCCCCCCAGTGCGAAAGATTGAAGTGAAAGAACCCTGGGAGCTCATGGTGTTTGATATTGTGAGTATGCCGAGAACAAGTAGAGAGAAAGTTGGAATATTAGTAGGGGTCAATCACAAGAGTAAGTTTGTGTATGTTGCTGCGTTAGAGAATAAAACAAGTGAGCATGTTGCGAGAGTGATGAGAGATAGTATGTTGCCAATGATGCTTGGAAGGCTGCGTAAGTGTTTAACAGATAATAGGCCTGAGTTTAGGGGTGCTAGTTTTGAGAGAATGTTGAGTGAGAATGGGATAGAGCATGTTAGAATAATTCCATGTATGTCTGCTTTGAATGGTTTGGCTGAGTGAATGGTGAAAACAATAAGTGAAATGCTGCATGTATGTACTGAGGTACTATAGGCTGGGCTGAAACTCAAGATAGAATTAATCAGAGTCATTAACAGTTGGCTTTTGATATAAAAATAAGATTCCTGAAAAAAATAATTGGTGGCCACCAACATGTGTCCAGCCACCCCCGTTTTTGTAAAAACATCTAATGCCGCACTGCAAAATCAGGAAAATGGCAATATCTCTTCTTCTGAACATGCTAGAGATGGTTTGCATACCAAAAGATGCAGAATTTGATTTATAACAAATTATTAAGAGTGGTAATTTTTCATAAAACCTTTAGTTTTTGAGTTATTTTAGAAAAACTAATTTTTGGGGCCCATAGACCCCCTTTCGACAGACCTTAGTGACAAAAGAAATTCTAAAATAAGCATGATTTGGCTTTTTGATTACTAACATTGCCCTAAAAGGATGTTGACATGGACATAGTGATCACATGATATGACTTTTCCTTGTTATCTTGCATCCATTATGCTTGATTAAAGAATAGAGGGTGGGGCTGCTTCATGAACTTTTTTTAAACGTAATAAATTGAAAACTTTTTTTTTTTTCAGGTGCCTTTGTTATAAGTTTCCAACTGCAATTTGCCATTGAATTCAACATTTGCAATATAAAGTATGACTTCTACAAGGAAAACAGTTGCTAAAGTACTTGGTGATGTACGTTTTATGCCAGCAGAACAGTTTCCTTTAGGGAAATTGCCTACGTTGAAGCAAGTTATTGAAAGGTGTTTGTGTTTCGGAGACTATAGAACAGATGCTGTACTGAGAGCTACTTCTGAGGAATTGCATAAATTGTGGGTCACATATAATGTTTATCCAATATCAGTAAATGCCGTACAGAGCCGACTGAAAACCTAAATAAAGGAATTCAACCGCCTTCTGAAGTATGACAAAAAGAAAAGAGGGACCTAAATATCATCAAGATACTGGATGATTTTTCTGAAAACTGTAAACGTTTTATTTGACATATATCAACATGATCACAAACTGTTGGCAGATACAGAGAAAAAGTACTTACTAAAAATGACTGAATCTGATTACCAGTTTTATGAGGTAGGTCTGTTGATTGAATTTCAAGTTGTAAATTATTAATTATCAATTATTAATATTATCAATTATTAATAATTTGCTACAATTTTTAAAGTGCATTTAATAAGTTAGTAATATCAATAATACACTATTAATGATGTTAATGATAAGTAATATTTTAGTATTTTCTCATTTTTGTAAGAATTTCAATTTACATATAGAGACCAATAGATAAAAGATACATTATAGTGTAATGAAATATAATCACTTTGTAGGACCAGAAAACAACTAGGCATGGTTACTGTACCCTGAAAGAAGTCCCAGAAACAGCCACTGACTTAAAATTCAAATCACAGGTTATTCAATCTCAAAAAGCAAAAGAATCAGTTCCTCCTCCTCATCCTCCTCCTCCTCCTGAACCTATGGACATTCCTGAGTTGACAGATAGCGACAGTTGTAATGATTCATTTGATGCAGACTATGTTCCAGAGCAGATAGAGCAGGAGCGGCTATTAGTTCTGCTACATTGGTGGACTTTGGAGTAATCACCCCAGATAACATACAAAATGTTATTGATAAGTATGTTTTTAATCACTCTAGATATTACATTTCTTAGCTTCTGCTATAAGTTCTAAATCACCAGATTTACTATTATTTTTAATTAGCGTCAAAATTTCTATTTTGTATTTATATTAATTAGTTTCAAACAGGACACTGACATTTGTATTTTGTATATTTGTATAATGCTAATGCAGTAATGCATGGCCAATATTTTGAAATACTTTTCAGAAACAAGTTGAGAGGAGAAGGAGAGAGCTAAATTGAGAGCTGAAAGGAAGAAGAAGAAGAAGAAGAAGTGTATTTGAAAAAGTGACTGGCATTGGCTTTGACTGAAGGTAGAAAGGATGCTACACTTGCTGTTAACAAAGTAAATGAAAAGTATTATACATCCACAATCCTAGAGGAACATTATGTCATTACTGGAGAGCCAGGTAAATAGAAATGATTGTCATACAGTTATAGGCATTATGCTGTTATATTACTGTACTATAAAGTAATATTTCAATTACTTAAAAATTTTTCTTTTTAAGTGACAACTGTCCAGTTAACTTTATTCCTTCCTTTTTCATTTTTATTTAATTGTAAAATTAATTACATTTATTTTCAGATGATTTCTACCTCAACCATTTTACCCTGGAGAGTGGCAAAGGCATTGACATTACTCATGGCATTTATAAGATCATTAAAGGGACAGAACTTGAGGCCAAATTAAACTTAGTTAAAGCAAATGGGACAAATACTAACACAGGACATATGCATGGGTCAATCAGATATTTGGAAATGTTTTTAGGGCAACCTCTTCAGTGGGATATTTGTCTTCTGCATCTAAATGAATTGCCACTTAGACACATCTTCATAACTTTAGATGGGACAACAAAAAGTCCAGACAAATTTTCTGGCCCTATTGGTTCTCAGCTCAATGGGGATATGTCAGAATGGAATGTTGTGGACTTCAAATCTATACCTTACCCTGCATTTGTGCTTCTACCAAATGAGGTGGTCAATAATTTATCAACAGACCAATACTATGGATACTGCATCTGTTGGGCAATTATTACTGGTGAAGTGGATGAAGACCTTGCACTCTTAGAAGTTGGCCTGCTAAATCACTCTCGATGGCTCACCTTAGCCTGTAGAATTCTTCGCTTTTATGTTTCACAAAAAAGACCCAGTAAGAACCTCAAAATCATAGTAGAATTCATCATCAAAGTATACTTTCACAGTTGGTTCAATATCAAGGCTAATAAGAGGCTAAGTGATGGGTCAAGAAACCTATTCAATATGATCCAAAGAGTAAATTAATTCCCTGACAGGAAAATTAGAGAAATTTGTTATGACGTATTAAACAATAACAACTATTTTGCTCATGGTGAAAATATTTTAGTTGGAATGCTGGCTGATGAAGGTGAGGAGGTGTGCTGTCAATAAAGTTCTGTATCTGAGGGGAGTTATAGAGGATTTTGATGATGAATCTGGTAGTAGCAATGATTTTGCAGGTGGAATAATTGAAAGTGATGATGAGAATGAAGAGGATCATGAAGGTGGTACTGATAAATATCTTGCTATAGATGAGAATGTTAGGGTCTTTAGAAAGCCAATCATCAATTTCAAAGCTTCTGCATACCACAAGCTGTCTGCTATGTCCCAATGGGAAACTGTTCCACCTGTATTAAAAGAATTCAGTAATGATGAACTGCGTGATATCATTAATACCGCATTGAAACTGGATCATGAGTGCCACAGTCAGAATGTTGAAAGGCACATCAAGCTTGTCACTGAAGCATCCTTGGCTGTTGTAGGTCATGAGCGTAGAGATGGTCTTATTAGAAACAAAATTAGATCATGTAAATTAATGAAAGATTTTGTGTCTAAAAAATATTTTAAGTTCTAGATTATTATTTATCATGCTAAAATATGACAAAATGACAATTTGTTAATTGTATAATTTAATGTTTGGCGTTTTGGAATGTCAAAAAGCATTTTCAATGAATTTAAAATTGCTGATTTTGATTGATTTTGATTGCTGATTGAAAACCACTAATACATGTCAATTTGCAGCTTGAGAATGTTTTATTGTGTTGACATTCAGTTGAAAGGGGGTCTATGGGCCCAAAAAATTAGTTTTTCTAAAATAACTCAAAAACTAAAGGTTTTATCAAAAAATACCACTCTTAATAATGTTCTAAATCAAATTCTGCATCTTTTGGTATGCAAACCATCTCTCTAGCATGTTTAGAAGAAGAGATATTGCCATTTTCCTGAATTTGCTAGTGCAGCATTAGATGTTTTTACAAAAATTGGGGTGGCCGGACACAAGTTGGTGGCCACCAATTATTCTTTTCAGGAATCTTATTTTTATACCAAAAGCCAACTGTTAGTCACTCTGATAAATTAAAATCAAACAAAAATTATAGTTTCAGCCCGGCCTACAGTGAGGAAGGGGCTCAGTGGGATGCTGAGTTCGCAAGAATTGCCTGATGCTGCAATTTGACATACCACTCAGCCATTCAAACTTCCCCAAGAAGGTGTGTGTGTCTACATTTGGAAGGTTGGTGCAAAAGGATATACGATTAAATGAGAATGCGTGTGATAGATGGAGAGAGGCTGGTGTGCATTTTCAGTCATTTGGTGTTGGTGAGCTTGTTTTGAAAGAAGTGCATGAGACTGGAAGGAATGAGTATAAGTTGGCGCAAAAGTTTGAGGGTCCATTTGTGGTGAAAAAGGTATGGGAGAATGGGGTAACATATGTGATTGAGGGGGAGCAAGAGAATGGACAGTGTGAAGAAGTAAGAGCACATCATCAGCAGTTGCGCAAATGGCAAATACCTCCGGAGTACATTGTATGTCACCCAATGTACGATATGTGTGAGAGGATGGAACAAAAGAAAGCGCTAGAAACCAAGAACATGATGGGAATCCAGGGTGAATGGATGGATGCAGATCTGGAGTTCTTGATTGTGTCAAAGCGGGCGAAAAGGAAGAAAAAGGAGAAGAAAGGGAATGAAAGGTGAGAAAGCCAAGCAGATAGGTGAAGTACATGAGCTGAAGGATTCCCAGTTAGACTCTGGAACAGCTGCGGGTGAGGCAGAGTTAGAATGGGATGTTCGGGACTTTGGTGGTTCGTGGTGTCAGCCTGGTCCAGCCAGGGAATTCTCTTTTGAGAGTTTTGGGATCCCAGACCTTGAGGGCCTTTCTTTTCTGAGATTTTCTGAGGGTGGAGGAGGAGAGCAGAACCGGGGAAATCATCTTCACTCGGAAGTAGAAAGATTGTGTCAGGGAGGGGGAATTAAGTGTGTGGGGTTTGCAATTCTTGAGAGTGAGTGAAAGGGAAAATGTATGTGAGAGAGAAAGGAAGTGTAACTGAGCAAAGTATTGTAACCTTAATAGAAAGTGTGAGGGATGAATGGGGAGTAGATAGAGGTGAAGGAAGTATAAATGAAAGAATGAGGAAGAGAATGAATGTGATTGATTTTTGTGAGGAAGTGAGAATGTTATTGCTTGAGATAGAAGAAAACATGCTGAATAAAAGCTTTGATGTAGAATTAACTAGTAGTATTAGGGAAGATATTAGAAGTAGATGGGTTAGAATGACAGAGAAAGTGCAACAGTGTTTAGGGAGTGGTGATGGTAATGTAGTATAAAGTATTGTAGTAGTGTTCTGTAGAAAAAAAAGTAGTAGTATTGTATGTGTGAGAGCTAGTGGTTGGAAATTCAACCAGGTGGCAGCCTACATTTTGAGGCCAGAAGCTGGGCTGTGCTTGAAGGAGGAAGGTGTCTGGGTGAGTTCCCCAGACCTGCTGATCCCTGGCTCTGGTGATTTGCCGCCTTGCAGGTTTCAACCTCATTCCTTGTATTGTAAATAACTATTGTAAATAATAGTATTACGTAAATTATTAAAGGAGAAAGTAATTGTTAACCAGCTGTTAGTCCTAAATATTGAATGTTTACTGTATTTGTTAAATATAAAGATTATTAAATAATTGAATTATCTATATTATAATGGAGCCAAGTCCATATATATATATATATATATATATATATATATATATATATATATATATATATATATAACCAAAAAAAATTATAAATCCTTTGCAAGGTGCCAGCCCCCTTCCCCCTTGGGAGTAAATGGGGGAGAGGGTTGGGGGTAATGGGGGAGGGGGTGGGGTAATGGGGGAGGGGGTGGGGTAATGGGGGTTAATGAGGAAACTCAGAAAAAAATAACATATATATATACACAGTGGAACCTCGACTTATGAACGCCTCTATTTACGACCAAATCGACATACGAACATACGCCCGGCGCTTCGATTGCGATTGGATCTCTCGCATATTTGCTCCGTGATTTTTCGTTTATTGCTTTATCTCTCGCATATTTGCTCCGTGATTATTCATTTATTGCTTTAATAAGCCCTTCATTATGGCTCCCAAGAAAGTGAAGAGTGATAGTGGCAGTGAAAAAAAAAACTTAAAATAACCATTGAATTAAAGAGAGAGAAAAGAGACAAAACCCCTGAAGGAGAGGTGCCCAGTGTTCTTATGGAAGGGGACTCTCCTTCCAAACAATAACTTCCCTCCCCCTTCCTTTCCTCATCACCATCCACTCATGCCAGCAATTATCCTCCACAAAGGTACAGTAAAATTATACAGCTTATTAAATTTAGTATAATTTTTTTCTCTTATATTTTCTCTTTATAAACTCTTACAAAGCATTAAAAGTACAATTATCTGGGGCGCTGGAACGGATTAATTAAATTTACATTAATTTCAATGGAAAAAATGGATTTGATTTACGACCAATTCGAGGTGCAAACAGGGTCTTGGAAAGAATTAAATTCGTAAGTCGAGGTTCCACTGTATTAGGGTGTGACAGTTGCCCCAACTTTGTCCTACAATGCTGTTCAAAATTTTGGTGTTGCATATTGACATAAAAAATACCGATGTGCAATTTTTTTGAAGATTCATGCATATTCGAGTGAGCACCAGCAATTTGAAAAATAGCAATTTTGCTTATACGGCATACGCGCCTATATATGAGATTACACAACCATCATAAGGGATATTAACACAAATCATTTACCTGTCTTAATTAAAAGCTGTTATCACTAACACAAAAAAGTTAATCATTCTTATTCTCTCATGGTACATTAAGGGGTTTTATCATATATTCACAAGGTATTATTTCTCTAGAGCAAGAAACCATGATTTCTGTTCGGAAACAGATGATTGTTTGCGCTGATTAGGAACGCGGAGTCTGTCATTTTCAACTACTTGAAGGACTTCTTGAAAGCGCTCCTCATCCCTGGCAACATTAAGAAAGTCATGGCAAAGTTTTACACCACGCTCTGCAGCCTCATTGATGACCTGAAGCTTGTCCACAACCCGTTTCATGTTCAGGTAGTCGTCATGATCCGCCCATTCACTGGCTGGACTGTGGAGAAACTGATAGGGCATGCCTAAAATGGTGAAGAACCGGCTTGAGTCAGGCCCAATTAGGTCCACCAGGGCAGTGCCACTTTCTGGGACAGGGGGAAGATATGGCTTTCCATAGCCCCCATGATTGAGCCCCACTCTCTTAGTAACTTCAGTGCCTTCATGGCAAAGAAGGGCCTTCCTCATCTCCTCTTTTGTCCTTTCTTGTACTTGGGACGAGAACAAAGCCAGTGGGGCCAACTCCTCAGTTAGGTACCAAGTGTGTCTACCGAGTGCCACACGTGCTTTGTCAACTATTGTGGCGTCATATGGGGCAAATTCAGCCAAGGTTTCGACCAAATTCAAGTCATTCAGTGGCGCACTTGCTGGAATGGGGCAAACAATCCACCATGGGACATAAACAGCGACTGTGAACACAGCAAACCGTTCTAACTTGCTGATTTGACTTTTAGTCACAACCTCGGCTTTGGGAAACTGCTCTTTGATCTGGCCTGACAAAAGAACAATCTTGAGGGTATAGAGCAGTTTAGCCATCCACCTTACTTTGTGAAGTGCGCCGGGGTAGACCATTGTGAAGTTCACTGGCTCGGATCCTTTAGTTACAAGCAGCAGACAAAGCTCTACCAGCTCCTTGTAGTCGCCACGTGTAAATGGTTGGGCTAGAGATTCACGGAAGAAGTCAGCCATCTCCTGCTGGTACGACGGTGCTAGCTCAAACATGCACCAATCTCCAAGAAAATTTACAGGGGTGTTTCCTAGATAAATACACAACACTAAAACTTTGAACAGCATTGTAGGACCATTTTTTGATTTTTGGAGGGCAACGGTCACACCCTAATATATATATGTATATATATATATATGTAACCAAAAAAATTTATAAATCCTTTGCAAGGTGCCAGCCCCCTTCCCCCCCTTGGGGTTAATGGGGGAAGGGTGTTAATGGGGGAAGGGTGTTAATGGGGGAAGGGTGTTAATGGGGGAAGGGTGTTAATGGGGGAAGGGTGTTAATGGGGGAAGGGTGTTAATGGGGGAAGGGTGTTAATGGGGGAAGGGTGTTAATGGGGGAAGGGTGTTAATGGGGGAAGGGTGTTAATGGGGGAAGGGTGTTAATGGGGGAAGGGTGTTAATGGGGGAAGGGTGTTAATGGGGGAAGGGTGTTAATGGGGGAAGGGTGTTAATGGGGGAAGGGTGTTAATGGGGGAAGGGTGTTAATGGGGGAAGGGTGTTAATGGGGGAAGGGTGTTAATGGGGGAAGGGTGTTAATGGGGGAAGGGTGTTAATGGGGAAGGGTGTTAATGGGGGAAGGGTGTTAATGGGGGAAGGGTGTTAATGGGGGAAGGGTGTTAATGGGGGAAGGGTGTTAATGGGGGAAGGGTGTTAATGGGGGAAGGGTGTTAATGGGGGAAGGGTGTTAATGGGGGAAGGGTGTTAATGGGGGAAGGGTGTTAATGGGGGAAGGGTGTTAATGGGGGAAGGGTGTTAATGGGGGAAGGGTGTTAATGGGGGAAGGGTGTTAATGGGGGAAGGGTGTTAATGGGGGAAGGGTGTTAATGGGGGAAGGGTGTTAATGGGGGAAGGGTGTTAATGGGGGAAGGGTGTTAATGGGGGAAGGGTGTTAATGGGGGAAGGGTGTTAATGGGGGAAGGGTGTTAATGGGGGAAGGGTGTTAATGGGGGAAGGGTGTTAATGGGGGAAGGGTGTTAATGGGGGAAGGGTGTTAATGGGGGAAGGGTGTTAATGGGGGAAGGGTGTTAATGGGGGAAGGGTGTTAATGGGGGAAGGGTGTTAATGGGGGAAGGGTGTTAATGGGGGAAGGGTGTTAATGGGGGAAGGGTGTTAATGGGGGAAGGGTGTTAATGGGGGAAGGGTGTTAATGGGGGAAGGGTGTTAATGGGGGAAGGGTGTTAATGGGGGAAGGGTGTTAATGGGGGAAGGGTGTTAATGGGGGAAGGGTGTTAATGGGGGAAGGGTGTTAATGGGGGAAGGGTGTTAATGGGGGAAGGGTGTTAATGGGGGAAGGGTGTTAATGGGGGAAGGGTGTTAATGGGGGAAGGGTGTTAATGGGGAAGGGTGTTAATGGGGAAGGGTGTTAATGGGGGAAGGGTGTTAATGGGGGAAGGGTGTTAATGGGGAAGGGTGTTAATGGGGGAAGGGTGTTAATGGGGTAACTCAGGAAAAAAAAATGATAACCAACATCGATTCCAGTCAGGAAGATCATGCTTATCACAACTAATGGAACACTATAACAATATTATTGATGCAGTTGAAACAATGAAAACTATGATTTGGTGGGCCACAGGAACCCCATTACTGTTGGTTCAGTTATTTGGTCAATAAAACTATAGAAATGAACGCAGTCATGAAAATCTTAAGCTTCAAATCCGAGCTCATTGTATTAAGATTTGTGAAGCTTTAGATTTTCATGGCTGCGTTCTTTTCTGTACTAGTTTTATTGAATGAATAATTGGTTTGCCAGTAACTGGAAGGCCGCAGGCACCCCAATTACTGAGGCCCAAGGTGAGAGGAATAGGAATGATATCCAGATAAAGGGCTACTGATGTTCAAAATAAAATATGCTGTACGCCCACAATTCAGCCCAAGCACCGCAGATCTAGCAAAAACAGCGCATAGTGCTGATCTTTTGCTAGTAATTTAAATAAATAAATAAATGAATTATGAAGTTAAATTTGTAAATATCTGTTATTCTTATGATAGCCATGTATCTAATTAATGATTTAAATGAAAAAAAAAATGTATCTATGTAAATAATTAAGTTAATGAATATTTTGTATAAAGATTGTAAAGGAAAGGAAGAGAAAACCATATTTAGGATAATATAGTAGGTGTGTAGGCTGTAGGGCGACAGGTGGAAAGGAGCTTCAGGGGGGGGGGGGACCCTTTCCCCCTGGCCTTCATTATTATTATTTATGGATTAAATTTATTTATTTTTTGATTGAAATATACTTGTATAGATAGGATTTTAATGGTTCTCTCTCTCTTTCCAGAGGAATAAACAATAAATATTAGAAGTAAATAAATAAATAATTATTTTAGCAAATAAAGATAAAGTAAAGAATAAATAATTTAAACAAACATTAAAGAGTAAATAAGAAGGAAAGTTAAAGATTGAGTAAATGTTGTAAATATGGTAAAGAAGGAATGAGGAATAAAGATAAATGTTTGATAATATTGTAAGAAAAAGAATCCAGTTAATCCAATAACTGTATAAGGCAGCAATTTATTATTAATATGAAAGATCGCGCAAAAAATGGCTCTTGCTTGTTAAACCCTGTTAGTAAATAGAAAATAAAGTACTTGTTTGTTAAAACATTTTAGCAAAAGGAATAAACAATTTAGTAAAAGAGACGCTTCTGAGGTTTAAAAGTGTTTAACAGTTAATAAATTCTGAGAATCGGCGCGTGTGTCAAAACTTGAGTTTTGAGAAGTGGTGGTGGGGGGGGACCAATCAGCGTGTGTGTGGAAATGTAAAGAAATAGAAAAATAAGTAGTTTAAGTATTCAATTTAACAGAATAAAGAACATAAAGGAGGAAACTAAATTCAACCTGTAAACAAGTGAGAAACTGTTGGTGGTACGAGCCAGCAGTCATAGAATCGGAGGTCTGGGCAGCGAGCCTGGATCCAACAACCCTTCAAAGTAAGCAGCCTGGTTTCATGGAGGCCTTAAATTAAAAAAAAATTCTTGTTTTCTGGTGCAGCCATTAGGGTAACCAAATCCCACCACAGCGTCGAAACCCATGCTGACTACTATTAATCAAATCTCGACTTTCTAAGTGATTGATGATATGATCCCTAACTATGGATTCCAAAAGTTCACTGACAATTGACATTAAGATAATGGGCCTGTAATTGCTAGCCACCGTCTGGTCGCCTTTTTTAAAAAAGGCATGACATTGGCTAATTTGAAGTCTTCAGGAATAATCCCCGTTTCGAGTGACTGATTAAAAATCTTCGTTACAGGGCCTACGATAACGTCTTTCAAATGTCTGGGATAAAAAGCATCAGGGCCTGGAGCCTTGCTAACTTTTAACCTATCGATATAATGCGCAATCTCACCCTCGTAAACAGTTATTTCATCCAAAATAGTCTTGCTACTAAATGAAACAATATTGTCCAAGTTGGGAACATTATTTACGTCTTCTACAGTAAAAACTGTTGCAAAAAAGTTATTAAAAATTCCCACCATCGCCTGAGCGTCAGAAGCCAAAGCGCTGTTAACATCCACTAGAGGGCCTATGTTATCTTTTATTGGCTTACAATTATTGATGTATTCAAAAAACTTTTTTCAATTATGTTTACTATCCGCAGCTATACGTATCTCTAAATTACGCTTAGCATTCCTAACTGATCTTTTAACCTGATGTCTAAGCTCAATATATCTATTAAAGTTAACTGCCATGCCGTTGCGCTTATTAAGTCTATATGCTCTATTACGCTCATTTATGAACTCACCTATTTCACTAGTCCACCACTTGGGCCTACCATGATTTCTAGCGTGCTTGGGCCTATGAGGAATAAACTCCCTTTCAATATTCATAAAACTTTCTTTAAACGCCTCCCAATGCAAATTTGTGTCATTACCCATAAATAAGTTATTCCAGTCCACTACTCTCATCCTATTCACAAAACTATCAAAATTAGCCCTACGAAAATCAGGGACTTCTATTATGTTGCTATCCTTAGTGTTTTCTATCAATAACTTAAACCTAAGAATTTGATGATCAGTACATCCTAAACTCTCGCCTACTTCTAAACCTTCGACTATATTTTCGCCATTCATCATCACCAAATCTAAAATATTGTCACTGCGCATTGGTTCAGTAACTATGTCGTAAAAAATTACCCTCCAAAAATTTGAGTGTCCAAGTGTTATCAATTGAATAAGTGGTTTTCGTTGAAGTGTTTTAAAAAAAAGTGTTCCGTCCATTCTTAACTAAATTACTTCGTGCTACTAATCATTCATTAACGAATATATTTCATTTATTGACGTTATTCAGTACTATATTATTTGATCAAACCAAGGCTAGTCTTGTCTGTTTTTCAAATTAATCAGAAAATGTGGAGACATAAGGTTCTTTTTTCCGTGCTTCGAGAGGTCAGGTAGTGTGTAGTTACAAACCGTGTGAAGAAAAGGTAAAACATCCGGTCGAATCGCAGACAGAAAAGTGTTAAAAATTACTCTTCTTTTACAGATCCTTTCTCGGTAGCTTAATTCTATATTAATTTAGTATAAATTTGTGTTACAATAACCTGTTTCTGTGTTTCAGGAACGTGGTAGACCTACGTTGTAATTTATTAATTTCCAAACGCTCGCTTTTTTTTTTGTTGTTCAACTAATTAAAAGCATGGCACCCCCATCAAGTACTTGCAGTCGCTGTGAAGGGAAATTTGCTGCTTACGCGTTTACAATGGCTAATAATAATGATCAGTTAGTTTGCAGGTGGTGCTCAAGCATGGAAGTGCTGAGGAACGAGTTAGAACGTGAGAGGGAGGCCAGGGTGAGACTTGAAGAAAGCGTGATGCTTTTGACGGCAAAATTAGAATCCCTTGAGACTCCAGTTACGACCACTCCTGCCTCAGTTTCTACTAATAATATAAATAGCCCTCTCTCTTCCCCTAGTTCCCAACCCTTCGTTCGAGTGCGAACTGGAGCCCCATTGAGAAAAGCAAAGACCTGTCTACCAGTAATAACAAGCAATAAGTTTTCTGTTTTAGGTTTTGAAGATGCTGATGAACCGGAAATACGACTCATTGGCGATTCCATTGTTCGAGGAATTCTGTGGGAGAAACCCTCGTCGTAGGCGCCGTTACTGCTACCCTGGTGCAAGGGTGGAGGATATAACTAAGTGTTGACCATTTTACAGATGGTACCACCGAGGACACAACATATGTTATTCATGTCGGTACTAATAACGTTTTAAATTCTAGATCGGAAGAACTGCTGGCTAGGTACAGGGACTTATTAGAGCGATTAAAGGAGAAAACTAATAAGATTGTTTTAACAGGTATACTTCCTCGAATTATCCAACGAAGCAATTTCTACAGCAAGGCGACCTATATTAACAATAACCTAAAGTCTCTCTGCCAACAGGAAGGAGTGCATTTTGCAAATTTTTGGAACAGTTTCTACGGCAGGAGAGACTTGTTCCTCGAAGATGGACTTCATCTTAATGAAGTTGGAGCTGCGCGTTTAGGAAGACTATTTCATAATACTGTCTCTTCTTTTCAGGCTGCCATAACCCGAATGGTCCCAGCGTAAATTCCACAAATTTCCCCCGCGCTCGCGAAGGTGTCGCAATTACAAACAATTTGAAGGTTCTATCCTTAAATGCTCGTAGCCTACGAAATAAAATAAACGAATTTTTTTCTTTAATTGCTTGTAAAGACTATGATTTAATTGCAATAAATGAATCGTGGCTGAGCACTGAAACACGTGACTTTGTAGGGGAGTATCAAATTAAAGGTTATAGACTTTTTGTTAAAAACAGAATAGGTAGGCGAGGAGGCGGTGTTATGTTGTATATCAAAGATAATATTGCGAACGTTTTAGAAGTAAAGCACTCAATTCCAGAACCGATAGATTCGACTATAGCAGAACTTAAATTGAACGATTTCAAACTTCTTGTTGCGGTTATATATAGGCCCCCAAATCAAACAGCTGATACGGACGAAGCGTTATATCGTGAACTAAAGAGAATAATCGGTAGTGAGCAGGCTTTAGTTATGGGTGACTTTAATTGTGCCAACGTGAATTACGATACAATGCAGGGAGACGCGGAAGGTAATCGTTTAGTTAATTTTCTCGAGGATAGCTTTCTTATTCAAAAGGTTGGGGAACCTACGAGGTTGGACAGTATTTTACATTTAGTAATAACTACGGATGATAGGCTAATTACTGATCTTCAAGTAATAGAACCGTTGAGCAATAGCGATCACAATATGGTAGAGTTTGTCCTCTCAGTAAGTCACTCGAAACCAACTAACTCGACTAAAATTCCTAACTTCCAGCACGCAGACTTTAGTAAATTTCGAAATAAATTTTCACACGTCAATTGGGAAAACATAATGGGGAACTCCAACGCAAAACTAATGTGGGAATCGTTCGTAACGGTATTTAGGACTATAAATGAGGAATGTGTACCGTACAAAATTAAGCGTGCGAAAGTAAACAACAAGCCCTTGTGGTTTACTTATAGAGTAGGAGACATTATAAAGAGTAGAGGATAGGGCTTATAGGCTATATAAGTGCGATAAAGATAATCTGTTGTTACGAAACAACTACATATCTCTAAGGCGTGAAGCTAAAATTGTAATAAAAAAGTCAAAATGCGAATGTGAAATCTCCATAGCTCGTGATGGTAAAGAAAACCCCAAGCGATTCTTTCAATACATCAATAATAGAAATCCAGTAAAAAGTGTCTTAGGTCCATTAAAAAATGTAAAGAGATCTAGTCTCTGAAAACAAGGAAATGGCTACCTTGCTAAACAAATTTTTTACGTCAGTTTTTACTATAGAAGATCTAACGAATATCCCTACGGTCATAGACATAATACCTTTTGATAATGGTAATATTTTGGATACTATTGTCGTTAGTGAAGGGGAAGTAATGCGCTATATTGATAAAATGAAAACGCGTAAATCACCAGGGCCGGATTCCATATATCCCATACAACTAAAAGAATTAAAAGATAGCATTGTTGTGCCGCTAGCAAAGATTTTTAATGCGTCTATTTCTGAGGGGTGCGTACCAGATAATTTCAAGTTAGCAAACGTAACACATATCTTTAAGAAAGGCGATAAAGGTGCGGCAGGAAATTATAGGCCAATCAGTTTAACATTTGTTGTAGGTAAGCTTTTGGAATCAATAATTAGGGATCGTATAGTCGAACACTTAGAATATCATAAACTTGTTAGAAATACGCAGCACGGATTTAGGCGAAACAAATCTTGCTTAACTAATCTTTTAGAATTTTTCCAAAGCGTGGTTGACGATTACGATAGACATCGGGCGGTTGATGTAGTGTATTTAGATTTTCAAAAAGCGTTTGACACCGTGCCGCACAAAAGACTCATTGAAAAAACTAAGGCTCATGGAATCAGGGGTGTAGTAATAAATTGGCTAGAAGAGTGGTTGCGAGGCAGGAAACAGAGGGTGGTCATTGATGGAGCGGAGTCGTGTTGGGCTAATGTAGCGAGTGGCATTCCTCAGGGTTCTGTATTGGGCCCCTTGCTTTTTCTTATATATATTAACGATTTAGATGTCGGCCTAGTCAGTACAGTTTCAAAGTTTGCGGATGACACGAAGCTGGGTGGTAGGGCGATTAATGACAAAGATAGAGGTAAAATTCAGGAAGATCTGAATAAAATCGTTGATTGGTCAGTCACATGGCAAATGAGATTTAACGTTGATAAGTGCAAAATTTTGCATATAGGTTCGCGTAACGGTAAATTTGCGTATAGTATGTCAGAGAAAGATTTAACAAGAGTAGAGCAGGAAAAAGATTTAGGAGTTATAGTCACTGGTGATTTAAAAGTAGTGAAACAAAGTATAGCAGCGGTCAATAAGGCGAACAAAGTGTTAGGTTTTATAGCTCGAAATTTTTAGTACAAATCGCGCAATATTATAGTTCCACTTTATGAATCATTAGTTAGACCCTATTTGGAGTACGTGGTCCAATTTTGGAATCCGTATATGCGCAAAGATATAGACAAAATCGAAAGAGTTCAAAGACAAGCAACTAAGATGATTCCGTTGCTTAGGTCAAAGTCGTACGAGGATAGGCTTAAGGAGTTAAAATTGACAACACTCGAGACCAGGAGGTTAAGGGGTGATCTAATCCAGGTTTTCAAAATTATGAATGGGTTCGATAACGTAGATAGAGATAGCTTTTTCGAAATATCTCAATATAATAGGACTAGAAATAACGGGTGTAAGTTGACAAGTAGAAGGTTCGAGACAGCAGTTGCGAAAAACTTTTTTATGCATAGAATAGTAAATAGCTGGAATAGTTTGCTGGTAGAAGTAATTAGTAGCACGTCTATAAACATGTTTAAAAATCGATTAGACGCATATGTTGATAGAAAGGGTATAGTTTAAGGTAGTAAAATTAAGTCTTTCTGGGGATAGATCCCACAGCTCAACACAAGTGTTGTGGGATATAGGGAGGCAGTGTCTTGGGTTAGGGGATACTCTCTGTCCTTACACACCCCATTTAAAGAGATTCCTCTGCCGAGTGGTGCCCCCCATATTACTGTGAGGTATTGAAAAACTCATGATCTTCACTTGCCCCACAAACACCTTTAAATGGGAGACCCAAAATGGGTGCACACACATTTCTACATTACTGTACAGTCTTTACAGCCACACCTACTCTTTTTCTCATAAGTGTATATATTGTAATGTATATGATTGTAAATTTTGACTTGGTCCGCTATCGATATGGACCATGACTTGATGGATACCGTAATGAAACTGACTGGATTCTTTGGATCCGATATATTTGCATGTCCTTTATAAATAGATATAGAGTGTAACATATTTGTGGATAGTAGTCTATTATGACTTGATCCTCTGGATCAGAGATTCTATCTTTAGTTTTAAATCGATAATTAATTAGTTTTAGATTGATAATTATTTAGTTTCGTAAAAATTGGTCGTTGCCAATTTACCAGCAGTTTTTATGGAACCCACGTAAAATTGTAGGTCCCCTCCGCCACCACGGAGGACATACACAATACACGAACACAGTTAGGTAGACCAGCCATGAGTGGATCCTAGGGTCTTTGTTGGTCTGAAACATTATAACATTATAACATTACCAGTAAAAGTCTCGTAATTAACATTAGGGCAGTTAAAGTCTCTGACATTTATACTATTCCAATTGTCAATAAAGTTACCAAGAAGTGAGTAAAATCTAGTATCGGTATCGAAGGGTTGAATGGGAGGTCTATAAACAACAACAAAATTAAAAGTAATACTACGCACCCTAACTTCAACACATATCGCATTAATTGCTGCTGGAAAATCTATCTTAACCTCGATAGCCCTAAGGGAATTACGAATGTACAGCAAAACACCGCCACCAAACCTATGTAACCTATCATTAGGAGAGAGTTTAAAACGTGGTATATCAAGTTCCCCCAACAAGTCCAGGGTCATGTTATTTAACCACAGTTTCAGTGACAGCAACTATATCGTAGTTGCCAGAATAAATTATCGCCTTAAATTTGTTTAATTTATTTCTAATACTACATGCGTTACAATAAAAGACGTTTAAGTTATTTTTTACCATGGGCAGGCATTTTAAACTATTTTTCACGTTTCCCAGACCCACAACGTTTAAGGAAGGCTTCGACCTATACAGCTTTCGCACATTTTTGTCTATTAACCTACCTAGCCTAGCATTACCTATTTCATTAAAATACACCCCATCTTTTATAAAAAGGCTAGGATTACTGAATTCAAACCACAGCTTTACAAAGGGTACATTTTCCTCAGCACAAATCTCTTCTGATTTATTATTCAAAAATATTGTTTTTGACATAATCCTAAGACCCAACCCGTGCCTAGGAGTAATACCTAGAACTAAAGACCTATCTGACCTCGCCTTCAGGGACCTAATTAACCCCCTATATCTCTCCAAAAGGTCAGGCACTTTTATATCATGCCGATACGAGTCATTGCCTCCTACCATCATCACCAACATCAAGTGATGGGAGGCAATGTCAATCCTATCCACTTCGTCTCTGTCAACCCTGGCTCCTGGGAGACAGACCCTCCTCCTCTTGGTTAGATGCCATTCAACGAACTCTTTGTCCATGTGGCACACTAAAGAGTCCCCAATTAAAATAGTTTCCCCCTCATTCACGTCCCTTTCCAAATGGATGACAGGGTTTGAAACCTCAATAAGGGTGGGGGGATTCCTATCACCTAACGTACGCGGCCTAGCTTCACCTTTAACTTCTCTAAATCCCTCCCTATCTACTAATCTCGGACCAACCTTAACCCCTTCCTCAACTCTATCCAACCGTCCCGATAAGCTACCTAAACTAGAAACTAGGTTACGCACCCTGCCCTTCAAATTACTAACATCTTCAACATTAGTATTGGTTCAGCTTTCGTCAACCATAGCCCTACCCCTGCCCTCATCAAGCATTGCAAGTCTTTCCATTACCTCACACCTGCGTTTTATGTCAACTATTTCCTCCATTAACTCGCAAAAGAAACAAACTAATCTCTCGGTAATCACCATAGGACTGCCATTATAATCTTTAAATTCTGAATACCACTGATTTACCCTACACCTAACACACGATGCTTTCTGCAATGGCATTGCCCTGTTAAAAATTAGTTCATAACCATCACAAATTGAAGTTAAATTAAGCCAGCATGCTATGAAAACCTTCTAAATCACTAAAAACCACTAATATTCAATTACTTAACTATAACAATATGAATATAAACGCAAGTATATAAAATTCAAAACTTTCCAAAAGTAAAATTCTTAGCAATATGCAAAAGTAGATGCAATATCAGAGAGCTCAGGAAATGCATCCGTTCAGTACAGAGTCTGGCTGATGAATGAGTACGGAGTAATGCCAAAGAAGAGATTTCTCAAGTTCTAGAAAGTCTTGCTGTGACTCCAGTGAAGAAGCGTAAGTATTTAATGACATACTTTTTATATTTATAATTTTTATATTTATATTATTTATTTATAATGCATTTACTTTCAAGACAAGTTTTTCAGCAGTTGCTGAAAAACTAATGAAATTAATATGTTGACATATTAAATTTATTAAACTTATTAAATTAATATGTTGACATATTAATTATTATTGTATTTATTAATTCAAAAATTTCAGATGGTTTGGGTTCCTCAAGAAAAGAAGCAAAAGCTATTCAAGTACAACAGAAAAAGCACATTGTTCTTTAAAACAAAAGCTAGAAACAAGTTTAGAAATTGAGATCCCAAGCCCATCAAAAGCTACAAAGTTGGATCATGAAACTCAAAGGTATGAATTTTAAAATGATACGCTATTATTAAGTAGGAATATACCTAAACTAAAACTGAAGCATAAAGACAAAATGTAGGTATTCACCTTTGATAGTAGAAACTAGAAGCACAACTCCCTAAAGATTGGAGATCAATGGGCCCATTAAATCATTTGGAATTCATTTGGTCACAAAATAATTTTTGGTTTAATTTGACTATCTCAAAGAATGCTCATTTTGTTACACTTGAAATCAATATTATAATCCAAAAAAATTTAATATGCACATGTAATGTTTTGTTTATAGCTATTATACATTCATGAATTTGTTTCAGGTCAATGATTCATCTCATGAATGAACTGGTTGAAGCTTTCCATTCTACTGACAGTTATGAGACGAAACTCAAAATATAGACATTATCTCCATTTACCATATCAAAAACTATAAATCTATTTCAGACAACTGAATATTTAGTTAAGAAAAGTAGAAATATAAAACAAAGACTTGGAATTATTCCTGAAATTGAACCCATGTCAAAAGGAAAAGTAATAACTAAAGGTAGTAAAGATTCGGTTCAGAAATTTTTTGAATCAGATGAAATTAGTCATTTGTGCCAGGTACAAAAGACTGCCTGAGTATCAGAAATGAAAGTGGGTATAAAGAATCTGTGCAGAAAAGACTGGTGTTAATGAATCTGAAAGAAGCTTTTAGTCTCTATAAAATTATCCAGTCCCCAAATTGGCTTCTCTAATTTTGCCAGCCTTCACCCCCCAGATATTGTGTTTTAGCTGGAGCTGCTGGTACCCATTCTGTGTGTGTATGTACATATCACCAGAATGCCAAAATACAATTGTCAGCTTTCGGTGTCAAAGGGTTGGAATACACAACTCTTATGGAGAAAGCAGTGTGTCAGGTCAACAACAGGAATTGCATGATGCAAATATGTAATCTCTGTCCAAAAGAACAAGGTAGCTTTTAAGAATTTTTTGCTCACTTTTCAAAGTGTTAATGATCCTGAATGTGAGGAAATAAAATATAAACAATGGGTTACTACAGATCGATGCAATATGGTTGAAAAAACAGAAACTGTAGATGATTTTATAAATTCATTAAGCACAAAAATTGTCAAATTGACACATCATCACTTTATTGCAAAGAATCAGAGTGCATTTCTAAAAAACTTAAAGAATAATTTAAATAGCCATACAGCTGTAGTTCTTGGTGACTTTTCAGAAAACTACTCATTTGTAGTACAGGATGCAGCCCAAGGTTTTCATTGGAAAAATACCCAATGCACAGTGCATCCCTTTGGGTCATTCCAGCTCAATTGGTACAGGAGTGGTCGGGTGACCATCTCCAATTTTCTTCAAATTTTCACGGTTGATTCATACACCATTTAATAGCTTAAATCTAAAATTTTACCTTCCTCAGTCAAAAACTTTTAATTTTATGGTCGCTTAAATGGCCCCCACCTTCGACAAAAAATGCCCATGTTGGGCTTGATCGGCCAACACCTTCATTTTGAGAGGCCTTGAAAAGTGTCTTCTAATAGGAGTAGAAGCTTCAAATTTGTCATGCCAATACAACTTCTGGTGGGCTTTTCAATTTTGCAAGCAAAAATGCTGTGGAACAAATAGTTTCTAAGTTACAAGGGCTTAAATATGGCTCCATTTTGAAGCTTGCATTAATTCCTCCCACTTTTACGACTACCATTTTCAAAAGTTTTAGTTTACATCAATCACAGCTGTTTTAATACTCCTAATAGTCTCTATGGGTTGTAAATTTATGAGTGAAATAAAAAAATAACTAAAAAAGGATTTATTTCTATTTTTAAAAATTTCCAAAAGTTGATATTTTCACAAAATTTGCAAAATTAACATCAACTTTGGGGCTTAATATAAAAGTGTCCGAAATTAGTCAGAGAGTTGATACTTCTAGTAAAGAAAGATACATATGTGTAAAAAAACATATATTAAGGAATAGATCTCAACTCAACTCCTTCATATAGTTTTGGTGATTCAAAGAAAAGTGCTTTTTGTGAAAAATCTCAAATTTTTGCAAAATTTGTAAATTTATAAATTTCTATTTATGACATTGAATTGTAATTTTACTTCCATTTTATTACTTATTAAGTTGATTTACAATTGTAATAATATGTAAATAAGTCTAAAACATACAAGAAATTTAATGTCTGTCAAAACAACCAGCGACTCGAAGGGCTCTGGGTAGCTCATTTCGCTTTGTATATTCTTATAAATGTAAAACATGATGGTTAATCATTAATGTCCAGGCCTATTTTATAGATCATGATCTTTTATTTTCAGAAAATTTAACTAGAGCAATTAACTTAATTTTACTGCCTGTAATAATGGCTTATTCTAATCAAGAATCAAAATGCAGCTTTGATATGTACTTGGATGATCCATGTCATGAACACAGACTCACCAGGAAGGTGGGTATGTATACCTTACATGAGCTGACAGATGAAACAAGGAAACTGCTATTGTGGAGAACAAAAGCAACTGTAATCAACCCTAGTGCTACTGTATGCTACCACCATGAAAAAATGTTTGGAATGCATTACCAACAAATGCAACGTAGCTGCCAAGATCCACAGAGAAATCATCGAAAGAAGATGACAAGTAAGTATAGGTACTAATATATTTATATTTCATAAAGAAGTTTATATTGTAAATTGTAACCTAAATTAGCTATTTAATTTTAATAGGGGTAGGCTATATACTGTGCTACTGAATGCATATGTTTTGAACATTTTATACGAATAGCCTATAACCAAATGTTGAGGTTTTAAAATTATTTTCCAATGTGTTTAGAGTTTACATTACCCTACTTTATTTGCAGAATCACTACAAATTATTGACAAAGATATAGCAACTAGACTGAATCTGATACCAGGACAGAAACTTTGCTCAACATGCTTCTCTAGAGCCAAGATGATTGAAGATGAAAAAGACTCAGGTAGTGATGAATATGTTCCAGAAGAAATAGTTAAGGAGACATTTGATGAAACGTTAGGTTCACTAGAATGCTCACCCATTAAGTATGTAAGAGCAAGAGATCAAAAGTTTTACGCGAAAAGGAAACTAAAGCAAATTGAAACATCAACAAAATCAAAGCTGTCAAAAGTACTTTATATGAAGCCTAGCATTTTGGATGAGGAAGCGGAGAAACCTATAGAGAGTGAGGAAGAAAAGTGTTATCAGCATATGATAGAGGAACTGAAAGAAAAGTGTAAAACTAGTACCAGACAAGAAAAGATACAAATTCTAACACTCCTTCCAATTGGTAAAACCTGGTCCAGAGAAAGAATTATGAAAGAATTTGAAGTGTCAGCCAGAATAGTTAATGCTGTGAGGGCCTTAAAGAGAAAAGAAGGTATCCTTCCTATAATGAGAAATAAAAAGAGTAGCAAGGGTATAAGCGATGAAATAAAGGAAAGAGTGATAGAATTTTTCCAAAACAATGAATATACTAGAGAATGCCCTGGTAAAAAAGATTACAAATCAATAAAAACACCACAAGGGAAGAAGGTTCACCAGCAGAAAATACTGTTGTTGACAAATATCAGAGAATTATATACGCTTTACAAAAATAAATATTCAAATGACAAAATCTCCAAATCAAAGTTTTTTGAACTGAGACCAAAATGGTATATGGGTGTGGGGAGTAAAGGATCACACAATGTATGCATTTGTGAAATACACCAGAACTTTAAACTTTTATATGAATCACTCCGTCAAAGTAGAATTGAGTGTGTTACTAGGGAAAATAGTCTGCAACACTGAAACCAGAAACTGCATGATTAATAACTGCAAAACATGTCCTGGTTTAAATGAATTACGGGATTGGCTTCTTGCCATTTTTGAAAACAATGATTATGACATGGATGATGAGGTTTCCTTTAAGCAGTGGCTCAATACAGACCATACCCAACTGGTCACAATGACAAAAAGTGTTTCGAATGTAGTTGTTGTTGTTGTTGTTGTTGTTTAGCCGATCAGCCCACCCTGATCAAGCAAGCCAGCAGCACACAGGTAACCGATCGCCCTCTCCGGAGTCGTCTAGAGGTTCAGCGCACTAGTGGTGATGTGTTGTGTTCGTTGTTGTGCTAGAGCGGTACAGTCCATCATAATGTGTTCAATTGTTTGTGGTGTGTCTTGGCACAGGTGGCAGGTGTCATCTATGGAGTTGTCTAGTCTGTGTCTATATGTCCGTAAGTTGGGGTGATGTCCACATCGGAATCGTGCTAAGTTAACTCGATCCGATCTGCTCAGGCTGATCTCGGACCTGTTAATGGGTGGCGGCTTCGCACCTAGGACCACATTCGGACCGAGTCGTGTCAGTGCTTTGTGGGTAAGGTGTGTGTGTGTGTGTGTTTTCTGTACTGTATGATGTCTGTGAGGCGTGGTATGGAATGGAGTATTTGGTTATAATGTGTCTCTGGTGTTACATTAATGGTGCGAGGTGTTGGTGCATGATTGTACATGTAGTGGCAAGCAGGGTTTCGGAGCCGGTAAAAAAACTTCTGGCTCCGACTCCGGAGCAGAAATTTTTTAGTCTGGCTCCGGCTCTGGCTCTTTTATAGTAAATTCTGTTAATTATAAAATAAATATCTAGATTTATATAACTAATTGTCCAATTTAAAATATTGCACAAAAATATTTTATTATTAAATCACTTTAATACTCAAAATTTAAATTTCTTATGATTTTAAATTAGGCAAATATAATGATAGAATGAAGTTATTTAAATAACTAAAGGAAAATGATGAAAACTAAATGATATTAAATATTTATTAACAATGGTAGCTTATATAAATTAGAGAAACTTGCCTCCTAATTAGTTCAAAGTTCAAACTTAAGAATTCTCGTATGGAAAATAGTAATCAAACTTTCTGAGATAATATATGCATCTTTTTTTAAGTGTTGAAACTTGAAAGCTTCATGAAAGCCAACTTGGCTTGAAAAAGAGCTGAATATTTCAAAAAATTCAGTTTTTAAATTTTTAATAGGTTATATTATTTACTTAAAAAGAGATTTTCTTTTAGTCAAAAAGTTTTGTAATTTAATTAACAAAAGCAATTCAACTAAAAGTCAAAAGTTCAAACTACTAATACATATTATAAAAGAAAATTTACAAATCATTTACCCTACCTTATAAAATCAATACTACTCCTTGGATTAACAAATGAAACTATGCAAATTTTTTTATTCTAGCTAAGGTATAATCAAACTAATTTTAAACATAAAATCAAGATATTCTTCTTGTAAATCTGTTTCCTTAAAATAATTGAAAATGAAAATTACTACGTAAGTTTATTTATAATTTTTTTTTTAAAACAAGATGGCCTCAATTATATTTTTTTTAAGTGTAACCTTAAATCAGACTTTATCTTTAAAGTTCAAACTACATATTAAAAAATTAAAAAGTTTGCAAATTCAATGATACATTTACAGTATCATAAATCATAATACTCCTTGTATTAAAAAATGAAAGCAAAATGGAAATTTGCAGATTATTCCTGCAACTCCCACACCTCCATAAAATCCAAGAATCCTATGGTACCATTTTTCGTAATATATTACAAGAATTATAATTTGCAACTAAACCTATATTTAACAAATAACAATTTAGGTAGCAATATATCACCTGGAGCCAGACCATGGAGCCATATTTTCAAGGTTTCTGGCTCCGGCTCCAGCTCCAGGTAAGCAAAATTCACTGGCTCCACCGACTCCGGCTCCGGCTCTGAAACCCTGGTGGCAAGGGTGTTGTGGGTTAGTTGTCACTGCTGCCATGAATTGTGTTCCCACGTCTAAATGTTCCTTAACTTTTTAGTATTTTTGTTTGTGTGTGCAGGTGTTCTAATAATTAGGCCGGGCTGAAACTATAATTTTTGTTTGATTTTAATTTATCAGAGTGACTAACAGTTGGCTTTTGATATAAAAATAAGATTCCTGAAAAAAATAATTGGTGGCCACCAACGTGTGTCCAGCCACCCCAATTTTTGTAAAAACATCTAATGCCGCACTAACAAAATCAGGAAAATGGCAATATCTCTTCTTCTGAACATGTTAGAGAGATGGTTTGCATACCAAAAGATGCAGAATTTGATTTAGAACAAATTATTGAGTGGTATTTTTTGATAAAACCTTTAGTTTTTGAGTTATTTTAGAAAAACTAATTTTTTGGGCCCATAGACCCCCTTTCAACTGAATGTCAACACAATAAAACATTCTCAAGCTGCAAATTGACATGTATTAGTGGTTTTCAATCAGCAATCAAAATCAATCAAAATCAGCCATTTTAAATTCATTGAAAATGCTTTTTGACATTCCAAAACGCCAAACATTAAATTATACAATTAACAAATTGTCATTTTGTCATATTTTAGCATGATAAATAATAATCTAGAACTTAAAATATTTTTTAGACACAAAATCTTTCATTAATTTACATGATCTAATTTTGTTTCTAATAAGACCATCTCTACGCTCATGACCTACAACAGCCAAGGATGCTTCAGTGACAAGCTTGATGTGCCTTTCAACATTCTGACTGTGGCACTCATGATCCAGTTTCAATACGGTATTAATGATATCACGCAGTTCATCATTACTGAATTCTTTTAATACAGGTGGAACAGTTTCCCATTGGGACATAGCAGACAGCTTGTGGTATGCAGAAGCTTTGAAATTGATGATTGGCTTTCTAAAGACCCTAACATTCTCATCTATAGCAAGATATTCATCAGTACCACCTTCATGATCCTCTTCATTCTCATCATCACTTTCAATTATTCCACCTGCAAAATCATTGCTACTACCAGATTCATCATCAAAATCCTCTATAACTCCCCTCAGATACAGAACTTTATTGACAGCACACCTCCTCACCTTCATCAGCCAGCATTCCAACTAAAATATTTTCACCATGAGCAAAATAGCTGTTATTGTTTAATACGTCATAACAAATTTCTCTAATTTTCCTGTCAGGGAATTAATTTACTCTTTGGATCATATTGAATAGGTTTCTTGACCCATCACTTAGCCTCTTATTAGCCTTGATATTGAACCAACTGTGAAAGTATACTTTGATGATGAATTCTACTATGATTTTGAGGTTCTTACTGGGTCTTTTTTGTGAAACATAAAAGCGAAGAATTCTACAGGCTAAGGTGAGCCATCGAGAGTGATTTAGCAGGCCAACTTCTAAGAGTGCAAGGTCTTCATCCACTTCACCAGTAATAATTGCCCAGCAGATGCAGTATCCATAGTATTGGTCTGTTGATAAATTATTGACCACCTCATTTGGTAGAAGCACAAATGCAGGATAAGGTATAGATTTGAAGTCCACAACATTCCATTCTGACACATCCCCATTGAGCTGAGAACCAATAGGGCCAGAAAATTTGTCTGGACTTTTTGTTGTCCCATCTAAAGTTATGAAGATGTGTCTAAGTGGCAATTCATTTAGATGCAGAAGACAAATATCCCACTGAAGAGGTTGCCCTAAAAACATTTCCAAATATCTGATTGACCCATGCATATGTCCTGTGTTAGTATTTGTCCCATCTGCTTTAACTAAGTTTAATTTGGCCTCAAGTTCTGTCCCTTTAATGATCTTATAAATGCCATGAGCAATGTCAATGCCTTTGCCACTCTCCGGGGTAAAATGGTCGAGGTAGAAATCATCTGAAAATAAATGTAATTAATTTTACAATTAAATAAAAATGAAAAAGGAAGGAATAAAGTTAACTGGACAGTTGTCACTTAAAAAGAAAAATTTTTAAGTAATTGAATATTACTTTATAGTACAGTAATATAACAGCATAATGCCTATAACTGTGTGACAATCATTTCCATTTACCTGGCTCTCCAGTAATGACATAATGTTCCTCTAGGATTGTGGATGTATAATACTTTTCATTTACTTTGTTAACAGCAAGTGTAGCATCCTTTCTACCATCAAAGCCAATGCCAGTCACTTTTTCAAATATCACTTCTTCTTCCTTCTTCCTTTCAGCTCTCAATTTAGCTCTCTCCCTTCTCAACTTGTTTCTGAAAAGTATTTCAAAATATTGGCCATGCATTACTGCATTAGCATTATACAAATATACAAAATACAAATGTCAGTGTCCTGTTTGAAACTAATTAATATAAATACAAAATAGAAATTTTGACGCTAATTAAAAATAATAGTAAATCTGGTGATTTAGAACTTATAGCAGAAGCTAAGAAATGTAATATCTAGAGTGATTAAAAACATACTTATCAATAACATTTTGTATGTTATCTGGGGTGATTACTCCAAAGTCCACCAATGTAGCAGAACTAATAGCTGCTCCTGCTCTATCACTTACTTGATATCTGTTAGGATATTTAAAGTAGATTTACATATCTATTGTCAATGAATAATTTATTGGTAATCTTAATCTCTTAGTCACAATGATTTCACTTTAAGCTGTATTAAAAGATTTATCTTTCAGTACTATACCTGTCACATGCTTCAGCTAATGAGCGTAATCTAGTTCTGTTCTGTAATGTTGAGACTTCTGGAACATAGTCTGCATCAAATGAATCATTACAACTGTCGCTATCTGTCAACTCAGGAATGTCCATAGGTTCAGGAGGAGGATGAGGAGGAAGAACTGATTCTTTTGCTTTTTGAGATTGAATAACCTGTGATTTGAATTTTAAGTCAGTGGCTGTTTCTGGGACTTCTTTCAGGGTACAGTAACCATGCCTAGTTGTTTTCTGGTTCTACAAAGTGATTATATTTCATTACACTATAATGTATCTTTTATCTATGGGTCTCTATTAGGGTTGCACCGATTAATCGGTTGACAATCGGTAATCGGCCATCGGCTTTTTTTTGCCGATTAATCGGTTTTCATACTCGGTCATCTTTGTTTATTACATTACAGAAATTGCATCCCTGGTTTAAGAATTTCAGTTATCCTAGACATGGAATGAACTTAAATATTTTGCTTGTTTTTTATTAAATATTTTCTACCAATTTGCATTGTTTGGAGAATAATAGGCAGAAATTTACTCCATTATCACTCCATTTATTAAAACAAAAAAATTATTGTACCTTACTGAACAAAAGAATCCATTTAAGCTTTCCTGTTGCAAAACAAAAGTGGCCTTAACCTACTCTCTAACGATAAACAAAATTTGAGATGGAAACATTGCATAGGGTGCATTTGCAAATAATTTTGTTATTTTTATCTACTTTAAAGTATTTCCATGCAATGCTTGGAGCCATAAGGGCTTTGTTATTTAAATTTGTAACAAAAATATAAAATTTCTTGGCAACTTTCATTAAAATGCTTAATTTAATCTGTAAAAGAAATTAAAGAATTAGAATATGTAAATAGTTCTAAAAATATTAGATTAATATTAGATAAAAAATATTAGATATTAGGCCTACGTTTTATATTGTGTGCTCCTATTTACCAGTATAATAGGTATAAGCGGCGTAATTCAGTAACCATATAGTGCTATAAACTTATACAGTATATAAAAAGAATTATCGGCCGATTAATCAGTAATCGGCCGATTATTTTAGGCCGATTAATCGGTAATCGGTAATTTGCTTATCGGTGCAACCCTAGTCTCTATATGTAAATTGAAATTCTTACAAAAATGAGAAAATACTAAAATATTACTAATCATTAACATCATTAATAGTGTATTATTGATATTACTAACTTATTAAATGCACTTTAAAAATTGTAGCAAATTATTAATAATTGATAATTAATAATTTACAACTTGAAATTCAATCAACAGACCTACCTCATAAAACTGGTAATCAGATACAGTCATTTTTAGTAAGTGCTTTTTCTCTGTATCTGCCAACAGTTTGTGATCATGTTGATATATGTCAAATAAAACGTTTACAGTTTTCAGAAAATCATCCAGATCTTGATGATATTTAGGTCCCCTTTTCTTTTTGTCATACTTCAGAAGGCGGTTGAATTCCTTTATTTGGGTTTTCAGTCAGCTCTGTATTAGGGTGTGACAGTTGCCCCAACTTTGTCCTACAATGCTGTTCAAAATATTGGTGTTGCATATTGACATAACAAATACCCACATGCAATTTTTTGAAGATTCATGCATATTCGAGTGAGCACCAGCAATTTGAAAAATAGCGATTTTGCTTATACAGCATACGCGCCTATATATGAGATTACACAACCATCATAAGGGATATTAACACAAATCATTTGCCTGTCTTAATTAAAAGCTGTTATCACTAACACAAAAAAGTTAATCATTTTTATTCTCTCATGGTACATTAAGGGGTTTTATCATATATTCACAAGGTATTATTTCTCTAGAGCAAGAAACCATGATTTCTGTTCGGAAACAGATGATCGTTTGTGCTGATTAGGAGCGCGGAGTCTGTCATTTTCAACTACTTGAAGGACTTCTTGAAAGCGCTCCTCATCCCTGGCAACATTAAGAAAGTCATGGCAAAGTTTTACACCATGCTCTGCAGCCTCATTGATGACCTGAGGCTTGTCCACAACCCGTTTCATGTTCAGGTAGTCGTCATGATCCGCCCATTTACTGGCTGGACTGTGGAGAAACTGATAGGGCATGCCTAAAATGGTGAAGAACCAGCTTGAGTCAGGCCCAATTAGGTCCACCAGGGCAGTGCCACTTTCTGGAATGGGGGGAAGATATGGCTTTCCATAGCCCCCATGATTGAGCCCCACTCTCTTAGTAACTTCAGTGCCTTCATGGCAAAGAAGGGCCTTCCTCATCTCCTCTTTTGTCCTTTCTTGTACTTGGGATGAGAACAAAGCCAGTGGGGCCAACTCCTCAGTTAGGTACCAAGTGTGTCTACCGAGTGCCACACGTGCCTTGTCAACTATTGTGGCGTCATATGGGGCAAATTCAGCCAAGGTTTCGACCAAATTCAAGTCATTCAGTGGCGCACTTGCTGGAACGGGGCAAACAATCCACCATGGGACATAAACAGCGACTGTGAACACAGCAAACCGTTCTAACTTGCTGATTTGACTTTTAGTCACAACCTCGGCTTTGGGAAACTGCTCTTTGATCTGGCCTGACAAAAGAACAATCTTGAGGGTATAGAGCAGTTTAGCCATCCACCTTGCTTTGTGAAGTGCGCCGGGGTAGACCATTGTGAAGTTCACTGGCTCAGATCCTTTAGTTACAAGCAGCAGACAAAGCTCTACCAGCTCCTTGTAGTCGCCACGTGTAAATGGTTGGGCTAGAGATTCACGGAAGAAGTCAGCCATCTCCTGCTGGCGCTCCTCAAACACTCCAGGCATTGCGGGATAGTAGTATTTCTTTTTTTCATTGTACGCCAGTTGAGAGAAATGGTTCTTGAACCTAGAAATGCAATTATTGGGATTATTGTATTTCATACTAATCTATAATATTGTTTTATGGGTATTAAGATTGATATGATCGATCATTTGCTTGGTGTTAGTATATCTTATAAGTCTAATAAAAGAAATTCCACTAAATTTGTTCATTAGATAATAATATTCCTTGTTATTTTGTAAAGCTTATGACTCACCTCTGGAAAACCATTATGTTTGGACTTGAAGAGCCCTCCACTTTCAAGCAATCCCAGCAAACACCTAGGATGACTTCGCCCACATGCCTGCGACAGGCGCACCAGAATACGGCATGCTCTAATTCCTTTTGGAGGGAGACGCAAGCAGCTGTTTTTTGTCCTGAGAAAAAATGTAATTGTAGTTTTAAGGCCACCATTTCAGGCACGTGCTTTTGCAGATTTCTGTTAAATCATTCACTGTATTTTGGTATTAATGTTGTGATAAATTCACGCTGATGTTTGAAATAGGTTTACCTGTATTGGATGAAGTTGTGTCGAAACCATACCAATGACATTCTGTTCACACTCCCAATCGACCAGAAGTTGTTTGGTTGCTGTTGATATCAAGTCTCCTTGAACCAGGACAGCTTTTTGAGTCAAATGCGGAAGAGGTGGGACTCCAAGAAGCTTTGTGCCATTGACACCAGACACAAGAATGGGCAGGCGGTCATCAGTGCCTTTGGAATCCAGCATGTCCATAAGTTTACCATCCCAGTGCACCAGTACTTTGTCTGATGGTTGCCATTCATCCATGATTTTTAAACTTATTTCTGACACGATGGAAGCTCGGTATTGGTGGGCCGTCCTTGCATTTAGACTCAGCTTTGATGTATCTCCACCACATGCAGATACAAGGGAGTACACAATTGCACTCAGCTGGGTCGGCGAGATGTTGTTTCGAACATGAAACAAGTTCTGCCGACTTCAGAATATCATGGGGCACAAAAATTGAAACTCCCTCTTTCACTGTTCTCCGATGTTTTCTCTTTGGTTCAGCAGTGCTGGCCTCATCAATGTCATCGTCCTCATCAGAGCTAATAGGTGAATCAATATCAGCCTGTACATTCTCAGCATGATCACATTGCTCTCTCTCTCTTGTCGCTCTTCTCGCATCTGCCTTTTCTGTCGCTTCTGAACCTTTTCTGTGAGTACTTTGTTTACCCCAGAGTAGGTAGCTACTCTGTCACTTAGCATGCTTTTCATAAAGAGTATGTCAGTATCGATGGCATCTTGTTCGGCCTGAGTTTTCCCCTTTTTTGCAGCCGCCATGTCTTTCAACACTGTGTTCTTATAAAATTTCATCGTCAGGCTCAATTCTGATTTAAACTTCATAATTCCAGGATCATCAGCCCGTCTTCTATCCTCATTCTTTTTCATAAGCATCATGTAGTCTTTGTCATAGTAAGTTTTAATCACTCGGCCAATATTGTTCCTGCCTGTAATGGTCGGGACATTCGCCTTCTGGTAATGCAAAAGCACATTGTCAATAGTGGCAGATAAAGCCTGGTCCCAATGCATATCCCGAAGGTTTGCTAACAGACATAGTAAGACCTGCCTATTAGTTGGCAGTTTGCAGCCCTTTATTTCCTTTTCTTCTTCTCGGGGTACGGTGCCCAATAACATTCTGACATACTCATCATCTTGCCGTGTATCCATGATTAAATTCTCTATTCACAACATCAAATCACTGTCAAGGGAAAAGAAAAGAGCATCATTAAAATTAAATGCAATAAAATAATACGTGGAAAATTTGTGGGTCAGCATTCCAGACCCGGAAATGAAAATCTGATAAAATGTGCTATTTTCACACTTATTTATGAAGTTCATAAGCTGAAATAGCAATACTTTCTGGTATGACGGTGCTAGCTCAAACATGCACCGATCTCCAAGAAAATTTACAGGGGTGTTTCGTAGATAAATACACAACACAAACTTTGAACAGCATTGTAGGACCATTTTTTTATTTTTGGAGGGCAACGGTCACACCTTACACTGTATGGCACCAAGTACTTTAGCAACTGTTTTCCTTGTAGAAGTCATACTTTATATTGCAAATGTTGAATTCAATGACAAATTACAGCTGGAAACTTATAACAAAGGCACCTGAAAAAAAAAAGTTTTCAATTTATTACGTTTAAAAAAAGTTCATGAAGCAGCCCCACCCTCTATTCTTTAATCAAGCATAATGGATGCAAGATTACAAGGAAAAGTCATATCATGTGATCACTATGTCCATGGCAACATCCTTTTAGGGCAATGTTAGTAATCAAAAAGCCAAATCATGCTTATTTTAGAATTTCTTTTGTCGCTAAGGTCTGTCGAAAGGGGGTCTATGGGCCCCCAAAAATTAGTTTTTCTAAAATAACTCAAAAACTAAACATTTTATGAAAAAATACCACTCTTAATAATTTGTTCTAAATCAAATTCTGCATCTTTTGGTATGCAAACCATCTCTCTAGCATGTTCAGAAGAAGAGATATTGCCATTTCCTGATTTTGCTAGTGCAGCATTAGATGTTTTTACAAAAACAGGGGTGGCCGGACACACGTTGGTGGCCACCAATTATTTTTTTCAGGAATCTTATTTTTATATCAAAAGCCAACTGTTAATGACTGATTAATTCTATCTTGAGTTTCAGCCCGGCCTAGTGTTCTATTGGTGTTGTTTGAGTGCATCTTGTAATGATATGAAGTGCTTTGTTTTGTATTGTTTGTAAGGTGTTTATGTGTATGTTTGAGATAATGGGTGCCCAGCATGGGCTAGCATAGTCCATAACTGAGCGAATATATTATTTGTATATGAGTGATGATGTTTCCTGCTGGTGTCCAAAGTTTGTGCCTGTTAATACCCTAAGCGTGTTAAGTCTTGACATACATTTGGTTTTAATGTCCTGAATGTGGTTTGCAAAAGATAATGATGTGTTGTATGTGACACCAAGTATTTGGGTTCTGTGAGTGTGTGGAATGTTGATGATGTTTAGTGTAAGCTGTGGAATTACCTGGTGTTCTTTTGTGTTGCTTGTAAGCAAGTTGGTGGTTGATTTTGTGGGCGCTACTTTGAGTCTATTGTGTGTGAGCCAGTCTTGTATACTGTTTATGTATGTTTGTAGGTTATTTGTAGCGGTATCGATGTTGTTGTGGGTGGATGTTAGTGTGATATCATCTGCATATGATGATAAGGTAAGCTTGTTATCTATGGGTGTTGGAATGTCATGCATGTATAAGTTGAAGTGTGTTGGTGAGAGAACAGAGCCTTGAGGGACCCTGTTCGGAAAAAGCTTGTTTTTGGATGACTTGCCATTAAATGTGACATGTGAGTATCTTCCTGAGAAATAGTTGCTCAGCCACCTTTTGGTGTTATTGTGCATGTTTGTGTTGAGTATTTTGTTTATGAGAGGGAAGCGTGGGATAGCATCAAATGCTTTACTAATGTCTATTGTTGCTAATAGTGTACGTTGAGCTGGTCTTCTGGAGTTGATGCCATCCATGATGTGCTGCGTGAGGTTAGTGAGTAATGTCGTGGTTGAGTGGTGAGGTCTGAATCCATGTTGAGTAGACGATAGTGGTATGTGTGGGTTGGTGATTTGTAAGATTAGTCTTTCTGTTACTTTGGAAGGTGTGCATATTAAAGTAATGGGTCTATAGGAAGCTGGTTCTGTTAGATTTTTGTTTGGTTTGAGTAGTGTAATAATTTTACCTTGTTTCCATATGTCAGGAATAATACAGTGTTGGTATGAATATGTGCTGATATTTGTGAGAGCTAGTATTCCTTGTGGGCCCAGGTGTTTAAGGTGTATGTTAGATATGTTGTCTGGTCCAGTAGCCTTCGAATTCTTAATGTTTTTGATGATCTTGGTGGTCTGGTCTGTATTGAAGGGTGTAATGGTTGTGTCGAGTCTGTAGGTTTTCTTGTGTCTGGCTGTTTGTGTGCTTCTGGTTGTTGTCTCTGTTTAAGTGACTTATCTTTGCGTAGTGATTAACTAGAATATTAGCTTGTTGTGTGTATGTTGGGATATTATTTTGGCTGCGACAGATAGCCACGTGTGAGGTGTGAATGCCGCTGTTAGAGTGGGTAATGCTGTTTATATAGTCTTGTATAGCCTGTATGTATCTGTGGAGTGGTTTAGTGTTGTTATGAATTCCCTGAATGTTTGTTTGTTTTTCTTTGAGTTTGTTGTTTATTTCTGTGTTGAGCTGTTGTATCTGCTGTTTTATGACTTGTGTGTGTAGTGTTTGTGTGTTATATTTGAGGTTGTTACGTTGCCTTATGAGGTGGGCTATTTCTCGTGTAATTTGGGTTGTATTTCCTAATGTTGCCCTTGGGTATGTATTTGTTTGCATTATTGATAATCTGATTAAATGTCTTGAGTGTTGTATCGATGTTTATGATGGGTGTGCTGTTTAATGTGGTGAATTGTTCCTCAGTCTGTATTTTGAACTGTTCCCAATAAGCTTTCTTGTAATTTCTATAAGTGTGCCTAAGGCTGTTGGGGCAGTGTAGAATGTGTTGTAATGATGATGGGCAGGTGGTCTGATGACAGTTGTTTTTCTGTTCTCCATTGTGTATGTGTTGCTAGTGAGGGGGAACAGAACGTTATGTCTGGGGAGGACTTTGAGTATCCTGCTTGATGTGGTATGTGTGTATGTTCTCCTTTATTGTTAAGAATGAAGAGGCTGTTTAGTTGTGTGGCTATGTTGGCACCTCTGGTGTTGTTTTGGTTGTGCAGGTACCAACTAGTGTCTTTGGCGTTGAAATCTCCTCCTAAGATGACATTAGTGTGAGAGGCAAGATTGTGTAACTGTGGATTGTAATTGGCTGGCACCTGAGGTGAACTATCTGGTGGGATGTAAATGTTGATTAGTGTGTTGTTGTGTTTTGCGCGTGTTTTAATGTTAACTGCCTGTATTTCTATCATGTTATCTGCTTGGATTGTGTTTGTAATGTTTTGGGTAGCATCAGTGTAGCTAATGCTTTTACGTATGTAAGTGATGAGTCCACCCCCGTTACCCCCCCGTACGATCTTGATGGATCGCCGTGAAGTCAGGGATGGTGGGTGTTTTGTGTGTGCGTTTTAGTTTTGTTTCTTGTATAAGTGCTATGTGAATGTTTTGTTTGTGTACAAATTGATTAAGCTGCATGATTTTGTTTGTGAGGCCATCTACGTTGTACTGTAATATGTTAATATTATACTTCTGTATGTGTCTCATGGTGCTATTGTGTCTATGTCTTTGTGTATGGTGACATGTGTAAGTTGTAGTGGAGCCTGGATTAGTCTTAATGTCGCCAGAGAGTAAGAGTAGTTCGGGGAGCACGCAACTGTTCACTGTAATTGAAAAAATAGCACGCTGAGAATAGGTCCAGCCCGCATTGAGGAAAATGCTAATTTATTTGAGTTAGAAAAAAGGTATTCCTTAATTAAGACAATCCCAGGAACCTGTTCATATCACTGCTTTAGACCTTCATCAACAGGCATTAAACTGTACAAAATTTCTAGTGATGAAAATTTCTTTAACGTACAACTTTCCTTCCTCAATGCTACACAAGAAAATGTGGCTTACCAATATAAACCTGGTACATATGTGGCCTGTTTCTATGAAGGTGACTGGTTTGTTGGAAACATAGTTGAAGTGTGTGATACTGAGAAGGATCTATTAGTAAATTTCATGAAAAAGAATCCTTTTAAATGGCCTGAACAAGAGGACGTTTGCTGGATTCCATTCCAACATGTTTTGTGTTCAATTGAACCACCTACAGTTGCTGGGAAAATGGGGAGACAGTACAAGTTATCAAATGATTGTTTATCTAAAATTGAGGAGTATTTTAAAAAAAGCCTAAGTAACTACAGACCTGTATCAAGCTGAATAATAAATTGCCAATTTATGGCTGAGGCCATGGAGTGTTGAAGACAATCAGACTTAAAGCCTGAGTACAATAATAGATTCCTGAGTCAGTGTCTAAACATAAGAGTTATTAGCTATATAAGTTTACATACGAATTTATATAAAACAACACATTAAAAAAAGAATATGACGTTATAGCCAATAATTCACATGCTTAAAAACTCAGGAATTCATTATTGTATATAGCTAAGTACTGTACACTTGTATTAAGGGAAGTAATACAACAAAGCTACTTAAATTTAAGGTTTTGTACTGAAAATGGTGGTTACTGCTAGTTTATCTGTACTAACTGCATAATTTAAATTACTAGGAAGTGCTTAGAGAGAAGTAGAACACGGTTCTACATGATTTACTTAGGTAGATCCAAGTACTGAGCCTACAAGCTGGTCCATCTGTTGTGTTAACTGCAAATGTAGTAATAATCTAGGTATGTATTATGTCTTTTTTATGAGTAAAACTTATTTAGATAATTTAACATTTGTGAATTAACTTACCAAGTAATAAAATAGAAGTAAAATTACAATTCAATGTTGTAAAAAGAAATTTAAACATTTCAAAATTTTGAAAAAATTCAGAATTTTTCACAAAAAGTACTTTTCTTTGAATAGCCAAGACTATATGAAGGAGTTGAGTTGAGATTTATTCCTTAATATATGTTTTTGTACACATATGTATCTTTCTTTACTAGAAGTATCAACTCCCTGACTAATTTCGGACACCTTTATATTAAGCCCCAAAGTTGATGTTAATTTTGCAAATTTTGTGAAAATATCAACCTTTGGAAATTTTTAAAAATAATAAAAAATCCTTTTTTGGTTATTTTTTTATTTCACTCATAAATTTACAACCCATAGAGACTATTAGGAGTATTAAAACAGCTGTGATTGATGTATAACAAACTTTTGAAAATGGTAGAGTCGTAAAAGTGGGAGGAATTGATGCAAGCTTCAAAATGGAGCCATGTTTAAGCCCTTGTAACTCAGAAATTATTTGTTCCACAGCCTTTTAGCTTGCAAAATTGAAAAGCCCACCAGAAGTTGTATTGGCATGACAAATTTGAAGCTTCTACTCCTATTAGAAGATACTTTTCAAGGCCTCTCAAAATGAAGGCATTGGCCATCAAGCCCAACATGGGCATTTTTTGTCGAAGGTGGGGGCCATTTAAGCGACCATAAAATTAAACGTTTTTGACTGAGGAAGCTAAAATTTTAGATTTAAGCTATTGAATGGTATATGAATCAACCCTGAAAATTTGAAAAAAATCGGAGATGGCCACCCAACCAACTTTCTGAAATCTGTACCAGTTGAGCTGGAATGACTCCTTTGTGCTATATTATAAGGAACCAGAAAGTAATGAAACAAAACATTCAAGTTATTATTTTTTATCTCCAAATACAAAACAAACACTACAATCATTTACACTTTTTTAAATACACTCATACCTATTATTAGAAAATCCCACCTTCTTATCAAAAAATTACATTATTTTACTGACAGATGTGCAGGACAACATAAAAATCATTTCAACTTTGTTAACATTTGTAAACATGAAGATTTTGGGCTGGAATGTGAGTGGCATTTCTTTGCCACAAGCTATGGTAAGAGCGCTTGTGATGGGATTGGGGGTACAGTGGAAAGATCTATAGCCAGAGTGAGTATGCAGAGAACATTCACAAATCAAATATTAACACCAGAAGACATGTTTGAATTTATAAACAATATAAGTGACAGCATAAATTTTTTTTTAATAAATTCTGAAGAAATTGAAGCTATGGAAAAATTTTTAAGTGACATATATGAAAAAAAGTATGCGGTTAACAGGAACATAAAAATTCCACAGATTTGTAACTATTAATGCAAATAACAAAAACATTTGAATTATCTTCATCAGAAGTTGGTGAGGTGAGGATTATAAGCAAAGCTTTTCTGGGTGAAGATAATGTTGAAGTTAATCCGAAAATAGGAGAGTACATACTTTGTACTTACAATGATCAGAAATGGTTGGGATTTGTACATTCCTATAATGAGGAATTTGATGACTTTGAGGTTAGCTTTTTTGCACCCATCAGGATATAGTGTTTACTATTACTTTCCACAAATTAGAGATACATGCCACATATCAAGAGATAAAATTTTAAGTTTATTAAGCACACCAACTTCAAAGCCAGGAACAATGCATATTCAATATGTTTTCCCAGAAAATGAGTTGAAAAAACTCATGTAATTATGAATCAACTTGATGTAATATGTATGTTCAATTTGTATTTTTGCTGTTTATTTTCATCCATGTGAATATATCATTTGTAGTTCTCTATTTTAGTCTGCAGGCATAAAAATGTCAAAATTTCCCAATGTACCATATTTTTCAGTGTATAAGACGCACCCCTATTTTCAAGGCCTTTTTTCAGGAAAAAAATTATGACCAACTGCCTAGTTGTCAGAAAATGTCCGTAATTTTCTACCAGCGAGGCTGACTTTTGTTAAAGCCCTCCATCAAAAGTATGGTGATACATTTTCTTTCACCCATACTCATTATAAGAAAATAGTATTAAGTATACAGGAGACTATACTATATGTTATGAAACATAAAAGTAAATCATTATGTAATACGTACTGTTTTTCTTGTTATCAGTGTGTTGGGAAGAGTAGAAACTTTGTGTAAAATTGGCCAAACCAATACAGTCAGGAGGGACCAAGAGATGATGAATTTTTGTAAAAATCCATCAGTTCTTCTAGCCCATATAAAGGTAATATTATGACCTTTGGTGTATAGGATGCAGGGTGATTTTGAGACCCCTTTTTTTTGGAAAAAATGTGCATCCTATACACCGAAAAATACGGTACATATTTTTTCAATAATTTTTAAAATATCTTGCAACTTGATACCTACATTTTTTATTGTTTGTATCTTTTAACACTTAATGGAAGTTTAATAAAATTTTTTTTTTTTTTTTTGGATTTCACTACCTATTGGGGGTGGCAGTCAGACAGAAAAATAAAAAAGGGGGGAAAATTTTCATTATTGTTCTACACATTTGAATGTGGTATCATTTAATAGATCTCTTCATGCTGATTCTAAAAATTTATAGTTTTATGTTTGGGAGTTATTGCCCATTAAAGTTAGGTGGTAAAGTGGGACCCCATATCTCAAAAACTACGGGTCATACAACTTTTTTATTTTGACCAGTGAAATCAGCACCCAGAACAACCCCATATGTTAATTTCATCAAATCCAAGTCAGAGTGGTGACATGCTGTGGAAAATTTGGGAGTACCAAAATGGAAGACCCACCTAATCTTGGATAAGCCATATAGACATTAAAAAAAATATTAGCAATAAAAAATAAATCAGAAGGAGAGCTTGAACTCTTGCTGAGAAAAATTAAAGGCACACCAACGAAGAAACAAATATAGGATGAAAAGAAAAAAAGATCCCATAGCTAGAAATGGCAACACAGTTTTGGGAAGAAGAAGAAAAAGATCGGGATAAGCTTAATAAGCAGAATAATAGGGAGGATGAGGAGGCGCAAGATGAAAGAAGCCAGAATAAAAATTTTCATTATTGGTGTCAAGAAATAAAACATTAAAATTTCAAGGTAAGTTCATAAATTTCCCTTCGGTTATTAAATTTAGGTTAAATAAGCTGACATTTCAGCTGTAATTGTTTAACAAAAGAGTATGGAAGTCCTGTTTATGGACAAATAGTTAGGCTGGTTCATCTTTGGCCTAGGTTGTGTTTAGGCTACTCTGGTTGGAGCAGGACCTATTTTTTCCATATATGCATTGGGTGATCTCTCCTGGAATGCCCCACAAAAGAGAGTGATAAACCAAAAAGATGGTAGTAATCAAGTGTTCCATAAATTTGGTAAAGTATTCTAGGCCTATTCTGGATCTGAATCAAGGGATTCATAATAGAGTATAAATACAAGAGAAGACCCTCGGTATCAAGAATTTCATCATGAAGGTGTGTGGAGAGTTGCAAGACTATGGCATGATTATGGATGTCACTGTTAATTCCTAAGAGCAAACAAACATGGTGGTACCCATGAGCTTAGTGCTGATTCTCCGCATAAACCTGCACCCTACTGAACCTGTTCCAGTGGTGAGAAACTAGAGCACCCTACAATTAAAGATTGTGCATGGTTGTACAAACTGTTGAGACCTTTCCAAATCTATGTTATAATATGTCTAGTTAGGATTATGTAGTTTCAATGTCTGTTTCATCATTTATCTTAACCATACTAACCTTTCATTTTTGCCTTGGGGTAATTCTACGAGAAATAGACAAATGAAGTACACAGTCACCTCTTCAAAATTCATGAAACTTGGTGTGAGGGTTGGTTTACGTCCAAATTACAAATTTCTGAATTTTTTTGAAAATTGGTAAAGTTGGTCAAATTTTATGGCTTGACCAAATTTTGATCAAATGAAAAAACCAATAATTTTCAAACATAAATATCTTGGCTCCTAATTGTGGTAGTGTAGTAAGTCTTAAATGATAAAATATGTAAAATTAATTGTAGTTTCTAAATATGTATTTTTTTAGGGTAACAAAAATAAAATTATGATTTTTTGGAATTTTTTTTTTTTTTTTTTTTTTTTTTTTTTTTTTTGGCAGTGAAGATATCATTTTTCGAAAAAAGACCAGGAATAAAAAATGTTTATTTGATGTATGTACACCATAATAAGTAATAAAAAGTCAGTTTATCAACGATTATTATTATTATTAAAAAAAAAAAAAAAAAAAAAAAAAAAAATCCTCCAAATTTTAACAATTTTTTGCTTTCTTTCCAGTATAGTATATACCTAATTTCTAGTATACGTAAATTTACCTAACCGTTAAAATGCCTCAAAACACAAAATTTCGTTGCGATCCTATGAAAAAACACTCAAGAAGAATTTTCTGTAGCATCAAAAAAGTACTCTGCCATGGCAGCTGCAAGCTATGGAATTTTGGAAGAAAATCAATTACTATGCAGCAATTGCTATGTCACAATTAAAAAGAAGCCAATTGTATTAGAACATGTTCAACGTTCATCCATAGAGCCGGAACCTGCACCAATACCTGAGCCAGACATACTTAACGAATTTATGGTGCGAAGTAGTAGCGATTCCACGAATCCACCACCATTGGAAGAATTTGTCGTTCAAGACAGGCAATTCAATAGAGATTTGCTCAGCGACAATATTTTACCTTTATTTGATGAAAGCCCTATTAAAACAGGTAATAAAACAATAGAGACTCCATTCAGGACATTTGTTTCTTAATGCCAAATTCGTAGTTTTCTGTTTTTAAATATTAGCATCAGCACTTGAATACATATATACAAAATATTTGATATTTGATTATTTCAAGCAACCTAAATTTATGAATTTGTTTTACAGCTGGATTGAAGCCGGGACAAAAACAGATAAAGGCTTCTACGAAGTTGTAGATGTAGAGCTTTCTTTGCAAAAACATCTGAGTGAACCTATTACTTCTATCAAAGGTACTCAACAATTACATCGCTTCGTCCCAATTTCCAAGAATTCGTTGAAGGTTTATCCACTCTCTCATTAGAGTTTCTGCTTTGGTTCAAAAACATAATACTGTCTCTCAACGCAAAATTGAAACAGGCTCTTTTGTGGGTTTATGTATGAAAATAAACTATGGCTCGGATTAGTCCAGTCCTTTGACTGTGAATATGATGATTTTCTGATAAAATTTCTCCATCCTTCGGGCGTATGTCCCTCATACGTTTTTCCTGCACAAGAAGATGTTTGTCATGTTCCAACAGAAAATATATTTGGGAGTATTGAAGCAAGTTTACGAGGAGGAACAAGAATACAATACATTTTTCCGCTTCAAGAATTAAATAACTTTTCAAAGAAGATAAAATAAATTCTATCGAATGTATACTATTTAAGATTGTCTATATAATATTTCTAAAATTTTTATCTAAGATTTGTGTATCTACTTAATAGTTATAAAAATCTTTTCAAATTCTTTTTTCTTATTATTATATTATTAGTGTCTAAAATTTGGATTCACTGGATGAGAATACTGTCTCTTAATTCATTCTCAAAGACTTGTGTATGTGTAGTATTAGGAAGAGTATTTTATACTCTGATAAGCGCTTTATAAATTAAACATTATTATTGTCAATATATTCTGTCCCTAAATATGAGAGGGGTTATGCATGTAGGCTACATTGTACATATATTTTAAAAGATTTTTTCTCCGTTGGTTTATCTACATGTATTTTTTATATGAATTGAAAATTCTTCTTTTGGACCAACAAGTCTGTAATAAATCTTCGTCGTCTGAAAAAAAATGTTATTACTTAATTTCAATCTCAGTTTTGAGCCTTATAATAAACTATAAGCTGACTTTTTATTACTTATTATGGTGTACATACATCAAATAAACATTTTTTATTCTTGGTCTTTTTTTCGAAAAATGATATCTTCGCTGCCAAATTGCAAAAAAAAAATAATTTGACATTTTTTCCAAAAAATTATAATTTTATTTTTGTTACCCTAAAAAAATGATACATATTTAGAAACTACAGTTAATTTTACATATTTTATCATTTAAGACTTATTACGCTACCACAATTAGCAGCTGAGATATTTACATTTGAAAATTGTTGTTTTTTCATTTGGCCAAAATTTGGTCAAGCCATAAAATTTGACCAACTTGACCAATTTTCAAAAAAATTCAGATTTTTGTAATTTGGACCAAAACCAACCCTCACACCAAGTTTCATGAATTTTGGAGATGGTGGAGTGTACATTTGGCACTTTCATTTGTCTATTTGTCCTGGAATTACCCATATATGAAATAAACTAGTACCATTCATGCAATAAAAATGGGCCTAAACACCATGTCACCAGATGTCCCTTGCAGACATCAAACTATCCAACCTTCTTTTGAAAGAATCACGGGATCAAGTAAAGATAAGCACCCCCAGCCTTCTTTAATTAGCCTTATAAGGCTAACTAACAAAAATATCATGACCCGACCTAACCAATTGTCAAGGGCGTACAGTTGACTTAACGATTGGTTAGGTTAGGTCATGATATTTTCATTAGTTAGCCTTATAAGGCTAATTAAAGAAGGCTGGGGGTGCTTATCTTTACTTAATCCGAATCAAGTGTATCTGAAATCACCACTTCTTCTGTCAGACTGTTCCAAAACTTAATTACTCTGTTTGTAAAACTATGTTTTCTTAAATTTGTTCTACATCTTGGCTTAAATAACTTCATACTATGACCTCGTCTGGTTATTGTGATCTTTAATGAAAAGAGACTCAAAATCTATCTTATCCAACCCTTTTATCATTTTATACACCTCTATCATATCACCCCTTAACCACCACCTTTTTAATGAGAACATGCTTAGATACACCAGTCTTTCCTTATATGTCAATTGTCTTAGAGATGGGATCATTCTTGTTGCTCATTTCTGTACTTTTTCCAGTTTTTCAATATCTTGTATCAAATAGGGACTATTAAATTGAATGCAGTATTCGAGGATGGCTCTCACATATGAAATGTATAGTTGCTTTATAATATTGGGTGATTTGTATTCAATGTGTGTCTGCATGAGATTGAGTCTAGCATTTGCTTTATTTCTGATTACCATACAGTGATTTAAGGGTTTAAGTTCATTAGTCACAATGACACACAAGTCTTTCTCTATCATCATTTTTAATCCAAATTCCATTCATATTGTATTCAAATTCTGGATTTTTTGGCCCAATATGCATAACCTTGCACTTATCAACATTAAATTTCATCTCCCACTTATCTGCCCAGGCTGTTACTCTAAGTCTTTTTGTATTGTCATTGCTCCTGCTACTGACTTAACATTATGGCCTAATTTTGTATCAGCAGCAAATTTTGAGGTTTTACATGATAGGCCCTTCTCTAGATCATTTATATAGACAACAAAAAGCAGAGGTCCCAGCACAGACCCCTGTGGGACTCCGCTTAATACCAGTCTCTAAGTTAGGGTTGCCAACCGTTCTTTTTTGAAAAGGACTCCTTTTTTGTAGATTTTTGTCCTTGTCCTTTCTTGAGTTCGGAAAGGACGCCATTTGTCCTTTTCTGAGAACAATCTTGTTCCAAACAACAGTTTTATAACAAAACTTTTGTTTAAAAGGAAATAATTATAGTCTTAAGTCGAGTAACATTTTATAAATTCATTTCTTCACTTAAATGTTAATGTTCCGTGTAACAGAAAAGTATAAATTTAAAAATAAATATTGTTACCATAAATTTTGTCAATGCATGACTCAATGGGTCAATATCTGTATATCAATAAAAATATTTACTTTAAGAAAATATGCAATAAAAAAGCATGCAGTATAAATTGTAATAAATTTTTACTTCTTTCCCTAACCTTGTAGACAGTATATTGGAATTGATGTTCTTGTCCTTTTTTTCAAACTTCACGGAGTTGGCAACCCCACTCTAAGTAGACTTATTTCCATTTAGATGAACTCTGTTTTCTGTTTCTCAGCCATTCTTCTATCCAGTCAGCTATATGACCTCTTATACCATAGGCTCTAACTTTTACCAACAATCTTCCATGAGGAACAGTATCAAATGCCTTTGCAAAATCTAAGTATACTATATCTACTGGCTCTTTATTGTCCAAATGCAATAGGACTCCATCATAAAATTCAATCAAGTTAGTTAGACAAGACCTTCCATTTCGAAAGCCATGCTGGCTATCATTTATAATAATGAAAAAACTATAGGGCTATGGGTTGATTGCCTGATACCCTCATCCGTTGGAAATTTCCAGCAGATTTCAGTGGAGAGTTAAACGACAAAAGCCCTATGTTTTTTCATTTGAGAGTTATGAATATGTAGGTCTTTAAAGCAGGGTTGTGGAGTCAGTCCAAAATTTTCCAACTCCGACTCCACACATTGTAAAAATTCGACTCCGACTCCACACATTGTAAAAAATCAAAAAATCTGACACTGACTCCTCACATTTTAAATATACGACTCCGACTCCTCTAGTGTTTCACTCTATAATTATCATAATAATAAGACATTTCATCACCACCACACTAAGTGTGAAATTTTATATTTTATATTTAAATAAATATTAATTGTATATTCTGAAAATGTAAAAAAAAAATATTAAAAAAACTTAATCTAGGGGCTATCAATGAATAAGGTTTATTGACCAAAAAAACTAAATAACCTAAATGTTTAGGATTTAGAAATTAAGGGTGACACAGGACACAGAAATTGGAGTCGGAGTCGGAAGTTTTTTACCGACTCCAACTCCGCCCTGAAACGTGCGACTCCACGACCCTGCTTTAAAGGACCTCTTTATATTTAATTGTTTATGGTAATTTTAGCGTTGGGATTTTAGATGCCTATATTAGAATGAAAATAAATTGCCTCACCTTATTTTTGCTGGGTCTTAGTTTGCTTCGATGTAGGGCCACCACGATGGAGTTACGCGATGAATTTACTTGAGGCAATTAATATAGGCAGTCACAATATAAACACTTTAAGGTGTAGGCCTACCCTTTTTCTTTATATTTATTAAGTTTATTATAAGGAATTCACTCAGAACTTGAGGGAAGACAAAAGCACACCTTCCCTGTTTAAAGCGTTCACCGCACATAAACAGCCCCGAGGCTACTCCTTTAATATATCTTCATATTTTAGTATAAATTGCTGATTTGGCAAAGGTTGTTGACTCTTTCTCTCTCGTATTTTACATGGGTTAGCAAATGGAAAATTTTGTTCACGTGAAATAAATGAAGGTTTCTCGTGGTTATGCAGACCCGACACCTACATACGGTTTCTATGTATGTATGGCAATCATTTCATTCCCATTAGGCTATGTCGCCAATCCCGAGCCGATTTTGTATAGATATTTAATTCAATTAATTAATAATTTATATTTAATTATGAAATAAAGGTATCACATACGATACCATGTTGTAAGCGCGTATAGTTTTTCCATATACTGGTGGGGGGGGGGGGGGGATTTGTATGTTGTAGATCAAATTTTTTGACAAACTGTGTAAAACATGTAAAAAATGGATCAAAAGAATGAAGTAGAAATTTAGGAAGAGAGGTTACTCAAGACCTATTTAAATATGAAAGTTCAAGAGGCCAACTTCTCAAGTTTAGTTAAAGTTATGTCAATCAGTTTGACTCCCTTTAGGTATAGGAAATTTATAGAATTAAAGTAAAGTTATTAAATATTTTAACTGCTCAATTTGTGTAAGGTTTATAAGTCACCAGTCTTAATTTTTTCTTGTAAAAGTCTTCTGGCTTTCAAAGCAGTCTTTCTTTGAGGCCTGTCTGGTTTAATCTGAGTTACATCAGGTACATTGAGAGATTCCTCCCCAATAGTATCCTGATCCATCCTTTGGGGTAATGGTTCTAATTTAGCCCCACACTCCAAAGGATATAGTAATGTGATATCTCTGGTGGTTTCACTAGTTGCTGTTTTCAGTTTTACAACCCTGGTAACTTCGTTTTCACCAGTTTTGAGTTCCAAGACCTTTCCCATTGACCATTGTTGTCTTGGTGTCTTGTCATGTATCAACACAATGTCTCCAATTTTGACTGAATCATTCCAATTTTGTTTTGTTAATTGTTTATGTCTTTCTCTAAGACTTGCTAAGTATTCTTCTCTCCATTTTGTTATAAATTGAGTTTTGATTTGTGTCAAATGTTGGTATTTTGTGTTGAGTTCTTTGTGTCCTATTACCCAATCTGGATCCTCTGTACTGTTATGTTCATATTCTGGTAACATGTTTACTGTTTCTCCCTTAATTAGGTGGTTTGATGTGAGAGGTTCTGGCTCATTAATACCATCTCCCACATAAGTTAATGGTCTGTTGTTGACAACATTTTCAATTTCTGACAGAATAGTCATGAGTTCAAAAAGTTGTAGATGTTTGGTCCCAATAGTCTTTTTAAGGCAGTTCTTTACAGTCTGTATGTTTCTTTCCCAAATGGAACCATACCATGGTGTATTAACAGGAATGTACTTCCAAGTTATATAGTGTTTGATTAAATGAGTTTGTACTGTTTCACTGTCACAAATCTGATGAATAATTCTTTCACCAGATTTGAAGTATGTGGCATTGTCTGACAATATAGTTTTGAGTACAGAATTGTGTGCACAAAATCGTCTGAAAGCAGCAATAAAAGCTTCTGCTGTCAGATCTTCTACTATGTCTAGACATGTGGCATGTGTGGCAGCACAGGTGAAGAGTACAATGTACACTTTGTATTCTTTTGAATCCATTTTGTCTCCAAAACTCACATTTACCACTCCAGTGTAGTCAATACCCGTGGCTTCAAATGGCCGAGTAAATGTTACTCGTTCCACGGGTAGGTCTGGAGGGCTTGGGGTCTTAAAGGGTTGTGAATGGATACATTTACAAGGAATGCATGTGTTTAAAATTTTCTTTGTTTCAGTTCTACCCTTTGGTAGCCAGTAAGTTTTTCTCAGCTCCATCAGGGTTTGTGGGACCCCCATGTGGTGTATTTTGTTGTGGGTATCCCTGATGATGAGATTTGTGAAGTGATTCCTCCTCGGAAGAAGAATTGGGTGCTTAGAGTTGTACGTCAAAGTTGACTTGTTAAGCCTTCCTTTACACCTTATCAGACCCTCTGTATCCAGGTACAGATTTAGATCCATGACAAGTGAAGGAATTCCTTTGTTTAATGTGTTACTGGACCTAAGATACTTCAACTCCTTGTCAAATTCTGAAGCTTGTATCTGTTTGAGCCAGTATTTTGTTGCAGTTTCTGTTAAGTTAGAAAAGGCCTTCTGAGGAGTGTTTGAAAAGGTAGCTATTGACAAACTTGCAGCAATAGACTGTAATTCTCAAGAGTTTGTTGATGTCTGAATAATGTTTGTAGTCAAATATAGGTTTGTCCTCAGTGATCTTTTCAGGTGTCGTAGAGTTGAGTGTGAGGTTTACTACTTTGGCTGGCCAAAGATCCTCACATGTTAGCCATTCAAGCCCTTCATACCAGATTTTATTTGTTTTCAACAGTTTGTAAGCGAGCCCTCTTGTCAAAAAGTCTGCAGGATTCTCTTTTGTTTTCATGTACCTAAATTTGATACCAAGGTTTGTGTTTGCAGTTTTGATTTCTGTTAGTCTGTTTTTCACAAATATGTTTTTGCAAGAAGTTGTATCTGTGTTGGTCACCCATGTCAGACAAATTTGACTCTCTGTCCATAAGTAAATGTTTGTTATGTCAACTTCTTTATACACTTGTGAAAGAAAGTCTGCTGTTTTAACTCCCAATGAGGGGTCATTCTCTGTCAGATCAACCAGTGCCTAACACCCTCATCTCTCAGATTTTGCTGAAATTTGGTTTATAGGGAGTTTGTGGGCCCTGAATCCATTTCTGAAATTATAAGGTCAATCCAACCAACGGTTCAAGAGATATGACCTCGGGAAATTTGAGGTCACTTGCGAGGTCACTAACATTTGGCAACCCATAACTTGGGTAATAATGGTCACAATTATATAAAAGTATATATATTTAGAATCAGAAAATGACAAGGAATCCAAATATGCAAGTTTTAGAACTCTAGGTTGAAAAATAAAAAAGTTACACTGTAACCAAAATTTGAGGTCACGATTTGACCTCTGGGGTATCAAATGAGAATTTTTTTAAATGTAAAAAATGAAGGCATAGGCATTGGCTATTAGAATCAGCAAAAAAAAGTTTGTTTATGTTAGTATTTTTCATGTAACTAACATATAAGTGAACACCATATTCATAAGTTGTGCGTCAATTCTACCTATTTTTTCACACTTAAGCTCATAATTTGACCTATAGAAATTAAAATTACAATTTTTTTTAGATATAAAAACAAAGGCAAAAATGTAAAATTGTATTTCACTGCTAATCTACACTGGCAATAATAGTTATAATAGTGAAAGGGGAAGACCTACTTAGAGGATTCATGTGCTAGCCTAATACAATTTTTGCATGCTCGATGCTCTCATCAATTTCTTTTTGTGGAAAAATGTATTGAATTCTGCTGCCTCCTCTTAGGGTAGGACAACTCATTACAGTTAATATATGATGTCCTGGCACTGCACATGAATCCTTGTTTGATGGATAATAATATGCACTTGATCCTGATGACCCAGAGGGATGTAGAAAGTTCACAGTGAAATCATCAAACTCTTCACAATATTCCTCCACAATTCCATACCAAACTTGCATGTCATAAATGCAGCCAACATACTCTCCTGGTTTGACACATTTTAGGTTACCAAGCATTGCAGGTTCATTAGTAAAATGACTTTTCCTTATTCTTTTCTTTTCTCCAATGCCACTTGAAATGGGATACACCATCAGTTCTTCCTTGTTTAGGGGAACAAATCTATGATATTTCTGAGTTCCAGGAATAGCCCTACTATCCTTGAATCGATGTTCCAACCGTTCTTCTGCATCTTTCAAATCAGCTGGTTACAAAGAAAAAATTTATCTTCTTGCTCAAGTTTTCTTCACAAAAATGAAACATGTGTTCTGGTGTAAGAATTTGCCTCTCTGTAGTTCTCTGCAAACTGGCACGAGCAGTAGCTCTTTTCACTGTTCCTCCAATCCCATCACATGCATTTTTGCCATGGGATGTAGCAAAGAAGTGCCATTCACAAGACAGACCAAAATCCTCTTCATGGTAACAGAGATTTGTGAAGTTGTATCTGTTCTTATATTGGCCAGCACATCCATCTGAGAAATAGTGCACCTTCTTCAATTGTGGGCATCTGAATTTAACATATGTCATAAGCTTCAATATGAATGAGTAAACCATTATAGTGTTGTGTTTTAGTGATGCAGATAAGAAACAGACACTAAAATGGCTAAGTTCCTGGTCTGCAGATGATCTATAATAGATGACAAAAGGGTGAACTGTACACTGTGAATTGTCCCAGTGAAACCCTTGGGCAGCATCCTGGACAATGAAAGAATAATTCTCAGAGAAATCACCTACTATAACTACCTCACTCTGAGGTGGTAGTGTTTCTTTCAACTGCTTGAAGTACTGTGATTGTTGCTGAGCAACAAAGTGATGACGAACCATGCAGGATATTTTCATGCTTAGGGATAAGTATTCATGAAGTGGCTCCACCTTATCAACCATTGTACAACGGTCAACAGTCACCCATTGCTTCTAAGATATTTCATTTGGAGCTGATTTCACACTGTCAAGTAACTCAAGAAAATCCAGGACACCCTCTTCTCTTGGGCAATCATTGCAAAGTTGCATCATGCAAGTCTCTCTTTCTGTACTGCAGACACTGTAATCCATAAGATCCTTGTATGAAAGACCTCTTTCTCCCAATGCAGCCAGCTACAATTTTGGATTTTGATGGTATGTGCAGAGTCACTGCAGACACAGACAGAATGAGTCCCACCACTACTGGCAAGCACACAATATGATGGCCGTAATTTTGCAAATGTGGAAAATCCTATTTTGGGATTCTTTTCATCATTTTTATATAGTTCAAACATCTCTCTTAAATTCCCGAGGACCAATCGTTTTTGCACCTTCAGCACTGATAACTTTCACGCAATCCTTTTGGCCAGGACACATACGACTAACCTCTTCTGACTCATAGAATCTTCTAACTATATCTTTGTGTTCTTCAGATATCACTTTTCCTTTGCTCATTAGTGGAATCTTCGGAAGGATTCCATGTTCTGATTTAAGTGAACGGCTTCTTTTCACCATGTATGTTGTAGTTTGAAAGAAACTAGCTGTTTTTTCAATTGTGTATGGTGAGTGTGTCAATATTTGTAGTTTGTGATGGTGACATTTGCTCTCCAGGAATGACTATTTCAATTCATTCATTAATTTGTCTAGATGTTTTTCAGATTTAGTTTCAGGTTTTGAAGTATCACTTACCTCCTCGGTAATTTGAACACCATAACTGAGTTCTAGCCTCTCCTTCAGGTGTTTCTGAGCAGATGATAGCTTACCATGAGCCTTGCGCTTTTTCTGGCTTAATGACAACCCTTCTGAAAAGAACAGAAAAAAAGGTTTCACACACCTGAATATTAGTAATTAAATATTAATTATAGTACCTTAAATGCTATATAATTGGCTATATAGTAGATCAAACAGACCTTGTAGTAAAGTATAAGTTATATATTTTTATTACTTACAGTACTTTTTTTAACTGGTGTTTGGTCCAGAAATGCTAGAACTGGTTCAACTGAAGTTGAAGGATTTTCCTTTATCAAGCAATCACTGTCATTGTCCAGATCTTGAATTGAAGAGATGTTACTCAAGCCACTGATAGTAGATGATTCATTTGAATCCTGCTCAGACTCGTTGTTTTCAGTGGTACTAAGTATAGTGGGGTTTTTCATTATCAGTGTCCAGCAGTTCACACACAACAATGAGTCTTTTTTCACTCTTCCAGCACATTTTTCAACAAGTACATCAGTCACTTTTCTAAGATTGATTGTTATGCGTTTCTTGTGTTTTTGAATAGGGTCCTGGCAGTATTTCAAGTGCCAAACCATTGTATTTTGATCTGTAAAGATATAGGATTTACAATTAGGTAATATATATTTTTTAGAAAATATATAGCTATACACACTTAATATTTTAGGCCTTGATAGTCTCTGAGGCTCATTAAAACACCATACCCACCAGCCACCCACAGTGCTGGCTGGAACTGTACTAACCTGTAGACAAGGAATTTTGCAACTATCTGTGTTGATTCTGCACTTAGACAAGTAGCAACATGTTTCAACAGGTTTGTTTAGGCTACATGTGAGCTTAGTCTTCCCCTTTCACTATTATAACTATTATTGCCAGTGTAGATTAGCAGTGAAATACAATTTTTATTAAATTCTTGGAGCTTGAGGTCAAATTGATAGCTAAGATATAAAAATTCCTTGAAATGACAAGCAATTTATAAATATGGTGTTCACTTATAAGTTAGTTACATGAAAAGTACCAACATAAACAAACTTTTTATGATTGTTTCTATTAGTCAAGAACTCTGACTTTGTTTTTTATATCTATAAAAAATATAATTTTAATTTCTATAGGTCAAATTATGAGCTTAAGTATGAAAAAATAGGTAGAATTGACGCACAACTTATGAATATGGTGTTCACTTATATGTTAGTTACATGAAAAATACTAAAACTTTTTTTGCTGATTCTAATAGCCAATGCCTATGCCTTCATTTTTTACATTTAAAAAAAAAATTCTCATTTGATACCCCAGAGGTGAAATCGTGACCTCAAATTTTGGTTACAGTGTAACTTTTTTATTTTTCAACCTAGAGTTCTAAAACTTGCATATTTGGATTCCTTGTCATTTTCTGATTCTAAATATATATACTTTTATATAATTATGACAATTATTACCCAAGTTATGGCTCGCCAAATGTTAGTAACCTCGCGAGTGACCTCAAATTGCCCGAGGTCATATCTCTTGAACCGTTGGTCGGATTGACCTTATAATTTCAGAAATGGATTCAGGGCTCACAAACTCCCTATAAACCAAATTTCAGCAAAATATGAGAGATGAGGGTGTTAATTTCAATTTTTTTTGGTTGATCTGACGGAGAATGACCCTGAGACAGCTAATAATTCAAGTTGTGGTAGTTTTCTTTTGGTTTAAGGGTGCCACTTTTGCCTTTGAATAAACCAAGTTACTTTCATTTTCACTTGTTAAATAGGCACAACACCCGTAAGCTTGTGTGCTGGCATCTGTAAAAATGTGTAGTGTTTGCGATTTCAATCTGTAGCCAGCACATCTTGGTACGTAGATGTCTTGAACTTTGTTCAAGTCTGTGGCTAATTTTTTCCAATGAAGTTGGTCTTCCACTGAAAGTGGTTCATCCCAATCAATTTTCTTTTTCCATAAGTCTTGCAAAAGGATTTGGATCTTATGGTTGCTGGTAAATATAATCCAATGGGGTCAAAAATTTTGGATGATTCTGAAAGCACTTGTCTTTTTGTATTGGCATTTGGATTTAAGTTATAACTCTTTGTGCAGAGTGTCATCGTGTTCGGAATTCTGTTTTAAAAACCAAAGCATTCCAAGTGTTTTCGTGTAATTGTTTGGTTCAATGTTCCCATTGTTCTCTTTTGTTATTTGTTCATTTAATTTGGGAGAATTAGAAACCCATTCTCTCAATCCAAAATTTCCTTGCTTCATTATGGGTTGTGACATTTGGTAAATTTCAAGCAATTCCTCTTCAGTTACAGTGGAACCAATGAGGTTATCCACATAAAAGTTTTGTTTTAAAAACTGAACTGTTAAGTCCTCTTGAAATAAGTTTAGGTGGTTTTTAATTGTTAAAGCAAGAATACTTGGAGAGCAATTTGCTCCAAAAATAATTACTTTAAATCTATAGGTTTTGAAACCTTTGTTAAGGTCATGTGGATCATTCAACCACAAAAACCTGAGATGATTTTTATCATACTCAAGCTTCAAATTTATACAGAGGAATGCTTTTTCTATGTCACTTTGTACTGCATAATTGTCTAAACGGAAGCAAAGGAGAATTTTTACAAGATCTGAGACAAGGTTTGGGCCTTCCATGAGACAATCATTTAAACTAACAGAATTTGTGTCTTTTAAACTACAGTTGTATACTACTCTTAGTTTAGTTGTGGATGAGTCTTCCCTGTAAACTCCCCTGTGTGTTAAATAATGACAACCTCGTTTTTTAAAGGGTTCATCAGTAACTTCTTCAATGAAGCCCCTTTCTATTTGTTCCTTGAATATGTTGTTGTATTGTTCTAAAAGATTGTCATTTTTTAGTTTTCTATAATTTTTATACAGATGTGCCTTAGCTACTTTCAAATTGTCCATTATTTCTGGACAAGGTGTTTTCCAAGGCAACTCTACATAGTATTGATTGTCTCTGTGTTGTAATGTATCCTTAAATTATTCTGTCATCAATTGGTCTTCATGTGTAATTGTACTGTCCTTTATGCCAACTGATTCTAATAGTCACAACTGCTGTAACCCTTCATCCAATGTGGAATCATTTTCATTCAAATGATGTGGGATTATGACAGTGTTTTTGTAGTTCGAGTTTGTCATGTGTTTTCTGTGTCAGTAGTAAGATGGTATTTAGTTATGTCACCCAAAGGAGCAATACCTGTGGGAGTTTGTATGGCTATTCCATCTCCAATTTTAATGATGCCCCTATGGACCAGATGAAGATAGTCAGCCCCCATGAGCATATGTATATCATCAACTACATCTGCATTAAGGGTTTTATCAGCTATCGTGTATTTGTTTTGAAGTTGTAGCAAAGCTTGTTTTAACCCAGCTATTTGTATTTTTTCTTGTTCTACTTTGTCCACAACAACAACCTTAAAGGTTTCAAATGTTCCATCATGAGTTAAAGTTATATTTGCAGTTTTAAAACTGGCTTGTACTGGGTTTTTATTGATAAATGATGAAATTGAGATATCTTCATTTCCTTGTTGGTTCTGAAGTCCCAATTTTTCTATCAGTTGTTTGGTTACAAATGTTTGTTGTGAGCAGGTATCTAAAAGACACAACCTGTACTATTTGTCCCCTTTTGTTTTAGATTTCCAAGGTTGTGGTTGGTAAAAGAATTTTTGAATTGTGGTTAATGCTAGATGAACTGATATGCCCATTCATAGCATTCTGAGTTTGTTTCTGTTCGTTTTGGTTTGATTTGGGTGTTTGTTCATAATGTTTGTCAGTTTTTCCAATGTGTGTGTGTGTATTACACATAGGGGTAACATGGTCAAAACTGTTGCAAAACTTACAATTGTATTTCAAATTTAATTTGCAGTTTTGCTTTTGGTGCCCTGATCCAGTGCATTTTTTGCATAAGTTTAGTTGTTCACAACGTTTTGACCTTGCTGTAAAGTCTTTGTATTTGGGACAATTTGTAGAATAATGTTCACTGCTAAAACAAAATTTGCATGGTGTGGTATTATACTCAAAAGTAGCTACATTAAAGTTTTGCAGAGTAGGAGTCTTGAGTCTTTTTCTGTCACTTTATTTTCTGCAAATTGAGTTTTGCAGTTGTGTTTTGATGTAACTGTAAATGTTGAAATCTTTTGTTAGGTTTTTGGTTTTCTGCATTGTTGGTTTTTTCTTGTGCTGTGTTAAATTTTGGGAGTGTATAACTTGATTTGTAAAGTGCAAGTACAGTTGGGAAATCTTCTCTTAGCTTATTAAGGCTAGGGTATATGTCAGTTGTCCTCTGATGAAATATCTCTTTGACTTTAGAAGGGAGCTTTTCAAAAACAACAGCTTGAATGATCCAAGCTGTTTCTGCAATGTTTAAATCATTGTTTTTAAGTTGTCCCATGAGACATTCAAACTCTCAGTAAAAGTCAAAGAGGTCACCATAGTTGTCTTTTGGGGTTCGCATATTCATTACTTTAAGAGCCAAATCATGTATAATTTCATCCTTATTCATGTAATTTCTGTTAAGTAATTCTATTGCTACAGAATAAGAAGTACCTATGGCTGGTAGGGTCATTCCATGTCAACTCAGCCACAAAATGGCACTTTTTGCACTCACCCCTTTCAATTTTGCTCATACTTGGCACAATATCAGATATACATGCCACACTTAAATTCCCAAATTATTAGAGCTGACTGACCTTTGGTTACTGAGATACAAGGTCACAAAGTTGTGACATTTTGACCTTTTTTGTGTTAAATGACTATTTTCAAAACGGTGTAACTAAAAAACTATTAAAGCTAGAGCATTGATTTTGGTCTCATTTTAAAGCTCTTTAGTAGCCCCTTGTTTATTGTCTCTTGTTAAATATCTCTACTGTGAAAAATAAAAAAATCCCTTCAAAAGTTGACCTTTGACCTTGAATAAAAAAAAAATACCTTCTCCTAAAAAATTCAATTTTTTTACATTAATACCTTGAGTCATGTACAACAAAATCCCAAGAAGCTGTAAGTGGCTGATAACTAGTTCAATGTATAAAAAATAAATGAAGTTGGCATCATTCTTCAATTTTAGATTTTTTTTGTCAGTTCATTTATTTAAAAGTTCTGTTCTGATATAGTGTCAGTGAAGACTTAGTTCAACTTAACATTATTAGTTCAAAAACCTTTTTGTGACCTGTGCCAAAAGAAGTCTTTTAAAAGACAACCAGGGTTAAACCCCTCGACAGCCCCAAATCTACTGGAGTAGCGCTGATCCAAAGGCCCAACTAGTATATAAGTACTGTCAACTTTACAGAGTTGACTCCTGACTTCAAGTTAATTTATTTTTACTAAATACATGTATAAAAATTTATTTAATAATTCATTAATTGTTCATTGTTTTCTTTTCAGGATTTTCTTTGTGCTTTTGTGATTTCAGAGTACAAACATGGAACATTTAAAACTGAAACAGAAGTGTGCTGATCCTTTGCTGCGTCACAAAGGTCAGTGTCGAAAGAAGAGTTTGAGAATTGTACCACAGGAACTTGTAAATAAGTTTCCCGATCTGCACTTAACACTACATCACAGACTTTGTAAGCAGTGTAGAGAACATCTTGAGTCCTTGCCTGAGAAAGGAATAGGCACTTTGAATTCAGACATAAATGATGATTCTTCTTGTAGTAGTGAACCACCTGAAGATCTTGAGAAAATTGAAAATGTTGACAATAGTGATGCATCAACTTCAGAGCAAAACCATGAGATGTGTACTTTGAATGCTTCTTTTGTTTCAATTGGTGAATCACCCATAAAAAAGAGAAAGCTTGTAGAGCAAAAGTCATATGGAGCTAAAAAACTAAGCAAGGTGACAGAGACAGTTAAGAAGAGAATGGAAACAGTTGCAGGAAGAGATTTCTGACTCACAATTTAAGGAGCCATCTGGAGATGTAGACTGTTTAGAAATAATAAATCAACTCAAGGAAAAATTCAAAAATGAAAATACTAAAAGAAGTGATAAAATAAAAATCCTCACTGTATTGCCCAAAAGTTGGAGCATTAGGAAAATTGCTTCAGAATTTAACACAACAAGGCATACAGCATCTATTGCTAAAAAAATAGTTGAAGAAAAAGGTGTCCTTTCAGACCCAAATCCAAAGGGTGGGAAAAGAATTAAACAGGATACTGTTGACGCTATTAAAGCATTTTATCTTTCAGAAGACATCAGTAGAACAATGCCAGGAAAGAAAGACTATTGTAGTATCATTGACAATGAAAGAGGAAGGATACATTTGCAAAAGCATCTTTTAATTTAAAAGAAGCCTATCATATTTTCAAAGAAAGAAATCCTTTGGTTAAGGTGGGATTCAGTAAATTTGCAGAATTGCGTCCAAAGCAGTGTGTTATTGCTGGAGCAACAGGAACTCACTCAGTATGTGTCTGTACAATTCATCAGAATGCCAAACTTATGTTTGTAGGAGCTGAATTAGAAAAACTAACTGCAAATGATGACACACCTATTAAGAATGTACGTCATTGTGTTGCCTTTATGGAATGCAATCCTGCCTCACAGAAATGCTGCCTCAGACAATGTGAACAATGTGGAGATCCATCAGATTTAAAAAACAGACTACTGGACATATTTACAAACAACTTCATTGATATCATAAATTTTAAAAAGTGGACCAATACAGATCGGTCAAATCTTGAATCAGTAGAACTGAATACAGATGAATATATTGACCAATTCTGTAACCAACTGAAAGAATACCAGATACATGACTTCAAGACAAAGATGCAAGCAACTTATTACCGTGAAACAAAAATGTCTTTGAAAGATGGTGAGGTCCTTGCTGTGTGTGATTTTGCTGAAAATTATTCCTTTATTCTTCAAGATGAGGTTCAGAGCTTTCACTGGAACAATGAGATGGCTACTCTACATCCATTTGTTATTTACTATAAAAAGGAAGATGAGATTGCTCACCTTAGCTTTGTTATTATTTCAGAGTGTAACATCCATAACACAGTTGCTGTACATTTGTTTCAAAAGCATCTGATAAAATTCCTAAAAGATAATATCTCATCCATCGGTTCCATCCACAAAATAATTTACTTTTCAGATGGGTGTGCAGGACAGTATAAGAACTGCAAAAACTTTTTGAATCTTTGCCATCACAGAGATGATTTTGGAATTGAGGCAGAATGGAATTTTTTTGCAACAAGTCATGGAAAGGGACCCTGTGATGGTGTTGGAGGCACAGTTAAGAGATTAGCTGCAAAAGCTAGTCTACAACGACCTTATGATGAACAGATCCTTACTGCAGAACAGTTATATACATTTGCAAGTGAAAATATTGTAAATATAAAATGTCATTTTTCAACCAATAAAGAGCATGAAGAGGAAAGCCAACTTCTCCAAGAAAGACACTCAACTGCAAGGACTATTGCTGGTACACAGAAATTACACCATTTACAGCCAGTTTCATTGACTTCTCTTAAGGTTAAACATTATTCATTATCAGATTATTCAAATATTGAGAAAGTTACTGAAAAGGAAGAAGTTGTGACTGAGGAGAAAATACATGGTTTTGTTACTGCTGCATATGATGGCCATTGGTGGGTGGCATATGTGCTGGAAAAGATACCAGAGAATAGAGAAGTAAAAGTCACATTCCTTCATCCTCATGGCCCAAACCCATCATTTGTGTATCCTGGTCGACCAGATGAATTAATCTTACCATATTCAGATATTCTAACACAAGTTGAGGCATCTACTACTAATGGACGAACATACAGGATTTGCAAAGAAGTTACTTTGAAGGCATCCAAAGCTTTGGCAGATCTACAGCACAGAAAGGTAAGAATTCAAAATTAAAATGGTCATGTAACTATATATACACTGCATACATTTTAAGTTGTGATAAATGGAAATCAATGAGCACTATACCTATACATATTGTATGTACATTTTAATATGTTACTTGTATTTGTTAATTAGGTAGCTATCTAGGTATACATTAAAAATTGTTTTCTCTTCTAGAAATCACAATAAATTGGGTGGCCCACAAGAATCTTGTCAACTACTGAAAACCATCACATACATGCACAACATACAGGTGAGGTGGGTAAAGAACAAATATTTAAAAATAAGCATTTGCTTGTTTGTAGAAGGCTGCAGATAGTATGTAGATATGGGTTGTATTTGTAAGAGATTGAGCTGACCTTAGACAAAAATGGTTACTGACATACAAGGTCACAAAGTCATGACTTTTTGACAATTTTTGTATAAAATGACTTTTTTCAAAATGTTGCTTGAATTCATTATTTTTTATACATTGAACTAGTTATCAGCCACTTACAGCTTCTTGGGATTTTGTTGTACATGACTCAAGGTATTAATGTAAAAAAATTGAATTTTTTAGGAGAAGGTATTTTTTTTTTATTCAAGGTCAAAGGTCAACTTTTGAAGGGATTTTTTTATTTTTCACAGTAGAGATATTTAACAAGAGACAATAAACAAGGGGCTACTAAAGAGCTTTAAAATGAGACCAAAATCAATGCTCTAGCTTTAATAGTTTTTTAGTTACACCATTTTGAAAATAGTCATTTAACGCAAAAAAGGTCAAAATGTCACAACTTTGTGACCTTGTATCTCAGTAACCAAAGGTCAGTCAGCTCTAATAATTTGGGAATTTAAGTTTGGCATATATATCTGCTATTGTGCCAAGTATGAGCAAAATTGAAAGGGGTGAGTGTTTTAGGTGGCTGACTTGACATGGAATGACCCGGTAGTGATTCCACTAATCTTAAGGCTGGGCCTTTCAGATAGTTCACTAAATAACTAAATTTATCAACATCTGTAATGTAGTTTTTATTACCTATAAGGCTATGAAATTTTTCAATAAAAGATTGAAATTTGGCTCTGTCACCCTCAAAAGTGGGTACTGCAAGTGTAGGCAATTTTGATTTTAGTTCATTGCCCTCAGCCACATTGGGAGGGCTAAATGAAGCATTTCTAATAGCTTCTAAGAAGCTTTCATTTGTGTCTTGTTTTTTGCACTCATCAAGTTGGTTTTGAATTTCAGAAATATAGTAGTTAATTTTTGTAATGTAATTTTCATTGTCAAGTAGGATGGTAGTATACTCATCATCTGTTAGTTCAATTGTGTCATCAATTTCTATAATTATGTCCTCATCTAATGTGAGAATTTCTTGTTTGTAACGAGTAATAGGATTTAATGTTGTTTCAAGATCATATCTTGTAGGTTCCTTTTGTTTGTAAACATTGTATAATTTGGTGATGACACCTTTACGTGCTGATTTTCTCCTTATTAATTTTTTGTAGTTTTGAGATAGTGCCATAGCACTAAGGTCTGTGATTTTGTTTTCTTGGTCTGGGTTTTTTACCCTTTTTTCCAAGTCTTCCATAATTGTTGTTAGTGTTAAAGTTCTGAGTTTAATTTTATGATGTTGAGCGAGTTAAATTATTATAATAAGTTTTTTATATAACCTGCGCCACAGGTTAAATTAAAAATTTACAATGTTTTTAGTTAGGATAGGCCTTGAGTGTAAAGAGTAAGGCCTACTTTAAGAGGTAGGCCTATTATGTAAGGTAAAGTTAAGTGGGCCTACTAAATAGGCCTATTTTGGCCTACCAAGTAGGCTTATATTTGGGCCTATTATTTTATATGATCTCAAATAAGTTAAGCCTATTAAATTAACAAGGCTTTTATTTTGAGTTTGAAGAGTAGGACCTATTAAATAGGCTTAATATTGTGGGCCTATTTTTTTTTTTGGCCCTAAAATAAGTTATGCCTGTTAAATGAACAAGCCTTTATTTTTGGTTAGTGAAATTAAAAAAGGAATCGGTTCCTAGTTCCATAGGCCACCATATGAAAAAACTATAGTGGGGTTACGGTTGAAATTGGGGTTAGGCCTAATGAGCTAAGCCTAGCCACTGCGTGTCAGTGTAAATTTTAGAGGGGTTAGTTCCCCATACACAGGGCCACCATTTGAAAAAACTATATAGGGCTATGGGTTGATTGCCTGATACCCTCATCCATTAGAAATTTCCAGCAGATTTCAGTGGAGAGTTAAACGACAAAAGCCCTATGTTTTTTCGTTAGAGTTATGAATATGTAGGTCTTTAAAGGACCTCTTTATATTTAATTGTTTATGGTAATTTTAGCGTCGGGATTTTAGATGCCTATATTAGAATGAAAATAAATTGCCTCACCTTATTTTTGCTGGGTCTTAGTTTGCTTTGATGTAGGGCGTTACGATCATTTTCGGTGTAGAGCCGCCACGATGGAGTTACGCGACAAATTTACTTGAGGCAATTAATATAGGCAGTCACAATATAAATACTTTAAGGTGTAGGCCTACCCTTTTTCTTTATATTTATTAAGTTTATTATAAGGAATTCACTCAGAACTTGAGGGAAGACAAAAGCACATCTTCCCTGTTTAAAGCGTTCGCTGCACATAAATAGCCCCGAGGCTACTCCTTTAATATATCTTCATATTTTAGTATAAATTGCTGATTTGGCAAAGGTTGTTGACTCCTTCTCTCTTGTATTTTACATGGGTTAGCAAATGGAAAATTTTGTTCACGTGAAATAAATGAAGGTTTCTCGTGGTTATGCAGACCCGACGCCTACATACGGTTTCTATGTATGTATGGCAATCATTTCATTCCCATTAGGCTATGTCGCCAATCCCGAGCCAATTTTGTAGATATTTAATTCAATTAATTAATAATTTATATTTAATTATGAAATAAAGGTATCACATACGATACCATGTTGTAAGCGCGTATAGTTTTTCCATAACTCTTCAAGGAACTCAGTAACTTTACCTCTAATGATACTTTTGAGTAATTTGCAAATAATGGAGGTGAGGCTGATGGTCTTAGTTTTTTGCCAAGTTTCTATTTCCTTTTTTAAAGATTAGGAGCCACATTTGCTTTCTTCCAATCCTTTGGAATTTCAATACATATCAATGATTTATTACAAATAATTTCTAGTGCCTATGCTATATTCTTTTTGGCAGCTTTTATGACTATTGGATACATTTCATCTGGCCCTGGAGATTTTTCAATTTTTAATTTATCTATTGCTTTTAGGATATTTAGTTTTGTTACCCTTAAATCATTTATTTCTCTATCTTGTCCTGGTAATATAAGATCAAGAATATTATTTAAATTTTCATTTGTGAATACTGATGAGAAGTATTTGTTTAGTTCTTCAGTTATTTCAAGATCATCATCTAGTTTTATCATCTATATGGAGGAGGCCAATTTTCTTTTTCACTCTACTTTTCAAATTGAAGTGACTGAAAAACTTAGGATTATTTTTTTGAATTCTTGGCTAGGTTTTTTCCAGCTCTCATTTGCTATCTCTGATTACTTTCTTGCAAATACTTCTTTTACTTTTATATATTTCAGTCTATGCCATTTTTAGTTCTTTTGAATTTATGAAATGCTTTTTTTTCTCCGATTGCTCTTTTTACATTATAGTTTATCCAAGGTTGTTTTTTTATTTTTTCCAATTCTGATTTTACACTGTGGGATATGCTTTCTTTGTATAGGGTTTTATATTTAAACCTAGTTACTTTTTATTTGCTATTGATACTTTTGGATTACTACATTTTTAGACTCGGAAAAATGTGAGCTTTCAAATGGTATATGTTTTATGAGTGTATGTTTAATATTGAAAAATGGAGCACTCCTAGAGATTTACCTAGCTATGGATTGTGAATGATCCACAATAAATATGTTTTGTAAACTGGGAATTTACCAAACATGGACTTCACTTGCGTCTGAACCCAGGAGCGGTCCTTTTCTGTATAATTACCTACTTTTGTTCTTGTTTCACTCAGCCATAGGTGTACAGGTCTATTTCACTAAGCAAGCCAATTTAGACTTCAGGAAATAATGGTGAAAGGGCAAACCAGGATTAGGCTAAACTAATCTCGCCCAATTAGGGAGTCTAAGCTAAGTTAGGCCTAGGTAGATTACTTTGTATTCCATGTAGACATTAACTTACCTAAGGGTAAGCCTAATACTCGAAAAGCTTCTTTGTCTGATATAACCATATTTTATATAAGAATTAGACTAACCGTTATACTGTGTCAAATTTATTAAAAAAAAACTTAAAATAATTTTATATTCATGACCTTATTTATTATCCCAATTTGTATTGTAATAGATACTGAACTCTTGGCGGAAGTAGTCCACAGATAGGATCGAATATAATGTCAAAAGCATTCAATCGTATTTAAGTCAAGTGCGTAAATGTAGACGAATAGTGGAATAATGAAATATCTACAATTATAATGAAAGATTGGTTGGTGAACCTTTGCGGTAATCGGACGTACTTAGATTTGCTTGTTAACAAAAAGGTCAAATTCTTTATTACTGAAACAAAGAGTGTGCTGTTGAAAAATTTTTCTGGGGCTGCAGTTGAGATTGATCCTGCATTTTGGAATTATTTTTTGACTGGTATAAGATCACTCCAGTGTTTCCCGTACTTGTTTGTTAAAAGATCTTGGCAAGGCATAGGCCTTGTCTAGAGTTTGTTTTTGGGGACGACTGTGGCCTAGCCCATCTCATTGGGCTAGGCCTAGCGTTAGTATGCCCTATACCCTAAGCCCTAGCTAGGGTATAGGTTATATTTACTTTCCTAAATTTTCCATCCAATCATGAGTAAAGGAGTAACTGCTAAAAGTACTAAAAGGTTAAGAGTGGATGATTCTAAGACCCTTGAGTCGGCTCGCAGTGATGACGTAATGGATTTGAGTAAGATCATTAAGCAAACTGACCATGTTATCACTTCTTTTTGCAAGAAAAGTTCCAATGAAATTGCTCAAAGACTCAATACTCAAGAACCATCTAGTCTTACTCAACCATTGAATTGTCGTACATCTCCCGCTAGACCTGTTAGGCTGCTACCAATAGTCCTGGACCTAAAATTCCTATTGAGCATGTCTTATATTTATTTGAATAACAAAGATTTGTCAGTTCCTTTAACCAAACTTAGTCATTTTGGTGTTAAGACGTCTATAGAGCTTATTTGTGGTGGACCAGTGAAATCTGTCACCTACTGTAGGTCCGGCTTATTACTCGTGAATACCATTAACTCAAGACAGTCTCGGGCTCTTTTGGATGCCAAATCAATTATAAATGGTCTTTATGAGGTTGAGGCTAAGATTGCTTATAATTTGAATAAAATTCAGGGTATTATTTTTGTCCCGGAAGTCCAGGGCCGTAACTAGGGTTTAGAAATTAGTGAGGTCCAGATTTTTTTCGAGCGCGGCGGGACGAGCAAAATTCAGACCAAAATGACATCTACAAACACAACCCAAGCTATACACTAAACACAAAACTCTTGTCTATAATTAAATACTGTACAAAGGGACCTGTTAGCAAAAATACTTTTATTAAAGCTGCACGGAGAACGGTTCAGTCTCTTTTTTTTTTTTAGGAAATAATTACCGAGGTCCGGACCTCGGTGACCTCATAAGTAGTTACGGCCATGCCCGGAGCTCCTTAATTTATCAACTGAGGAAATTTTGACTGAATTAAAATCTTCTACCAATTCTGTCCTTGGTATAAAATGGTTAAATAAAGGTCGAGAGAAAATTCCTACTTCTCTTTTAGTATGTACTTTGGGGGGGACTACTCTTCCTAGTAAACTATATGGATATTTAGCGTATGGTGTCAAGCAGTATTACCCTAATCCCTTACTTTGTTTTAAGTGTTGGAGGTATGGACATAGGACAAGAACCTGCACAAATAGTAACATGTCTTAAATGTGGACAAGATCATGATAAAGAGACCTGTGTATTATCTGATAGAGATGTTTCTTGTATTAATTGTACGTAACTACTTTTCTTAGTGTTATGAGGAAATAAAAACTTTGAGACCAAAGCTTTATTCAACAAAAATTCAACACACCTGAAACAACAAAACACCAATTATAATCAGCAATTGAAAATGCAATATTCAGACAAACAACAATTGTAATTAAAACTAATGGAACATTTGTCATCAATATGAATACCCCAATATAAAGATACATTACACTCGCCCCCCCTCAATAAAAGAATATACACAATGCTAAAGTATTCATAAAAACCCAACATATAGTTCTATAAATTTAGTCTATCAACGGGTTTACGAACACGGCTCGATTGGCGAGGGAGCGTTGTCGGAGTAGGGGTCGAAGGCGTACTCGTCTCAAGTTCAGGCGGCTGCTGGGGCGACGAGGGTCTTTCATTCACGGTCACGTTACGATCGGGGGTTACAAGGGGTAATTCAGGGACTACAGGAATGGGCGCCGTTTGATCGGGAGAGTCTGGAGGGGAATCTAGCGGTGAATCAGCTGAGGGCGCAAGATCTCGAACGGAGACAGTTTCTTCACGGCCGTTAGGGAAACGGACATGAGCGAATTGAGGGTTGGCCGTTATTAATTCGACTTCCTGGACAAGCGGTTCATCTTTGGTTCTTCTCTGCCTTCTGAGAAGGATTAGGCCAGGGGTCATTAGCCACGATGGTACACTCTGCCAGCTAGAGGTGTTGCGAGGGAACGCGAAGAGGCGCTCGTGAGGCGTAGCATTAGTCGCAGTACACAAGAGAGAGCGCACCGAATGAAGGGCGTCCGGCAATACGGCTTCCCAATGGCGTCTGTCCAACTTCTTCGTCTCGAGGGCGAGGAGTATCGTCTTCCAGATGATGCCCACATACCGTTCACATTGACCATTTCCGGTCGGATGATAAGGAGTGGATTTACTCGTAGAGATACCGAGATTGAATAGGAATGATCTTAGTTCGCCAGACATAAAAGAGGATCCCCGATCGGAATGGAGGTAGCAGGGAAGACCGAAGATGGAGAAGAGGGTAGTAAGACAGTTAATGACGACAGCAGCTGACATCTCACGGCACGGAAAAGCGAAAGGGAAGCGTGAAAATTCGTCGACGATTATTAAAAGATATCTGTTAGGAGTATTGGACAGTAAGGGGCCTTTAAAATCTAGGCTTAATCTATCGAAAGGCCGCATGGCTTGAATGAGGGTACCAGGCTTAGGGCTGTGGAATTGAGGTTTTAATCGACGACAGGTCTCACAGGAAGAGACGACACTTCTCACCTGGTCGATCGAATAAGGAAGGTTACGCGCCCGTATAAAGTGAAGCAGCCGCGTTACGCCGGGGTGGCAGAGAGAGTTGTGCAAACCCTTAAGGTCAGAGAGACTCGTAGCGGCACAGAACTGTCGCGAGAGGGCATCTGCTGCAGCGTTAAATTTACCCGGTCGATAACGAATTTCAAAAGAGTAGGGCATGAGTTCTATTCGCCATCGTAGTATCTTTTCATTTTTTTATTTTGCTTTTATGCTGCTGATTGAACATAAACTCCACCGAACGTTGATCAGTTACTATCGAGAAACGTTTCCCTGACCGAAAGTGGAGCCATTTCCGCAAAGATTCAACGATGGCGTAAGCTTCCTTCTCTATCGCACTGTGGTTCTTTTCGGCTCGATTCAGTGAGCGGGAGAAGAATGCAACGGGGCGTCCTTCTTGGTTCAGCGTAGCGCCGATAGCAGAATCACTGGCGTCGGTCTCGATAGTGAACGGTAATTTGTCATCGATTCTGGTCTTTACAGCATCGCATATTGCTTCCTTCAATCCTGAGATGGCTGATAAGGCGTCGTTTGATAGGGGGAAGGTAGTCTCTACTAAAGGGCGAATCCGTTCGGAGAACTTAGGAATCCAACGAGAGTAGTAAGCGAACAGTCCGGTCAACCGAGAAAGGCTTTTCTGTGAAGTAGGGAGAGGCATCTGTTTTAGCGATTCAAGCCTAGTAGGATCCGGTCGCAACTCGTTATTACCGATTTCGTACCCCAATAGGCGGATGGTGGATACGGCATAGACGCATTTATTTTTATTTAAAGTCATATTGTACTTCTGAGCGACTCGAAAAAATTTATCTAGATTGCGGTCATGTTCTTCTTGAGTGGAACCACAAATCGTCAGATCGTCGAGGTAAGCGAAGGTGCCTTCCAATTCCTCTTGATGTATGATCTCGTCCACGATTCTTTGAAATGCTGCCACCCCGTTCGTGAGGCCGAAACTCAAGCGTTTAAACTGGAAAAGACGACCACAAGTCTCAAAGGCGGTGTAGGGGCGGTCCTCTTCAGAGAGGGGGATTAAGTGATATGCGCTCTTAAGATCGATTGAACTGAATATTTTATAAGATGATATTTTGTTGACGAGATCGTCCAAATTAGGTAGGGGATAAGCGTCTAATAGAGTGTATTTATTTATGGTTGAGAGTAGTCGACTACTAACCGCTTTTTATTTCCCTGGTTGACGACAACGACCTGAGCCCTCCAAGGTGAGTCGCTGCTCTCGATCACATCCTCCGACAGCAGGCGATCGATTTCGCAGCGGATGAGCTCGGCATCCGCTGATCCGAAGCGCCGAGATTTGGTAGCGATAGGCCGGCAATGAGGGGCCAGGTGAGTGAACACCTTAACGGGATGCACGTTTAGGGTAGCGAGGCCGCAGATTTCGAGGTTTGGGAGAGCGCCCCCGTAGGAGATCTTGACATGGGAATGCTCCTTCAGAAAGGGGAGGCCCAGAATAACCTCGGAACAGAGTTCGGGAAGGACGAGGAGACGGACTTGAGGGTAGACGCGGCCTTGCACTTCAAGGGAAGCAGTGCAGCATCTGGTTACTGGCGTCTTGAGTGAAGAGGAGGCCATAGATATTATTCCTGAATAATCGGAAACATTTAATTTAAGTCGATGACAGGTGGAGGTCGAGATGAAGTTCTCAGAACTCCCTGTATCGATGAGCGCTTTAGTAGGTAGCCCATCGATTAGCACTTCGACGACAGAACTCCGCAAACCTTCAAATGTGGCCGCTAGAGTGGCAGATGAGCAGCCACTCGCTTTAGATGATGAAGAGCGGCAAACTTTTGCGAAGTAACCCTTCTTCTCGCATTTCAGACAGATGACATCTCTGGCAGGGCATCGCGTACGAGGATGCCGCAGTCCACTGCAGAAGAAGCAGGTCCCCTTCTTCAGAGTAGAGGTGCAAGCTTCCAAATCCTGCTCAGTAAGCCCAGGTTCCTTGGACTCTACGACAGCTACAGGCATCTCACAGTAGGTACGGGCATCAGTGGCTGCGATTTCCAATGCCCTGGCTTGATCGAATGCAGCCGCCAACGTCAGAGACCTGTTCTCAAGCAGGCGAGTTCGTATAAGCGAGGATGAGAGGCCAGTGATGAGCGCGTCCCTAATGTAGAGGTCCCGGTGAGCTTCAACTGAGACACTCTGGAAGTTGCAGTCTGAACTCAACTTCTGGAGAGCTCTGAGGTAGTCACTGACGGATTTCCCCTCAATCTGACGACGAGTAGCCAGACGATGACGAGCAACCACCTCGTTCGGAGGCTGGATAAAAGCCGCCTTGAGAGCGTTGAGAACGGTTTCCGAAGTCCTGCATTCCGAGATGACATCAAAGTTCTCGGTTGAAAGGCAATTGGCCAGGTGTCCGAGTCGTGTAGCGTCAGGCCCGTCCATCGAGCTCGTGAAGCATTCAAACACAAAGAGCCAGTGCTTGAACACCCGAGCAGCATCAGGTGAGGAGGGAGTAACCTCGAGCTTGTCAGGGCGTAGCGTCAGACTCGGATTCATTCTTGTTGAATAAATTCTTATGAGGAAATAAGAACTTTGAGACCAAAGCTTTATTCAACAAAAATTCAACACACCTGAAACAACAAAACACCAATTATAATCTGCAATTGAAAATGCAATATTCAAACAAACAACAGTTGTAATTAAAACTAATGGAACATTTATCATCAATATGAATACCCCAATATAAAGATACATTACATTTAGTTATCCCCTCAGATCTCCTCTGCGTCTTATGCTCAAGTAGGTACCCAGAATTTTTCTAAATCTCTTACATATGTATCAGTTGGAACTCAGAGTGAATTGTGTTCAGCCAGTAATGCATCTTCCAAGGCTACAACAAGTAATACTACTTCTAACACTACCATTTCTCTAAAGAGTTTACTCAGCTCATCCAATGACATCCCAAACTTTTCTTGAATTTTCAACCTAAGGCAACTGTTACCAAATTGGCCCTCATAGTCCGATAGCACAGACCCTGATTTTATTGGAACCCTGCATTGTTTGTTATAAAGCAAATTTTTACATATTTTGTAAGCTTATACCACCCCATTCAAGAATCCATCGGGTGTACACCTGACTCCCGCTTGGCTTTTTCAATATGGCCGCGAAACTGAAAAATCCCATATCCTGGTCAATACTCGATGAATTTTGATGATCTTGGTGTCATTTCTAGGGGTTTTAGGATGAAGAGTCGATCTGGAGGGGTTGCAGATACTTTGGGAGTCGTTTTGACCCACATTCGTCAATACTCAAGGTCATTGGAGGTCAAACGCCCCCCGAAATAAGGAATATCCCATATCCCGGCCAGTCGTGGAGATATTTTGGTGATCTTACTGTCGTTTTTATGGTTTTGGGCGAGACTGAGTAGCTTGCGGCATACCCACCCGCACTGTTCCAACCAGATGGCTTAATGAGAACTGCAGCTAAGTCCGCATTGAAGCAGAACTTGGGAGTGGAAACATCCTCTCGAACATGGGGTCGACCAACAGTTGTTATCATGGATGTGTCAGCTGTTTTGTGGACAGTCGACTGGCCTGCTAGTGGTACAGTTGCTACATTTATCCAAACCTTCAAAGTATGGCTACCGAAACACCTTTCTCATGCATCTGTAGCTTTTGATCGCTACTATGATTTCTCTCCGAAATCAAGCACTCGGGCAATGAGAAGCAAGAGCAGCAGAGTTCACAAGCTGGACCTCAACACCCCATTGCCTACAAGAGACGCTGTTCTCACGTGCATCGCGAACAAGGAGCAACTAAACAGGCTGCTCTGTGAGCAAATCCTTGCTGACAGTGAGTATCTCGCAACTGTAGCCCAAGACCATGAGCTAGTGCTTGCAGGATAGCAGACCATACCGACTTCCATTGTGCGAGGCAGGAGTCGAGCAGCATTGGAGCTCTCATCATCTCATGAAGAGGCTGACGTGATAATAACACAATACGCTATCGCACAAGCTGAGAAAGATTCTGATGCCCGCCTCTCCATCTTTTGTGATGACACAGACGTGTTTGCCATGCTGACTCACTTCTATGATTTTAAGAAACTAGGCTGTCCCATGACTATGGAGTCTCCAGTGTGTGGCAGGAAATCAGTGGACATCGGAGCAACTGTAACCCAGCACAAAGACATCATCCCACAAATCCTCAAACTACACGCTTTGAGTGGTTGTAACCCAGTTGCAGCAATACATGGCATCGGCAAAGCCACTGCCATTGCCACAGCCAAGAAGGGTCGGAAGCTAGACAAGCTGGGGTCCCTTGATGCATGCTTTGACCAGTGGTGGGCACCGTTAACCAAAAAGTTAACTTCGATAACGATAATTATAATCCGTTAACCCCAATTTTTAACTCCGATAACGATAATCCGATAATTTTACTACAAAGTTAACGGAAGTTAACGATAATCCGTTAACGATAACTATCTCTTTACTAACATTTACAAAAATCAAGGAAAAAAACTTTAAAACCCATAGAAAATGTTTATTTATGCAAAATCCAACAATAAATAGGTATTTAACTGTATTTTTATCAAGTTTTGCAACTTTTTTGCTTAATAACTTTTTTTATTTTTAATAAAAAATGTACTGATTACATGTTTTGAAACCCTTGTAACCACTAACCATTAACTAAATTTTAATTTACCAGAGAATTATTATGGCGGGAACTGAAAGGTAAAATTAAATTTTAGGCACATTTATTAAAGACCATGACACAATGTGCTGGTTGCCCTTCAAAAAGACCAACTTCTCAAAGTTAGGCCCAACTGCCAGTCATGACCTCTTGGGCCTCAGGATGTCCTTGCTGAGAGAGAAGAGCCGTTCCACTGCGGCAGAGGACGGAATTGGCAGACTGAAGTTATGGCGGTTTGAATTCATTCGCGGAACGGTGATCTTCCGTGAATGACTCCTCGCAGTTAACGTGTTAACGGACTTCAACAGACTAAATATCGAGTTATCGGAAGTTAACTGGTCCGATAACGATAAATGGAAATTAACTTCCGTTAATAGTCCGTTAAAAGAAGTTAACTTCGTTAATTAACTGTTATCGGATTAACGCTTTAGTGCCCAACACTGGCTTTGACCATATCGAGAAAGAGGCAACAGCGTTCATTGTTGCATGCTATGGGGATAAGAAATCCTCATCTCTTACTGAGTGTCGTCAGCGAGTATGGGCTCAGAAGACAGGGAAGTCGGGAACTGCTGCACCCAAACTATGTTCTCTACCACCAACAACTGAAGCTTTCCATCAAAATGTGCTCAGAGCCCACTACACTGTGGCGAACTGGCTCGATGCACAAAAGTGTGACCCACCACCACTTGATCCTGTGCATTATGAGTGGGAGAGAGACGAAACAAATAGAGTTCTCATCCAAAAAACAGTTGGTGAAGGAGTGTGCTTAGCACCAGATGAAGTTCTGAAGCTAATCAGATGTGTGTGTGTGTGTGTGTGTGTGTGTGTGAATCACAATCAGCATGCAGGGGGAGTCGCTGCGGCTGCATGGGACGCGGAATCCCTTGCACAATGTTCTGTGCATGTGGCAGCGGCTTGGATTGCAACAATCCATTGACCCAAAACGCAAACGAAGAGCAGACTGATGATCCTGACACAACCATGTCTTTTGATGTTTGCCCCCAATAAATGATTACCTAATGTGAATAACTGCATCAAAGTTGTCAATGCCAATCCCCCAGCTAGGTGTGAGCTTTGTTTTGCTTACGAGGTCATATCTTGTAGCTTTGCAACCTTCCATAGAATGCATGTGCTCTGCACTTCAGCATAAATTGTGGTTTATATCCGAATATCCATATCCATATCCATATAATGTGGGTTATGTCATTTAAGCATTATGATCTGCAGAAAAGATGTTAAGTGCTCAGCAGTTAGCTAGATTGTAGAAATTGTCACTGAAATAAAGCAAATACAGTGATGTCAACTGTGGCATTATCATATTTCAATGCCAAACTTTAACCTCAAATGACCTTGACTGACCCATGGAGTTGCAAAATGATATCCTACTGTTATCATGTGCCTATAGAACTACTCAGTCTCACCCAAAACCATAAAAACGACAGTAAGATCACCAAAATATCTCCACGACTGGCCGGGTAGCCCTGTTCAAAAATCAACTTTTTCTTATTTTCATAGGTTTCTGTACTTTTTCCCATGCTTTTTGACCTGAAAAGGCCGAAAATCACAACCATTTTGACCTAGGTTGTTGGGAAGCATTGCCGCATGGAGCTTTAAGTTTTCTGCCTTGAAATCGGCCAAAAGCACCAGTTCCGGGGTCCCTTGAATCATGTTTTGCACTATAACTTTTTATCTAAACAAGATAGAGCAACAAAATAGGCACCAAATTAAAGTGTTTTTAATCCTCTTTCTAACTTATACAATTATGATAGTCTTGGAACAAGAAATGGCACATTGGTACATACAAAGATTTCAGAAATATCACAAAATTCGTTTTCTCACACTCAAGGCAGACAAGGCGCCTTATTCATGACACAAATTTGAGATTAACATTTTGTCACAAGTCTAATCGATCAAGAAGTGAAAGCATTACATGATGATTAATTTCATAATGACATTTACACAGTCAGTTGTTGAGAGTTTGTTTCTTGAAGCTGTCAAAGCGGCGTCTGTTGAACTCTACAGCTTGAAGGAGATAGTCCCTTTGCTTGGCATCTGTTGTTATGACATTTGCAAAGTCGCTCATCATCTTGACACCACGTTCAGCAATGTCATTCACCGCTTTCAGATTCTTAACATAGTCCAACGCTTTTCTGTAGTCCTCATTCTGTGGCCAAGACGTGACAGGTTCCAGAAGCCACTCGGATCCAATGTTCAGTGTGTCCAGCAGGAAATGTGATTCTGGGCCAATGAGATCAACCAGGGTGGTCTCAGCTGTGACTCTCTGGAATAGAGGCTTTCCTGTTCTGAAGCTGTCTGGCTTCTCAGTGGCATGTAACTGGGCAGCAATGTCGTGCTTCAATGTGTCACTCAATCTACTGCTGAACAGGGCAAATGGCACGACTTCCTACGTCAGGTACCATTTGTGGTTTTCCATCTTATTAAGTACTGCATCAGCAAGCTCTGGGTCAGTTTTCTTGTACTTCAACATGTCCTGGATTAGACTTAGATCATTCACGGGAGCATCTGCAGCAGACATTGACATCATCCATACAGGAGTGTAGAACAGCGCAAGGAAGGTGTTGAGTCTTTCCAGCTTTGATACAGTGTCTTCGTCGTACTCAAGTTGATCTGCAAACATCAGCATTTTCATGGAGTACAGGTTTCTGGCCATCCATCTGGCCTGATGAATGGCGCCTGGTCGACTCCAGTGAATACCTCGAGGAGGCGTTCCTCCAAGAACAATGACTGTCAGTTCAGCCATTTCCCTGTAGTCGGCTCTTGGAAGCCTTTCTGCTGTTAGAATGTCTTGGAGTATTTCTTCACTGTTCTTCTTCTTTTCCTTCAGCCATTTGCTGTTGATAGCCAGCATCTTTGGGTTTTCCTTGGACAAGTCCGTCCAAACATCCTTCAGATGCTCAAACCAGGGGTTATCTGGCCCCTTCACCTTCCCAAACAGCTCCTCCCAAACTGCTCCTACTAGGATTTCCAGGATGTGATGTCGACAGGCCAGATAAAACACCTTTTTGTTCAGCATTTTCTCTAGCAGTTTGGCAGCTCCTCTGTGAACTCCACTGTTACTGGATGTAGTGTCAAAAACAAGGGCAGTAACATTATCCGTAAGTTCCCATGTCTCCAGTAAATCCATTGAAGCCTCAGCCCAGGCACGTGCACAGGGGGGGGGCTTGGGGTGCTTGAGCCCCTGCCCTTTTTCTTCTTCATATCAAAAGTGCCCTTTTAGTAAAAATTCATAAATATATTGATTCGACATAAATTTGAATTAATTAGTTATATTTTTATTTAGTTACTGCTACTTCAACTGATTTTCAAAACTGGAATTACTTTGATCTATGATTTTTTTATTAGAATAATAAACTTAACATACCGTTACTATTATTTTGTCAATCAGGGAGGGCGTCCCTAGTGGTAACACTGACTGCAGCTGTTCACTGTTGATTGCGTCTCTCGGGTATGTGGGTGTATTGTTTACTGTTTGTTTATTTTATGTTAACCTAAGCTAACTAGTGATTTCTCACTGATAATTATGGTAAGTTGGAATCCAAAGCAGTGTGACATTACTCCAAAAAATATTGTATGACATTACTCGTAAATTTGGTAAAAACGTCCACGTCCCCTACTAGGCTAGGCCCATCAGTACACCAGTGTGTCAAACGATGGATTTTGGGTTTTAGTACTGGCATGAATTTCATTACATTAATAAATGATTTATTAAACAACATATCATAACCTTTTCATTTTTAATATGAAATTGATTTTTAAAAACAATACAATTTTCATTAAAGGTGAATAAAAATACCTAATTTATTTATTATAAAACGATGCAATTTTTCCACAAGGACGACAATTACGGTAGATCCTTCTGCCCTTTATCCTGCTGATTGATACTTATAAAAGTTATAAGTTAGGTAACTATTTAGAAATTGCATGCTATTAAATATTGTGAATTTGGTTAACAAAAGCTTAATTAGGTCTACTGCCTAGATTAGATTAGATTAGGCCTAAGATAATAAAAGTGAAGGGAAATATATTTTTGAAGCAATTGAATAATAATAATTGAATAATAATTGTAAATACACTCCAATATTTCAATATCTTCATATCTTTTGAAAATCTTGCAATAAAAACATGCCTTTTTACAACAAATTTTCATTTATTTTCTTTAATCAGCTTTATATACAAAAATAATGCATTGAATTTAATGGAATTTAAGAATATTTACCACATACAATTTTAAAATTTTTCTTTGTGTGTGTATGCATATATATATATATATAGCCTATATGGCATTGCGGATTTCATTTTTAAAAATGTTAGGGGAGTGCCCTTTTTTCAAATGAGCCCCTGCCCTTCTGAAAGTCTGCACGTCACTGCCTCAGCCTGAGCTGTGCCAGAAGAATTGTCGATGACAGGTACTCCCAATAACTTTCCTTCAGTGTATGAAGGTGGACCAGACACTAGCACAGCTAAAGTCTCTGAGGTACTTCCAGGTTCACTGCCCAAGACATCTTTGAGCAACTTTCCATCCCAGTGTAAGGCAGCGTACTGTGGGGGGTTTTCACAAAACTTGGACATGTGACTCTGGCTGATATTATACCTGGACAGCATTCTGTTGCGACGTGTTGTTGAGGTTGAGATGACGAAGTTATCCAGATCAGCCCCTCCAGCTTTCAAGGTGGCAGAAACCATGGCAGTAACTTGATTGTCTGATAAACCAAGACGATCAGCTGTATTGCAGATGACATTACATTCCATGACCTTCCTTGGAAACGTCAAAGTCACACTAGTCACAGTGTCTTGATGGTGAGAACATCCAGGACGAGGCTGATGGTAATCCATGTCCTCTGTGTTAGCGTCGTTGTCAGTTGAGTCACCCCAGGTAATGTCATCCACATGAACAACTGCCTCTTGTTCTGCTGCAGCTGTAAAATAGTACAACATGCTAAGACAGTAATTGTTAAGTACATGCTAAATATCGCAATGGAGTAAAACTTAAAACTTTTTGTGACGTTCAAAGTAATTAGTTTTACCTTGTTCTTGTCTATGCTGCAGTCTTTCATTCCTCGCTGCTTGCTGCAGGGATCTTGTCATGACCAGACATATGACCTTTCCTCTCAGTCTTTTGGTCTTCGTAGAACCTGATATCCTCATCTTTCTTCTCTCTGGATAACAGTCTGTTGTTCTGTATTTCCTGGATTGCATCTGGAGCTCCTATATCGAACAGGCTGTCTAATTCCAGCACAAATGCTCCTCTTTTTCCTCCAGGGTTACTTGCTCTTCCTTTGCTTTTCACCAGAGCACGATGTTTCTCATGTAGTTTCATGAAGAGCTTCATTGCGTTGTACTTGGTCATTGTCTTGATCCTAGCCATCTGCCAGAATGGGATGATAGATTCAACTGTTTTATATGCAAGGTCTTGAACCATGGGCCTCCCTGCATTTTCCGGTAAATTCTGAAGATTAAGGAAATACTGGAACGCCTGTCTGTTGGTGGGAAGCTGGGAACCACTGATAAAAGCTGAAGGGTATCCAACCAGGAAAGTTTCAGTGAGAGATCTGGTAGATGGCCCAGTTGACACCTGCCTGTGGACAGTACGTGGAGGTTCTGAGATATCAACTGTGCGCCCACGGAGCTCCCTCAGCAACTTGCTTAATGCCATTGTGAAGTTGTAACTTGTAGATGGTTTTCTAGATTCTGATTGAGTTTCTGTTGTTTCCTGAAAAATGATAGATAATTATTATTATTATTATTATTATTATTAATTATTATTTATTATTATTATTATTATTATTATTATTATTTATTAATTTTATGCTCTTTCATTTGATACCTAATTTGTTGTTCTATCTTGTTTAGATCAAAAGTTAAAGTGCAAAACATAATTCAAGGGACCCCGGAATTGGCGCTTTGGCCGATTTCAAGGCAGAAAATTTAAAGCTCCATGCGGCAATGCTTCCCAACATCCTAGGTCAAAATAGTTGTGATTTTCGGCTTTTTCAGGTCAAAAAGCATGGGAAAATGTACAGAAACCTATGGAAATAAGAAAAAGTTGATTTTTGAACAGGCCTACTGGCCGGGATATGGGATATTCCTTATTTCGGGGGGCGTTTGACCTCCAATTACCTTGAGTATTGACGAATGTGGGTCAAAACGACTCCCAAAGTATCTGCAACCCCCAAAATCGACTCATCATCCTAAAAAACCCTAGAAATGACACCAAGATCATCAAAATCCATCAAGTATTGACCAGGATATGGGATTTTTCAGTTTCGCGGGCCATCTTGGAAAATTGCGGCCATATTGAAAAAGCCAAGCGGGGGTCAGGTGTACACCCGATGGATTCTTGAATGGGGTGGTATAAATTTTCAAAATATGTCAAGATTTGCTTTATAACAAACAATGCAGGGTTCCCACCTCGTGCAACCGGACTATCATGCTTGGGAAACAAGGAATACCAGAGAGTTAAATAGATAGTAGGGATGGTTTCAGGATTCTCTTTGGAGATTAATTTTTTTTTACCACTTTTATTCATCATGTTTGTTAAGTTATGTCAGTGGAATTTGAGGGGCTTTCATAAAAGATATCCATTCCTTCAGACCTTGATAAGTGATCACAAACCTAGGTGTCCTTCTAGGGATACATAACTCCATCCCTTTTTCTCCTGTTGAAATTTGTTTGGATTTTGAGATTGTGGCAGCCAGAATTCACCTTAGGTCAGTGTCTTATACTGTCTGTTCCATTTATCTACCTCCACATCTGAATCTTACAAGAAAGGAATTTGAGAGTGTCCTCTTGAAAGTGCCACAACCAGTCCTACTGATGGGAGATTTCAATAGCCATCATGTCTCCTGGGGTTCACAAAATAGTTGTATTAAGGGTAACTTACTGGCAGAACTGTTTACTGATCTAGATTTATTTATTTTGAACTCTCCAGTCCCAACTTATTGTATTGAATTTAGGGGACACTTTTCAAGCATTGACTTAACAGTTGCCTCTTCTGGTTTATTTCAGCAACTATCTTGGACTGTGTAACTGTGTTACCAGACTTATATGACAGTGATCATTTCCCTATTATTCTTGACACTTTTGAGGAATTGTTGGTTTTTAAGAGGTCAAAATGGAAGATAGGTAGTTCTTTATTAACCTTTGAAGCCAATCTCTCTCTTCCTCCAGTTGATTTTTGTAGAGGTGCTGATGAAAATTGTTGTAATATAACAAACTCACTCATTGCTTGTGCATCTAAATAAGTATATTCCCCACTCTTCGTCAACAGTGAACTTTAAATATAGTAAATACTGGTGGAATAATACCTGTGCTGAAGCTCTTAGAGTTAAAAAGAGAACATTTAAGCTTTTTGTTGGTAATCCCATACAAGAAACATTGGTCATCTATCAAAAAGCAAAAGCATTGGCTCGTAGGGTTGTCAGACTATCTAAGAGGAACTCAAGGAGGGATTTTGTACAGTCTATATCGTCACATTCCACAGTGAGTGAGGTTTGGAATAAAATACAGCGTTTTAGTGCCAATAGGGGATCTAGGGGTTCTTTGGTTTTAAAGTCTGGAGGTGTTTTATATGCTGATCCAGTTGACACTGTCAGATTTTAGGCAGCAGTTTGCAAACACCAGTAGCCTCTCCTTTTATGTTGAACCTTTTGTCTATCATATGGTGGAATCTGAGTTTGTTCCTATTCATTTTGAATCAAGTGATACTACTTACAACTCTCCATTTACCACATATGAACTGGAAAGAATTCCTAAGGATACTAAACTAACAGTCCTGGTAGAGATAATATTGTATATCCTTTTCTATCTAATATGACCCCACAAAATAAAGACATTTTACTAAGGTTTTATAATTTTTTATGGTTACGAGATGTCTTCCCAGATTGCTGGAGAGAGAGTATTTTAATCCCTCTGTATAGGCCAGGTAGACCTTCTACTGACCCTACATCTTTTAGGCCTATAACATTAACAAGTTGTCTGTGTAAAGTTATGGAGAAAATGGTATGAAATTTTTAGAAGAAAGGAATGTTTTGTTTCAGTTTCAGAGTGGGTTTAGGCATAGATTTTCAACAATAGATAGCCTTGTTCGATTAGAAAATGATATAAGAGTCTTTTTTGAGGAATGAATATGTCTTGACTGTGTTCCTTGATATTGAAAAGGCTTACGATACTGTCTGGCATCATGGTTTACTTCAAAAACTGTATAAATCTGGGTTAAAAGACCATCTTCCAAGATTTATCCAAAATGTTATTTCTAACCGCCGTATTTTATTAGAGTTTTAGTTGGAAATCACATTTCCAATAGCCAGTGATGGGCATCGATACAAGAAAATCGCTAAAGCGATACCGATACATCGATACATGAAGAACGTCTTATGCGATACCGATACGCCGATACTTTCTAGATGTCTTAAGCGATACCGATACCGATACATGCATCGCCGATACATGTATCGCCGGTACATTTTTATAATTATTCATTTAATATGTAGGACAGGTATTAGATATTATTGTTTATACTAGTAATTTGTACGCACTGTAAGTAAAATCAACGACATTTTAATGGGTTTTATAGATGTAAATAAAAACAATTGCTTTATTTAATGAAAGTATGTCTTAATTTTGTAGGATACATGAATGACTGAAAATATTACACTAACAATTAAAAGTAATTACTATTACCCTTCAAAAATACCAGCTGGCAAACATCTGGTCAGACAGTCTATTCCTTTTTGGAGCGTGAATATGACCAGCCAAACTAAACAACCGTTCTACAGGAGCGGGCGTGGCCAATAGTGTTGCAACACCAATGAGCGTTTCTATATTATATGAGCGTTTCTATATTATGAGCGTTTCTATATTATGGTTAATTAATCTCAATAACACAAGTACAAACGTGTTTAAACGTTGCGCCGTACTGTGTGACGTGACCAGTAGAGTAGTACTGTCATTAAATAAATATTTAATAATATTATTATTTATGTATATTCATAAATATAACTCAGTAGTGTCATATTATAACATCTATTTAAATATTTAAAAATTCTTATTAATGTATCGATGTATCGAAGTATCGATTTTTTTCGATACATTTAAGAAAATTGAACTTAGCGATACCGATAAATCGATACTTTTGTCAAGTAGCTAAAGCGATACCGATACAAAAGTATCGATCGATACGTATCGGCGATACATGTATCTAGATACTGCCCATCACTGCCAATAGCTTTAATGTTGAAATTGGCCTCCCATAGGGAAATATCCTAAGTCCAACACTATTTTCCTTGATGATTAATGATTTATTTGAAAGAATCAATGACAGTGTCAGTTATTCCATGTATGCTGATGACTGTGCCTTGTGGGTGGTTGGGGATGATTTGAATTTTCTGACATATGTGATGCAAGGTGTCCTAAATCATATTAGTGAATAGTCAGAGGAATGGGGCTTAAAATTTTCATCTTCCAAATCAAAATGTATGATTTTCTCAGAGAGACCATGGAGGAATGATGATTTAACATTATATTTATCAGGAAATCCTGTTCAGTATGTTTCAAGTTATAGATATCTGGGAATAGTTTTGGATCAGGGTTAGACTTGGTCTAAGCATATTCAATACCCGGAGGAAGTTTGTGTGAAAGCTATTTCTATATTAAAAAATTTTTCTAATTCAGTTTGGGGTTTAAGTAGATCAACTTTGTTGATGTTATATAAATCCTTGGTACGTAGTAAATTAGACTATGGGTGTTTTTTGTACCATACCTGTTCTAAAACCAATTTACTGAAGCTAGATAGAATACAGTATAAATGTATTAGACTGGCTTTGGGAGCTCTCAAATGCACAAGAGTGGATTATTTAGAAGCTGAAGCAAACATTATGCCCTTGCATTATAGAAGGAAACTGTTAGGTGCTAGATATGCTACTAAACTGTTAAGGTTTGATTCACACCCAACTGAAACTTGTATTAATAGATTTTATAATTTTCAATTTTATAGACTACGCCCATACCCAATACCTCTTAGTGGCTGGATCAAGGATTTTATTCACCAAGTGGGTTTACCGTTTGATTTGATAGCATCTCAGCAAAATTCCTATTTAATTTATCACCCTGTAACAGTGAGTTTTGACTTTTCTATTCATACCACTAACGACAAATTGGCTTTTGCAAATGTGCTCCAAAGAAGTTTTCTGGAAAGGGTAGAAACTTACAAAGAAAGAGGATACTTACCTGTATATACTGATGGATCTAAATCAGAAAGTGGCACTGGATGTGCATTTCTTTGGGATGGGGTGATTAAGGGTTTTTGCCTTCGAGAGCACTGTTCTATATTTACTGCAGAATTGTATGCTATACTACAGGCTTTAATATATATTTGTCACAACTCAGACCTTACTAAGTTTGTTGTTTGTTCTGACTCCCTTTCTTCCCTGAAAGCTATACAGTCCTCGTCTGGGCATCGTATAGTCAATCAGATTATTGAATTACTCAATCAGTATAATCTTGATGTTATCTTTTTATGGACTCCTGGTCATGTTGGTATCCGGGGAATGATATTGTTGATGAAGCAGCACGCATGGCTTGTAGTCTTGATGAAGTTCAGACCATCCCTTACTCTGTTGATGAATTTATGAAGCCCATTTCACATTTCATTCTCTCTGAGTGGCAACATGAATGGTCCCGATGCAATGGACTCCTTCCTCAGATGGAACCTGTCCTTTGGAAAAGGATGCCAGAAAAGAATCGCAGGAGTGATGTCATATTGACCAGGCTTAGGTTGAATTGCTCTAAGCTGTCCCATGGACATTTTTTTGATGCAACTTTATTTAAAAGGTGTGGTACTCGTAATGTTCAACTCATCCCAGAACATGCGATCATTCATTGCCCTACTTGTAATTTTCTTAGAAGTGATTTGATTACCTATTGTAATGGCAAAGGAATTTGTTTTTCTTATGAAAGTGTTTTTGGAAATGAATTTCCATCATCCTTACTTTTGACCTTCTTAAAGAAAGCCAATTTATCTAACCTGATCTAGGTGTTTATCGTTTGATAGTCCTTTTGTAGTAGCTATAGTATTACTCTTTTACTAACAGGTTCCTTTTTCTTTTCCATCCTATGTGTTGTAGAGTGGAACCCTACAACTGAAGTGGTAGAGGTCTTTTTTCATTTCCTTTTTAGGCTTGGTGCCAATAATCCAGCAGGGTTGCAGCACCTTAAACAGAAATAAAAAAAAATTATAATGAAAGACAAGTAAAAACATTTAGAGAGCTTAAAAGCAGTCACAGCCAAGAAGATTTAGATAATTACAAGTAATCAGAAAAAGCCAGACTGTTCGTACATTCACAAAATGCTACAGCTTTTAAAATTTTCAACTTTGCATCCAAAGCCAGTGAATCAAAATTTGTGAAGTTGCATTAAAAATCTGAGTGCTTTGTGGGGCTTAAAATAAATACCACTTTAAAATATTTGATATGAAATTATTAACATGTTATTACAATATTACAAGCAGAGCCTTCGGCTCCCTACCCTACGGGCGGGGCTTGTGCTTCGCAAACTCGCCTACGGCGAGGGCACGTCAGGGTTACCACTTTAGGGGGAGATCATTCTCCCTCTCTCCCCGAACCCCCCTTTATGCAACTTGGGGGCTAACTCCCACCTCCCTTGTTGCATAACACCCCTCCCCCATTACCCCACCCCCAGCCCCTTTTTTGTTGGTTAAAACATTGTGGGCCATTTTTTTTCAGGAAATGGAAGGAATTGTAGGTGTTTTTTTTTAATAGGTTAAGGATATGCAACAGTGGACTGAATATATACTGTAGACAGAGGTGGACTTTTGTTTGATTATGAAGAGAAAAAGGCACAATTAGATACATACCCTACATAAGATAGAAAAGCGACAACGCAAATTAGAAAACGAATGAAGCTTCTAAAATTAATTGAAGCAACGGTGATTTTCAATGAAATGAACTAAGCAAAAATACATTCAGGAAAAATAATTACATCCTTTTTATAAACAATTACTTTACCACTTTTAATCGAAATTTTAAGACAATAATTTTTTTGTTTGTGAACTAAAATGGTAAAGTTCCTGGAAGATTTATAATAGCAGGCCTACACCTTACCACAGTTTCAAATAAAAGAAAGCAAAATTTAACGGCTAACTAAAGTTTAACATTTAAAGCTTTTTAAACAGTGTCAGTATCATCAGAGATGGGCACAAATACATACAAATGTATTTAAATACTAAATACATTACTTTCCAAAAAAAGTATTTAAATACAAAATAAATTACAGGTTATGAAGATGTATTTAAATACTAAATACAATACTACCAAAATGTATTTAAGTACATTTCAAATACTTTGTAATTGCACACACATAAGCCATTGTACACACATAAGCCATTGTAGACACATGTAATTGCACACACACACCTACCTACCTTGAGGGCATAATTCGCTTACTTGCCGCGGCCATTGGCCTTCATAAACACAAGGCTTTCGAATAATTGGTCGGATAATTTTCTTCTCTTACTCTCTTAGGGGAATGAGTGATACCTGCAAAGGAAAAAAAGTCGTTCTACCGGTGCTGAAGAAGGCAGTGTAGTATTGAACCTCATGAACATAGATCGAACTAATGGGTGATTGTGCAGACTCTTGATGTTGGTGTCGAGATCCTTCAGATACGTTAAAGCTTTCACTTCCGGTGTTCCAGATGCAGAACTATTTAATGCTTTTTTATCGAAGGGAAAATAACACTGGTCAACAAAGATTTTTCATCAGAGTAATATTTGTGGTGGCTGGATAGCATTTTTCACGCTGATTCCAAAACTGCATTCAGATTTTTTCTAGCACGTATAGTTTTCAAGATGAAGGCATATATACAGTATAACTACACAGATTTAACCATTTTAAATAGGCAAAATACTAATATTTCAACATTTGATTGTATTTATTTTATTGTGTTTTTTTAGTTTATTCATCTTATTTATTTCAATTATCTTAATTATACATCTTATGTATTTCAGGTGTGAGCTTTTACGTCTAGCAGCATTGTGATTCAGGCAACAACGCCGTGCTTTGTGTGTCAAAAGATCAGTCCAGTCCAAGAACTTGTTGTGTCAAGTTGGTGTACATTTTTTTGAATTTATAGTTTGCTCAGGTCAGTCAACATGCCTCGACAATGTAAGAATGACCCCGACAAGTTCTGTTTCGTATGCGGCCAGTTGACAACTAAAACACAGCGACGAAGTATTACAACCGACATTAAGAAAATATACAAGCTATACTTTGGTTGCCATCTAGGTGACCAAGATAAACCATGGGCGCCACATCAAATCTGTTCTGGCTGTTCAAATGGATTACGTGATTGGCTTAACAAAAAGAAAGCTTCAATGCCATTTGCCATACCCATGATATGGAGGGAGCCGAGAGATCATCATGAAGACTGTTATTTTTGTAGTGTGAACTTAATGGGGTTTTCTGCCAAGAACAAACACCAGATTGTATATCCAAACTTGGATTCAGCACGTAGACCAGTAAAACATGATGAAATATTGCCCATTCCAATTCCCCCAAGTGATAGGCTAGATTCTATCATAGATTACATGGAAAGTGATGAAGGTGCAACTGGCGTTTCCGGACCATCTACAGAACCAGAGTACACTTTTGAAGGTAGACATTTAGAGCCTAAAACGTTAACCCAAGGACAGTTGAATGATCTTGTTAGAGACTTATCGCTGTCTAAAGAGAAATCAGAGCTTCTCGCCTCAAGACTAAAGGAGAACAATTTACTTGAGAACAATGTTCGTATTAGTTACTACCGAAAGCGGAATTTTGAATTAACAGCATTCTTTTCAGTAGACGGTCCTCTCTGTTATTGCCATGACATCAATGGACTATTTACAGCCATATCTCAGACGTATGTGGCATCTGAGTGGCGCCTCTTTATTGATTCGTCGCAGAGAAGCCTGAAAGCAGTTCTTTTGCATAATGGTAATATAATGCCATCCATCCCCATTGCCCATTCCGTCCATCTAAAAGAGACATATGACAATATGGATATACTACTTAAGGCAATCAAATACGACAGTCATCAATGGAATGTTTGTGGAGATCTAAAAGTTATAAGAATGCTTATGGGTATGCAGTCAGGATTCACAAAATTTTGTTGTTTCCTTTGCCTGTGGGACAGTCGCGCCACTATAGAACATTACACCAAAAGTGACTGGCCACTTAGGTATACATATGTCCCAGGGATAAGCAATGTCCAGTCTGTCCCTTTAGTGGATCCCCAAAAGATCTATCTGCCACCTCTTCACATTAAACTTGGTTTAATGAAGAATTTTGTTAAAGCAATGGGTAAAGTCAATTCTGAAGGGTTCCAATACCTTTCAAGGAAATTTCCGAAGGTTACTGCAGCAAAATTGAAGGAAGGAATTTTTGTTGGGCCACAAATAAGGGAGGTTTTGAATGACACTGAATTTGAAAAAGTCCTAAGTCCGCTGGAATTGAAGGCTTGGCTGGCGTTCAAATGGATATGTGAAAACTTTCTTGGAAGCAACAAGTCACCTGCGTATAAGGATGGAATCAAGAACCTCCTTGATGCCTTCAAAGAATTGGAGTGTCGAATGTCGTTAAAAATTCACTTCCTGCATTCCCACTTAGATTTCTTTCCTGAAAACCTTGGTGCAGTGAGTGACGAGCAAGGAGAGCGCCTCCATCAAGATATTCAGATGATGGAGAAGCGCTACCAAGGATATTGGAATGAAAGCATGATGGCGGACTATTGTTGGATGCTGTATCGTGACAATCCAGGCCAAATTTACAAAAGGAAATCACACTCACAGCGCTTTTAATAAAATAATGTATATATTCTTTATTTATAAGTACATTGAATAAGGTATATGATGTATTTGTTGTTTAGCATTCCTAAGTGTGATCTATACATCCATAAATTTTCTTATAGCAATATCAAAAACCTAAAAATATCAAAACCAGTGTATCTATATAACTATACGTGCTAGAAACAAAATAAAACCAGATTCGGAATCCGCGCGAAAAATGCATTAAGAAAAGTGTGATCATGTTTGTGATGAGAAAAAAAAGTTTCATTTTGTTGGCCAGTGTAATCATCATGATCGGACGAGTCGGGCGAGGAGTCGCTACCATCTTGGGAGAAGCCTGACACTGCTACCATAAAGGCATCTCGCACAGATGGAATTTTTGCTTGAACATCCCAATTTCCTTTCATTAAGTAATACAACCAATCTTACTGTTGCCTCAGGCACGACTGACTCGTAAGAAGCCTGGTAATCTAGGTGGCTTTAATTTGGTTCACTCTGCCGCTCTGCCTCAATACATGATTGGCATTCACCAAATGTATTTGTAAAATGTATTTAAAATAAGTATTTATAAATACTAACTACTCAAATGTATTTAAATACATATTTAATTACAAGCTCCAAAATGTACTTATAAATACAGTATTTAAATATGTATTTGAGTAATGTTAAATACATTACTGCCCATCTCTGAGTATCATATATGTTTACTTTTAAATGTATCGTTACTAACTACTTGCATCATCTATAAATGAATTACTTCAATTTGTACTTTTGGTTATCCTTATACAAACAAACAAACACTTTATTTCAGACTCAACAGGTACGAACATTATATAAGAGGTCCATAGAAGATTAAGAGATAGTTGTCTGGAGCACTGACTAAGTAGGCCAGTGAATCACTGTGCATAATGAACATACAATTTCCTACCCCAATGCTTCCAGATTTGAGATTTATAAAATATATCGGACACCAGTCCACTAACCATCCTACATTTTGATTGTATTTCAATATTAAAACTTAGAAATATAGATAGGTTTCTTGAACTTTGCCAAGGATGACATGTCTGCCTTGCTCTTGTTCCTAGACATGAGCTCCCTACTGGCCACCTGGCTACTGATGTACGCCTCCCTCCTCTCTTGTGAGTAAACATGTTGTGCTGCTTCAGTTGTCATCCTTACACACCTCTCTACTGACTGTGTGTGTGAGGGCCATGCAGGAACTTCCATTGGTCTATCCAAAACTCCTTGATTGCAGCAGTGGTGAGGGAGCAGGTCAGAGGAGGTTCAGTCACGCCAGAGTTTCCAGTCCATAAGCTCCGAGAGTTTGGTGGCATGGGTTGATGTCAGGAGTCTTCCTGGGTCTGACACTGCAGTCTCCTACCTGTGTGTCCTTATCTCCCTCACCTCTGAATTTCCAGTATCCTCTTCACTGCCTCCCTCCTCTCCTCCTCCACCTCACTGCACAGCATGGCCTGGAGCACAGCCTCAGAGTGTGCATACCAGGCTGGTCTCTTCACTGCAAGCATCACTATTCCTATCACCACCTCCTTCTGACTTCTGAGCAGCTCCAGCTGGTACAGTACATGCCTGGACCCTCCCACCAGCTGTGATTTACTTGATGTTGAACCAGTTTTGGCATGTAGACTCCCACTATGAATTCTACAATTTATCCTCAGATTCTTCAGGTTCCTACCCTTCAGCTCATGTTTGAAATCCACAATCTGCAGAACCTTAGAGCCGTGGTAACCACCTACTGTGACAGACTGGCCCAATCTCTAGGAGAGCTAGACTCTGAGGTACCTCTCCGATCTGATGGCAGTGATGATTCTGTAGTCATATGATTGGTCTGTGCTGAAGTCCTTGACTACCTCCTGACTGAGATGGGTAGAGGAGGAACAACAGTGATCCTCGTGAAGTTTGGGTGATCTCCGAGCTCAGCGCGTGTCTAATATCTTCCCTAGGGGACGAGACCACTTGTTGTTGCTCAATTCTTGCCATCCAGTGCAGTCACCAGGTGTCTGAGACTCAGCTCCCCAGTGTGCAGCCACAGACAATCCACACCAACTTCCTGCTAAGCTTGGCCTCCACCTAATGCAATTACTCTTCCCTCCCAGCCGTATTCACATTAGTACTGTCATCTCCTATGGCCAAAAGGGTCTGGTCTGTTCTCTCTCTCAGCCAGTTCACCAGATGTCAGCAATGACCTCAGCAGATGACTTCTCTCCTCTGCAGCTCCTCTGGTACAAATGCCACAAATATTTCCCACCTGTTCATTGCACACTGTGTAGTGTTTTTCCTTAATGAGGCCAGGAAACTGCCTGTCACTGCCCTCAGCTTCCATCATCACTTTGGTGTCATCTCTTTCCCATCAAAGAAATCATACAGGTGATGCCATTTTCCCTAATCTCTTAATCAAACTTCTTGACCAGCTCCTTAGTCAGTCTCTCCTGAGCCCTCCTCACTTGTTGTGGTCAATCACCAGTGCTGTGTCAAACTCTGTGATAAGATCAGCATCAATCCAGGCAGCAGCGGCAATCTCTGCAGTCTCTCTCAGCCCAGTGTGATGTCTCAAGCGAGCCAGAGCTATGTTGTGAGATCCTCAGTGTTGTATTTCTTCTTCTTAGCCACAGGCAAGGAAAAGTGTTGCAGCCTCTGGTATGAAGTCTTCGTCCTCCTCTCTCCTCCCTGTTCCTCCAACTCCATCGCTACAGTGATTCCTCCCTCAACTCTTCTTCTTTCTTGGCTGACTCGTCTGCCTTCCTCCTCTCTTCTCCTCGGCCTTCCTTCTCTGCTCCTGTCTCTGCAGCACTGTCTTCCTGTCTCCTGGTCTCAGAGTGATCAGCTAGACCCATCTGTTGTGCCCCACACTGCCCACCTTTTCTCTCTGTCCTTTAGGAAGGCAAGCTCCTGCACTGGTATCTTCTGCTCGCTCCTGCAGCTGCAGTCAATGTGAACCTCACTGTTGCAGACAGGGTTGCCCAAGCTCACTACAGCTCCTGATCACACAATGACAGGTCAGGATGTCCACCAATTTGTCCAGTTTCATCATTAACCTATCTTTGACCTCTAGCTTCACATTGTCAATGGACACCTTCACTACCTTATCCCACAGTGCCTTCACTTTAGCCCTGATCCTGACCTCAGTGTTGATTACAGTCCTGTGAATAGAGCGTTGGCCTTTCTCCACTGAGCCAGTAACCTCGGAACAGTGCCGTTGTTAATCAGGTCATTAACTGGGTAATTCCTCCTGTCTTCCTCACTCATCTCTCTCCTCAACAAACCATACCTCAGCAGATCTCTGGCTGTGGGCAGCTCGGCAAGGGGTTCCCTCCCAGTCCCCACCAAATGACTTAGGTGACAACTTGATTGCTTCGGGTTCTGATTTCTTTCTGACTCATCCTGTGGACCTGTGAACAAAAGAAATGTCATTGAAATTTGGATAGGCCTACTGATTATGATTACATAAAATTAAGTTAATTGAAATTCTTAATATCTTCCGACAAGCTCAGATAAAAGGTTGCGTTGTTATAGGTACAAGACTTAATTATTCAAAGTAATGACAATTTCATATATCTATCATCAAAAATATACAGAAAGTTTGGGTCACACATAACATTTCGAATAATTTGAATTACACAATATTTACATTACAAAATAATCAAAATTGTCAAAAAAGAGGGAAAACACATGCATTCACAATCAAAATTCTACCACTTGCGATCATGTAGAACTTAGAAACCATGCTGCACACCAAAAGTAACAAAAGTAGGTAAATGGCTTTTTTTAAACAACACTAAAGATATTTCTAAGTTTGCTACATAATATGACATCGTTTGAGCATTAGTAGTTTTTGAATTGTTGACTTTACTAAAATTGACGCACCCTAATCCTATATACTATTGAACTAAAATGTGTGTGTGTGTGTGTGTGTGTGTGTGTGTGTGTGTGTCCGCTTTCTTCGGAACCGTGCACAGAATAAACGGCACATCGGAAAATTCTGCAACCACCACCGACTGATAGCCCTGATGCAAACAAATACATACCCAAGGGCAACATTAGGAAATACAACCCAAATTACACTAGAGAAATAGCCCACTTCATAAGGCAACGTAACAACCTCAAACATAACACACAAACACCACGCACAGAAGCCATAAAACAGCAGATACAAAAGCTCAGCACAGAAATAAACAACAAACAAAGAAAAACAAACAAACATTTAGGGAATTCATAACAACACTAAACCACCCCACAGATACATCCAGACTAAACAAGACTATGAACAGCATTACCCACTCTAACAGCGGCATTCACACCTCACACGCGGCTATCTGTCGCAGCCAAAATAATATCCCAACATATACACAACAAGCTACCAGTCTAGTTAATCACTACGCAAAGATAAGTCACTTAAACGAAGACAACAACCAGACACACAGACAGACAAACAGCCAGACACAAAAAAACTACAGACTCGACACGACCATTACACCCTTCAATACAGACCAGACCACCAAGATCCTCAAAAACATTAAGAATTCGAAGGCTACTGGATCCGACAACACATATCTAACATACACCTTAAACACTTGGGCCCACAGGGAATACTAGCTCTCACAAATATCAGCACATATTCATACCAACACTGTATTATTCCTGACATATGGAAACAAAGTAAAAATATTACACTACTCAAAAACAAACAAAAATCCAACAGAACCAGCTTCCTATAGACCCATTACTTTAGTATGCACACCTTCCAAAGTAACAGAAAGACTAATCTTACAAATCACCAACCCACACATACCACTATCGCCTACTCAACATGGATTCAGACCTCACCACTCAACCACGACATTACTCACTAACCTCACGCAGCACATCATGGATGGCATCAACTCCAGACGACCAGCTCAACGTACACTATTAGCAACAATAGACATTAGTAAAGCGTTTGATGCTATCCCACGCTTCCCTCTCATAAACAAAATACTCAACACAAACATGTAAAATAACACCAAAAGGTGGCTGAGCAACTATCTTTCAGGAGATAAGATACTCACATGTCACATTTAATGACAAGTCATCCAAAACAGCTTTTTTCCAAACGGGGTCCCTCAAGGCTCTGTTCTCTCACCAACACTCTTCAACTTATACATGCATGACATTCCAACACCCATAGATAACAAGCTTACCTTATCATCATATGCAGATGACATCACTCTAACATCCACCCACAACAACATTGACACCGCTACAAATAACCTACAAACATACATAAACAGTATACAAGACTGGCTCACAACAATAGACTCAAAGTAGCGCCCACAAAATCAACCGTCACCTTGCTAATAAACAAACAAAAGAACACCAGATAACTCCACAGCTTACGCTAAGCAACACCAACATTCCACACACTCACAGGACCAAAGTTCTTGTGGTCACATACAACACATCATTATCTTTTGCAAACCACATTCAGGACATTAAAAACAAATGTACGTCAAGACTTAACACGCTTAGGGAACTAACAGGCACAAACTTTGGACACCAGCAGGAAGCAACATCACCTATATTAAACAACATATAAACAATATATTCGCTCAGCTATGGACTATGCTAGCCCATACTGAGCACCCATTATCTCAAACAAACACATAAACACCTTACAGACATTACAAAACAACGCACTTCGTATCATTACAAGATGTACTCAAACAACACCAATAGAACACCTGCACACAGAAACAAAAATACTGAAAGTTAGGGAACATTTAGACATGAAGGGAACACAATTCATGGCAGCAGCGATAACTAACCCGCAACACCCTTGCCACTACATGTACAATCATGCACCAACACCTCGCACCATTAAGGTAACACCAGAGAGACATTATAACCAAATACTCCATTCTATACCACGCCCCACAGACATCACACAGTACAGAAAACACACACACACACACACACACACACACCCCTCACCCTGCTCAGGCTGGTCTCTGACCCATTGACAGGTCAGAGATCAGCCTGAGCAGATCGGATCGAGTTAACTTAGCACGATTCCGATGTCGACATCACCCCAACTTACAGACATATAGACACAGACTAGACAACTCCACAGACGACACCTGCCACCTGTGCCAGGACACGCCACAAACAATTGAACACATTATGACAGACTGTACTGCTCTAGCACAACATAGAACACAACACAACATCACTAGTGCGCTGAACCTCTGGTCCACTCCGGAGAGGGCGATCGGTTATCTGCGTGCCGCCGGCTTGCTCGACCAGCATCTAACCAAAGTATTTCCCTGAGCATATAATTGTCTATATTGCCTTAAAATATCACAGTCATCTGAAAGACTATCAGTTAGTATTAGGGGTTAAAACCGGTATTGAAATACCGGTATTAATACCGGTATTGAAGAAGTACAAATAATACCGATATTATAGGTTTTCGGTAATGACAAAAATTGCTATTGTAAAATTTAGGCAATTTAGTCCTCCGATGGGCAAATAAACTGTTTTTGGAGGATTCGGAGAAAAAAAAAGTTTCGGGGTATTTTGCAGTTAACCTCTTTTTTTCGTTTTCTATTCCTTTCTATCAAAGAAAACTATTTATTGCACTAGCTTTAAGAGTGATTCATTCAACTGTAGCCATTTCTTCAACAGAGTGGGAAATTATTGAAAACCTTTGACACCTTACGTCCTGTTGAAATAATTCTTAAAGGGTTATGCTCGAAAGATGCATCACTCCTGACAGCTGAATCATCAATGAAATTTATTTCAAAGAAACTAGGAGAGAAAAATAATCCAATAGCAAAAGAGTTAAAAGATTGTCTTAGAAATCGTTACATTTCAAGAAGACAGCAAGACATTGTAGGTTTAATCAAATATCTTCATAATCCCGAAGTTTTAAAAGTTCAAGAAGAGGAAAGTTTTTCTGTTCCATCAAAATTAGTTCTCAAAAGAACTGCAGAAAGGCTCCATAAAAGACTTTTCCCTAAGAATGTGGTTGATTTGGAGATAGAAATGGAAGAACAGGAATTTCCATGTAACCCTGAAAATGTAGCTGCAAATAAGACTGAAGTGGAAGCAGATTCATTACTGAGTGAATACATGCAAGAAATGGACAAACTAGGAAAAGTGCCATCTAAAAAAAATTCCATTGATTTTGATGTTACTAATGGATTTAAAAGCTTGGAAGTTACTTTACAGAGAAGTGAGAATTTAGAGAAGCTGTACAATAGGGCGGAGTGAAAAACTCATTTTTCGAATTTTCAAATTGGCTAGTGTGGAAAATGTGTGGAGTAGTGAGGAAATAAGCTGGTATAAATTTAAAATCATAACATTAATATCTTCAGGTGCCACAATGACCTTCAATATTGAAAAAAATTGAAAAAAAGCAGATTTTAACCAATAATTACAGAAGAGTCCACGATGCACAATAGACAAGAATTTATTCACACTTGTATAAAAATAGCTCAGTCAACCTTTAAAAAAAGTTTCTATTCTCTAAAAACAGTTTTCTATAGTCAGCTCACTCAGCTGTCACGTGAGTACCTCGGTTCAGTGTAGCTGTCGCTCTCGTAGCAGGTGGGTGTTCTGTTGTTGGCGTTACTCAGATAGTCTAAACTATATTTCTTATATATTTTGCATTTCTGTATTGTGTTGCCCTAAGTTTGCCATGTACTATTAACTGAAATTAACGTATAATTGATATTAGCTCTTTCTTTTTCAGATTTGTATACTTTCAAAATGTCTCGAGTTTGTGCAAAATCAACCAGGGCCTCAACTGAGTGCCCCATGTTTGGTATGGGGGAAGATTTGTGGCACAGGAATCTTCCTACATACGAAGGAGTTTTTAAATATTACTTGTTTGTAAGAAACGATTTGAAACAGAATACTAATAAAGATCCTTCAATATCTCAAATATTAGAACAAGTTGTTGATAAATTGAAAACAATTTGGGAAAGTGCTTCCGTCCCAATTCTGTCAGACAGGCGAATTGAAACAATGTTCAGAAGCTACCACGAAAAGTATCGTGTCATTATGAAGCCATACCAAAGCAGAAAAAATTCTGAAGCTTACAAAGCAAAGATTGATATGTTCAAAAAAGAAGCACACACGAAACTTTTTGACATTGCAGCGTGCAAGTGCAAAGTACTAACACAATGTTCTTGTCCCAAAGAAAAAACGGTTCCAAAGGAAGAAGTGACGTTCCTCTTAGATCAAAGGAGTGAAAGAAAACTGTTTATTGATAGAGTAGATATTACACTCTCAAAGAAAAAAGCATCTACGTTGCTAAGAAAGCAAAAAGAAGCTGTGAGGCTCACCAAAGAATCTTCACAGGAGAAATTGCAGGATACAAATGTTGAATTATCATCATCGACATCAAATAGTGAAAGTGAATCTGGCGAAATATCAGACGATACATTTCCAGAGCCAGTTAGCTCGAAGAGAAAGCTCGAACAACCTGAAGAACAATTATTCAAGAAAAGGAAAACTACAAATCTACCTTCAGTGGCTACTGCTTGTGACAGGACTGCAGTTTCAGATCGAGCTGCAGCATTCATTGTTAGTGCAGTATTGCAAGATATTGGAGAAGTTTCTATTGACAATACATCTGAAGTAGTGGATAGGAGTAAAATCAGAAGAGAAAGACAAAAGAAGAGATCAGAAATTATGAAAGATCAAAATCAGGTCCCAATCAGAGGAATCTATTTTGATGGTCGAAAAGATTCTACACTCTTCCAAGAAAAAAAAGAGTCCAAAGTATATCAGAAGAAGGTAACAGAAGAACATATCACTTTAGTGAGAGAACCTGGTTCAGATTATTTGGGCCATTATTCTGTGAATTCTGGATCAGCTGAAGAAATATGTAAAGGAATGTTTGAGTATATTGGAAATAATGACATGAACCTGGAAAACCTTGTTGCCATTGGATGCGATGGTGCAGCAGTCAACACTGGAGAAAAGGGAGGCATTATAAGGCTTATAGAATTGAAGCTGAAGAAGCCAGTTCAACATTTAGTGTGCCAGCTCCATGCCAATGAATTGCCATTACGCCATTTAGTTGCAAAGCTGGATGGAAAAACATCTGGCCCCCGCGGATTCACCGGTCCTATTGGCAGGGAATTAGAGAACTGTGAGAGTCTTCCTATTGTCGAGTTTGAAAGGATTGATGCTGAGGAACCAACTGTAGACTGTAAAGATCTTAGCACCGACCAAAATATCTAATTGATATTCATCAGGCCATAACAAAGGGATATTGCTCTCCAGATCTTGCTCATCGTAGTCCAGGCAAAATGGCACATTCACGATGGCTGACTACAGCAAATCGTTTGCTTCGTCTATACGTTTCAACTGTAAGTCCATCTGAGAACCTCATGAACATTGCTTCTTTTATAATGAAGGTCTACATCCCAATGTGGTTTTCTATTAAGCAAAGTACGTCTTTTGTCAATGGCTCAAAACATGTTTTCAAAACTATTGAACTAAGAAGAACACTGAATGACGAAGTAAAGGATATTGTAAACCCTGTCATACAAAGAAATGCATTTTTTGCAAATCCAGAAAATATTCTAGCATCAATGATTCATGATGACCGCAGCGCCATAAGAGAATTAGCGTGGAGGCGAATAAAGAAAGCAAGGCAAACAAACAAGGAAAAAGTTGTGAGGCGTTTCACAGTACCTGTTATTCAATTTGAAGCTACTGATTATACTGATTTAATTAATTGGCAAAAATGCATTGTCACTGAACCACCTGTGACAAGACACCTGACAGAAAATGAGATTGAAGAATTCATAGAAAACAAGAGTACCCCTCCATTCGAGAAATTCCCTTGTCATACACAAGTAGTAGAAAGAATGGTAAAATTAGTGACTGAAGCATCATCAAAAGTATTTGGATTGAACGCGCGAGATGGCTTCATAAAATCAACACTTCAGTCACGTAAAAAAATGCCATCATTCGAAAGTAAAGCTGAATATAAAGTTTAAATAAACGTTAATAGAAAAAAACATGCGCAAGGATGGGTGGTTGGGAGGGCATGGGTGGAGCTTGACACGCAGCCACCTCCTCGTGGTGAGTTCTGGATTATTTAGATCATTAATCAAAAGAACATTGATCTAAAAAACTAAGAGCTGCGTAATTCAGTAACTATTTTGGTAATTGGAACACTTAATATATAATAATAACAAGTAAGTTTCAGTTATTTTACTAATGCAGAATATAAGAAAATCATTATATTTCACTTTTTTCGACGGCTTTGTGGCACCTGAAGATATAATTTCGCAGGACTAATATTTATGCACAGTCATTATCTATAGCACCCACATATTTTCCGCACTAGCCATATTTGAATTTCGAAAAAAAGTTTAAAAACTTCATTTTCGATCCGCCCTACTGTACAAGGCACTGCTTTCAATTAAACCTACAAGTGCAGAATCAGAAAGAGCCTTTTCTGCTGCAGGCCTATTTCTGACGAAACTGAGATCAAGTCTATCTGAACAATCCCTAGATGCTCTTTGTTTCCTCAAAGCATACTTTCAAAATCAAACTAAGAAAAAATATTTAGATACTATATAATTTCTATCTACCCCAGTAGTTGTATAATAATATGCTAAAAAAAATTCAAATAATATTTTTATTACAATTTAGTAATTTACTGTATAAACTTTTTCGAATAGAATGCCATCTATTTGGAGTTGGGTCATTAATTTATAGTAAATATGGTGAGTACTGCAAGTCCCTCAGACTTGTGGGAGGGTTGGTAGGGTGGCACCATAATAAATCAAAATAAATTATTTTTTTCATAATACCGGTATCAATACCGGGATTAGCATAATTGCCTCCAAATACCGGTATTGAAAATTTTCGGTATTATGCAAGCACTAGTTAGTATGTGGCCAAGGTACTTAGTCTGGCTTACTTCTGACAGCACCATGCCATTCAATTGAAATTCAGGAAATTTTATATATTTGTAGGCCTTGGTCCTCACAATCATAACATGACTTTTAGCAGGTGTAATAACTATGGCGACGAGGATGGGATTCAATTTGGCTTATTGGATTCAATTTGGTTGTTTGGAAAATTGGATGTAGCCTAGCCTAGTGTGGGTCGTTCGATTTAGTTGGCTTGTGTGGGTAAGCTACCGTACTGTAGCTTAGGACCCCCGGCCTAACTCTAATACTAATTCCTACTCAGCCCTAACTCTATACTAATTCCTACTCAGCCCTACTCTAATACTAATTCCTACTCAGCCCTAACTCTAATACTAATTCCTACTCAGCCCTAATCTAATATTTACTATTCAGCCCTAACTGGGGAGTAACTAGATCAAATTTAAACCAAATCTAACCTACTTCACGTTATTTGGCCTAAATCGGTTTTGTTCTAGCATGTCGGTGATTGGCCATATAAGCCCCTACGAAGACTCTGGGGAGGACTTCGAAGCTTATGCCACTAGGGTGAGGTTGTTTTTCGAGGCAAATTCCATTCCTGATGCTAAGAAAGTACCTACCTTTTTAACTATAATAGGCCCTAAAACGTTTGGCTTAGTTATGGACCTAGTTGCTCCTAAAGCACCGGAAACTTGCACCTATAGTGAATTGGTACAGGCCCTAACCATCACTACAAACCCCGAGTAGTTCTCATCTATGAACGTTTCAAATTTTATTCGAGGCATCAGACGTGAATGAAAGCATTGCAGAGTTTGTTGCAGGAATAAAAGCCCATAGCCGTACTTGTAAATTTGGGGACAAATTAGACGAAATGCTAAGAGGGTTTGTAATGGGTCTCAAAGAGGAGTCTACCCAGAGAGCCCTATTAGCTATACAGGACCTAACTTTTAGTCAGGCTGTAGAAATAGCTGCGGCTAGGAAGCAGCTGCTAAAGATGTTAGAGCTTTTGGCAGTCACAGTAGTAAAGCCCAACACGTAAATAGCTTTAAATCTTCTAGGCCTGGCAGACCTAATGAGCCTACTAGACAAACAAATAAAAGGTATGCGGCAAATACGACTAAACCTACTAATTCGAACGCTAAACAGAAGGAAAAGCCTTCCAAGCCATGTACTGGGTGTGGAAAACACCACTGGAAGAAGGACTGTCTTTTTAAAGAAGCAGTTTGCCGAAACTGTAGTAAAATAGGCCACATAACTAAAGTTTGTTTTTCAAAGAAAACAAGGGGTGAAAATTCTAATTATAACATTTTTAGTATTAATCCTCAAATTGGAAATACTTCGAACGTTGAAGTGGAGTACCTACTTTATGAGCAGCAAAGTGGTAATAATACAGGTCCATATATTGTAGAGGTAGGCCTAAATGGAATTACAGTTCCTCTAGATCTAGATAAAGGTGCTGCCCGAACTGTCATGTCTATAACAGTTTTTGACAAAACTTTCAAAAAAACACCTAAACTACATGCATCTAAAACAATACTAAATATGGGGACATACAAATACCTATTTGTGGAGAAGCATCCATCACAGTTACACTCAACAAGAAAACTTTGTCTCATCCCTTAACTCTTTTAGTGGTGGATGAGCAAGGGCCTACTCTACTAGGCCGTGACTGGATTGATGCTTTGAAAATGCCTATTGACAAAATTTTGCCAAAGGGTCGGGCAGATGTGCATACACTTGCATATCCGTCTGATATAGTACTCTTGTTAAGGGAGTTTTCTTCTGTTTTTGGGCCTGAAGTAGGCAAACTAAAAGGACATCAGGTCTGTATATAGGTAGTCCCTAATGTAACCCCGAAATTTTGTAAGGCTCGTTCAACTGCACATGCACTGCGGGAGAAGGTAGATTTAGAAATTGACAGGCTGCTCAAAAATAAAATTATCGAACCAGTCACACACGCTAAGTGGGCTGCCCCGGTAGTTCCTGTACTAAAACCTGACAAGTCAGTGCGGTTATGTGGGGATTACCGTTTAACAGCAAATAGAGCAGTCCTTCTAGATTGCTACCCTATACCCAAGCCTGATGAATTATTTAGCTCTCTTGCTGGGGGTAAATATTTCTCAAAACTAGATATGTCCCAAGCCTATGCTCAACTAAGTTTAGATGAAAATTCTAAAGAGCTAACTATCATAAATACGCACAGAGGCCTATATAGGTACAATAGGCTATGTTATGGCATAGCATCAGCTCCGGGTATTTTTCAGAGAACAATGGACCAAGTTCTAGATCACATTCCGGGGGTACTTTGTTTTGTAGATGATGTTCTCATTTCAGGTTCATCTAAAAAAGAGCGCCTAACTAGATTAACCACAGTTCTAAAAAGGCTCCGGGATGTCGGACTTAAGCTAAAGAAAGAAAAGTGTTCTTGGGTCAGTAGTGAGGTTTCATATTTAGGGTTCCGCATAGATGCCTCAGGCGTTCATCCAACGGTGGATAAACTAGAAACAATAAAAAAATGCACCACCTGCACAAAACATCACACAGTTACAAGCTTATTTAGGTCTCCTAAACCTTTATAGGAAATTTTTGCCTAATGCATCGACTTTCCTTGAACCCCTAAATAAGTTATTACGATCTGGGGAACAGTGGAGATGGGAGCATTTGAGGCTTCCAAGGACGTACTACTAAAGTCCACTCTCCCAGTGCATTATGATCCTAAACTTCCTCTCATAGTTTCAGCAGATAGCAGTTCTTATGGAATTGGGGCAGTGTTATCTCACCACATTGATGGTGTAGATAGGCCTATCTGTTTTGCTTCTAGAACACTAACTGAGACTGAAAGGCGATATGCACAACTTGAACGTGAAGCCTTAGCCTCAGTATTTGCAGTAAAAAAATTTCATTTCTATCTATGAGGTCATGAATTCAAACTAATTACTAACCACAAGCCTCTTTTAGGTTTATTTTCACCTAATAAAAATATTCCAGTTATGGCCTCAAGTAGGATTCAACGATGGACGCTGATTCTAGAAGCCTATAAATTTGACTTAGTACATCGGTCAGGCAAACTTCTAGGTAAGGCTGATGCTCTAAGTAAGTTGCCTTTAGAAAATCCAAATGAATGCGTACCTATACCTACAGAATGGGTTCACTTGGTGGAGTTTTTGGAATCCACTCCAGTATCTGCAGTACAAATAGAGCAGTGGACAAAATCAGACCCTATTCTGTCTAGGGTCATCCATTACTGCTCAGTTGGTTGGCCTACTAAGGTTGAGAGTGAATTACAGCCTTTTTATCAACGTCAGTCTGGACTCTCGATCCAAAATGGCTGACTCTTATGGGGCCACAGAGTGATAATTCCGAATGAAGGCAGGTCGAATTTAGTGAAGGAACTTCACGCTGAACACATGGGTGCAACAAAAATGAAAGAGCTGGCGAGAGCTTATTTCTGTTGGCCCGGTTTAGATGGAGAACTCGAATCATTGGTTCGTTCCTGTCAAAACTGCCTAGAGAAGGGAGATCTCCCAAGGAAAAGTCCACTTCATCCGTGGGAATGGCCTACTATACCTTGGCATAGGCTCCATATTGACTATGCAGGTCCTATAAATAATATCTATTTCCTAATCATTGTGGACGCCTACTCTAAGTGGGTGGAAATTTTTCCAATCATTTCCACGACTTCGGGTGTTACTATTCGCTTACTCCGTTCGTGTTTCGCAAGATGGGGTTTACCCGTAGTTCTGGTTTCCGACAATGGTACTTGTTTTACCAGTGAGGAATTTCGTTCTTTTGTCCACCTAAATGGCATTAGACATGTCCGTCTAGTATTTTTCACCCGTCTACTAACGGTCTCGCGGAAAACATGGTCCGTACTTTCAAGTCGGCCTTGCGTCATTCTCATGGGGAGGAAATGCAAGTGGTGTTGGGTACATTTTTGTTTAAATATCGACTAACACCTCACACAACGACGGGGGTGTCTCCTTCTAAATTTATGATTGGCCGGGGAATTCGTTCAGTTTTCGATCTGTTACGTCCAAGCGAAACGTTACAACAACAAGTTTTACGCCATCAGGAAAAACAGAAGTTGTACCACGACACTAAAAAAAAGGAGAGTTATAGAAGGCAACCTAATGATCCATCCAGTTATGATTCGCAACTATGAGGCTGGACCAAAATGGGTTCCTGCAACTGTGCAGGAGAGAACGGGCCCTGTTTCCTTCAAGTGCTAACTAGAAGATGGTCGTTCTATTAAACGCCATCAGGACCAGATATGGGAACGTGAATTGCAGGATGACCAGAGTCTTCCGGAAGAGAGAACCGATCCTCTGGAAAATGGTTCAATTCGCCCGCCTATGCAGGTTGTACCGATTCCCACTACATCAACCCCGCTCCGCAGGTCGTCTAGGGTCTCTCACCCCCCCCTGACAGACTAAACTTGTAGGGGAGGAGTGAGGTGACGTGTGTGTATATATATATGTATATAGTCTAAAAGTCACAAAAGGGAAAAGTCACTAAAAGAAAGCTGAATGTCAACACAAAAGGATAAACAGCGGAACGCGGTCTGTTCGTTTTGTTTGGGCTGGACTAACAGCATGGTTATTCATATCTGACTAAATCGTTGGTGCTAAGTTTAATTTGTTGATGTCGCTAAAGTGTGATAATGTAAGCAGGAAGTTGTTAAACAGTATATAAGTGTAAGGGTAATGTCTATAGCTTCTAAATTAGTAAAGTTAGAGAGTTAGGTAGGCGCTTTGTAGGACGCTGGAAATCTACGCTGGGCCCTAAAGAAGATCTAAATAAAAGCACCGGTAAGTGCCTTTGCTGTTGTTTAGAAACCTAGTAACTTGGCGGGGTCACTAACCCCAAGTTATTACAGAAAGCACTCAAGATTTTTCATAGAAAATGGGCTCCTGTTTCTTACTGTGGCTGCAAGAGGGCAACACTTATTCTGGATATCTCATCGTTTAAATTAAAATTCTCTCTCCCTCTCCCTACTCTCTCTTTGCCTACGCCTTTCAAAACACAATCACTGAATTCGCAGAATATATATCGTAAATTTATCCATGCCAGTTGACATTATTTTATCTTACCTCTCTCTCCCTCTCAGTCTCGCATGACATGCCCCATGGAACCCCATCAAGTTCTCGTGGAACCCTAAGGTTCCGCGGAACACAGTCTGAAAACCCCTGTACTACGGCATCAAAGAAAGCTTGGATGGAGTCTCGCCTCGCCAAATATTCTTTTGTTAACTCGGTGATTCTCCCAAACCGGTTTGCCACGAGTCCTTTGAATCCATCATATTTGAGTCCATTATCCGCCCGCCATCCAAGATTTATAGTCATTATATAGGGATACCGAATAGGAGGCATAGCTGGGAGAGAGCAATTTAGCAATTGCAATGAGTCCCAAAGTATGAATGGAAGAACCAGGAGAACAGAAAACTTTTTCTCCTGCCGTAACTCGAAGTAGATTATGTACTCTGATTTTCTGTTCCGTGTTTTTAAACACTTTGTCTATAGCGTGATCTACTCCTAAAATGATATGGGCACAGCACTTCAAGATCTTGTTTGATTCGATTCCAAGATGCTGTAAAAGTACTCCACATTCACGAGCTCGATCAGACATACAGAAACAGAAGTCTATTTGAGATTTGAGTTCGTCAGTGGTAGAATTTGCTAGTATGGCTAGACAACTCAATTTGAATTCGTAAGCTCTGGCTTCATCCTTTCCGGAATGGCTGACGTTTTCCAGATATCCAGTTGTCAGCGACTTTTTCATGCCAGATGGACCAGCGATGGTGATGTGGTCAGCCTTCACGTCGTACAGTCGGTGGCCGGCAGCCTTGGTCGTATCGTCAAGTCCTACACTCACAACGTTATTCGACATACTCTAGATTCAAGTATGAAGCATCTTCCAAGTATTGTATTATTGATCTGCGGCTCGGAAATACATACGTCAAGTCTGAATACTGGTGAGTCTGGTGACTCAATCTTTCTCATTATCATCTGCCTTCAACTTCCAATCTTAATCAAAAACCATGTTAGCTACTCTTACTATCACTCTCGAAAGCTCTTCAGGAGAAGTTCTTGTCTCGGTAAGACACTGGACTATACGCCGCATCAAGTTTTCGTTCAGACTTTTTTTGCCAGTTCTGATTTTCACTGTCGGAAATGCAGCTTGTTGGTTGTTCTTTACTCTTCTCCTTCCTTAGGTCTTCTTCTGATGAGCGAAGTTTACGATCAGTAGAAGGAACTGTCTTTGCCGTTGTTGGCTGAAGTTGCTAACATTTCAATAATTTCTGATCCTTCTAGCTCCCTTTGCTCTCTCACGTGCTTCCTGTTGCTTTTCGCTTTTTCTCCGCTGATCTTTCACGAGTTTCGTTCCTCCTTTTCTGTCTCACCCAATCTTTTGATATTGCATTTGTACATATGGCCTTGTACGCATCAAAGCAATTATCCCAATAAAAAGTCTTAGCCTCATCAGTCATTTTGACCCCAAATTCTTCTGCAAGTTCTGCTTCGTAATCTTCATCGTCAGTTCTAATGCTGTAGGCGTTCTTAGTGAGCTGATCATTAAAGCCGCTCGCTTTTTGGTACCATTCGACACTTTTAGGTTTTTGTGGGCAGCGTTCATTCTTTTTCAGTTTGTTAAAATGTTCATAATCGTCTCTTATTTTTTTCGCCATTGTTTTTTTATGCATAGGATAGACATTTTTATTAATCCAATCTCGCCTTAGTTCATTTGCAACTAACTTGCTGGCATTATCTCGAGTCATTGACTTTTTCTGTCCTTTCACTCCTTTTTTGCAAAGTGCAAGCATCCTACCAATCACAACTGTCCCTGGTGGCAACTTTCCAGTCGGTTTGAATTCGTCCACTTCTGTGTAGGTTTCTCCCAAAAGTTCTATTCTGGCGGCGGCACTGCGTGATTTCCTCTCACCAGCCATCATTACTAATCAGCAGTCACTAAGCATTAAGATCTGCAAGTACAGTAAAACCCCATTAGTTGGCATAGAACACCGAAATATGATAGGTAATACAAATTAGAGTCATGCTAGATTATCATATACTGTATATTTATTATTATTAAAGTAGATTATATCAAATATTGTATTTGATATATTATTTACTATTATTATTAAAATATATACAGTATACTATATTATTAATAAAGTAATATATACACAATTATTACTAAAGTAAATTAGCACAACATTGATAGTACAAGAAACCACAAAAGAGAAAGCAGCCAAACACCAGAACACCAGAACAAGCCAAAACATTAAAGTAAGCTTAAATAAAACATCAGTATTACGACACACTAGATACTTAACAACACTGAAGAATGAACATAACCATGATTAAAAATATAGCAAGCATTTATCAACTAATTATTTTTTTCTATCAGTTATAAAGGTTTTGAGGCAGGAGGTCTCATTCATCCTTTATGTTCGATATGGATCGGGCACTTTTTTCAAAATTGTCGTCATCTATCTGTTTAACCACACTCCTAATTTCTCTCATTTCGAGTTCAGCGACCATGAAAACATATGCAAAGACATATTACGAGGGGCGGTCAGAAAATAAGTTTACACTGCGTATAATTTCGTAACTAAAAGACCTACATTGATTATGTTTGTATCAGGTGAATTCGTCAATCATTGTTGGCAACACTGCACGTCGATTCGGCTACCATTTACCGTACATTGGTTATATGAGTCAGCTGAACATGGCGGCTCGACTGGAACAGTGCTCTGTCATTTCTGCAATGATATTCCGAGTCTGTCAGTGGTCAAGAATTTCTCGAGCGCATTGTTACAGGAGACGAGACATGGGTTCATCGCCGTACTCCGGAAACTAAACGTGCTAGCATGGAATGGAAACATCATGGGTCCCCGCGACCAAAGAAGTTCAAAACTGTGAGGTCCGCTGGCAAAGTGATGGTTACCGTGTTGGGACCACAAAGGCGTTTTGCTCGTAGACTTCATACAAAAAGGCACAACAATCAAGGCAGCTACATATTGTTCAACACTGGAACGTTTACGAGCGGCCATTAAACGTAAACGTCCTGGACTGCTCCGTAGGGCAGGACACTGTTCCAGTCGAGCGCCATGTTCAACTGACTCATATAACCAATGTACGGTAGATGACAGCCGAATCGACGTGCAGTGTTGCCAACAATGATTGACGAATTCACCTGATACAAACATAATCAATGTAGGTCCTTTAGTTACGAAATTATATGCCGTGTAAACTATTTTCTGACTGCCCCTCGTATATGTGAAGGGTAGCGGTTTATTTTATCATTAAAACAAAAAATCGATTTTTTTTGGCTGCCATTTTGAAAAAAAACCACTGAATCAGATCAAAAATTAATTTTAAGTCCAAGAACTAGCCGGATTCGTATTCAGCAGCCAAAATGTCCATAGAAACCACTCGTCCTAAAAAAATGTTAGATTCCCCCACCCCTACTAAAAGAATATATGTTCGTGTGCTTAAACGCCAACATAAATTTACAGTATTAATAAAAATTGCTGAAAATATTTAGTTTAATTACGATAATAAACACTTCATCCTTGGCATTACTAAAATAATGGACACAAGTACGGTAACAAGAAATAATCCAGTTTAAAGAAATGTAGTTAAGTGAACCATGAGCTTTAATAATGAAAACTGCAATAATTAATTTATGTACACATTGCGCTCACTGACATACCAAAATATTTGTAATAAAAAAAAAAGAAAACTTGGTATATACAGGCATTCTGTGTTGATGTCTTGCTCTTTCTAGTGTCAGAATGCTGTTTGTAGTTAATAAGGTGCCTAACTGTGCCAGTGTCATTCTCAATTTTGTATTTAGATTTATCACTAGGCTTGATGAGTCAGTCACTAAGATAATAGAAGCCATAGTTAGTGGACTGGTCTCCGATATATTTCATAAATCTCAAATCTGAAGCATTGGCGTAGGCAATTGTATGTTCATTGTACACAGTGATTCACTGGCCTACTTAGTCAATGCGCCAGACAACTATCTCTTAATCTTCTATGGACCTGTTGTATAATGTTTGTACCTGTTGAGTCTGAAATAAAGTGTTTGTTTGTTTGTTTGTTTATGTTCTTATGTTCTTATGTTTGGACGTAAATTTAGGCTAAAAACCCGTCCCCACCCGTCAGGCTGGTGAGTTTCTGGCATTATCAGGTAGACTAGTGAATTTTGGAGTACCAGTAGAACTTTGTCCTACTAACCTAACTAACAGCACTTGACCTTATGCTGTCTGCACTGAGAGCTAGATTGGATACATCAGTAATGCCATTATGATGTTTCACTGACTGCTTATTGAATCCTTCAACTGAAAAGATTTCAAAACTGCAAACTCTCCGGACGTTCTATCCTCATGATTTAAATGAGACTATCGAATTTGAATGCCGTCTTTTCTGCCCTTCACTGATATCGGCATCTGTTGAGAGAAATTGCATTAATTCTATTTATATCCACATGATTGAGACTGGAATGAAAGAACTATATCCAAATGTTGCTTTGGCGTATCAGTTGGCAGGGCCGCCGAGAGGGCGGGCAAACCGAGATAAATCCCCGGGGCCCGGGAAAAGCAGTTAATCGAATTAAATGGAACGCTAAAAATAGGTACGTAGAGCAAAAGTGTAAAAGATATTATTAATCGATAAATAATCGATAGCTGTGAAAAATATTTTCCTACACAATAAATAAATTTGAGAATAAGTTATTTTATAATTATAAGTACAATGCGAGATCCATGCGCCTCATCTCTCCCGTCCCCCCACTCTTTCCCAGTGAGCAGAAATCCTCCAAATTTCACTGTGGGAGAGGCCTCTGCCGGAAATTCTTCCGACAAAATTCTATACAAAGATCATGTATGTGTGTGTGTGTGTGTGTGTGTACACCACGCCTATACACACACACACACCTTGCATTGCAGTATATCAATATTAATTTGCATATCAAAGTATTAAATTCTTATTTTTTATTGCAATGCTGATTTAAAACTGACAACATTATATTCATTGATATTTGTATTCATACTTCAATTATTTCAACAATTTATATACCAAATTATTTTTTATTACATACCATATCTATTTATATGAGCGTATATATATATATACACATATACAGGGCGTCCCAAAAAAATGTATACACACTTTAACAGCTGATAGCTCAATTGATGTTTCTTTCTTTCCAAGTTAAACCCATTAGAATTAATAATGGCAGTCAGACTAAGCTTTGAACAAAGGAAATTCATTCTAAAATGCTACTGGAAGTGTGAAAACGCAGTTGAAGTGCAAAGACAGTTTAGGAGGGAGTTTCAAACAGATCCACCAACGCGACTTACCATCACTCGAATTAGAGATAAGTTTGAAGCCGATGGAACTGTTCAGAATGTCCACAAGAAGCGTTCCGGAAGACCACGGACATCGACAAGCCCCACAAAGCAAGAAAGAGTACTGGAAACGTATCACCAAAGTCCAAGAAAATCTGTGCGGCAAGCGAGTCGTGAGGTAGGAATTTCAGAATCGTCTGTCCAACGCATTTTGAAGCGCTGTCAATGGAAAAGTTACATTCCAAGATTAGTCCATGCTATTAATGAAGATGATCCGGACCGAAGAGTGGTACTTGGCACGATGTGGATGTGGATGTGGATTGGACGAAGGGGTTTCGTAGAATACCCTCCGCGTTCACCAGACCTCACACCACTAGACTTTTTTTTATGGGGATACTTAAAAGACAAAGTCTACGCTATAAAACCTGCAACAGTCGCTGAATTGAGAGCAGCCATTGAACGAGAATGCACACAAATACCAAACGAAATGTTTCGTGATGTTTGCGATTCCATTGCTTCGCGTTATCAGCAGTGCCTGGACCAGAACGGACGTCAGTTTGAAAACAGGCGTTGACAAAACAATTAAATAATGTCTGTAGATTCTATTACATTTTGAAAATGAAATGTATTTTAATAAACACTGCCTTTATAATTATTTAAAGTGTGTATACATTTTTTTGGGACGCCCTGTATATATATACGCTCATATAAATAGATATGGTATGTAATAAAAAATAATTTGGTATATAAATTGTTGAAATAATTGAAGTATGAATACAAATATCAATGAATATAATGTTGTCAGTTTTAAATCAGCATTGCAATAAAAAATAAGAATTTAATACTTTGATATGCAAATTAATATTGATATACTGCAATGCAAGGTGTGTGTGTGTGTATAGGCGTGGTGTACACACACACACACACACACACACACATACATGATCTTTGTATAGAATTTTGTCGGAAGAATTTCCGGCAGAGGCCTCTCCCACAGTGAAATTTGGAGGATTTCTGCTCACTGGGAAAGAGTGGGGGGACGGGAGAGATGAGGCGCATGGATCTCGCATTGTACTTATAATTATAAAATAACTTATTCTCAAATTTATTTATTGTGTAGGAAAATATTTTTCACAGTTATCGATTATTTATCGATTAATAATATCTTTTACACTTTTGCTCTACGTACCTATTTTTAGCGTTCCATTTAATTCGATTAACTGCTTTTCCCGGGCCCCGGGGATTTATCTCGGTTTGCCCGCCCTCTCGGCGGCCCTGCCAACTGATACGCCAAAGCAACATTTGGATATAGTTCTTTCATTCCAGTCTCAATCATGTGGATATAAATAGAATTAATGCAATTTCTCTCAACAGATGCCGATATCAGTGAAGGGCAGAAAAGACGGCATTCAAATTCGATAGTCTCATTTAAATCATGAGGATAGAACGTCCGGAGAGTTTGCAGTTTTGAAATCTTTTCAGTTGAAGGATTCAATAAGCAGTCAGTGAAACATCATAATGGCATTACTGATGTATCCAATCTAGCTCTCAGTGCAGACAGCATAAGGTCAAGTGCTGTTAGTTAGGTTAGTAGGACAAAGTTCTACTGGTACTCCAAAATTCACTAGTCTACCTGATAATGCCAGAAACTCACCAGCCTGACGGGTGGGGACGGGTTTTTAGCCTAAATTTACGTCCAAACATAAGAACATAAGAACATAAACAAACAAACAAACAAACACTTTGTTTCAGACTCAACAGGTACAAACATTATACAACAGGTCCATAGAAGATTAAGAGATAGTTGTCTGGCGCATTGACTAAGTAGGCCAGTGAATCACTGTGTACAATGAACATACAATTGCCTACGCCAATGCTTCAGATTTGAGATTTATGAAATATATCGGAGACCAGTCCACTAACTATGGCTTCTATTATCTTAGTGACTGACTCATCAAGCCTAGTGATAAATCTAAATACAAAATTGAGAATGACACTGGCACAGTTAGGCACCTTATTAACTACAAACAGCATTCTGACACTAGAAAGAGCAAGACATCAACACAGAATGCCTGTATATACCAAGTTTTCTTTTTTTTTTATTACAAATATTTTGGTATGTCAGTGAGCGCAATGTGTACATAAATTAATTATTGCAGTTTTCATTATTAAAGCTCATGGTTCACTTAACTACATTTCTTTAAACTGGATTATTTCTTGTTACCGTACTTGTGTCCATTATTTTAGTAATGCCAAGGATGAAGTGTTTATTATCGTAATTAAACTAAATATTTTCAGCAATTTTTATTAATACTGTAAATTTATGTTGGCGTTTAAGCACACGAACACATATTCTTTTAGTAGGGGTGGGGGAATCTAACATTTTTTTAGGACGAGTGGTTTCTATGGACATTTTGGCTGCTGAATACGAATCCGGCTAGTTCTTGGACTTAAAATTAATTTTTGATCTGATTCAGTGGTTTTTTTTCAAAATGGCAGCCAAAAAAAATCGATTTTTTGTTTTAATGATAAAATAAACCGCTACCCTTCACATATACGAGGGGCAGTCAGAAAATAGTTTACACGGCATATAATTTCGTAACTAAAGGACCTACATTGATTATGTTTGTATCAGGTGAATTCGTCAATCATTGTTGGCAACACTGCACGTCGATTCGGCTGTCATCTACCGTACATTGGTTATATGAGTCAGTTGAACATGGCGCTCGACTGGAACAGTGTCCTGCCCTACGGAGCAGTCCAGGACGTTTACGTTTAATGGCCGCTCGTAAACGTTCCAGTGTTGAACAATATGTAGCTGCCTTGATTGTTGTGCCTTTTTGTATGAAGTCTACGAGCAAAACGCCTTTGTGGTCCCAACACGGTAACCATCACTTTGCCAGCGGACCTCACAGTTTTGAACTTCTTTGGTCGCGGGGACCCATGATGTTTCCATTCCATGCTAGCACGTTTAGTTTCCGGAGTACGGCGATGAACCCATGTCTCGTCTCCTGTAACAATGCGCTCGAGAAATTCTTGACCACTGACAGACTCGGAATATCATTGCAGAAATGACAGAGCACTGTTCCAGTCGAGCCGCCATGTTCAGCTGACTCATATAACCAATGTACGGTAAATGGTAGCCGAATCGACGTGCAGTGTTGCCAACAATGATTGACGAATTCACCTGATACAAACATAATCAATGTAGGTCTTTTAGTTACGAAATTATACGCAGTGTAAACTTATTTTCTGACCGCCCCTCGTAATATGTCTTTGCATATGTTTTCATGGTCGCTGAACTCGAAATGAGAGAAATTAGGAGTGTGGTTAAACAGATAGATGACGACAATTTTGAAAAAAGTGCCCGATCCATATCGAACATAAAGGATGAATGAGACCTCCTGCCTCAAAACCTTTATAACTGATAGAAAAAAATAATTAGTTGATAAATGCTTGCTATATTTTTAATCATGGTTATGTTCATTCTTCAGTGTTGTTAAGTATCTAGTGTGTCGTAATACTGATGTTTTATTTAAGCTTACTTTAATGTTTTGGCTTGTTCTGGTGTTCTGGTGTTTGGCTGCTTTCTCTTTTGTGGTTTCTTGTACTATCAATGTTGTGCTAATTTACTTTAGTAATAATTGTGTATATATTACTTTATTAATAATATAGTATACTGTATATATTTTAATAATAATAGTAAATAATATATCAAATACAATATTTGATATAATCTACTTTAATAATAATAAATATACAGTATATGATAATCTAGCATGACTCTAATTTGTATTACCTATCATATTTCGGTGTTCTATGCCAACTAATGGGGTTTTACTGTACTTGCAGATCTTAATGCTTAGTGACTGCTGATTAGTAATGATGGCTGGTGAGAGGAAATCACGCAGTGCCGCCGCCAGAATAGAACTTTTGGGAGAAACCTACACAGAAGTGGACGAATTCAAACCGACTGGAAAGTTGCCACCAGGGACAGTTGTGATTGGTAGGATGCTTGCACTTTGCAAAAAAGGAGTGAAAGGACAGAAAAAGTCAATGACTCGAGATAATGCCAGCAAGTTAGTTGCAAATGAACTAAGGCGAGATTGGATTAATAAAAATGTCTATCCCATGCATGAAAAAACAATGGCGAAAAAAATAAGAGACGATTATGAACATTTTAACAAACTGAAAAAGAATGAACGCTGCCCACAAAAACCTAAAAGTGTCGAATGGTACCAAAAAGCGAGCGGCTTTAATGATCAGCTCACTAAGAACGCCTACAGCATTAGAACTGACGATGAGGATTACGAAGCAGAACTTGCAGAAGAATTTGGGGTCAAAATGACTGATGAGGCTAAGACTTTTTATTGGGATAATTGCTTTGATGCGTACAAGGCCATATGTACAAATGCAATATCAAAAGATTGGGTGAGACAGAAAAGGAGGAACGAAACTCGTGAAAGATCAGCGGAGAAAAAGCGAAAAGCAACAGGAAGCACTTGAGAGAGCAAAGGGAGCTAGAAGGATCAGAAATTATTGAAATGTTAGCAACTTCAGCCAACAACGGCAAAGACAGTTCCTTCTACTGATCGTAAACTTCGCTCATCAGAAGAAGACCTAAGGAAGGAGAAGAGTAAAGAACAACCAACAAGCTGCATTTCCGACAGTGAAAATCAGAACTGGCAAAAAAAGTCTGAACGAAAACTTGATGCGGCGTATAGTCCAGTGTCTTACCGAGACAAGAACTTCTCCTGAAGAGCTTTCGAGAGTGATAGTAAGAGTAGCTAACATGGTTTTTGATTAAGATTGGAAGTTGAAGGCAGATGATAATGAGAAAGATTGAGTCACCAGACTCACCAGTATTCAGACTTGACGTATGTATTTCCGAGCCGCAGATCAATAATACAATACTTGGAAGATGCTTCATACTTGAATCTAGAGTATGTCGAATAACGTTGTGAGTGTAGGACTTGACGATACGACCAAGGCTGCCGGCCACCGACTGTACGACGTGAAGGCTGACCACATCACCATCGCTGGTCCATCTGGCATGAAAAAGTCGCTGACAACTGGATATCTGGAAAACGTCAGCCATTCCGGAAAGGATGAAGCCAGAGCTTACGAATTCAAATTGAGTTGTCTAGCCATACTAGCAAATTCTACCACTGACGAACTCAAATCTCAAATAGACTTCTGTTTCTGTATGTCTGATCGAGCTCGTGAATGTGGAGTACTTTTACAGCATCTTGGAATCGAATCAAACAAGATCTTGAAGTGCTGTGCCCATATCATTTTAGGAGTAGATCACGCTATAGACAAAGTGTTTAAAAACACGGAACAGAAAATCAGAGTACATAATCTACTTCGAGTTACGGCAGGAGAAAAAGTTTTCTGTTCTCCTGGTTCTTCCATTCATACTTTGGGACTCATTGCAATTGCTAAATTGCTCTCTCCCAGCTATGCCTCCTATTCGGTATCCCTATATAATGACTATAAATCTTGGATGGCGGGCGGATAATGGACTCAAATATGATGGATTCAAAGGACTCGTGGCAAACCGGTTTGGGAGAATCACCGAGTTAACAAAAGAATATTTGGCGAGGCGAGACTCCATCCAAGCTTTCTTTGATGCCGTAGTACAGGGGTTTTCAGACTGTGTTCCGCGGAACCTTAGGGTTCCACGAGAACTTGATGGGGTTCCATGGGGCATGTCATGCGAGACTGAGAGGGAGAGAGAGGTAAGATAAAATAATGTCAACTGGCATGGATAAATTTACGATATATATTCTGCGAATTCAGTGATTGTGTTTTGAAAGGCGTAGGCAAAGAGAGAGTAGGGAGAGGGAGAGAGAATTTTAATTTAAACGATGAGATATCCAGAATAAGTGTTGCCCTCTTGCAGCCACAGTAAGAAACAGGAGCCCATTTTCTATGAAAAATCTTGAGTGCTTTCTGTAATAACTTGGGGTTAGTGACCCCGCCAAGTTACTAGGTTTCTAAACAACAGCAAAGGCACTTACCGGTGCTTTTATTTAGATCTTCTTTAGGGCCTAGCGTAGATTTCCAGCGTCCTACAAAGCGCCTACCTAACTCTCTAACTTTACTAATTTAGAAGCTATAGACATTACCCTTACACTTATATACTGTTTACAACTTCCTGCTTACATTATCACACTTTAGCGACATCAACAAATTAAACTTAGCACCAACGATTTAGTCAGATATGAATAACCATGCTGTTAGTCCAGCCCAAACAAAACGAACAGACCGCGTTCCGCTGTTTATCCTTTTGTGTTGACATTCAGCTTTCTTTTAGTGACTTTTCCCTTTAGTGACTTTTAGACTATATACATATATATACACACACGTCACCTCACTCCTCCCCTACAAGTTTAGTCTGTCAGGGGGGGTGAGAGACCCTAGACGACCTGCGGAGCGGGGTTGATGTAGTGGGAATCGGTACAACCTGCATAGGCGGGCGAATTGAACCATTTTCCAGAGGATCGGTTCTCTCTTCCGGAAGACTCTGGTCATCCTGCAATTCACGTTCCCATATCTGGTCCTGATGGCGTTTAATAGAACGACCATCTTCTAGTTAGCACTTGAAGGAAACAGGGCCCGTTCTCTCCTGCACAGTTGCAGGAACCCATTTTGGTCCAGCCTCATAGTTGCGAATCATAACTGGATGGATCATTAGGTTGCCTTCTATAACTCTCCTTTTTTTAGTGTCGTGGTACAACTTCTGTTTTTCCTGATGGCGTAAAACTTGTTGTTGTAACGTTTCGCTTGGACGTAACAGATCGAAAACTGAACGAATTCCCCGGCCAATCATAAATTTAGAAGGAGACACCCCCGTCGTTGTGTGAGGTGTTAGTCGATATTTAAACAAAAATGTACCAACACCACTTGCATTTCCTCCCCATGAGAATGACGCAAGGCCGACTTGAAAGTACGGACCATGTTTTCCGCGAGACCGTTAGTAGACGGGTGAAAAATACTAGACCGGACATGTCTAATGCCATTTAGGTGGACAAAAGAACGAAATTCCTCACTGGTAAAACAAGTACCATTGTCGGAAACCAGAACTACGGGTAAACCCCATCTTGCGAAACACGAACGGAGTAAGCGAATAGTAACACCCGAAGTCGTGGAAATGATTGGAAAAATTTCCACCCACTTAGAGTAGGCGTCCACAATGATTAGGAAATAGATATTATTTATAGGACCTGCATAGTCAATATGGAGCCTATGCCAAGGTATAGTAGGCCATTCCCACGGATGAAGTGGACTTTTCCTTGGGAGATCTCCCTTCTCTAGGCAGTTTTGACAGGAACGAACCAATGATTCGAGTTCTCCATCTAAACCGGGCCAACAGAAATAAGCTCTCGCCAGCTCTTTCATTTTTGTTGCACCCATGTGTTCAGCGTGAAGTTCCTTCACTAAATTCGACCTGCCTTCATTCGGAATTATCACTCTGTGGCCCCATAAGAGTCAGCCATTTTGGATCGAGAGTCCAGACTGACGTTGATAAAAAGGCTGTAATTCACTCTCAACCTTAGTAGGCCAACCAACTGAGCAGTAATGGATGACCCTAGACAGAATAGGGTCTGATTTTGTCCACTGCTCTATTTGTACTGCAGATACTGGAGTGGATTCCAAAAACTCCACCAAGTGAACCCATTCTGTAGGTATAGGTACGCATTCATTTGGATTTTCTAAAGGCAACTTACTTAGAGCATCAGCCTTACCTAGAAGTTTGCCTGACCGATGTACTAAGTCAAATTTATAGGCTTCTAGAATCAGCGTCCATCGTTGAATCCTACTTGAGGCCATAACTGGAATATTTTTATTAGGTGAAAATAAACCTAAAAGAGGCTTGTGGTTAGTAATTAGTTTGAATTCATGACCTCATAGATAGAAATGAAATTTTTTTACTGCAAATACTGAGGCTAAGGCTTCACGTTCAAGTTGTGCATATCGCCTTTCAGTCTCAGTTAGTGTTCTAGAAGCAAAACAGATAGGCCTATCTACACCATCAATGTGGTGAGATAACACTGCCCCAATTCCATAAGAACTGCTATCTGCTGAAACTATGAGAGGAAGTTTAGGATCATAATGCACTGGGAGAGTGGACTTTAGTAGTACGTCCTTGGAAGCCTCAAATGCTCCCATCTCCACTGTTCCCCAGATCGTAATAACTTATTTAGGGGTTCAAGGAAAGTCGATGCATTAGGCAAAAATTTCCTATAAAGGTTTAGGAGACCTAAATAAGCTTGTAACTGTGTGATGTTTTGTGCAGGTGGTGCATTTTTTTATTGTTTCTAGTTTATCCACCGTTGGATGAACGCCTGAGGCATCTATGCGGAACCCTAAATATGAAACCTCACTACTGACCCAAGAACACTTTTCTTTCTTTAGCTTAAGTCCGACATCCCGGAGCCTTTTTAGAACTGTGGTTAATCTAGTTAGGCGCTCTTTTTTAGATGAACCTGAAATGAGAACATCATCTACAAAACAAAGTACCCCCGGAATGTGATCTAGAACTTGGTCCATTGTCTCTGAAAAATACCCGGAGCTGATGCTATGCCATAGCATAGCCTATTGTACTATATAGGCCTCTGTGCGTATTTATGATAGTTAGCTCTTTAGAATTTTCATCTAAACTTAGTTGAGCATAGGCTTGGGACATATCTAGTTTTGAATATTTACCCCCAGCAAGAGAGCTAAATAATTCATCAGGCTTGGGTATAGGGTAGCAATCTAGAAGGACTGCTCTATTTGCTGTTAAACGGTAATCCCCACATAACCGCACTGACTTGTCAGGTTTTAGTACAGGAACTACCGGGGCAGCCCACTTAGCGTGTGTGACTGGTTCGATAATTTTATTTTTGAGCAGCCTGTCAATTTCTAAATCTACCTTCTCCCGCAGTGCATGTGCAGTTGAACGAGCCTTACAAAATTTCGGGGTTACATTAGGGACTACCTATATACAGACCTGATGTCCTTTTAGTTTGCCTACTTCAGGCCCAAAAACAGAAGAAAACTCCCTTAACAAGAGTACTATATCAGACGGATATGCAAGTGTATGCACATCTGCCCGACCCTTTGGCAAAATTTTGTCAATAGGCATTTTCAAAGCATCAATCCAGTCACGGCCTAGTAGAGTAGGCCCTTGCTCATCCACCACTAAAAGAGTTAAGGGATGAGACAAAGTTTTCTTGTTGAGTGTAACTGTGAGGGATGCTTCTCCACAAATAGGTATTTGTATGTCCCCATATTTAGTATTGTTTTAGATGCATGTAGTTTAGTGTTTTTTGAAAGTTTTGTCAAAAACTGTTATAGACATGACAGTTCGGGCAGCACCTTTATCTAGATCTAGAGGAACTGTAATTCCATTTAGGCCTACCTCTACAATATATGGACCTGTATTTACCACTTTGCTGCTCATAAAGTAGGTACTCCACTTCAACGTTCGAAGTATTTCCAATTTGAGGATTAATACTAAAAATGTTATAATTAGAATTTTCACCCCTTGTTTTCTTTGAAAAACAAACTTTAGTTATGTGGCCTATTTTACTACAGTTTCGGCAAACTGCTTCTTTAAAAAGACAGTCCTTCTTCCAGTGGTGTTTTCCACACCCAGTACATGGCTTGGAAGGCTTTTCCTTCTGTTTAGCGTTCGAATTAGTAGGTTTAGTCGTATTTGCCGCATACCTTTTATTTGTTTGTCTAGTAGGCTCATTAGGTCTGCCAGGCCGAGAAAATTTAAAGCTATTTACGTGTTGGGCTTTACTACTGTGACTGCCAAAAGCTCTAACATCTTTAGCAGCTGCTTCCCTAGCCGCAGCTATTTCTACAGCCTGACTAAAAGTTAGGTCCTGTATAGCTAATAGGGCTCTCTGGGTAGACTCCTCTTTTAGACCCATTACAAACCTACCCCTTAGCATTTCGTCTAATTTGTCCGCAAATTTACAAATACGGCTATAGGCTTTTATACCTGCAACAAACTCTGCAATGCTTTCATTCACAGTCTGATGCCTCGAATAAAATTTGAAACGTTCATAGATGAGAACTACTCGGGGTTTGTAGTGATTGGTTCGGGCCTGTACCAATTCACTATAGGTGCAAGTTTCCGGTGCTTTAGGAGCAACTAGGCCCATAACTAAGCCAAACGTTTTAGGGCCTATAATAGTTAAGAAGGTAGGTACTTTATTAGCATCAGGAATGGAATTTACCTCGAAAAATAACCTCACCCTAGTGGCATAAGCTTCGAAATCCTCCCCAGAATCTTCGTAGGGGCTTATATGGCCAATCACCGACATGCTAGAACAAAACCGATAGAGACCAAATAACGTGAAGTAGGGTAGATAGGGTTTAAATTTTATCTAGTTACTCCCCAGTTAGGGCTGACTAGTAAATTTTATTAGAATTAGGGCTGAGTAGGAATTAGTATTAGAGTTAGGGCTGAGTAGGAATTAGTATTAGAGGTAGGGCTGAGTAGGAATTAGTATCAGAGTTAGGGCTGAGTAGGAATTAGTATTAGAGTTAGGCCGGTGGGTCCTAAGCTACAGTACGGTAGCTTACCCACACAAGCCAACTAAATCGAACGACCCACACTAGGCTAGGCTACATCCAATTTTCCAAACAACCAAATTGAATCCAATAAGCCAAATTGAATCCCATCCTCGTCGCCATAGTTATTACACCTGCTAAAAGTCATGTTATGATTGTGAGGACCAAGGCCTACAAATATATAAAATTTCCTGAATTTCAATTGAATGGCATGGTGCTGTCAGAAGTAAGCCAGACTAAGTACCTTGGCCACATACTAACTAGTGCTTGCATAATACCGAAAATTTTCAATACCGGTATTTGGAGGCAATTATGCTAATCCCGGTATTGATACCGGTATTATGAAAAAAATAATTTATTTTGATTTATTATGGTGCCACCCTACCAACCCTCCCACAAGTCTGAGGGACTTGCAGTACTCACCATATTTACTATAAATTAATGACCCAACTCCAAATAGATGGCATTCTATTCGAAAAAGTTTATACAGTAAATTACTAAATTGTAATAAAAATATTATTTGAATTTTTTTTTAGCATATTATTATACAACTACTGGGGTAGATAGAAATTATTAGTATCTAAATATTTATTTCTTAGTTTGATTTTGAAAGTATGCTTTGAGGAAACAAAGAGCATCTAGGGATTGTTCAGATAGACTTGATCTCAGTTTCGTCAGAAATAGGCCTGCAGCAGAAAAGGCTCTTTCTGATTCTGCACTTGTAGGTTTAATTGAAAGCAGTGCCTTGTACAGCTTCTCTAAATTCTCACTTCTCTGTAAGTAACTTCCAAGCTTTTAAATCCATTAGTAACATCAAAATCAATGGAATTTTTTTTAGAGGGCACTTTTCCTAGTTTGTCCATTTCTTGCATGTATTCACTCAGTAATGAATCTGCTTCCACTTCAGTCTTATTTGCAGCTACATTTTCAAGGTTACATGGAAATTCTTGTTCTTCCATTTCTATCTCCAAATCAACCACATTCTTAGGGAAAAGTCTTTTGTGGAGCCTTTCTGCAGTTCTTTTGAGAACTAATTTTGATGGAACAGAAAAACTTTCCTCTTCTTGAACTTTTAAAACTTCGGGATTATGAAGATATTTGATTAAACCTACAATGTCTTGCTGTCTTCTTGAAATGTAACGATTTCTAAGACAATCTTTTAACTCTTTTGCTATTGGATTATTTTTCTCTCCTAGTTTCTTTGAAATAAATTTCATTGATGATTCAGCTGTCAGGAGTGATGCATCTTTCGAGCATAACCCTTTAAGAATTATTTCAACAGGACGTAAGGTGTCAAAGGTTTTCAATAATTTCCCACTCTGTTGAAGAAATGGCTACAGTTGAATGAATCACTCTTAAAGCTAGTGCAATAAATAGTTTTCTTTGATAGAAAGGAATAGAAAACGAAAAAAAGAGGTTAACTGCAAAATACCCCGAAACTTTTTTTTTCTCCGAATCCTCCAAAAACAGTTTATTTGCCCATCGGAGGACTAAATTGCCTAAATTTTACAATAGCAATTTTTGTCAATACCGAAAACCTATAATATCGGTATTATTTGTACTTCTTCAATACCGGTATTAATACCGGTATTTCAATACCGGTTTTAACCCCTAATACTAACTGATAGTCTTTCAGATGACTGTGATATTTTAAGGCAATATAGACAATTATATGCTCAGGGAAATACTTTGGTTAGATGCTGGTCGAGCAAGCCGGCGGCACGCAGATAACCGATCGCCCTCTCCGGAGTGGACCAGAGGTTCAGCGCACTAGTGATGTTGTGTTGTGTTCTATGTTGTGCTAGAGCAGTACAGTCTGTCATAATGTGTTCAATTGTTTGTGGCGTGTCCTGGCACAGGTGGCAGGTGTCGTCTGTGGAGTTGTCTAGTCTGTGTCTATATGTCTGTAAGTTGGGGTGATGTCGACATCGGAATCGTGCTAAGTTAACTCGATCCGATCTGCTCAGGCTGATCTCTGACCTGTCAATGGGTCAGAGACCAGCCTGAGCAGGGTGAGGGGTGTGTGTGTGTGTGTGTGTGTGTTTTCTGTACTGTGTGATGTCTGTGGGGCGTGGTATAGAATGGAGTATTTGGTTATAATGTCTCTCTGGTGTTACCTTAATGGTGCGAGGTGTTGGTGCATGATTGTACATGTAGTGGCAAGGGTGTTGCGGGTTAGTTATCGCTGCTGCCATGAATTGTGTTCCCTTCATGTCTAAATGTTCCCTAACTTTCAGTATTTTTGTTTCTGTGTGCAGGTGTTCTATTGGTGTTGTTTGAGTACATCTTGTAATGATACGAAGTGCGTTGTTTTGTAATGTCTGTAAGGTGTTTATGTGTGTGTTTGAGATAATGGGTGCTCAGTATGGGCTTGCATAGTCCATAACTGAGCGAATATATTGTTTATATATAGGTGATGTTGCTTCCTGCTGGTGTCCAAAGTTTGTGCCTGTTAGTTCCCTAAGCGTGTTAAGTCTTGACGTACATTTGTTTTTAATGTCCTGAATGTGGTTTGCAAAAGATAATGATGTGTTGTATGTGACCACAAGAACTTTGGTCCTGTGAGTGTGTGGAATGTTGGTGTTGCTTAGCGTAAGCTGTGGAGTTATCTGGTGTTCTTTTGTTTGTTTATTAGCAAGGTGACGGTTGATTTTGTGGGCGCTACTTTGAGTCTATTGTTGTGAGCCAGTCTTGTATACTGTTTATGTATGTTTGTAGGTTATTTGTAGCGGTGTCGATGTTGTTGTGGGTGGATGTTAGAGTGATGTCATCTGCATATGATGATAAGGTAAGCTTGTTATCTATGGGTGTTGGAATGTCATGCATGTATAAGTTGAAGAGTGTTGGTGAGAGAACAGAGCCTTGAGGGACCCCGTTTGGAAAAAAGCTTGTTTTTGGATGACTTGTCATTAAATGTGACATGTGAGTATCTTCCTGAAAGATAGTTGCTCAGCCACCTTTTGGTGTTATTTTACATGTTTGTGTTGAGTATTTTGTTTATGAGAGGGAAGCGTGGGATAGCATCAAACGCTTTACTAATGTCTATTGTTGCTAATAGTGTACGTTGAGCTGGTCGTCTGGAGTTGATGCCATCCATGATGTGCTGCGTGAGGTTAGTGAGTAATGTCGTGGTTGAGTGGTGAGGTCTGAATCCATGTTGAGTAGGCGATAGTGGTATGTGTGGGTTGGTGATTTGTAAGATTAGTCTTTCTGTTACTTTGGAAGGTGTGCATACTAAAGTAATGGGTCTATAGGAAGCTGGTTCTGTTGGATTTTTGTTTGGTTTGAGTAGTGTAATATTTTTACTTTGTTTCCATATGTCAGGAATAATACAGTGTTGGTATGAATATGTGCTGATATTTGTGAGAGCTAGTATTCCCTGTGGGCCCAAGTGTTTAAGGTGTATGTTAGATATGTTGTCGGATCCAGTAGCCTTCGAATTCTTAATGTTTTTGAGGATCTTGGTGGTCTGGTCTGTATTGAAGGGTGTAATGGTCGTGTCGAGTCTGTAGGTTTTTTTGTGTCTGGCTGTTTGTCTGTCTGTGTGTTTCTGGTTGTTGTCTTCGTTTAAGTGACTTATCTTTGCGTAGTGATTAACTAGACTGGTAGCTTGTTGTGTATATGTTGGGATATTATTTTGGCTGCGACAGATAGCCGCGTGTGAGGTGTGAATGCCGCTGTTAGAGTGGGTAATGCTGTTCATAGTCTTGTTTAGTCTGGATGTATCTGTGGGGTGGTTTAGTGTTGTTATGAATTCCCTAAATGTTTGTTTGTTTTTCTTTGTTTGTTGTTTATTTCTGTGCTGAGCTTTTGTATCTGCTGTTTTATGGCTTCTGTGCGTGGTGTTTGTGTGTTATGTTTGAGGTTGTTACGTTGCCTTATGAAGTGGGCTATTTCTCTAGTGTAATTTGGGTTGTATTTCCTAATGTTGCCCTTGGGTATGTATTTGTTTGCATCAGGGCTATCAGTCGGTGGTGGTTGCAGAATTTTCCGATGTGCCGTTTAGTCTGTGCACGGTTCCGAAGAAAGCGGACACACACACACACACACACACACACACACACACACACACACACACACACATTTTAGTTCAATAGTATATAGGATTAGGGTGCGTCAATTTTAGTAAAGTCAACAATTCAAAAACTACTAATGCTCAAACGATGTCATATTATGTAGCAAACTTAGAAATATCTTTAGTGTTGTTTAAAAAAGCCATTTACCTACTTTTGTTACTTTTGGTGTGCAGCATGGTTTCTAAGTTCTACATGGTCGCAAGTGCTGGAATTTTGATTGTGAATGCATGTGTTTTCCCTCTTTTTTGACAATTTTGATTATTTCGTAATGTAAATATTGTGTAATTCAAATTATTCGAAATGTTATGTGTGACCCAAACTTTCTGTATATTTTGATGTGATAGATATATGAAATTGTCATTACTTTGAATAATTAAGTCTTGTACCTATAACAACGCAACCTTTTATCTGAGCTTGTCGGAAGATATTAAGAATTTCAATTAACTTAATTTTATGTAATCATAATCAGTAGGCCTATCCAAATTTCAATGACATTTCTTTTGTTCACAGGTCCACAGGATGAGTCAGAAAGAAATCAGAACCCGAAGCAAATCAAGTTGTCACCTAAGTCATTTGGTGGGGACTGGGAGGGAACTTCCCCTTGCTGAGCTGCCCACAGCCAGAGATCTGCTGAGGTATGGTCAGTGGCGGATTTAGGGGGGGGCCGAGTAGGCCATGGCCTACGGCCCCGCGCCTGTGAGGGCCCCGCGCCCTCACATATAATTATAATGTTGGATTCCACTATAAATAATACAATTGATTAATGATTAGTGATAATTATGGTATCACTCTCTTTGCTGGCGGGAGTTTAGTTCTATTCAGGCCGCTGTGGAGTGCACATGTGAGTGTGTTTAGTGGTAAGTAATGGTAAAAGTCCTATCTCGAAAAAGTCGCCAGTCAATAAATGGGGATGGGGGAGTTTTAGTCAGCTTTATAATAACATAAATAAGTTGAAAACGAACACTGAGCTTAAAGCATCTGCTGAAAAGCTTGTGTCTTCATATCCTAAGGACTTGGAGGCTGGATTGGAGTCGGAGCTTTTGCAGTTTGCACACCTTATGAAATCCATTCCAAGAGATTCACCTGAAAGTGCTCCTTCATCAGGTGGTGCAAAGGCTGCAAAAAGTCCTGAACTAGAAATGTATGAGATAATTCACAGACATGACATGGTAGAAACATTTGCTAATGTTGAAATTGTATTACGACTCTATCTCTGCATGTTTGTCACAAACTGCACTGGGGAGCGATCATTCTCCAAGATGAAACTAGTCAAGAATTATCTAAGAAACACCATGGGGCAGGATCGTTTGTCTTCACTCACCCTGTTGAGCATTGAGCATGAGAAATTAAGGGTGCTTGATTTTACTGATGTCATCAAACAGTTTGCAAGTAAGAAGGCTAGAAAAAAATCTTTTTTGACTGAGAAATAGTTAAGTGTACCGTACAAATTGCCTGCAATAAACAAAACCCACTCATTGCATCATTTGCATGTCAGTCAAGTGGTATTCTCTTTAGTTAATGGTGTATTATTATAGTTATTTTTTGTTAATGGTGTATTATTATAGTTATTTTTTATTGTTAAGCTTCAAAAAAACAAATGTGTAATGTTCAACTATGAAATGGTCATTTGGCTAATTAATTATCAATAAATTGAATATTGTTTAAAAAGTAAATTTATTTTAACGCTTCGCTCGCCCATTGATTTGAGGGCCCCGTAAGGTCACCACTGGGGGTTGGGGGTGTAAATCTTAATTTCAGTTAATTAAGCTAGCTTTGCGTAGTTTGGGGCCCCGCACTCCAACCGGCCTAGGGCCCCGCGCACCTTAAATCCGCCACTGGGTATGGTTTGTTGAGGAGAGAGATGAGTGAGGAAGACAGGAGGAATTACCCAGTTAATGACCTGATTAACAACGGCACTGTTCCGAGGTTACTGGCTCAGTGGAGAAAGGCCAACGCTCTATTCACAGGACTGTAATCAACACTGAGGTCAGGATCAGGGCTAAAGTGAAGGCACTGTGGGATAAGGTAGTGAAGGTGTCCATTGACAATGTGAAGCTAGAGGTCAAAGATAGGTTAATGATGAAACTGGACAAATTGGTGGACATCCTGACCTGTCATTGTGTGATCAGGAGCTGTAGTGAGCTTGGGTGCAACCCTGTCTGCAACAGTGAGGTTCACATTGACTGCAGCTGCAGGAGCGAGCAGAAGATACCAGTGCAGGAGCTTGCCTTCCTTAAAGGACAGAGAGAAAAGGTGGGCAGTGTGGGGGCACAACAGATGGGTCTAGCTGATCACTCTGAGACCAGGAGACAGGAAGCAGTGCTGCAGAGACAGGAGCAGAGAAGGAAGGCCGAGGAGAAGAGGAGGAGGAAGGCAGACGAGTCAGCCAAGAAAGAAGAAGAGTTGAGGGAGGAATCACTGCTAGAGATGGAGTTGGAGGAGACAGGGAGGAGAGAGGAGGACGAAGACTTCATACCAGAGGCTGCAACAACTTCTTCCTTGCCTGTGGCTAAGAAGAAGAAATACAACACTGAGGATCTCACCAACATAGCTCTGGCTCGCTTGAGACATCACACTGGGCTGAGAGAGACTGCAGAGATTGCCGCTGCTGCCTGGATTGATGCTGATCTTATCACAGAGTTTGACACAGCACTGGTGATTGACCACAACAAGGTGAGGAGGGCTCAGGAGAGACTGACTAAGGAGCTGGTCAAGAAGTTTGATTAAGAGATTAGGGAAAATGGCATCACCTGTATCTTCTTTGATGGGAAAAGAGATGACACCAAAGTGATGATGGAAGCTGAGGGCAGTGACAGGCAGTTTCCTGGCCTCATTAAGGAAAAACACTACACAGTGTGCAATGAACCAGGTGGAAAATATTTGTGGCATTTTGTACCAGAGGGAGCTGCAGAGGAGAGAAGTCATGCTGAGGTCATTGCTGAACATCTGGTGAACTGGCTGAGAGAGGAACAGACCAGACCCTTTTGGCCATAGGAGATGACAGTACTAATGTGAATACTGGCTGGGAGGGAAGAGTAATGCATTATGTGGAGGCCAAGCTTAGCAGGAAGTTGGTGTGGATTGTCTGTGGCTTGCACACTGGGGAGCTGAGTCTCAGACACCTGGTGACTGCACTGGATGGCAAGACATTGAGCAACAACAAGTGGTCTCGTCCCCTAGGGAAGATATTAGACACTGCCGCTGAGCTGGAGATCAACCCAAACTTCACGAGGATCACTGTTGGTCCTCCTCTACCCATCTCAGTCAGGAGGTAGTCAAGGACTTCAGCACAGACCAATCATATGACTACAGAATCATCACTGCCATCAGATCGGGAGAGGTACCTCAGAGTCTAGCTCTCCTAGAGATTGGGCCAGTCTGTCACAGTAGGTGGGTTACCACGGCTCTAAGGTTCTGCAGATTGTGGATTTCCAAACATGAGCTGAAGGGTAGGAACCTGAAGAATCTGAGGATAATTGTAGAATTCATAGTGGGAGTCTACATGCCAAACTGGTTCAACATCAAGTTAAATCACAGCTGGGTGGAGGGTCCCAGGCATGTACTGTACCAGCTGGAGCTGCTCAGAAGTCAGAAGGAGGTGGTGATAGGAATAGTGATGCTTGCAGTGAAGAGACCAGCCTGGTATGCACACTCTGAGGCTGTGCTCCAGGCCATGCTGTGCAGTGAGGTGGAGGAGGAGAGGAGGGAGGCAGTGAAGAGGATACTGGAAATCAGAGGTGAGGGAGATAAGGACACACAGGTAGGAGACTGCAGTGTCAGACCCAGGAAGACTCCTGACATCAACCCAGATGCCACCAAACTCTCGGAGCTTATGGACTGGAACTCTGGCGTGACTGAACCTCCTCTGACCTGCTCCCTCACCACTGCTGCAATCAAGGAGTTTCTGGATAGACCAATGGAAGTTCCTGCATGGCCCTCACACACACAGTCAGTAGAGAGGTGTGTAAGGATGACAACTGAAGCAGCACAACATGTTTACTCACAAGAGAGGAGGGAGGCGTACATCAGTAGCCAGGTGGCCAGTAGGGAGCTCATGTCTAGGAACAAGAGCAAGGCAGACATGTCATCCTTGGCAAAGTTCAAGAAACCTATCTATATTTCTAAGTTTTAATATTGAAATACAATCAAAATGTAGGATGGTTAGTGGACTGGTGTCCGATATATTTTATAAATCTCAAATCTGGAAGCATTGGGGTAGGAAATTGTATGTTCATTATGCACAGTGATTCACTGGCCTACTTAGTCAGTGCTCCAGACAACTATCTCTTAATCTTCTATGGACCTCTTATATAATGTTCGTACCTGTTGAGTCTGAAATAAAGTGTTTGTTTGTTTGTATAAGGATAACCAAAAGTACAAATTGAAGTAATTATTTATAGATGATGCAAGTAGTTAGTAACGATACATTTAAAAGTAAACATATATGATACTCAGAGATGGGCAGTAATGTATTTAACATTACTCAAATACATATTTAAATACTGTATTTATAAGTACATTTTGGAGCTTGTAATTAAATATGTATTTAAATACATTTGAGTAGTTAGTATTTATAAATACTTATTTTAAATACATTTTACAAATACATTTGGTGAATGCCAATCATGTATTGAGGCAGAGCGGCAGAGTGAACCAAATTAAAGCCACCTAGATTACCAGGCTTCTTACGAGTCAGTCGTGCCTGAGGCAACAGTAAGATTGGTTGTATTACTTAATGAAAGGAAATTGGGATGTTCAAGCAAAAATTCCATCTGTGCGAGATGCCTTTATGGTAGCAGTGTCAGGCTTCTCCCAAGATGGTAGCGACTCCTCGCCCGACTCGTCCGATCATGATGATTACACTGGCCAACAAAATGAAACTTTTTTTTCTCATCACAAACATGATCACACTTTTCTTAATGCATTTTTCGCGCGGATTCCGAATCTGGTTTTATTTTGTTTCTAGCACGTATAGTTATATAGATACACTGGTTTTGATATTTTTAGTTTTTGATATTGCTATAAGAAAATTTATGGATGTATAGATCACACTTAGGAATGCTAAACAACAAATACATCATATACCTTATTCAATGTACTTATAAATAAAGAATATATACATTATTTTATTAAAAGCGCTGTGAGTGTGATTTCCTTTTGTAAATTTGGCCTGGATTGTCACGATACAGCATCCAACAATGTCCGCCATCATGCTTTCATTCCAATATCCTTGGTAGCGCTTCTCCATCATCTGAATATCTTGATGGAGGCGCTCTCCTTGCTCGTCACTCACTGCACCAAGGTTTTCAGGAAAGAAATCTAAGTGGGAATGCAGGAAGTGAATTTTTAACGACATTCGACACTCCATTCTTTGAAGGCATCAAGGAGGTTCTTGATTCCATCCTTATACGCAGGTGACTTGTTGCTTCCAAGAAAGTTTTCACATATCCATTTGAACGCCAGCCAAGCCTTCAATTCCAGCGGACTTAGGACTTTTTCAAATTCAGTGTCATTCAAAACCTCCCTTATTTGTGGCCCAACAAAAATTCCTTCCTTCAATTTTGCTGCAGTAACCTTCGGAAATTTCCTTGAAAGGTATTGGAACCCTTCAGAATTGACTTTACCCATTGCTTTAACAAAATTCTTCATTAAACCAAGTTTAATGTGAAGAGGTGGCAGATAGATCTTTTGGGGATCCACTAAAGGGACAGACTGGACATTGCTTATCCCTGGGACATATGTATACCTAAGTGGCCAGTCACTTTTGGTGTAATGTTCTATAGTGGCGCGACTGTCCCACAGGCAAAGGAAACAACAAAATTTTGTGAATCCTGACTGCATACCCATAAGCATTCTTATAACTTTTAGATCTCCACAAACATTCCATTGATGACTGTCGTATTTGATTGCCTTAAGTAGTATATCCATATTGTCATATGTCTCTTTTAGATGGACGGAATGGGCAATGGGGATGGATGGCATTATATTACCATTATGCAAAAGAACTGCTTTCAGGCTTCTCTGCGACGAATCAATAAAGAGGCGCCACTCAGATGCCACATACGTCTGAGATATGGCTGTAAATAGTCCATTGATGTCATGGCAATAACAGAGAGGACCGTCTACTGAAAAGAATGCTGTTAATTCAAAATTCCGCTTTCGGTAGTAACTAATACGAACATTGTTCTCAAGTAAATTGTTCTCCTTTAGTCTTGAGGCGAGAAGCTCTGATTTCTCTTTAGACAGCGATAAGTCTCTAACAAGATCATTCAACTGTCCTTGGGTTAACGTTTTAGGCTCTAAATGTCTACCTTCAAAAGTGTACTCTGGTTCTGTAGATGGTCCGGAAACGCCAGTTGCACCTTCATCACTTTCCATGTAATCTATGATAGAATCTAGCCTATCACTTGGGGGAATTGGAATGGGCAATATTTCATCATGTTTTACTGGTCTACGTGCTGAATCCAAGTTTGGATATACAATCTGGTGTTTGTTCTTGGCAGAAAACCCCATTAAGTTCACACTACAAAAATAACAGTCTTCATGATGATCTCTCGGCTCCCTCCATATCATGGGTATGGCAAATGGCATTGAAGCTTTCTTTTTGTTAAGCCAATCACGTAATCCATTTGAACAGCCAGAACAGATTTGATGTGGCGCCCATGGTTTATCTTGGTCACCTAGATGGCAACCAAAGTATAGCTTGTATATTTTCTTAATGTCGGTTGTAATACTTCGTCGCTGTGTTTTAGTTGTCAACTGGCCGCATACGAAACAGAACTTGTCGGGGTCATTCTTACATTGTCGAGGCATGTTGACTGACCTGAGCAAACTATAAATTCAAAAAAAATGTACACCAACTTGACACAACAAGTTCTTGGACTGGACTGATCTTTTGACACACAAAGCACGGCGTTGTTGCCTGAATCACAATGCTGCTAGACGTAAAAGCTCACACCTGAAATACATAAGATGTATAATTAAGATAATTGAAATAAATAAGATGAATAAACTAAAAAAACACAATAAAATAAATACAATCAAATGTTGAAATATTAGTATTTTGCCTATTTAAAATGGTTAAATCTGTGTAGTTATACTGTATATATGCCTTCATCTTGAAAACTATACGTGCTAGAAAAAATCTGAATGCAGTTTTGGAATCAGCGTGAAAAATGCTATCCAGCCACCACAAATATTACTCTGATGAAAAATCTTTGTTGACCAGTGTTATTTTCCCTTCGATAAAAAAGCATTAAATAGTTCTGCATCTGGAACACCGGAAGTGAAAGCTTTAACGTATCTGAAGGATCTCGACACCAACATCAAGAGTCTGCACAATCACCCATTAGTTCGATCTATGTTCATGAGGTTCAATACTACACTGCCTTCTTCAGCACCGGTAGAACGACTTTTTTTCCTTTGCAGGTATCACTCATTCCCCTAAGAGAGTAAGAGAAGAAAATTATCCGACCAATTATTCGAAAGCCTTGTGTTTATGAAGGCCAATGGCCGCGGCAAGTAAGCGAATTATGCCCTCAAGGTAGGTAGGTGTGTGTGTGCAATTACATGTGTCTACAATGGCTTATGTGTGTACAATGGCTTATGTGTGTGCAATTACAAAGTATTTGAAATGTACTTAAATACATTTTGGTAGTATTGTATTTAGTATTTAAATACATCTTCATAACCTGTAATTTATTTTGTATTTAAATACTTTTTTTGGAAAGTAATGTATTTAGTATTTAAATACATTTGTATGTATTTGTGCCCATCTCTGATGATACTGACACTGTTTAAAAAGCTTTAAATGTTAAACTTTAGTTAGCCGTTAAATTTTGCTTTCTTTTATTTGAAACTGTGGTAAGGTGTAGGCCTGCTATTATAAATCTTCCAGGAACTTTACCATTTTAGTTCACAAAAAAAAAATTATTGTCTTAAAATTTCGATTAAAAGTGGTAAAGTAATTGTTTATAAAAAGGATGTAATTATTTTTCCTGAATGTATTTTTGCTTAGTTCATTTCATTGAAAATCACCGTTGCTTCAATTAATTTTAGAAGCTTCATTCGTTTTCTAATTTGCGTTGTCGCTTTTCTATCTTATGTAGGGTATGTATCTAATTGTGCCTTTTTCTCTTCATAATCAAACAAAAGTCCACCTCTGTCTACAGTATATATTCAGTCCACTGTTGCATATCCTTAACCTATTAAAAAAAAACACCTACAATTCCTTCCATTTCCTGAAAAAAAATGGCCCACAATGTTTAACCAACAAAAAAGGGGCTGGGGGTGGGGTAATGGGGGAGGGGTGTTATGCAACAAGGGAGGTGGGAGTTAGCCCCCAAGTTGCATAAAGGGGGTTCGGGGAGAGAGGGAGAATGATCTCCCCCTAAAGTGGTAACCCTGACGTGCCCTCGCCGTAGGCGAGTTTGCGAAGCACAAGCCCCGCCCGTAGGGTAGGGAGCCGAAGGCTCTGCTTGTAATATTGTAATAACATGTTAATAATTTCATATCAAATATTTTAAAGTGGTATTTATTTTAAGCCCCACAAAGCACTCAGATTTTTAATGCAACTTCACAAATTTTGATTCACTGGCTTTGGATGCAAAGTTGAAAATTTTAAAAGCTGTAGCATTTTGTGAATGTACGAACAGTCTGGCTTTTTCTGATTACTTGTAATTATCTAAATCTTCTTGGCTGTGACTGCTTTTAAGCTCTCTAAATGTTTTTACTTGTCTTTCATTATAATTTTTTTTATTATTTCTGTTTAAGGTGCTGCAACCCTGCTGGATTATTGGCACCAAGCCTAAAAAGGAAATGAAAAAAGACCTCTACCACTTCAGTTGTAGGGTTCCACTCTACAACACATAGGATGGAAAAGAAAAAGGAACCTGTTAGTAAAAGAGTAATACTATAGCTACTACAAAAGGACTATCAAACGATAAACACCTAGATCAGGTTAGATAAATTGGCTTTCTTTAAGAAGGTCAAAAGTAAGGATGATGGAAATTCATTTCCAAAAACACTTTCATAAGAAAAACAAATTCCTTTGCCATTACAATAGGTAATCAAATCACTTCTAAGAAAATTACAAGTAGGGCAATGAATGATCGCATGTTCTGGGATGAGTTGAACATTACGAGTACCACACCTTTTAAATAAAGTTGCATCAAAAAAATGTCCATGGGACAGCTTAGAGCAATTCAACCTAAGCCTGGTCAATATGACATCACTCCTGCGATTCTTTTCTGGCATCCTTTTCCAAAGGACAGGTTCCATCTGAGGAAGGAGTCCATTGCATCGGGACCATTCATGTTGCCACTCAGAGAGAATGAAATGTGAAATGGGCTTCATAAATTCATCAACAGAGTAAGGGATGGTCTGAACTTCATCAAGACTACAAGCCATGCGTGCTGCTTCATCAACAATATCATTCCCCGGATACCAACATGACCAGGAGTCCATAAAAAGATAACATCAAGATTATACTGATTGAGTAATTCAATAATCTGATTGACTATACGATGCCCAGACGAGGACTGTATAGCTTTCAGGGAAGAAAGGGAGTCAGAACAAACAACAAACTTAGTAAGGTCTGAGTTGTGACAAATATATATTAAAGCCTGTAGTATAGCATACAATTCTGCAGTAAATATAGAACAGTGCTCTCGAAGGCAAAAACCCTTAATCACCCCATCCCAAAGAAATGCACATCCAGTGCCACTTTCTGATTTAGATCCATCAGTATATACAGGTAAGTATCCTCTTTCTTTGTAAGTTTCTACCCTTTCCAGAAAACTTCTTTGGAGCACATTTGCAAAAGCCAATTTGTCGTTAGTGGTATGAATAGAAAAGTCAAAACTCACTGTTACAGGGTGATAAATTAAATAGGAATTTTGCTGAGATGCTATCAAATCAAACGGTAAACCCACTTGGTGAATAAAATCCTTGATTCAGCCACTAAGAGGTATTGGGTATGGGCGTAGTCTATAAAATTGAAAATTATAAAATCTATTAATACCCGTTTCAGTTGGGTGTGAATCAAACCTTAACAGTTTAGTAGCATATCTAGCACCTAACAGTTTCCTTCTATAATGCAAGGGCATAATGTTTGCTTCAGCTTCTAAATAATCCACTCTTGTGCATTTGAGAGCTCCCAAAACCAGTCTAATACATTTATACTGTATTCTATCTAGCTTCAGTAAATTGGTTTTAGAACAGGTATGGTACAAAAAACACCCATAGTCTAATTTACTACGTACCAAGGATTTATATAACATCAACAAAGTTGATCTACTTAAACCCCAAACTGAATTAGAAATTTTTTTTAATATAGAAATAGCTTTCACACAAACTTCCTCCGGGTATTGAATATGCTTAGACCAAGTCTAACCCTGATCCAAAACTATTCCCAGATATCTATAACTTGAAACATACTGAACAGGATTTCCTGATAAATATAATGTTAAATCATCATTCCTCCATGGTCTCTCTGAGAAAATCATACATTTTGATTTGGAAGATGAAAATTTTAAGCCCCATTCCTCTGACTATTCACTAATATGATTTAGGACACCTTGCATCACATATGTCAGAAAATTCAAATCATCCCCAACCACCCACAAGGCACAGTCATCAGCATACATGGAATAACTGACACTGTCATTGATTCTTTCAAATAAATCATTAATCATCAAGGAAAATAGTGTTGGACTTAGGATATTTCCCTATGGGAGGCCAATTTCAACATTAAAGCTATTGGCAGTGATGGGCAGTATCTAGATACATGTATCGCCGATACGTATCGATCGATACTTTTGTATCGGTATCGCTTTAGCTACTTGACAAAAGTATCGATTTATCGGTATCGCTAAGTTCAATTTTCTTAAATGTATCGAAAAAAATCGATACTTCGATACATCGATACATTAATAAGAATTTTTAAATATTTAAATAGATGTTATAATATGACACTACTGAGTTATATTTATGAATATACATAAATAATAATATTATTAAATATTTATTTAATGACAGTACTACTCTACTGGTCACGTCACACAGTACGGCGCAACGTTTAAACACGTTTGTACTTGTGTTATTGAGATTAATTAACCATAATATAGAAACGCTCATAATATAGAAACGCTCATATAATATAGAAACGCTCATTGGTGTTGCAACACTATTGGCCACGCCCGCTCCTGTAGAACGGTTGTTTAGTTTGGCTGGTCATATTCACGCTCCAAAAAGGAATAGACTGTCTGACCAGATGTTTAGCCAGCTGGTATTTTGAAGGGTAATAGTAATTACTTTTAATTGTTAGTGTAATATTTTCAGTCATTCATGTATCCTACAAAATTAAGACATACTTTCATTAAATAAGGCAATTGTTTTATTTACATCTATAAAACCCATTAAAATGTCGTTGATTTTACTTACAGTGCGTACAAATTACTAGTATAAACAATAATATCTAATACCTGTCCTACATATTAAATGAATAATTATAAAAATGTACGGCGATACATGTATCGGCGATGCATGTATCGGTATCGGTATCGCTTAAGACATCTAGAAAGTATCGGCGTATCGGTATCGCATAAGACGTTCTTCATGTATCGATGTATCGGTATCGCTTTAGCGATTTTCTTGTATCGATGCCCATCACTGGCTATTGGAAATGTGATTTCCAACTAAAACTCTAATAAAATACGGCGGTTAGAAATAAAATTTTGGATAAATCTTGGAAGATGGTCTTTTAACCCAGATTTATACAGTTTTTGAAGTAAACCATGATGCCAGACAGTATCGTAAGCCTTTTCAATATCAAGGAACACAGTCAAGACATATTCATTCCTCAAAAAAGACTCTTATATCATTTTCTAATCGAACAAGGCTATCTATTGTTGAAAATCTATGCCTAAACCCACTCTGAAACCAGAGCTGGGCAGTATTTAAATACATTTGTATTTAAATACGTATTTAAATACATTTGTGTATTTAGAACTGTATTTATAAATACATTGTTTTTCATGTATTTAAATATAGTATTTAAATACTTTAATGAGTATTTAAATACAATGTATTTAAATACTCAAAATATAAAACTGTAAATACTTTTACTGGTTTAATACACGTTCTGTACTAGCACAGTACGACGCGTCGACAGTGTACAGTAGTACAGCATGGTTCATGTTTCAACGTGTCAGTTCAATCAGTTGTGTGCCACTCTTAGTCGAAAGCGGTTGATTTCTTTATCGTGTGCGTGTCATGGCTTCAACAAGCAAATCCGGTGAATCAAACAGTGATATATCTGCAGATAACAATTTAGTGCACCTTCTGTTTGATGGAAAATACTTTAAAATTAATCGTACAAAACGGCTCTGCCTTAAGTGGGCCTGTGTAACTAACTCGTTGCAATCAATCCAATTTGCGATGGAAAATTCATTGATGAAAAAGCTTTTAAAATCGTCTGATCTATCGAGTGGTGTATTTATTTCGAAATTCACCGTGTCCCCTAAAGTAGAAATTTATCAAAACATGAATTAGTGAATGCATATGTTAAAATTTGTATGTATTTAAAATGTATTTACAAATGTATTTAAATACAATTGATGTATTTTGTATTTAGTATCTAAATACATTCGTAAAATGTATTTAGTATTTAGTATTTAAATACATTTCTCCCATGTATTTAGTATTTAGTATTTAAATACATTCAATGTATTTATTGCCCAGCTCTGTCTGAAACTGAAACAAAACATTCCTTTCTTCTAAAAATTTCATACCATTTTCTCCATAACTTTACACAGACAACTTGTTAATGTTATAGGCCTAAAAGATGTAGGGTCAGTAGAAGGTCTACCTGGCCTATACAGAGGGATTAAAATACTCTCTCTCCAGCAATCTGGGAAGACATCTCGTAACCATAAAAAATTATAAAACCTTAGTAAAATGTCTTTATTTTGTGGGGTCATATTAGATAGAAAAGGATATACAATATTATCTCTACCAGGAGCTGTTAGTTTAGTATCTTTAGGAATTCTTTCCAGTTCATATGTGGTAAATGGAGAGTTGTAAGTAGTATCACTTGATTCAAAATGAATAGGAACAAACTCAGATTCCACCATATGATAGACAAAAGGTTCAACATAAAAGGAGAGGCTACTGGTGTTTGCAAACTGCTGCCTAAAATCTGACAGTGTCAACTGGATCAGCATATAAAACACCTCCAGACTTTAAAACCAAAGGACCCCTAGATCCCCTATTGGCACTAAAACGCTGTATTTTATTCCAAACCTCACTCACTGTGGAATGTGACGAAATAGACTGTACAAAATCCCTCCTTGAGTTCCTCTTAGATAGTCTGACAACCCTACGAGCCAATGCTTTTGCTTTTTGATAGATGACCAATGTTTCTTGTATGGGATTACCAACAAAAAGCTTAAATGTTCTCTTTTTAACTCTAAGAGCTTCAGCACAGGTATCATTCCACCAGTATTTACTATATTTAAAGTTCACTGTTGACGAAGAGTGGGGAATATACTTATTTAGATGCACAAGCAATGAGTGAGTTTGTTATATTACAACAATTTTCATCAGCACCTCTACAAAAATCAACTGGAGGAAGAGAGAGATTGGCTTCAAAGGTTAATAAAGAACTACCTATCTTCCATTTTGACCTCTTAAAAACCAACAATTCCTCAAAAGTGTCAAGAATAATAGGGAAATGATCACTGTCATATAAGTCTGGTAACACAGTTACACAGTCCAAGATAGTTGCTGAAATAAACCAGAAGAGGCAACTGTTAAGTCAATGCTTGAAAAGTGTCCCCTAAATTCAATACAATAAGTTGGGACTGGAGAGTTCAAAATAAATAAATCTAGATCAGTAAACAGTTCTGCCAGTAAGTTACCCTTAATACAACTATTTTCTGAACCCCAGGAGACATGATGGCTATTGAAATCTCCCATCAGTAGGACTGGTTGTGGCACTTTCAAGAGGACACTCTCAAATTCCTTTCTTGTAAGATTCAGATGTGGAGGTAGATAAATGGAACAGACAGTATAAGACACTGACCTAAGGTGAATTCTGGCTGCCACAATCTCAAAATCCAAACAAATTTCAACAGGAGAAAAAGGGATGGAGTTATGTATCCCTAGAAGGACACCTAGGTTTGTGATCACTTATCAAGGTCTGAAGGAATGGATATCTTTTATGAAAGCCCCTCAAATTCCACTGACATAACTTAACAAACATGATGAATAAAAGGGGTAAAAAGAAATTAATCTCCAAAGAGAATCCTGAAACCATCCCTACTATCTATTTGACTCTCTGGTATTCCTTGTTTCCCAAGCATGATAGTCCGGTTGCACGGGGTGGGAACCCTGCATTGTTTGTTATAAAGCAAATCTTGACATATTTTGAAAACTTATACCACCCCATTCAAGAATCCATCGGGTGTACACCTGACCCCCGCTTGGCTTTTTCAATATGGCCGCCATTTTCCAAGATGGCCCGCGAAACTGAAAAATCCCATATCCTGGTCAATACTTGATGGATTTTGATGATCTTGGTGTCATTTCTAGGGTTTTTTAGGATGATGAGTCGATTTTGGGGGTTGCAGATACTTTGGGAGTCGTTTTGACCCACATTCGTCAATACTCAAGGTAATTGGAGGTCAAACGCCCCCCGAAATAAGGAATATCCCATATCCCGGCCAGTAGGCCTGTTCAAAAATCAACTTTTTCTTATTTTCATAGGTTTCTGTACATTTTCCCATGCTTTTTGACCTGAAAAAGCCGAAAATCACAACTATTTTGACCTAGGATGTTGGGAAGCATTGCCGCATGGAGCTTTAAATTTTCTGCCTTGAAATCGGCCAAAACGCCAATTCCGGGGTCCCTTGAATTATGTTTTGCACTTTAACTTTTGATCTAAACAAGATAGAACAACAAATTAGGTATCAAATGAAAGAGCATAAAATTAATAAATAATAATAATAATAATAATAATAATAATAATAAATAATAATTAATAATAATAATAATAATAATAATAATTATCTATCATTTTTCAGGAAAAAATCTTTATTCCTGACTGTGAAATACAGAACTTAGGAATTAGGCATTACACAATATTGAATAAGTGCAAAAATTGCATATGGTCTCGGTCTCGGTCATGGTGGTCTTGACTACATCACTGATCCAGCCTTTCAAGGACATTTCTCTAGTACTGTTTTTCAATGTTCATCAGACTCGGCAGCTTTATTGCAGAGTGATTTTCCGGCTTTGAGCCTTGTATTAATTTCCTCCCACTTTTCCACTAATCGCTCGTGATGCAGAGAGGTTTCATGTCAAAATAATGTTTTTGACATTTCTTGCAAAAGCAGAAAAATTATCATCTGTGAGCTGCATAGTGGACTTTCCAAAGAATTTGGAATAGAAGCAAAAACTGGCCGTCGGCTGATACTAAGTATATGAGCCACGATCGCTAATTTGCTCACCATTTCTCAGTTTTCTGAAATAATTTTCAGCAGTGAATCGTCTACTGACTCGCTTTGGTCCAGCTTTAACTACTGCAGAGATAGTTGCCAGTATGTTCGGCTATTTGGAAGGATCAGAAATCACTAATCCACCATCAATCGCTTCGTGACTTATGTCCATGGACCTGGCGGGCAGGCGTTGACGAGATGTCGCCAGCATTCTCTGGAATCAGACTGCGTAGCCAGTTTTATCGCAAATTTCTCCAGTGATCCTTTCAGCTTTGTTTTTTTTTCAGATTCTTCGTCTCCTTTTTTCTTTCTTTACGCCGCTATGGTCTCGTATTGTTTTGGAGATCTATTTCTGTATTTATTATTAGTCCAGTGATGGGCATCGATACATGAAAATCGCTAAAGCGATACCGATACATCGAAGCGATACCGATACATCGATACATGAAGAACGTCTTAGGCGATACCGATACGCCGATACTTTCTAGATGTCTTAAGCGATACCGATACCGATACATGCATCGCCGATACATGTATCGCCGGTACATTTTTATAATTATTCATTTAATATGTAGGTATTAGATATTATTGTTTATACTAGTAATTTGTACGCACTGTAAGTAAAATCAACGACATTTTAATGGGTTTTATAGATGTAAATAAAAACAATTGCTTTATTTAATGAAAGTATGTCTTAATTTTGTAGGATACATGAATGACTGAAAATATTACACTAACAATTAAAAGTAATTACTATTACCCTTCAAAAATACCAGCTGGCTAAACATCTGGTCAGACAGTCTATTCCTTTTTGGAGCGTGAATGTGACCAGCCAAACTAAACAACCGTTCTACAGGAGCAGAGGATGGTAGTGGTGTGTTATACTTCAGGAAAACCCGTAGAATTCCTGGGTACTGCCTCAGAGATTGGAGAGAATGACTTCCGTCACCCAGATACTGTAAAACTTCCATCTCAGTGGAATCTTGGGTTGCAGAGACATTAGTGGAAGCAGACTCATAACAGAAGAAATCATCTGCACTTCCGTCAGATGCAGCATCACTCAATTGTTGCTGGGGGGTCTGCTCGCTGAGGCTCTTAACAGCATTAACCAACATTTCTTGAACCATCTTTTTGACAATGTTAGTATTAAATTTGCCTTTTATTGTCATCCACTTTAACTTGAACTTTAACTTGATAAGAAATGCCTCGGGGGACCAAGAGGAATCGCTGCGTTACAAGTATGAACCTGTTTAAACTCAACACCGAGTGGGCGTGGCCAATAGTGTTGCAACACCAATGAGCGTTTCTATATTATATGAGCGTTTCTATATTATGAGCGTTTCTATATTATGGTTAATTAATCTCAATAACACAAGTACAAACGTGTTTAAACGTTGCGTCGTACTGTGTGACCAGTAGAGTAGTACTGTCATTAAATAAATATTTAATAATATTATCATTTATGTATATTCATAAATATAACTCAGTAGTGTCATATTATACCATCTATTTAAATATTTAAAAATTCTTATTAATGTATCGATGTATCGAAGTATCGATTTTTTTCGATACATTTAAGAAAATTGAGCTTAGCGATACCGATAAATCGATACTTTTGTCAAGTAGCTAAAGCGATACCGATACCGATACAAAAGTATCGATCGATACGTATCGGCGATACGTGTATCTAGATACTGCCCATCACTGATTATTACTCAGTGTTGCAGTCCGCCTTAATTGAGCAGCAGGAAGGAAAAGTCGTTTTGGAGCGAAACAGGCTGAAAACAGATAGAAGGTTACAGTAAGTAAACGAAAACTAACTAGACTAAAGAAAAACAAGAAAAGTAACACAAAAATGATTAAAAAAGATTTCATTATGAACACTAATTAATTATGGGGATTTCAACCTGCCTCATATACTAATAGGGAAGCACAGGCGTCGTGTACAAAAAAAAATTAGGGGGGCCCAAGCCTTAAGACTTTGGGTACAGATCCTTGGGGGTGGCCAATATAATCATCTCTCTACGATCACTGTAATTCAGAAAAAAAAAAAAAAATTTCAAGAAGCCTGAAGCCCTCGTTTTTATTATTATCAATCCATTATCCAGCTAATAAATCCAGCTATTATCATATTATGCCAACACACACGTTCTACTTCTGAACTGCTATTTGCAATTTTACTTAGTACTTTGTGTAAGCCTACATTTACTGTCAGTGTCCTCATTTGTTTATTTTATACGAGGTCCACTCAATATATTTTGCCCCACCTTTGTTTTACTTTCCAAGTTTCCTTGTAAGTTCTAGAAATTTTGTACGCAAGTAGTTACATACCTTTTTTACAAGTTTTTATTTTTCCACATAGTCTCCATCCTTTTCTACGGCTTTCCTCCACCTCGAAACAAGGGCCTTTATTTCTTGCTGGTAAAAGTCCGCTGGAGCCACCTCTTAACCTCCTCAACAACCTCATCGTCATTCTGAAACTTTCTTCCACGAATAGCATCCTTCATTGGCCCAAACAAATGGGAGTCTGAAGGTGCCAGATCCGGGCCGTATGGAGGGTAGGGTAACACAGTGAAGCACATTTTTGTGATGGCCTCTCTTGTTTGCAAACTGTTGTGTGGCCTTGCGTTATCGTGCAAAAGAAGGACGTCTTCCAGTTTTTTCTCCGATATGACTCTGAGTTGTTTGTTTGTCCTTTCTTCATAATGTCCACCAGAATCATCCCTTTCATGTCCCAGAAGATGGTGGCCATAACCTTTCCTGCAGAGGGAGCCATGTTGAACATTTTCTTGCGTGGGGAGTCTGCGTGATGCCACTCCATGGATTGGCATTTTGTTTCAGGTTCAAAGTGGTGTACCCAAGTCTCATCCCCAGTCACAATTCGTGAAAGGAAGTCATCTCCTTCTGTCTCGTATCGAACCAACAACTCGGAAGCAATTTCTTTTCTTTGCGCTTTGTGATCTTCTGTCAGTTCGCGAGGAACAAACCGTGAACTCACTTTTGAGTGTCCCAGTTGCTGAATTATCGTATTCACACTTCCTTCACTAATTCCTAGCTCCAGTGATAGCTCTTTGTATGTGACGCACCGATTTGATCGAATTATGTTGTTAGCACGTTGCACAGTGTGAGATATCACAGCCGATGCCGGACGACCGTTGCGTGGCTTATCATCGAGGCTGACTTTCCCTCTCTCCGATGATCTCACACGTTTAGACCAGCGTCCAACTGTGCTTCGATCACCAACAGCATCTCCGTAAACGTTTTGTAGACGTTTGTGAATATTTCCAACTGTTTCCTTCTCTGCGGTTAAGAACTCGATAATAGCTCTCTGTTTACGACGCACATCACTGTAGCCCTGTTCAAAAATCAACTTTTTCTTATTTTCATAGGTTTCTGTACTTTTTCCCATGCTTTTTGACCTGAAAAGGCCGAAAATCACAACCATTTTGACCTAAGTTGTTGGGAAGCATTGCCGCATGGAGCTTTACGTTTTCTGCCTTGAAATCGGCCAAAAGCACCAGTTCCGGGGTCCCTTGAATCATGTTTTGCACTATAACTTTTTATCTAAACAAGATAGAGCAACAAAATAGGCACCAAATTAAAGTGTTTTTAATCCTCTTTCTAACTTATACAATTATGATAGTCTTGGAATAAGAAATGGCACATTGGTACATACAAAGATTTCAGAAATATCGCAAAATTCGTTTTCTCACACTCAAGGCAGACAAGGCGCCTTATTCATGACACAAATTTGAGATTAACATTTTGTCACAAGTCTAATCGATTAAGAAGTGAAAGCATTACATGATGATTAATTTCATAATGACATTTACACAGTCAGTTGTTGAGAGTTTGTTTCTTGAAGCTGTCAAAGCGGCGTCTGTTGAACTCCACAGCTTGAAGGAGATAGTCCCTTTGCTTGGCATCTGTTGTTATGACATTTGCAAAGTCGCTCATCATCTTGACACCACGTTCAGCAATGTCATTCACCGCTTTCAGATTCTTAACATAGTCCAACGCTTTTCTGTAGTCCTCATTCTGTGGCCAAGACGTGACAGGTTCCAGAAGCCACTCGGATCCAATGTTCAGTGTGTCCAGCAGGAAATGTGATTCTGGGCCAATGAGATCAACCAGGGTGGTCTTAGCTGTGACTCTCTGGAATAGAGGCTTTCCTGTTCTGAAGCTGTCTGGCTTCTCAGTGGCATGTAACTGGGCAGCAATGTCGTGCTTCAATGTGTCACTCAATCTACTGCTGAACAGGGCAAATGGCACGACTTCCTGCGTCAGGTACCATTTGTGGTTTTCCATCTTATTAAGTACTGCATCAGCAAGCTCTGGGTCAGTTTTCTTGTACTTCAACATGTCCTGGATTAGACTTAGATCATTCACGGGAGCATCTGCAGCAGACATTGACATCATCCATACAGGAGTGTAGAACAGCGCAAGGAAGGTGTTGAGTCTTTCCAGCTTTGATACAGTGTCTTCGTCGTACTCAAGTTGATCTGCAAACATCAGCATTTTCATGGAGTACAGGTTTCTGGCCATCCATCTGGCCTGATGAATGGCGCCTGGTCGACTCCAGTGAATACCTCGAGGAGGCGTTCCTCCAAGAACAATGACTGTCAGTTCAGCCATTTCCCTGTAGTCGGCTCTTGGAAGCCTTTCTGCTGTTAGAATGTCTTGGAGTATTTCTTCACTGTTCTTCTTCTTTTCCTTCAGCCATTTGCTGTTGATAGCCAGCATCTTTGGGTTTTCCTTGGACAAGTCCGTCCAAACATCCTTTAGATGCTCAAACCAGGGATTATCTGGCCCCTTCACCTTCCCAAACAGCTTCTCCCAAACTGCTCCTACTAGGATTTCCAGGATGTGATGTCGACAGGCTAGATAAAACACCTTTTTGTTCAACATTTTCTCTAGCAGTTTGGCAGCTCCTCTGTGAACTCCACTGTTACTGGATGTAGTGTCAAAAACAAGGGCAGTAACATTATCCGTAAGTTCCCATGTCTCCAGTAAATCCATTGAAGCCTCAGCCTGAGCTGTGCCAGAAGAATTGTCGATGACAGGTACTCCCAATAACTTTCCTTCAGTGTATGAAGGTGGACCAGACACTAGCACAGCTAAAGTCTCTGAGGTACTTCCAGGTTCACTGCCCAAGACATCTTTGAGCAACTTTCCATCCCAGTGTAAGGCAGCGTACTGTGGGGGGTTTTCACAAAACTTGGACATGTGACTCTGGCTGATATTATACCTGGACAGCATTCTGTTGCGACGTGTTGTTGAGGTTGAGATGACGAAGTTATCCAGATAAGCCTCTCCAGCTTTCAAGGTGGCAGAAACCATGGCAGTAACTTGATTGTCTGATAAACCAAGACGATCAGCTGTATTGCAGATGACATCACATTCCATGACCTTCCTTGGAAACGTCAAAGTCACACTAGTCACAGTGTCTTGATGGTGAGAACATCCAGGACGAGGCTGCTGGTAATCCATGTCCTCTGTGTTAGCGTCGTTGTCAGTTGAGTCACCCCAGGTAATGTCATCCACATGAACAACTGCCTCTTGTTCTGCTGCAGCTGTAAAATAGTACAATATGTTAAGACAGTAATTGTTAAGTACATGCTAAATATCGCAATGGAGTAAAACTTAAAACTTTTTGTGACGTTCAAAGTAATTAGTTTTACCTTGTTCTTGTCTATGCTGCAGTCTTTCATTCCTCGCTGCTTGCTGCAGGGATCTTGTCTCAAAAATCTTGTTATGACCAGACATATGACCTTTCCTCTCAGTCTTTTGGTCTTCGTAGAACCTGATATCCTCATCTCTTCTCTCTGGATAACAGTCTGTTGTTCTGTATTTCCTGGATTGCATCTGGAGCTCCTATATCAAACAGGCTGTCTAATTCCAGCACAAATGCTCCTCTTTTTCCTCCAGGGTTACTTGCTCTTCCTTTGCTTTTCACCAGAGCACGATGTTTCTCATGTAGTTTCATGAAGAGCTTCATTGCGTTGTACTTGGTCATTGTCTTGATCCTAGCCATCTACCAGAATGGGATGATAGATTCAACTGTTTCATATGCAAGGTCTTGAACCATGGGCCTCCCTGCATTTTCCGGTAAATTCTGAAGATTAAGGAAATACTGGAACGCCTGTCTGTTGGTGGGAAGCTGGGAACCACTGATAAAAGCTGAAGGGTATCCAACCAGGAAAGTTTCAGTGAGAGATCTGGTAGATGGCCCAGTTGACACCTGCCTGTAGACAGTACGTGGAGGTTCTGAGATATCAACTGTGCGCCCACGGAGCTCCCTCAGCTCCTTGCTTAATGCCATTGTGAAGTTGTAACTTGTAGATGGTTTTCTAGATTCTGATTGAGTTTCTGTTGTTTCCTGAAAAATGATAGATAATTATTATTATTATTATTATTAATTATTATTTATTTATTATTATTATTATTATTATTATTATTATTATTATTATTACTATTATTATTATTATTTATTAATTTTATGCTCTTTCATTTGATACCTAATTTGTTGCTCTATCTTGTTTAGATCAAAAGTTAAAGTGCAAAACATAATTCAAGGGACCCCGGAATTGGCGCTTTGGCCGATTTCAAGGCAGAAAATTTAAAGCTCCATGCGGCAATGCTTCCCAACATCCTAGGTCATCAGTTTTATACAAGGGCATTTAAAAACGGTTTTATACAAGGAGGGGAGGTTCAAACTCGAAAAATCCGGTTATGGGAAGTGCAGAAAGTTCAAACTTACGGCCCCAAAGACATTTCAGCCCCATTGCCTATTATTTAGCTAAGAAAAAAGGGTGGGGTAAAATATATTGAGTGCCCCTAGTGTATACATTAATGTATACTTGAACCTGGCATTAGCCCTCTGTTTTTGTTGTAATACAGGGCCTTGCCTCGGCTTCCCTTGTTCACACCACATTAAAAAAGCATCTCTGGATGTATTTTGAAGTTCAGTCACATAATCGCTCCAGCCACGTCTACATGTATAATTTTTTATCCTAAAGGTATTTAAGTCTAGGCTCGCATTATTGAGAGAGGAAACAAACAAAAACAAAAAACAAACAAACAAACAACAAACAAAACATATTTATTGTGGATCATTCACAATCCATAGCGACTTAACCTAATATACAAGCAGGGCTGTGGAGTCGGCACATAAAAAACCGACTCCGACTCCGACTCCGACTCCTCAATTTTGGTCTATCCGACTCCGACTCCGACTCCGAAGGTATATTAATTCTAAATCTGCTATGATGATAATTACACAAGAGGCATTTCATCACCACCACGTGAATCATCAGGCTACTTTTTAAACCCATAACCTGCAAAGTTTGAGTCTAATGGTTGTAGCGATGCCATTATGGCTTTTTTATTTTTATTTATGAAAAAACAAAATTCATTGAGCATAAAACAAAACAAAAATTAAATTTAAGACTATGACAAAATAAAAATTTCATTAAATGCAATCAAAAATATAAAAGTATTCCTGCAAAATTTATTAAACTAAGGCCAAGGGTGAAAATCTAAAATTTACGAATAACTTGTTCTTAGGAACAGAATTGCTTCTGCCAGATCCTCTTTCATTGAAGCCCTTAAATCTGATTTAATTATTTTCAGTGCGGAAAACAGTCTCTCCACACTGACCTGAGTGGGTGGCATGGCTGTTACTATCATAGCTGTATCTCTTAAAATCTCTGGATATGCGGGGATGACTTCTTGTATTGTCAGTTTAGATGAGCGATCATATTTTTCCACTTCTTTTAGGCCATCAAAAAAATCTTGCTTAAATTTCATTAGTTTAACATCAAAAGGTTGCCTATGCACGTTTAAGCGGCGACGCTTTGCTTTTGAACGTTCAATTTTATCTAAATATTTTTGAAAGTCTAATTCTTCATCATTTGAAGAGGATGAGAGGGACTTACTACTCATATCTTCATCCTGTGGTTCAGGATTTTCAGGTAATAACCCTTTTATGCGAATTGCAACCTCGCAGAGGGCCTCTTTTGCTTTAGCAATTTGTTCTTCGGTCAACAAAATTCGGTTCACTGGATCTATGTAAACAGCAGCTAATAAGATCTCATTTTCCAGTAGCAGACCCTCTCTTTTCTTCATTGAGGATACAATTCCATCAGCAATTAATCCTTCAGTTTGGGATAGACGAAATAATAAATTTTTCCATTCCCATAGGAATGTACCAGGAGTTAAATCCTCTGCTTGCAACTTTTTGGTGACAGTATAAGGGTGAGCAAGCAGAGCATTGTGTAACCTCCCTCCATTGAATTTCAGTTAGTGAAACATTGGGATTATCAATGTCTTCTAGGAAGGGTTTTAGATCACGCAAACGCTTAATCATCATATATGTGCTCCCCCAGCGTGTCGATTGGTCCAAAATAGCTCCCTTTCCTGCACGTCTCTGGATAATAGCATCAATTTTAGAGGTCCTGGCTGCTGCAGTGGCTACTTGCCTCAACTTGCCTATCAGAGTAGCTGCATGGCGATCTTTCAATCCATCTCTTATTGCTAGCTGCAATGTATGTACAACACAACGCATATGTTGGATTAGAAAGAGCTTAGATGCTTCTTCAACAATATCATCTAAAATTTCATCGCTCTGTTCTGTTTGTGCTGTTTGAGAATCAGTTTCAGGAATGTCATCTTCATTAGCCACTTTTTCTTCATCAACTTTATTCAGCTTTTCTATCGTGCTTAGCATGTTTGAAGCATTATCTGCGACAATACATAGAATCTGCTCTTTCTTAATTACAAAGTCTTGTAAAACTTCCTCCACTAACTTCTGAAGATAGTCGCTGTCATGATGCGCCTCGGTGTCCTTTACTCCCAGTGTCCGAGTTACCATTTTATTGTTTTCATCAACAAATCTAGCATTGATGGCAAAACAGTTAACTCTATGACGCGTGGCTGCATCCATTTTAATAAACATGAAGCGTCCCTTAAGAGTTCTTCGAAGTTCTTCCTTTTTATTTGTGGCTTCTTCAACTATAATTTTTCTGATACTTTGTCTTTCCAGAGAAACTCCAAGTTTCTTGGCCATTTCTCCATTTAGGCCTAGAAAGGCTGGTTGTGAAAATAAAGATAAGGCTACACCATTTCTTACCACCAGTTCGATGATGTGCTTCTTGAACTTTTCTGTGGTCATTGTTACGGTAACTTTGTTTGTAGTAAAGAATCTTGTAAGTGGTGCTTGTCGTTCAGTAGATTTCTGATCTTTTGTTAACTTTGAAGTAGTTGGAAGGTTTTTATTACTATCTTTCTCAATGACAACTTCTAAAATTTTGGGATGGAAACGCTGCAAATGTCTTTTCAAATTTGATGCTCTGGTTGGTGCATTTTATCAGAGCCAGTAAAACCACTGATTTTTGCTTCACATAATTTTTCACCATCATCATCTTCTATCATACACTGACACACGAAATGTTTCCCATCTGTAGTTATTGTAAAATATTAAAAAACTGCAGACTTTGTTGGAAGTGTCTTTGCCATTGTGAAAGGGGTTTTAGACTTGAAAGTTAAAAACTTATGAAATTTAGAAAGAATTCGAAATTAAATAAGCATTAAAAATAAAAAATATTATCTGAAAAGAAAAAATGAATTAATGGCATTAGTGTCTGAAATGGAAAACATTGTGTTTATTATTTAAGTGGTTTAACCACCATAGCTGCCAGTGATATCACACACAAAAGCATATTTTATTAAAATTTATATTGAGGTCGGAGTCGGAGTCGGTACATTTTTACTGACTCCGACTCCAACTCCAGCAGCACCAAAATTGCTTCCGACTCCGACTCCACGACTCCGACTCCGACTCCATAGCCCTGTATACAAGTACAATCTTACGTATACACTGAACTTAATACAAAAATAAGGCCAACATAGCCACTTAACCTAATATACTGGCATACTGTTTGATTAATTATCTGACAATTTTATGTATATTGTATTACATGAGACATCTTATAACACTTATAACACTTATTATAACCTTATTATAATACAACTTAATATGCATATATAATATTTGCTACATTACAAAAATAGGGTATTGTAAACCAGCAGTTGTCTGGACCAATACTGCCATATAAGTGAGAGGTACACAGTATCTGAAGACAGGACATTGTAGAATGACACATTAGAGCTGTTTTGGATCCAAGTAATGAAATTATATATATTCTTCCGGATTAACATTTGGCTGGTAGGTAGGTTACGCGTAGTAAACATAAAATTGGCACTGCACCATTTTGGTTCCCTACATAGCATACAAAAATATTATTATAAGCAACAGAGAGTTTATTCATAGCAGTTTTTGTATAGTTCCACCACAGATGGGATGTATACAGGGTGTCCCATAAGTCCGGCATCATAGGAAAAATAATAAAAAAAGGCAAAACAAAAGCTTTTATTTACAGAACGTGCTCAATATGTCCACCATTGTTTTCAATACACAAATTCAGACGTGATACCCAGTCAGCAAGCACACGGTGAATGATGTCAGGAGTGATGGTGTTACATGCCCCAATAATGCGCTGCCGCAAATGTTCAACACTCCTAATTTTCTCTGCATATACCAGCGCTTTCAAGTGGCTCCAGAGATAAAAATCTAGTGGCGTGAGATCCGGGCTTCTAGCTGGCCATTCCACAGGCCCTCGACGTCCTATCCAATGACCAGGGAATTGTTGGTACAGGTATTCCCTTACTTGGGTGCTGTAATGTGCAGGAGCGCCGTCTTGCTGGAACCATGTTGGGAAATTTCCTTCTTGGTTCAAGACACTGGGAAATGCTTCTTCCTTGAGCATACGTAGGTAGGTGCCTCCAGTGACATGTTCAGGGTGGGGCACGGGAACCAAGTGTTTTTGGAATAATCAGGAAAATGATATTTATTTTTGTAAAGAAAATATATTGGTAGAACAACATTCGTAAGAACATAGCATTTCATGTCATAATAATCATGTACCGAAAATTATATCTGGCATATGATGTCCTTGGCCGTCGACGCATTGTTGAAGGCGTTTACGAAAATTGGCCTCCACTCTTCCCAGCAGGTCTCTGTTGATTTGGATGATTTGTTGACGGATCGCTTCCTTCAATGCATCTAATGTACGGGGCTTGTCCTCGTAGACACGTGACTTGAGGTACCCCCATAGAAAGAAGTCACATGTGGACAAGTCAGGGGACCGAGGGGGCCATGCAATGTCACCAAATCTCGAAATGAGATGGTTGGGAAACAGGGGGCGAAGAACAGCCATTGACGCTCTGGCGGTGTGTGGCGTGGCCCCATCTTGCTGAAACCACAAATGTCGACGAGCAATACGCCTTCTTCGTAACTCAGGGATGAAAAAGGTGTTCACCATCTCAATGTAACGCTTGTCTGACCCTTTCAACGTTCTCTGGAGTACGCACAGTGTGTTGCGGCCCCTTCGGTTTTGTTTTCATTATTGAGCCTCCTGTTCGAAGATTGTTAACCCAACGTAAGATTGTGTCACGAGCGGGAACAGAGTCATTTCGATGAATGTTGAATCTGCGGCGAAACGCACGCTGAACTGCTGTCACTGACTCGCCACTCCTAACAAAATGATCATACGCGAACATGCGGTGTTCTAACGTCCACTGCTCCATGATGGCACCTGAAAGATAAAGGTGAGTGTTAGTTAAAGTTAAATGCTATGAACCCAGGAATGGAATGCTACCTACCGCACGCCCCTCCCATTCCTAATGGCCGATTACTAGCTATTCAAAAAACACTTGATTCCCGTGCCCCACCCTATATATATATATTTTTTTTTTTAACTGCAAACAACACAGTATAATTAATGTAAAGAACGACGCTTGTGTAGAAGAACGTTCGCACAAGATGAGGAGGGAGAACGAACAAATGAAAAATGAGGTAACCACCCGGGAATCGAACCCGGGGTCTTCCGATTGCCGGTCAGATATGCTATCCACTACACCATGGGCCTCGATTAATCAGAAGTCGTAATTCTCCTACATACGAGCAGAAACCAATGCCCTGAGGGGGCACCTTCGCATGCCATACATATATATACATTTTAACTGCAAACAACACACAGTATAATTAATGAAAAGAACGACGCTTGTGTAGAAGAACGTTCCGCACAAGATGAGGAGGGAGAACGAACAAATGAAATGTATATATATATATATATGTATATATATATATATGTACGGCATGCGAAGGTGCCCCCTCAGGGCATTGGTTTCTGCTTGTATGTAGGAGAATTACGACTTCTGATTAATCGAGGCCTATGGTGTAGTCACTCCACGCTTCTCAAACTAGGGGTCACGTAAATATTATTGGGGGTCGCAGAAACATTTGAAAATATTATTTTTTTCATAAATATACAGTGTTAGTACCTATTGCTTTTATGACATTGAGTGAAGGGTCGCGAAAAAATTTGTCTGATCCAAAGGGGTCGCAAGTGAAAAAAGTTTGAGAAGCGCTGAACTGTAGTGGATAGCATATCTGACCGGCAATCGGAAGATCCCGGGTTCGATTCCCGGGTGATTACCTCATTTTTCATTTGTTCGTTCTCCCTCCTCATCTTGTGCGGAACGTTCTTCTACACAAGCGTCGTTCTTTACATATATATATATATATATTATTTTTTTATGTAGGCTATCGTATTTAATCTCTTAAAATTATCTATATTATACTTAATTACAAATGAAAAATATGTAATCTCATTTAATAAAACATCTATATTTGTCGAGTACGTTTTCTAATACCGATATATTGGAAAGATTTGTTGAAGTCCACGCAGTCCAGCCTTGGCCTACGAAACCCTTAATCCGGCCCTGATTTTTAGATATCTTTTAGAGTGATACATAAATGTTTTCATATTAGATTTGGTTGGAGACACAGCATACTGTAACACCAGTAATATAAGAATTGTCCTCTGCAAAAGAGGTAGGCTGTACAGTGGCGGATCTACTATGAAACTAATGAAGCTTAAGCTTCAGGGCCCCTAATCCAGGAGGGGCCCTGAAGCAACTTTTTTTTTAATGAGTGAATTTTTCAACAAAATCGATGGAGTTTTTTTAAGTGTTTGTTATTAAAATAAGGCTATTTTAGTGATAGAATCATAAGCCAATGGGTTGAAGTACTTAATATTGACCTTAGAATATGCTCTAATACCCATTTCATATGGCCTCAAAATACCCCTGTAATTGGTCAAAGTTCAAAATTTTCTCGGGGGCTTGCAGCGCCCGAACCCCCAGCTGTATGGGCTCGCTGAGCTCGCCAGAATCTATTCATAGTCTACATTTTGGCAGCTGGATCCTTGAATCCTTCGTTGGTGCACGGCTTAATAGTTCTATAGCTCAGCCCTTAGGCTAGAGCCAATCGGAACCATAAAAAGACATCTGAATTCTCAATTCAGGCTGCACTCGTCTCGCTTGTGCATTTTAACACCAAAATTTTTTATTCACACCAGTGACTTTGACATGTGAGATAACCCAGTACAGCAATTTTAATCAAAATCTGAGATGTAGTGGTTAAATTTTTAAAAAATTTGTGGTGATTTGCCATAGAACAACCCCATTGAAGAAGATAACAGCGGTTACCCAGACCTCGTTGCTGGTGGGAAGGGGCTCACTGTATGGCCCATTTTCAAGGACACCACCCCACAACCCCGTTCTCCGCCATTTGGGCCTCGAGGTCCTTGCAAGGGCAGCAAGGCCCTTTGAACCTTGTTGGATGTTGCCCTATTGTTGCTGGTTGCGAAGGGCCCCCCATAACAGTTCAAGCTTCAGGGTCCCAAAAATGTAGGTCCGCCACTGAGGCTGTATGTTAAAAATTGGTTTCTATGTATATATAATGTATATATCTACTTAAGTTTATTAATGGAGAAGTGATATTTATGCAAGTGGAGTTTATTAGTTATTTTCTTCCGAATTTTTTAGGAGACGGAGTTGGGAGCCAGACCTCGCAACTTCTTGCAAGCTCTCTAAATGAACCCCAATTTTTACAAGTGCCAGTTATTTAAATATTTAATATTGTAGGTTTAAAAAGTTTAGGTTAAGCTTAGGTTAAGTTTACTTTTAGGTTACGTTTAGGTTAAGTTTACGTTAGGGTAATGATAACTTGTGTAGGCAGCCTGATTTGCCTCGTACTTATTAATATATAGTTTTGTAATTTAATGTTTTACTGTTCCTGGCTGGGACGGCCTCGCGCTGTAAAGGGGATATATGTAATTGTTTGTGGAATCTTGGTCACGGTAACAGTTGGCGTCCCCAGCTAAGATATTTTTTTTTCCCATTTACTCAATTTGTTATACCGTTCGGTTTTGGTTTCATTGTATGTACTTTTCTTTTAATTTTTCATAATTTGATTTTGTTCTAGTTTTGAAAGCTTGATTTAATCATACTGTTTAGGATGGTTGAAGAAGGAGCATTAGGAGACATGACTGCGGATGAGAAGGGGCGGCAGTCGGTTAGATTGAAGGCAAGTGAGGGTTTAAATGAGTTTGATGGTGCAATGACTGTAATAGAGAGTTAGAATAGAATAGAATAACCTTTATTAATAATAATAAAATAAATAATTTTTTTTCAATTTACAATATGAATAATTGTGAAGCTCGACTATTTATTTTATTTAATTTGGCCCTTAAGCTTTAGGCTTTACTGGGCTTTTATTAAAAATAAGCAGCTAGTTGTTATAAATTAATAATAATAAATAAATAAGTAAATAAGTATTATTAATAGTTAAAACATGTATTCAGGGCCGTTTCCTGGCATAAGTAGACTAAGCGGCCACTTAGGGCCCCGCTGCTACTAGGGGGCCCCTAGACAGGCTTCCAGGCCATAGCTCAGTGGGCAAGAATAGGAATATAGCTGAAGTTGTTATTAATATTATTGTTATTATTATTATTATTATCCTTACTATTATTATTATTATTATTATTATTATTGTCGTCGTATTAATTAAAGTTTTTGTATGAGACAAATGTGATAAAACGGAGACAAACGAAACGTTTTGGTCGTTATGTGTAAATAACTATTGTGAGATCTTATTTCTATATTATTTAACTTTATTCTTACTGTATGCTTATACTTTCTTAAATGCTTAATTTTTCTAGTATTGTAAAACATTATTATTATTATTATTATTATCATTATTATTATTTAGCAGATTAGTTGTGGTTAACTAGATGTGACTTCGTGCATCTTGGAAAATGAAACGACATTATCCATCAGGAGCTGAAAAACGGAAAAAGAAGAAAATAGAGGAGGAGAAGCTTTCCAGTAGCACAGGTGAGATGTGCCACTTGTATATTCTTATGATTACAGTTCAGGCAACTAGGTTAGGTAGACCATCAACCTAGACAAGTGCTCAGGAATCGTGTGGAGTAAGCTAGTCTCTGTAATATTTATATTTTGAAATGTGAAATTTAATGGATCACATCACCTCAAATTCTGTTCACACAAATCAATTACACCGGTCTGCATGAAAATCGATTCCTTTATTTTGAGTTGTGATTCTGAAGCAGCTCGCTGCGCTGAATTAAAAAATGCTACCAGTTTTTTTCTGTCACCCACAGTTTTAAAGTTATTAGCAAAACAATTTTGGGGCGTTTTGTAATTTTTTACCTTTTTATCTTTAATTAATTTCGTTTTTTCATATTTTTCAGATAGATAATTCTAACATTACGTCTTTAAAATTTTAATAATGGCTTCTAGAGGATGTACCCATAGTCCAGACATATTTTGTTATATTTGTGGTCGGTATGTTGTAAAACAAAGGACAAATGTAACGACCTTCTTTAAGAGAGCTTATCATGCTTATTTTGGAATTAAATTAGGAGATCAAGACAAAAGTTGGGCTCCACACAAGGTTTGTCTTACGTGTGTTGCGGCACTAAGGAATTGGAGCAAAGGTAAAAAAAAAAGTTTGCCATTTGGGATCCCTATGGTATGGCGCGAGCCTAGAAACCATACCGACGACTGCTACTTCTGTTCTTGCAATGTTAAAGGTTATAATGCAAAGAATAAAGAGAGCCTTCAATACCCAAGTCTTCCATCTGCAATAAGGCCGGTACCCCATGGTCCAGAAGTTCCTATTCCCCGCCCACCCGAGAGTCTGGATCAATACAATTCAGATTCTGATTCAGCTCCAAATCCAGACAATGATGATGTTTATGAACAGCCAACAGCTGACCGAGATCCTCCTAAACCATTAACCCAAGCCGAACTAAATGATTAGTCAGGGATTTGTATCTGCCTAAGAAGGACTCTGCAGAACTTTTGGGGTCTAGATTGCAGGAGAACAATTTATTGGCATCCGACACATACTTCGCTTGGTACAGAAATCGTGAGAAAGACTTCGTGCCTTTTTTCGAAGAAGATGGTCCCTTGGTATTTTGCAAGGACATCACAGGATTAGTGTGCAAGCTAGGCATCGAATACCAAACCAGTGACTGGAGGTTGTTTATAGATTCCTCTAAAACCAGTCTAAAAGGAGTGTTACTGTACAACGGTAACAAATATGCATCAATCCCAGTGGCCCATTCTACTCATTTAAAAGAGACCTATGATAACATGAAACTGCTTCTGGAAAAAATTCAGTATCAAAATCACAGATGGATATTGTGTGGGGATCTCAAAGTCCTTTGCATATTACTTGGGCAGCAATCAGGATACACTAAGATGCCATGTTTCATCTGCGAATGGGATAGTCGAGCACGTGACCAGCACTGGAAGAGGAAAACTTGGCCTCCTAGAGAGAATCTTACCCCAGGATCAAAGAACATTTTACATGAACATCTAGTTGAACCAAATAAAATCCTCCTACCACCCTTGCACATTAAGTTAGGCTTGATGAAGCAGTATGTCAAAGCACTGAATAGAGAAGGTGAGTGTTTCAAGTACATTTGTTCAAAATATCCAAAGATTAGCTACGAGAAAATAAAGGAAGGTGTTTTTATAGGTCCTCAGATTAGAAAGTTATTGACAGACGATCATTTTCTGAACACAATGACCAATAAAGAAAAAGAAGCATGGCTTGGTTTCAAAGATGTTGTTGAAAACTTCTTGGGAACTACAAAAGCCAAAATTATGAAAGACTGGTGGAAAATATGCTTAAAAAGTTTTGCGCCTTAGGCTGCAACATGAGCCTGAAAGTTCACTTCTTATTTTCGCATCTTGACCGTTTTCCCGAAAATCTCGGAGATGTCAGTGAGGAGCAAGGGGAACGATTTCACCAGGACATCAAAACCATGGAAAGAAGATATCAAGGAAGATGGCATACAAATATGATGGCGGATTACTGCTGGTGTCTGCAACGAGATCAGCCTAACGCACAGCATAAGAAAACATCAAAGAAGCACCGGTTTAGTCGTCATTAGTCAGATCTACCTTCGTAGTCTTAAGTCTTTGGAATAAGTCCTGAAATGTTTGCAAGTAAAGAAGGTAAATACATTTTGTTTCTTTCAGTTATTTTTTTATTCTTTCATAAACAAGCAATATGCTTGTCCAAGAGCTAGGAGCTATTTAATTCTGCTTTAATTAGGTTTTACTCTATCACCTAAAGATTTCGTGCTACAAGGGGTGTTGTAATACCTCATCTGTCCCCAAATGTTAACCACCCATTGATGGGAGGGGAGAGAGTATTTTCCTGAGAACGGGACTGGTTGTTATATATATTTACCGTACATTATTATGTAAGCGTTACTGTAGTCTACAGTATAACAACAAAATTTATGGTTTAGCATGTGCAATCCGATGTTGGTCTCGAAAAATTTATTATTTAGAATTTATTATTTAGCTTGAGAGATTATTTTTATTTAGGTGTAATATTAAGGTTAAGTTTACTTTAAATAGACACAGTAATTATAGAAATAATAATGGCCTATTTAGACACTGTCAACATAGCTACAGACTTTTTCACTGTAGGTTGCAGTGGTTATGGAAAACTGATGAGTGGGTAGTTGGGAGGTAACGAAAATGGTTCACTGAGTAGGTAGGTAGTTAATCTAACAATTATTAAATTCCTTTTATGTCAATAACTGGGTGGATGAAACCAATTGGTTGCTCACCAGAGTTATTTGCCACACTAGTATATTTATACTGTGTGACAAGAGCGTGCTCGGTAATAGATATACATTACCGATAAACCAACCTAACAATTAAACCAAGACTACGCTGGTGGAAAAAGCCCCGCGAAGAGGAGAACAAAAGGAGAACGAAAACGAGGAACGGGGCGAGAGGACGCAACAGAGAGAGGGGACGAGAACAGACACGGAAGAAAGATCCCACCAGCAAGTACGCTCTCGACAATTAAACAGGAAGGAGAAAAGAGACTCTCTAATAACTAGCAGTAAGTGACTAATTGTGTTTTTAACCCAGGTTTACATAGATTCATTAAATTAAGCTGGGTCAGACAACTTAGGCCTACATTGTGGCCTAAGACCCAGCATCAACTCATAGCTTAACAAAGGTGAAGGTAGATTGCCCTAACCTAATTTGGTGAGGAATCCTACTGTGGACCTCAATTTATCTGCCCGCTCTGGACCATTTCCGGAATCTCTAGGCTGACCCCTCTAGGCTAGACTTGATCTACTCTATAGTTAGACTGGAGATATAAGGGGTGGGTTAATTGTGGACCAATTCATACAGAGCATTTTTCGCATTGGTGGTCCGTGTGTGGGGAATTTACAAACCTTAACCTTACTTAACAAAAAAATTGCAGAATTAGGCTAAATGGTCTAGCCTAAGCCTATCCTAATCAAGCCTAATTAGGTCTACAACCTAGGGCCTAACTAGGAAACATTTACATTTAAGGAGTCTCATTCTCTTATAAGCTTAGACCTGAGTGACACATAAGTACTTGGTGGGGATTAAACCAAATTTAAACTTGACTGTTTTGTCTGTGCTCTCTCTTCTCTGGTAATTTCTTCTTGTCCTCTATTTCATTACGATCCCCAGTTAAACAATTTTGACTTAGACATGGACAGTGCGGAATTGAAAAAGTTAAAAAAGAAAAGGGGGGCAAAGTTGGAAGCTGTTACAAAGGCTGTGAACACTTTTAACAATATTACACAACCAGGTAAGGAAGATTTAGAGTGTGTAATTCTTAAATTGGAAACTAAAAAGAAGGAAATAATAGTCATTAATGAGAGTATTTCAGAGTTAGTTGAATCCGAAATGGCTGAAGAACAATTGATAGACCTTTACGCTGATAATGATGATCAGGTAATCTCAATTGAACAGCAAATAAGGAGACTACGGTCTCGTTTGACTGACTTAACACCAAATAAACTTAATTCTGATTTTAATCAAAGTAGAGCTAACCTTCAACAAAATTTAAGTGGCATGCTAAATCCTGAGTCACAAGAATTGAGGGCTCAGTTACCCATTTTGCTAGTACCAACATTTGAAGGGGACACGGTACAATTCCCATCTTTCATTGACAAATTTGAGAGTTTAATAGGTAATAAACCTTATATTTCAACTGTTGAAAAGTTTAGCTACTTAACTAGTTTCCTTAAAGGCCCAGCCTATAACCTGATAGCCTATTTACCAGCCGTAGGGAATTCATATGAAGTAGCTATTGATCTCTTAAAACGTAATTACATTAATAAAGATGAGATTGTATATGAATTATCTCAACAAATTTTTGATTTTTCACCCACAAAAGATAACCATAGTGATATGGAAAATTTTTATACAAAATTAGAAGCTATTATAGGACAACTAGTTAGCAATGAGATAGATATTAAAGCTTCATCTTGGATTATACAAGGCATAGTTCTTAGGTGCCTTCCTTTGAGGGTTAAAGATATTTTAATTCTAAAGACGGGAGAAAATTATCCTAATCTAGAAAGTATCAGAAAACACTTTCCCAATATCCTAACTAATTACAAATTGAGAGATTTTCCAACACAAAATAAGACCCAGACTATGGATAAACCAAAGACTGTTCCCAGAGACCAACTAGCTACAGCCAAACAGACAAAACTTTATAGTGTAGAATCAAATGTGACCAACTATAATACACGAACACCTACATTACAGAACTTTAATGTAACTGCTGCCTCAACTTACACACTACATTGCAAATTTTGTGCAAGTAATGAACACAGTAGTACTGGGTGTGACAAATATTCAGACTTTAACCAAAGAGCTAAAAGATGTGAACAGTTGAACCTGTGTAAAAAGTGTACTGGCCAGGGACATTATAAAAAGACTGTAAATCTAGGTTAAGATTCAAGTGTAAGTTTTGTAAAAGTTTACGACATGTCTCATCAATGTGTGATTCACCAAAGTTTCCAAACAATAGTACTCAAACTCAAAAGATACCTCCCCCAAACAAAGGTAATCAAGGAAATGCCACTTTCATGGGACATTCTGTTTGTTCAAACAACGTAACAAAAAATACTGAGATTCTTTTACCAACTATTACTTTGGACTTAGTGAATAGTGAGGGTAGCACCACTCCAGTGAGATGTCTTATAGACTGTTGTTCTCAACAAACATTTGTTTCACAAAATGTAGTAAATAAATTGGGTTTGACACCAAACCCGAATGAACAAAAACTCAATATTGCATCCTTTGTTAAGGATAACTCGGACAAAAATAGCTATAAGACAATTGACCTGGAACTACAGTTAGAAAATAAATTAGAGAAAATTGAAGCAGTTATTATTTCTAAAGTAGGACAAAACAAACTGGTTATACCCAAACTAGAACAAACCATAAATCATTTGGGAAAACACTACAAAATAGCTGATAGACATATCACTAACAACACAGTAGCTAACATTGAAATGTTAATGGGGGCAGATTATATTAATCTTATTCATAAGGGCATAGTAGAGATAGGTAATGGTATAGCTATTCAGACTCCATCAGGGATAGCCCCTTTGGGTGATCTATCCAAATACAACCTAGACCTAAACCAAAATAGTTCATGACCAACAAATACTATGTGCCTCAACTCAGTCCTACATAACACCTGTAAGAATAGCAACACTTTGAATAATATTATCTCAACTGAGAACATTAATTCATCATTATCAAATGAAACTTTGGATGAGGCAATTCAAACTTTATGGTTGCTAGAATCTGTGGGTATACATGACACAAATCAAACTTCAGAAGATCAGTTAATGGTAGAAAGATTTGAAGACACCATTCAGTGCAAAGACAATAGTTATTTTATTGAGTTACCTTGGAAAATAAATTGTCCAACTTTAAGAGATAATCTCAAAGTAGCTAAAGGACATTTATATAAAGTAATGAAAAACTCAAACAAGATAATAATATAAAAACATATAATGATGTCTTCAAAGAACAGCTACAGAAAGGCTTCATTGAAGAAGTAACAAATAACCCTTTTAAAAAAGATGGTTGTCATTATTTAACCCACAGGGGGGTTTATCGACAAGATGCCCCAACAACAAAACTCAGAGTAGTATATAACTGTAGCCTCAAAGACAGTGATAAACACAGTTTGAATGATTGCCTGATTGAGGGTCCTAATCTCATTTCTGACCTTGTAAAGATCTTACTGAGGTTCAGGTTAGATAAATATGCCGTACAAAGTGACATTTCAAAGGCATTTTTGAGAATAAATCTTAAAAATGAATATGATAAGAACCAACTTAGGTTCTTATGGTTCAAGGATCCATTTGATTTGAATAAAGGGTTCATAACCTATAGATTTAATGTTGTGTTGTTTGGAGCCAATTGCTCACCTAGCCTATTAGCATTGACAATTAGACATCATTTGAACCAGTTTAATAACTCTTTAACATTGAACTTCCTTAAGGAACATTTTTACGTAGACAATCTAATAGGCTCAACAACAACAAAATCTGAATTATCTGAAGTCTATGAACACTCTCAAAACATTATGCAACAAGGTAACTTTGAAATTAGAGAGTGGATTTCAAATGATGAGGATTTAAACAAAAAGATTTTAAAGGATAATAATGGTCTTACTGAGCCATCAGACAGAGTTAAAACTTTAGGTATGAACTGGTATTTGGATGCAACTTCTAACAGTCATGATTCAATCTGTACTAAAGGTTTTAAACTTGATGAGGAAGCAAATACTAAAAGACAAATATTATCAGAGGCTTCCAAAATTTTTGATCCCATGGGTCTATTCCTGCCTTCAACAATAAAATCAAAGATTCTCCTCCAATAAATTTGGAGGACAAATGTTGGGTGGGATGATCCAATAACAAATGAAAATCAAAAATCTTGGAAGAAGTTAGCTGCTGATTTAACAAAAGTGCAGAACATTAAGATTCAAAGGTGCTGTGGGTTTAGGGATAAGCCCCAGAGACTTCATGTGTTTGCTGATGCAAGCACACAAGCTTATGGGTGCTGTGCGTATCTTGTAAGCCCTACAGAAAGTAATCTAATTTATGCAAAAGGGAAAGTTGCACCTCTCAAACCTACCCGAACCATACCTCAATTGGAACTATTGGCTGCTGCATTAGCCATTAAAACCATTTCATTGCTTAAGGATGCTTACCATGATGTGAACGTAACTCATATCCACATCTGGCTTGACAGTCAGATTTGTCTTGCCTGGATACGGAATGATAGCATTAATAGTAAGAATATCTTTGTAAGAAATAGGCTAAAAGAAATAGCTGAAGCTAATGAAAGCCTACAAGTAAACTTTCACTATGTTCCAACTAAACAAAATCCAGCAGACTTTCTGACCAGAGGTTTATCCTACAAGTTGTTGAAGTCAAACAAAACTTGGTTTATGGGACCTAAGTGGCTCTGTAATACAGACCAATGGCCTGTGGAACAAGTTAACTTGACATTAAATTTAATCTTTTCAAATGAAAAGGTTGAACCAATCACTAATTATGAAATTTATTCTGATTTCAACAAACTTGTCAGGGTTACAGCCTACTGTTTGAGGTTTGCTCACAACTGTTTAACTACAATTAACAAACAGCTAAATAAAAACAATCATAATTATACAGAAGTTGCAACCAAATACTGGATAGGCCATGCACAACAAAAAGAGTACAATAAAGAGTTAGAATTCTTAACTAATGGGAAACAAACAAAAGAACCTGTACCATCAGTAGTTGTGGATCTAAACTTGTTCAGAGATGAGGAAGGCCTTCTAAGGTGTAAAGGGAGATTAGACAAATCAAAACTGTCATACAAAAGCAAACATCCAATCCTTTTACCTAGATTTAGCTATTTGACAACATTAATCATCAGAAAAACACACAATGATGTATATCATATGGGGGTACCACAGACACTAACTACATTAAGAAAAACTTATTGGATACCCAAGGGAAGGATCACTGTTAAAACAGTCCTGAGTGAGTGTGTCACATGTAGGCGTATTCATGCTAGGCCCTATAGGAAACCAAATCCTCCTGCTTTGCCAGAGGAGAGAGTTACTCTCAACAGACCCTTTGAGACTGTAGGCATTGACTATACAGGAGCATTGACTGTAGGGGTGGGTGACACTGAACAAAAAATGTACATTGTACTGTTTACATGTGCTGCCTCACGAGCTGTTTATCTGGATGTTGTGGAGGACCTTACAGCAGAATCTTTTGTTGCTGTCTTTAAGAGATTCTGTGCACGACATTCAGTACCAAAGAGCGTTTGGACTGACAATGCTACATATTTCAAGGCTGGTGAACAAGTCATCCATGACTTGTTAAGCAATGAACTCACACAATTATATATACAAAATTCAAACATAAAGTGGAAGTATATTCCGGTTGCCTCTCCTTGGTATGGTTCTATCTGGGAGAGGAATATACAAACAGTAAAGAATTGCTTGAAGAAAGCAATTGGCCAAAAACAGATACACTTATTTGGGTTGCTCACTCTCCTGGCTGAGATTGAGAACATCATCAACAATAGACCACTCACTTATGTGAGTGACAACATTAATGACCCGGAACCATTAACTCCAAATCATTTGATTCCAGGAGAACAAGTTAGTCTCCTGCCGGACTACAATATAGACTCTTCAGAAGACCCAAACTGGACTCAACGACATGATGAGCTCCAGACTAAGTTACAACATTTAACTAGAGTTAAAGCTCATTTCATTAAACAGTGGAAAACTGAGTACTTGATGGGTCTAAGGGAGAGACATAAACAAATGACTAAGAAGGATTGGTCTGACACAATTAAGGTAGGGGACCTTGTTCTCATACATGACAGTACTCCAAGACAATACTGGCCTCTGGCTAGAGTTTCAGAACTCAGACCAGGGGCAGACGGGGTAACAAGAGTGGTCAAATTAAGGACTTCAACGGGTGACACAACAAGAGACATTTCTCTTTTGTACCCTTTAGAGTCTGGACCCAAAACAATGGACTTTGGAGAACCTTCTCCACTGACAGTAACAACTGGAGACACTGAACTTCCAGTAACTATTCCTTTGACAGTAGGAGTGGTAACGCATCCTACTACAACATTGACAGACACAAGACCTCAGCGACAAAGAACATTAAAGGCGCGACTATTTTTACAACAAAAAATAGATGCTGGGGAATTGTAATTTTATCTTCTAACTTTCATTTTTTCTTTTCTTATGGTAAAGACCATAGACAGTTTCATCCTATGGATGTATATTTTCTCTTCTAATTAAATGCTACACCTTCTCCATGAGAAGGTGAGGATAGGCACTGTTAATCACATTAACAGGCATTTACAGTCAAATAGTTAGCTAGTCTACACTCAGACATAAAAATTGGTAACAATGACACCAAAATTTTTATCTCCCGGGGCCCCCAGTATATGGAAAACTGATGAGTGGGTAATTGGGAGGTAACGAAAATGGTTCACTGAGTAGGTAGGTAGTTAATCTAACAATTATTAAATTCCTTTTATGTCAATAACTGGGTGGATGAAACCAATTGGTTGCTCACCAGAGTTATTTGCCACACTAGTATATTTATACTGTGTGACAAGAGCGTGCTCGGTAATAGATATACATTACCGATAAACCAACCGAACAATTAAACCAAGACTACGCTGGTGGAAAAAGCCCCGCGAAGAGGAGAACAAAAGGAGAACGAAAACGAGGAACGGGGCGAGAGGACGCAACAGAGAGAGGGGACGAGAACAGACACGGAAGAAAGATCCCCACCAGCAAGTACGCTCTCGACAATTAAACAGGAAGGAGAAAAGAGACTCTCTAATAACTAGCAGTAAGTGACTAATTGTGTTTTTAACCCAGGTTTACATAGATTCATTAAATTAAGCTGGGTCAGACAACTTAGGCCTACATTGTGGCCTAAGACCCAGCATCAACTCATAGCTTAACAAAGGTGAAGGTAGATTGCCCTAACCTAATTTGGTGAGGAATCCTACTGTGGACCTCAATTTATCTGCCCGCTCTGGACCATTTCCGGAATCTCTAGGCTGACCCCTCTAGGCTAGACTTGATCTACTCTATAGTTAGACTGGAGATATAAGGGGTGGGTTAATTGTGGACCAATTCATACAGAGCATTTTTCGCAGTGGTTTTCAGGTTAAAATTTGGTCAGCAGCCAGATTACTAACTATGGTGAAGCTAAATTCATCAAAATTAATTTAGACTTACCAAAAATGAAGTTGCCAGTTAAACGTTACCCTTTCTGTTTCTAACTAATCCATAAGTTTCATTTAGTTTCCAGGTTTGAATTTTATTTGTTAAGTTTTAAGTTATTATTTAACACACTGCTAGGTTATTTATTTGTAGGGGCTATTTCCCAGACCTAGGTTTTGCAGGTTAAGTTAGGCTAGGGCTGTATTGCCCTTAAGGTTTTGTTTTTAAAGGTTCAAGGTTTAAGGTTTCGAAGGTTTTACTCAAGTTAAGTTAGGGCTATATTGCCTTTAAGTTTTAATAGGGGCTATAACAGCCATTTAATTATTGAGTTAGGGCAGTTGTAGCCCGGTTCGAGTTTTTTCTAGGTACCTAGTTTTTCTCTTACCTTAGTTATTTTCTTTAATTAACTTACTTATACTTAGTTCTGATAGGCCTCTATTTAGTTAAACAGGGTTTTTGTTTAAGTGCAGTGGTTATTTAAGGATAAAATTTAAAGGTTGTGAGGTTTAAAGGTTGACTAAGTTGCCCGGTTAGTTGGGTAACCATGAGAATTTTATTTTACGAAAAAACTAGCCTGCTTCATGCAGTCAAAAATTTTCAAGGCTGGACAAAGCTCCGTTTTTCTTTGTCCCAGAAACTTTTTTCTTTCTTCTTTTTGTTAATTAGGGAAACCCAACTTCACTAGTTGGTTAGAAACGAGGGTTGTTATTTTTATTTATTTTGTTTATTTTTTATTTGGAAATATATGCGGTTATTTCTAACCACTTTTTTTAACATTCCCCCAAGGGGAAAAAATTTACTCAGAATTATATTCTTGGGAAATTTTATTTATTTATTTTTTGATGAATGAAAATGCCATACTCTACAGAAAAGTTCCTTTTAGGTGAAATATGAAAATGAAAGCGTCTTTTCTGTAGAACGTTAGTCCTAAGTTATAACTATTTACAATTATTTAAAATTTTCAATTTGTGGTCTTCACAAAGATCCACTCTGTATTTTCCTTTGCAGTACTTCCCGAAATCTAACTGCAGCTTGTCTCTGTGGTCGGGGTTGAGTAGCGGCAGCAGGGCCGGATTAACCATTAAGCAAAATAAGCCCGTGCTTAGGGCATCAAGGGAAGGGGGGCACCACAGAAATTTTCCATTGTCGGATTTACCATGGATTTATTATACTATTATAATCGCGGCTTATAGCCTATAAGCTGTTGAAAACTGAATTATATATATTCATATATTTCGTTGTAATCACACACTTTACGCTTTGCGTTATTATTTTTGTTTATATTTTGAATTACATATATATGGGGCACCAAAATCTTTTAAGTGCTTAGGGCCTCTAAAGGTCTTAATCCGGCCCTGAGCGGCAGTAGTAGTGTCAGGAGAATCTACAGTTCCTGATTCTGTGGAAGAATTTTCCAGTTCTTCCAGGTCAATATCCGGTTTATCAGTTATTTCCAGTGGGTATAACCGATATATGTGTCTTCTGGAGAGATGACCATTGGGTGTTTTTACAGTTACATGCCTGATTATGCCATCTTCATCTGGGTGTAATGTTTCAATTACAGCAATCTTCCAGAAGTATTTGGGATTCATAGAATTTTCATCTAAGAGACACAGTTCTCCTACTTTAGGTTCTTTACTTACTGGTTGTTTGTGTTGTTGGTATTCTTTTTCCCTCAAACTACTCAAATATTCGTATCGCCATCTTTTTTTGATTTCTTGAGATTGTTTAACTCCTTTATGAAAGTAATCCAGTATTTTCTTTCTTTCTTTGTCCTCTGTTGCTGTCATATAATCAGCATCCACCTGATCATCTTCATTAACAGCTTCTTGGGTATCATTAGTGGTTAAAAAGTTGAATTTGGTATTGTCATACCCAGGGCCGGATTTACTTGCTTGTGGGCCCTAGGCCAAACCTTATCAGTGCCCCCCCCAAAAAAATATTATATATATATATATATATATATATATATATATATATATATATCGTAATATTGTAATGTAAAAAAAAAAGAATTACAACATAATGTAACACATCAATAATTTTATTCAAATTAGTTTTATATCATGTACAACTTATTCTTACACAAAGGAATAATGGAAAAAAATACAGTCAAATTGAAGCATAATAAATTTTGCAATAAGAATTACAACATAATGTAATACATTACACATTAATAATTTTTAATCAAATTAGTTCCATATCAAGTACATCAAAGTAAATCAAGTTCCATATCATGTACATCTTACACATAGGAATAATGGAAAAATACAATGAAACTGAAGCATAATAAATTTTGCAAGCACAACTATGTGAAGTTCAAAATGACTTTTTCCTGCTTTTTTCTATGGCAAATTTGTCAATGATACTGTTTGTGTCAAGGGATTGTAGGAGGTCCCCAGTGGGCCCCCAGTTACTGGTGGGCCCTAGGCCAATGGCCTATGTTGCCTATTGGAAAATCCGGCACTGGTCATACCCAAAAAGCAACTTGAAAGGAGTTAGTAGATCAGAGGAAGGATCTTCATTTGAATTAACATAAGTGAGTGTCTTGAATTAATTGTATTCATTATTTCAAGAACAATTGTTTTTAGTTCAGTTAAAGGGATTTTTCTTCCTTTTAAGGAGGTATAGAGGGCTCTTTTGACTAAACCCACCATTCTTTCAGCTATTCCTAAGGTTCTGGGTGAATAGGCTGCTGTAAATTTCCACTGGATACCATGATCAGAGAGGTACTGAGACACAAGAACATTTTGGAACCAATGTTTAAGGTAATCTTCAGATCTTTTGAAGGTGGATTGATTGTCTGAAATCAAAACCTTTGGAAGGGAGTAGTTTAAGGACAAATGGTAGAGTTCTCTTAAAAAGGTTTTAGCAGAAAGGTCAGTGCAGATGTGAAGGCTGGTGAATCTGGTGGCGCAGCAAGTAAACAATAATAAGTAGACTTTCATGAATTGGTTATTCTCATCCTGGACAGAAATTGGACCAGCATAGTCAAGGGCAGTTTTTTCAAAGGGTTTTTCATAGCTTAAACGTTCCGTTACTAAGGGTCCAGTAGTAGGCACTTCATAAGCCATGGCAAAGTATTTTTGGCAAAACAGACATTGTTTCAGAACCTTTTTAACTACTTGCCTTATTTTGGGGATCCAGAATTCCTGTCTGAGGAAATTGCATGTGGTAGCTAAGGTTGCATGACTGGCTTTTGCATGACATTCAGTTACGATTAACGTTGTTAAATGAGAATTTTCAGGCAGTAGTACAGGATACCTAGCAGAATAGTTAAGGTTGGTTGCATATTTATATCTCCCCATTGTTCTGACTAACCCTTCTTTGTCAATGAAGAGTTTTAGATTCTTTTGCAGCTTTGTTAGGTCCTCAACTTTTTCTCCTTTATTTAGTTTGTTGATTATTTCTTTTTCTTTTGAGAAATGTTGTTGCTGGACTAATTTTAGCCAGTAATTTGTGGCCTTAGTTTTGTAAGCTGTATGATTTTTCTCCAAAACAGCAATTTGTTCTTCCATTGTTAGGTTACATTTGGGGTTATATTTGTGAGTGCGGAAGTACTTTAAGTTTTCTATGAACCGTAGAACATAGGCAGTGATTCTGACCAGTTTTTTCCTGTTAGAGAATCTTTCCATGTTTAACAAGGGAGTTTTTTCATTTATTTCTTTACAAGTTGTTTGACACACATTTATTGTTGTCTGTAAGGTTTCTTGGTGGGGGTTAAAAATTAAGTTGGTTGGCCATTCAATTTCATTTCTCAAAAATGTGGGACCATGTTGGTAAAAGGGAAGAAGTTTTTGAAATTTCTTGAAAGATATTGGTCTGGTGAGTAGGTCTGCTGGGTTGTCTTCTCCTGCTACATGTCTGAATTCCAGGTGATGGTTTAAGTTTCTTGTTGCTTCCTGAATGTCTTTCACTCTGTTTTTTACAAAGATGGATTTCATTTTTAGAGATTTTTGAGCAATCCAATTTAAAGCCACCTGTGAGTCTGTCCAAATTATTGTTTTGAAGAACTTTTGGTTTTCTGAGTTTTCTTCTAGGTAGGTTTCTTTAAGGTATTCTAGTACTTTGGTTCCTAGGCAGATTGCCATTAATTCCAAGTTACAAATGGTCCAATTTTTTGATTTGGGGTTGACTCTTGATTTAGCGTAAATTAGTTCGGATTTTCCATTTCCAACTAGATAGCAACTTACTGCATAACCTTCTTGGCTGGCATCACAAAAGATGTGGAGTTGAAGATTTTCCATGAGAGGTTTGGGATTTTCAAAAGCTTGTCTAGGAAAATTCAGAAATTCCACTTTGTTTATTTCTTTACAAAGTTTTTTCCATTCACGCAGCATTTCAGGTTCTAGATATTCATCCCAATCTTTTTTGGTAGCTGTTACTTTCTGCATGAAGAGTTTTAATTTAAACACTAAGGGTGCAACAAATCCAATTGGATCAAACAATGATTGCACAGAACTTAGTATTTCTCTTTTAGTTTTGGCTTCTGAGTTCAAGTTTACAGTTTTTAGATGGAGTGTATCAGCATTTGTGTTCCAACCATATCCTAATAGTTTTACATTTTCTTTATCTTCTGAGGAGGCTATGTCATGTTTTTCAAATAGTCCTTGAAGTTCTGAGTGATTGGAGGCCCATTCATATAGCTTCAAATTATATTCAATTAAGGTTTTACACTATAATTGTAAAGGTCTTTGAGTTCTGAGAGATTGTTGGCATTAATTAAAGCATTGTCCATGTAAAAGCGGTTAGCTAGGTAGTCTGCCACTTGGTTTTGTTGTTCATTAAAAATGTGTTGGAGAGATTGTTGTAGTAAAAATGGACTGCTTTTGTTGCCAAAGGTAACTCTTTTATTTATAGCAGATCAGGTTGTCGTCATTTGGAGCCAATTGGGTATCTTTTAACCACAGAATTTTGTGGGCATTGCAGTCAAATTCTGTTTGATATTTAAGTTGTAAATATGCTTTTTGAATGTCCCCATCATCAAATATTTACCATGCCTTAATTTAATGCACAATTTTGCTAAATGAGGTAGGAGTGAAGGGCAGTCCTCAGTAGCATCATTTACTGTTATTTCTTCTGGTTTGCTTTTACCCGAGGGATCTACTACAATCCTAACTTTAGTTGTTTGTACTCCAGGGCGAACTACTGGAAAATGAGGTAAAAAATTTCCTGCTTGTTTAAGTTTCTGTTAGGGCTACTTCTTCTATTATTCCTTCCTGGAATTGTTGTTCAAGGATGTCTGAATAAGGTTGCATTAAGTTATCTTTTTTTAATTTTTTGCAAGTGGACTTTAACCTGCTAATAGCATAGTTAAAGTTTGGTGAAATTTTATCTTTTTGGTCATTCCATGGTACCTTAACAGACAATCTTTCATCTTCTATTTTAACTTCCTTTTCGAAGTTTGCAATCAGATCTTTTTCTTTGTTTGAAAATGGTTCATCCCCAGAAATACCCAAGTTTTCTAGTTTGCTAAATTGTGCAATCTGGTGTTCAATTTTTTCTAGATCTTCATTAGAAGTTGTACTAGTAAGTAGCGGGTTGGTAATACAGAAGCTGATCTGATCTCTTATTGGTTCTTTTTCTTTTTCAGGGTAGTAATCTGAAGGGAAACCCAATAAAAGTATTCCATAGGGAGATTTATAACAAGAGGCAGTATGAATCTGATGAGTGCTGAGGGCAAAAAGTTTGTGGGTTGCAGCCCCAAAAATTAACATGAAGTCAGCCACTTCATCAGCTTCAAAGTGATCTGCAAGCTGATAATTTAAGGATTTTAAATAAGTTTGAAGTTTCAGTAATCCCGGAACTTCATATTTAATATTAATATCATCAATTATGATGGCTTCTATTTCTTGGTAGTTTCCAGGGTTTCTAGAATCCTCCAATTTAATTATAGCTACTTCATAATTTGGTTGTTTCTTGTTGGCTATAAATCCTGTTATGGTTATGGATTCCTCGTAGTGTTTAGTTGGAAGATTTAATTTTTTCACAAGTTCCTTGGTAATGTAGCTGGCTTGACTACAATTATCCAAAAGTGCTCTGCATTTAATTGATTTTTCTGAGTTTCTTATTCTCATCTGCATGGAAGGAATTAATGCTACTTCTTGATCAGTGTTTTTTAAACTTAATAAGTTAGTAACTTGTTTCCCTTGTTTTGAGTTTTCTTTTTGGGTAGCTACTTCCGTACTGGTTTTGGTTTTCTTATCTTCCTCTGGTTTTCCTTTTTGTTTGGTACAAAGGAAGGATAAATGGTTAGAAAACCTACAAAATGAACAGGGTTGGAAAGAAATGGGGCATTCTTTGGCTTGGTGTTTAGATGAGGTACATTTAGTACAATAATTTAATTTAGCAAGTTTTTTCAGTTTATCCCAACTTTCAGGGAAAGAATCACATTTTGAAATTCTGTGAGAGTTTTTCTTACACAATTTGCAGTAAAGTTCTCTCTGGTCAGTATGTTGAGCTCTTCTTGAGGATTGTCTTTGGGTAGAAACTGCCAGAGCAGCTGTAGTTTGGCCAGAATACCATGGTTTTCTGGCTGGTTCTGGAGAGAAGTTTCTTTTTGTTTTAGGTATCCAGGTAGTTAACTCACTTGGTTCCAGATCAAAATTAACATTAGCTAAGGTTTTGGTAGCTTCAGCAATTGCTTCTTTAAACTTATCAAAGTGGTCATAGAGTTTAAAACCACAAGTTCTTAAAAATTCCTGAGTTTCTTGACTTAGTTTATTATAATATACATACAAGAGTATATCTTCTAATTCTAATTTTTGAGTTTGCATTAAATTTATGGTAGAGTGCATATCTGCTTGAAAGTCATGAAGTGATTTAAAATTTTTGGTTATTATGGATTTGGTTAAAAGTGATTTTATTATGGAGAATTTAATTTGGCCTGGTGTTGCATAACAGCCCTCCAACTGCTGCCATGCTTCTTCATAAGATGTTTTACTTTCTTGCATGCAGTTTATTTGAATGGCAGGGTTTCCACTCAAATGTTGTTTTAGGTAGGCAAATTTCTCTTCTTCGGAAAGACCTATGTTATCATAAATGTTTCTGAATGAGGTCTTAAAGTTTTGAAATTTAGAGGGATTTCCATCAAATGGTAATATTTGAAGCTCAGGAATTTTAGTACTTATTCTTGGTTTAGGTTTGGCTTCGGTATTATTTTCTTTTTTAGTTGTTAATGCTTGTATCATTTGATCTATTTCAAAGTGGTAATAACTATTTTTTCATCTAGTTTTTCTTGTTTAGCCTCTGAGAAGCCTTCGGAACAAATATACATTCTAAGGATTTCCTCATCTAAATTTTGTAACTTGTCCAGTTGTGAGGACAAAAGCCGAGCATGTGAATTTTTTGTTCCTCAGTCCAATCATCCCATCTCTCTTTGATTGTAGCTAAAAGTTTAGTAGCTGAGGTTCTGATTGCTCCCCTCCTTTTTACCAATTTACTAGTTTCAAGTGCTTCCACATCACTTCCCAACCATGTCTCCATACTTTTTCCTGGAGTGGCTTCAGTTTCATTATCCATTTTTTAGGTTTAATATTATAAATGATATTATCAATGATATTTATAATTAAATTTTCAGATTATGTAAAAAATTTAATTCACTGGATTTAAAACTATTGTATCAGAAATAAAACAAAAAAAGGGTAACTAACTTCTCGACTGCCCACCCGGGGGGCGCCATATTGAAAAATTTATTATTTAGAATTTATTATTTAGCTTGAGAGAGATTATTTTTATTTAGGTGTAATATTAAGGTTAAGTTTACTTTAAATAGACACAGTAATTATAGAAATAATAATGGCCTATTTAGACACTGTCAACATAGCTACAGACTTTTTCACTGTAGGTTGCAGTGGTTTTCAGGTTAAAATTTGATCAGCAGCCAGATTACTAACTATGGTGAAGCTAAATTCATCAAAATTAATTTAGACTTACCAAAAATGAAGTTGCCAGTTAAACGTTACCCTTTCTGTTTCTAACTAATCCATAAGTTTCATTTAGTTTCCAGGTTTGAATTTTATTTGTTAAGTTTTAAGTTATTATTTAACACACTGCTAGGTTATTTATTTGTAGGGGCTATTTCCCAGACCTAGGTTTTGCAGGTTAAGTTAGGCTAGGGCTGTATTGCCCTTAAGGTTTTGTTTTTAAAGGTTCAAGGTTTAAGGTTTCGAAGGTTTTACTCAAGTTAAGTTAGGGCTATATTGCCTTTAAGTTTTAATAGGGGCTATAACAGCCATTTAATTATTGAGTTAGGGCAGTTGTAGCCCGGTTCGAGTTTTTTCTAGGTACCTAGTTTTTCTCTTACCTTAGTTATTTTCTTTAATTAACTTACTTATACCTAGTTCTGATAGGCCTCTATTTAGTTAAACAGGGTTTTTGTTTAAGTGCAGTGGTTATTTAAGGATAAAATTTAAAGGTTGTGAGGTTTAAAGGTTGACTAAGTTGCCCGGTTAGTTGGGTAACCATGAGAATTTTATTTTATGAAAAAACTAGCCTGCTTCATGCAGTCAAAAATTTTCAAGACTGGACAAAGCTCCGTTTTTCTTTGTCCCAGAAACTTTTTTCTTTCTTCTTTTTGTTAATTAGGGAAACCCAACTTCACTAGTTGGTTAGAAACGAGGGTTGTTATTTTTATTTATTTTGTTTATTTTTTATTTGGAAATATATGCGGTTATTTCTAACCACTTTTTTTAATAGATGGTTCACATTTGGGGATAAATGGGGGATTTATGACACACCCTGTAGTAAGAAAACCATACGTGATAGGGAAAAACTAACTATATGTTTGAGATCAGCGCACTCAAATTATATAGAATCACCAACTAGTTTGTAAAAATCGATCGACACGTTTTCAAATGTGTACTGGTGTTATCAAACAAGATAATTGATTTGTGTGAACAGAATTTGAGGTGATGACAGTTCAGTGGCGTATCAAGGGAGGGGCGAGAGGCGACCGCCCCGAGCGGCACTTCCCGAGGGGCGGGAAGTTACTGTCAGGCGGGCGCAGTATGCAAAATTTTGGGTTTTTATGTTTTAAAATGCAACCCTCCAACCCGTGCAAGAGGATGTACGCAGAGAATTTTTTGAAATCATGGATCGTTTATTAGCAGAAATTGAAAAACGCACAGTTTGTCTTAAAAACATGAATGATCGCTTTGAATTTCTGTCTCCTTCGTACCTTTTGAATCAGTCCAAAGATGAAGAAATTAATACCAAGGTCAATAATTTTTCTTCCATCTACAATGACATTAATCCAGGAAGTCTACTGGAAGAAATAAAGCGTTTGCGCAGACATTTGCTCAGTTTCGAAAGCATAAGCGTCGACGATGATCCAAAGAACTGGGATATGTTAAAACTACTTCAGTGGATCGTTAAATGGGATCTACTGTAGTGGAATCTTTGCCTCATATAACAATTGCCCTCCGGATCTGTCTAACTACATGCATGTCCGTGGCAAGTTGCGAACGAAGTTTCTCGAAACTGAAACTTATAAAAACTTACCTCAGGTCAACTGTAAGTCAATCTAGACTGAGCAATTTGCCGATTATTTCAATTGAACGCGAAGTTGCAGAGACAATGGACATAGAAAAAATCATTCATGAATTTTCTGTTATGAAAGTCCGAAAATTTAACTAGGCATTATACATTATATAGTTATTGTTAAAATTATGTAGTATATTATGTACGGTACATTATGTAGTATTGTTAAAATTGAAGTTGCTTTATTTAAGTTTTTCTTCCAATAAAAGTTTTGTTTAGAAGTGTATTTTTGTAAAGGAATTGTTTTTAAAATTGAAAATTGTTGGGGGGGGGGGGGTTGGTATTTTCGCCCCGAGCGGCAAAAGTATTGGTACGCCTCTGGGTCACCGTGATGTGATCCATTAAATTTCACATTTCAAAATGTGAAATGTGAAATGTGAAATTTAATGGTTCACATCACCTCAAATTCTGTTCACACAAATCAATTATCAAACAAGATAAGAAAGAGTATTTTAGCAAAATCTAACAGAATATGTAATGTTATGTTCTTCTCAGGAGCACTACTGAAATATTTGGAAAAGCCATCCTCAGCAAAGCCTGATGAGTATCATCAGCCAACAGCAGGACCATCCTCTATGCAACCTCAAACACCAGTAGAAGTAGAGCCTGATGAACCAACAAGTGGCCCATCTTCTGTTCAGCTTCAAACAACACACACAGGCATTTCTACTGAGCAACAAGAGCCAAGATCTGCTCCACCGCTTGATCCGTATGACTGGCCATTTATCCCGTCAGATGCCTTGAAGACAGATCTGGTGTCTCGAGGACCATTTCAAATCAGTCCAGATTTCACATTCCCTAAAAGAGAGGACGGTAGAAGCTTTCATCACCATTACATGTACAGAACATTAATTAATGGGGAAAAAATAAAGCGAAGCTGGCTGATGTACTCTAGAAGGAATAATGCTCTTTATTGCTTCTGCTGCAAGGTGTTTTCAAGGAAGTCGTACAAACTAATTACGGATGGACTTTCAGACTGGATAAACGTTGGTTCGCTTCTGAAAGGCCATGAAAATAGTTCAGAACATGCAGATAACATGGCAACATGGAAGGATCTGGAACTGCGGCTAAAAACTGGGAGGACCATTGACCAAACTGAAATGTAATTAATGGAGGTAGAGTGAAGACGCTGGCGAGATGTTCTCACACATCTTGTAAGTATAATCCAATCACTGGCAGAGAGAAACCTTGCTTTCAGGGGGTCTTCCTCCACATTGTACAATCGAGACAATGGGAACTTCTTGAAGGAGGTTGAGCTGCTTGCCAAATTTGATCCAGTGATGAAACAACACATCAGCAGAGTCGAAAGTGGTCAATATAGTCATTCAAATTACCCAGGAAACATCGTTCAAAATGAACTCATTGGGTCCATTAGTGGGAAGATCTTGGATGCCATTGTTGCAGAAATAAAACAAGCTAAATATTACTCACTCATTTTAGACTGCACTCCAGGCATAAGCCACCAAGAACAGATGTCGATTATTATCAGAACTGTTAAAATGGGTGAAGTACCAGAAATAAAAGGATACTTCTTGGGCTTTCTTGAGGCTTCAGAAAGTACAGGCCTGGGTTTATCAGTTCTGATTCTGAAGAGACTAGATGAACTGAATATTCACTTTGATGACTGCAGAGGACAGTCATATGACAACGGAGCGAACATGAAGGGCAAGAACAAAGGTGTTCAGGCAAGGTTATTAGAGAAGAACTGTCGTGCACTCTGTTCCATGTTCCTCACATATTACTTTTATAGCTGAAGTGGGCGTCTTAGATTCAGTCATGTCATTAACTCTAGAATTTGCTTTTTGTGGTGGAATTTGGAGTTCTGTACAAGAATTGCTGAATGAAGAAGGAACTGAAGGTAAAGATGTGAAACTGAAAGCTTTCTTTGAGCGCATGCGTAAAATGGAAGAAGGGTATGTGAGTAAGAAATTGGTTGAAGTGGGACGTGTGCACTTACCAAGGCGTTTGGAGAAGAAGGTTGCTTATTACTCTGAAAGCGACAAATCTGAGTATGATTGCGAAAGTCCTGGTGAATGGAAAGAGGTGCAATGTAAAAGGGAAAGGAGATTGAGAAATAAGGCTAAGCGTGATTGTGAAAGTACGTTTGGAAGAAGTGATAAAGGTGTTAAGTGTAGAAAGTACACAGTGGATGGAAGTTCTAGTTCAGATTTTTCGAATGAGGAGACTCCCTTGCCCAGAACGAACGTGTATTTAGAAGATTTCTATGCCATGAGAGATAAGTGTGTTTGTGCAGCTGATGCAGGGTGGATGGTGCTGATAGCAATTGAGAGTGAGAAACTATTAATGAAGAAAACTAAGTATGAACGTGAGCGTATTAAGGCTTCGAAGACTTGGCCTTATGGTTTGGATCGTGTGCGAAAGGTAGAATACTTTCTGGAAGACTTTGAGAGGTGTGCAAGTGAGCAGTTTGGAAGTGATAAGAATAGATGGGCAGTGGAACTTAGAAATTTCTTGGATGGGCATGCGAGACGTGTGTATTTTAGTGTATATAAGCCGGGTGTTAAATATGAAACAGTTGTGTCTAGAATTAAAAGTTGGTGTAGTGAAGAACGACAGGATAGTAAAGTTGTAACTCAACGTGAATTTTGAACAGCAAATATGAGAGAGAATGAAAAGCTGGGTGAATATGCGCTCCGGCTCCAAACACTATGAAGCAGCAGTGCCTGAGGGGGAGAGAGAGAAACAGGCATTGAAAGAACAACTCATGGCTACGATCCCTCCAGAGGCGGCAAGGAGATTTAGAGCGCAAATGGGTCGAGATGTAGAAGGTAAAAAGCTAAGATGGAGAGATATAGTTTCATGGGCATTAGACGATGATGCTATAGGGGATATGATGTACAGGAAGTAGGAAGGGGTACTCACGTTACCGGTATGGGCGTTTGCACAGGAAAGACAAGCTGGCGCTTCACGCTCGTATAGCAATGTATTGCAACAGGATAGACTCCAACAAGAGGATTACCAGTTCGGACAACCACAGGTGGCTTACCAAGGCCAACCATCTGCTGCTAAGAATGTGCAAGCTAAGAGGGATTTGCAGTGCAAGTATTGTAAGAAAAATGGACATGTTATGAAAGACTGCTGGAAAATAAAAGGTTTGTGTTTGTTGTGTGGTAGCCAGAGACACAGAGCTAGTGTGTGTGATAAAAAGCGTGACGTAACGAGTGCTAGGGGTGAAAGTGGAGCTGAAAGAGTGGTCTTATGTTATGGGTGTAATGATCCAGGACATCGTGCGATTAGTTGTCCGGTGATTGCTCAGATAAGACAAAGAAATCAGATTGGTAAGGGTAGAGAGACTAGTGGTGAGCCTGGACAGATGGGAGCGAATAATATGAGTGGGGCACAAGCAGAAAATTTAAATTAGGGAGCTCCGGTCTGGAGGGAACACGACCGGAGCGAGTGAATGATGAACGTGTGGGTGAAATGTACGAGTCGTGTGACGTTCCCAGCACGGAAAGGTTAGAATGGGAACGAATTGTTAATAATTCTGACCTTCACCCAAATGCCAATGAATGGACCGCGGATGTTCAGTGTGAGCAACGTAGTCCATTACCGCAGCGTGGAAAAAAAGACGAAGGAGAGCGAATGGTGGAAAATACGATTGTGTACTTGGCTAATGAATGCGTAGGTTTGAAGAGTGGAAAACTGTGGAAGATACCAGTGGAACTGAATTGTACGGAAACTGAAGCGATGTTGGATTCAGGTGCGCAGTTTTGTCTCATTAGCAGGGATGTTGTTTCTCGTATGTTTAACTTTGAGATTGATGACAGTGTGCATATTAGGTTGAAAGGTATTGGAGAAGGAGATCGGTTGATTGGGAAGGGTATGTTGACTGCGCAGGTGGTAATTCATGGTATCGATTTCGGTATGTGTAATTTTTATGTGGTAAATAACTCTCCATATGAGATCGTTTTGGGTAAAAACTTTTTTGTTAGTAAGGGTCTAATAATTTATGCGAGGAAGAGATGTATAAAACGTACTGGCCCCAGTGGGGAAACAGACGAGTTGTATTTCAATAATGAACAGAACAGATGCGTTAGGGTAGTATCAAAAATATCAGTGTACGTTGCAGAGAGTGTAGTGTTAGATAAGAAAAATTGTAATTTGGTTAAAGTCAGGGTATCGTGCGATGTCGTTAAGGCTAGGAGGAAATGCGTGTCCTGTGTAAGGAATGAAGAAAATGTCTTGGTTTTAGATGAATTTGTAGATCCAGAGTTAAAGGTGAAAATTGAATTGTGGCCTGGGTTAATTGACTGGGATAGTGCGGAAAATAAAGTATTAGTTCAGTGTAATTCCTCGAAAGAAGTAAAACTAAAGGAGGGAATAGACTAGGATTTGCATGTTCAATGACATACGAGGATGAAATTGTGGTGATTGAGAATGATGAGACTAACGTGCATATAGGGACTTTGGTGCATAATGTAGTGTCTGGTGAAAATGAGGCGAGTGACTGACGTAAAGAGGAAATGATGAAAAAGGTGCTATTGCCGGAGGGATTGAGTAAAGATGAGCGTGAAAAGTTGGAGCGAGTAATATGGAAGAACAAGGAGGTGTTGAGTAAGGGTGATAGTGATGTAAGACGTGTTGCTTTGACTTCACATAAGATAGAGTTGTACGATTATACGCCATTATGTCAAGCCAATGACTGAGAATGTAATAAGGGATAGGTATGTTTTTTCATTGAAATTAGGGCACTGGCACGGTTATATATGAGTTTGAAACATCATAAAGGGGGAGTATCCAGAGAGAAAATTATGAATCAATTAACGGACCCAGAGAGAACTAACTACCAACTACACGCCTGCGCCATTTCTGGATGAACTGCTGGTGTACAGGATCAGTGTCAGTGAATGTTCATGCAGAACTAATTACCAGCTTGCACGGTTGTGCCGTTTCTGGATGAACTGCTGGTGAACAAGATCAATGCCAGTGAATGTTCATGCAGAACTACTTTACTTGCCAGCTTGCACGGTTGCGCCATTTCTGGATGGATTGCTTGGTGAACAGGATCAGCGGTAATGAATGTTCAAGGACACAATTTCGTGTTTCTCATCGTATGAAGATGAAGAGCAGATGCCTGGCAAAGAAACGGCTGGCTGCATGTAACTGCTTCGCTGATTTTTCTGTTATACCAAGTTTTATTAATTTAAAAAAAAGGTGAATGGCTAAAAGTGTGTAGAGAAGTTTTTTTCTGAGAATGTTTGGGTCCCCGTTTTTGTTCAACAATTTAATTTATTTTATATTTGTCATTATAACTTTATTTGTCTGTATATACTGCGGGTTTGGGGTAGTATATTTGTATCGGTATTTACTACTCGTGTATCTCATTAATTAGGGCATAGGGAGAGTGCTTACTTGTAAAAATATATATAATTGGGTATGTTCTTCCGTATCAGTGTAATTACGTGTATTGATGGTGTAGGTATAATATATGTACACTTATGTACAGGCTTATTAATATTGGTAAGCTAATAGTTTTGTATAGGTAAATTGAGTATTCTGTATTATTTTTCCCTTTTTTGTATTTAAAGAACTGGCAATATTTTATTAGGGAAACCAGTCTGTCTGTCTCTCATGTGTGTGTGTGTGTGTGTGTGTGTGTGTGTGTGTGTGTGTGCTACAGAATGTATGGTTAGAATGAAATTTTATTTCATTCTTAGGGTGGAGAAGTGTAACAGGGTGCATGTTGTGATTTTTGGATGATCCGTTGGGTGGTTGGTTGTATGGTATGTGATACGTGGCTGAATTTCGTACGTGCTTGGACTTTTGAATTTTAGTTGCTTGAAAGCGGACAGCTGGTCTTGAACTGGAAATTTTGGTGATTAAAGTGTGTAAAATTTAAAATAAGAAACAAGTATTATCGAAGGTTTCCCTGTAAAGGAATTTTTGTATTAAGTGAGTCATTAATGCTGTACATGATTGTGAATCCTAAAATATTGTGTATATTGAGCTATTTTTACATTCTTTTATGTAGAGTGATGCATAAATGTTTTCATATTAGATTTGGTTGGAGACACAGCATACTGTAACACCAGTAATATAAGAATTGTCCTCTGCAAAAGAGGTAGGCTGTATGTTATAAATTGGTTTCTATGTATATATAATGTATATATATCTACTTAAGTTTATTATTGGAGAAGTGATATTTATGCAAGTGGTGTTTTATTAGTTATTTTCTTCCGAATTTTTTAGGAGACGGAGTTGGGAGCCAGACCTCGCAACTTCTTGCAAGCTCTCTAAATAAACTCCAATTTTTACAAGTGCCAGTTATTTAAATATTTAATATTATAGGTTTAAGTTTAGGTTAAGTTTAGGTTAAAGTTAGGGTAATGATAACTTGTGTAGGCAGCCTGATTTGCTTTGTACTTATTAATATATACAATAGTTTTGTAATTTAATGTTTTACTGTTCTTGGCTGGGACGGCCTCGCGCTGTAAAGGAGACATATATAATTGTTTGTGGAATCCTGGTCACGGTAACAACATTCATAGCCAATCATAGCTCTAGAGCCCTCAGCAGCTGATCTGAACTCGTACCAATGAGGCGGAACCAAACCAATGATGTCAAGGGCGCGAAATTTGAGCTTGCAACAGAAGCAGCTAGTACGTAGCCTGCTGTAATCGTCCGATTCGGCTGGTTCAGAGCACAGGGTTTAAACTTTCATTTTTCTCAAAAAATATGGGGGCACGATGCCACTGTAGGGAAGGAGACGTCTTCATTGAGTGCTGAAATAATAGCTTTCTAACCCAATTTGTAGACAAACCAACAAGGGATCAAGCAATCTTAAATTTGGTTCTATCCAATGATTAGGAGGTTATTAGGGAACTTGCAGTAAGAGAGTCATTAGGGAAGAGTAACCATTTGATCATACGTTTTAAGATAGAATTAAACAGAAATCTAGTCAACAATGACTATCTAGTTCCATGCTTCTCGAATACTGACTATAGCAAATTTAGGGAGTTGTGAGCCTCAGTAAAGTGGGATAAAGAATTTGCTAATAAAAATGCCATTGAGATATGATCTAGAGTCAAAGAATTTAGAGGATATATGTAGCATGTCAAAATAGATGTGGTGTGTAAGGAAGTGGATCTAGTGGATTTTAATATGAAATCTGGTGTATGGCAAGACATATTTGGGGCGTGACACAAGGTAAACAAAAAATTTCCTTCATCCTACCATGGGATTGAGTGTTGTGTCGGTAAGTTGGAATTGCTGTTTGAGCATTATTTTTTATTTTATTGGGTTCAGAATCCCAGCTGAGCCCTGAACGGCCAAGATCTGAAGGGCTAGTTCAAACTACAGCCCAAGTTAAGCCAGACTAAAACTTACGGACATGGAGGTACTATTAGGTCCTACCTCAGGGTTGCTGACTCGATGTGGGTCTACCTTAGGCCTCAGCTGCATAAAATTAAGATAAAAAACAAAACGGGCACTATTTATGGTCTGCTTTCTAAACCTTGCAACAACAATACAACCTGCACCATTGCACGATGCAACAATCTTGTATCTAAGCAACCAAACTGAAATGCAAGAGAGCTCTCTATATGACCACGCCCTGTAAGTGCCGCATTCAACAAACGAGTAGAAAGGACGCGCCAGTGCCCCCAAAAAATGATGCCACAAGAGCCCAAAAAATGCTAGCTCTAAATTAAGTGAATTTTTCACTAACATCACAATTATGAGATGGATACACACACACCATAACTTAATATATACAAGCAATGCTGCATCAATCAGCTTAGTCATCATATCGCCTTGGGACAACAATGGCTCTTCCTCTTCTAGATTTTCTAACACTCCCCACCGAAGAGGCATTGTTGTCATTACCTTCTGCAAGTTTAGCCAAGCCTTCTCCATGAGGCTGTAACCCAAATGCTTTATCGTGACTATCCGTGTTTTTGTTGATTTCTAAAGCATAGAGTTTTTGTATAGGTCTTTTTAATTTTCCTCCTGAAGTCTTTACCAGTGCAGACCTAACTAAATTGTTTTTGCCAACAAACAACTCTTCAATTATGCCAAGCTTCCAGCATTGCCTTTGTCTTTCATCCCCAATCATTACCACTTCTCCCACCTTGATACAGTTTGCATTGGAGCCCTTTACATTGCCTGATGGGTAATAATTGAGTTCTGGCAAGTATTTCATCTGCCACCTCTTCCAGGTACTTGAACCTTCTGGTTAACTCTTCTTGACTGCTTTGGACATGCTGTAAGTCTCCTGGCAAATTAGGGCTTGATGTTAATCGTTTACCACAAAGAAAATGATTTGGTGTCAATGGCTCTGCATACTGTTATAAACAAAGGTGATAGGCCTGCTGTTTACCATTGCTTCTACTATACACAAAACAGTGCAGAATTCTTCTTTGCTCAAAAGAGCATAAGCCAAAGGTTCTTTAATGGACACTTTACACTTCTCACAAGCCTTTCCCAAACTCCTCCCCACCATGGTGCTCTCTCAACAGTAAACTCCCACTGTACCCCATGGTGTGAAAAGTAGGATTGGAATCCCTCTTCTTTTGCAAGGAACAAACTTCTTGGAGTTCCTTTGCAGCCTTTTTGAAGGTCTTTGCATTATCCGATATGATTTTATTTGGGAAACCCCTTCTGTTCACAAACCTTTTAAAGGCCAAAAGAAATACATCACTACTTAAGTTGCTTACCAACTCCAAATGGATTGCTCTGGTGGCAGCACATGTGAAAAGACATATATAACTTTTGTTAGACTCCCCTTGCTCATACACATAGACTGGACCTGCAAAGTCTACTCCCACTACATCAAATGGGGCAGTATAGAGACACCGTTCTCTTGGAAGTGGAGCCACCTTTTCATGATAAGGCTTTGCACTCCAACGCTTGCAAACCACACATCTATGCAAGACCTTTTTTACTACTTGTCTAATTTTGGGAATCCAAAACTGTTGTCTGATCTCTACAGTATTATCACTTCTCTAACTCCAGCATGTAACAACTTATGATGCCTATCTAGGATCAAAAGTTCCACAAAGTGCCCCCCAGGGGGTAGCAAAATTGGAAACCCAAAAAATCGTAGTCTACCTCCTACTCTCAATAAGTCCTGATCCAAAAACACATCCAAACCCTTGAGAGCAGAATGTGTTGGCAGAACCTGTAATGGACTGCTGGTGAGCAATTTTCTCTCTTCACCAAATTTTTCCTTCTGTACATATACCACCCAGTATTGCCTGGCTTGCTGAATCTCCTTACTGTTCAGAATTCATTCCCTTCTGGTTTCTCCCTTAGTGTTGTTTGTAAATCTATATACCCATGCTGCCACTCTTAATAACCTTTTCAGACTGCTAATGTCCTCAAGCCTCAATATGGGGTCCTGCTACATAACTTGATAACTGTTCACAGTGCATTTTCTCATCTCACTCACCCATTCTTCTTGAGCCTGGCATTCTCCTACAATAGGCTGATTAGAAGGCCAATTTTCACTTCCAAGTTTTTGCCACTCTGGCCCATTCCACCACAAACTTGACTGTGCAAGGTCTTTCACTGAAATTACTCGTGTTGGTAAATCAGCTGGGTTTTGGGTGCCTGGATAATGCTTCCATTGCTTGAGATCTGTGTGTGCTTGAATTTCCTCCACCCTATTGGCCACGAATGGTTTCCATTTCCTTGCTTGGCTTCTTAACCAGTGCCAAACTATAGTGGAGTCTGTCCAATAATAGCTTGGAATTTCATAAAGGCCCAAATAGTTTTGCACTGTAACGGCAAGCCGACTAGCATTGACTGCACCCATCAATTCCAACCTTGGAATAGAAAGCCTTTTCAAAGGTGCTACTCCGCTCTTTGCAGCAACCAACCTGCAACTTACTTCCTCTTTGAATGTGCCTCTTATATAAATACAAGTTGCACAGGCTTCCTCATTTGCATCACAAAAGATGTGCAGCTCCAAATTGTCTGGGCTATTGTTCAACTCTCCCAAGTACCATCTTGGGATTTCAATGTCTCCAAGAAGTACCAATTCTTTGAATTAATATTTCCACTTTACCACCATATGATCAAATAAGGGCGGCCCAGAGCTGGGCACTTGCGTTTTTTTTTGCGGTACTGCGGTACTGCGGTACTACCGTGTTGGTCGGTACCGCGGAAAGTACCGCGGGAAATTTGAATGCGGTAGCGGTACTGCTGTACTTTCAGCGATCCTTTGCGGTACTGCGTTATGCGGTACCGGTTTGGTAGTGCGGTAGTAGTACCGCAGTACCGCAGTACCGCAAAAAAACGCGCAAAAAAACGCAAGTGCCCAGCTCTGCGGCGGAGTCGGAAATAACTCTTGGTCCTAACCAAGGCCAATTTCCCAGAGGCTCTGAAACCAAATTTTTCACTTTATCACAAATGGAGCCAGGAATCAAAGAGGATCAACGACCTTCGAAGCCAAACTAAGAGCTGTACGTTTTGTCCACCTTGTCTCATTCTCAGCCAACTCAACTAAATATTCCCATTGAAGGTAAACAAATCCTCTCCTTGTTGCCAAACAATGCCTGGCACCTTGGTGTCTATGGCCACAACTCCTTAATACCAGAATCCTCAATACTTTCTGCTGCATCAGGTCCAACACAGGACTGACTCATAAACTGTTGTAACTGAGAATGGTTTGTCTGCCACTTTCTAAGTTCCATGCCAGCCTCCCTCATTATAGCTCTAGCCTCCCTGAATATCTGTTTAGCCATTTCTGTATTATTCACTGAACAGCAAATCATCAACATAAAATTTTTTCCTTGTGTTCAATAGTATTATGACTTCAGAATATTTCTTAAAATGGTACTGCATAGTAACTGCCAACAGAAATGGACTAGAACTGAGACCAAACAACACCGACTTCATTCTATATGCTTGAACCTTAGGTTCATTTTCCAACAAGTCTTTTGTATCCACCCAAAAATACCTTACTGCATCTCTATCCTCTGGTTTTAACTTTATCCCCAAAAAGGTTTTACACATCAGCAGTCAATGCTACTCTACAAAACCCGAATCTCAGTAACAAGGAAAATAAATCTGCATTTAAATTTGGCCCAGCATCCAAACAGTCATTCAAGTACACACCACATTTGTCTTTGGCTGAGCCATCAAAAACTTCCCTCAGTTTGGTGGTAGTTTTGTCTCGCCGTACCACTGCATGGTGTGGCAGATAATGTGCCTCCTCGCTCACCAGCTCACCTTGCACCCTTTCAGCATAAACTTCCTTTACATAGATTAGGATGGCCTCATTGTATTCAATTAACAACTCCTCATTTTTTCTTAGCCTGTGCAACGAAGTCTCCGACCTCCTATTAGCTAGCTGAAGGTTTCAGCTGGGTTTGCAAGAATCCTTCCAAGGGAGGCCAACTTCATAGCAACCATCTCTAAACCAATACCTTTTCAAATTGCTCTAAAACTTCTGTTCACTGCACTTGCCTGCTTCTCCTGTTTGTCCTTTATGCCAATGGATTCAAGTTCCCAAAATGCTTTCAAATACCTTTCCAAACCATGGCTGTTCTCCTCAATCTTAACAAAAAGAGCTTTAACCTCCATTTCATTGCAATAACTACCATGTAGCATCCAGCCTAGCTTACTTTCAATAGCTACAGGACCTTGAGATGTGCGGACAATGTTATCAGTGATGAAGTTCCAATAATAGTCAGCTCCAATCAAAAAACTAATATCTTCTGTTCCTTCAAACTTATTATTGCCCAAATTAATTCCTTTAACTTGCAATTCTTGGACACATGCCATATCTAAACAAGTAGTGACTGGAGCACAAAGTTCCTCAATCTCTACAGCTTGGACCTTGATAGTGGGACTTTTTGGTAACAATCCCTTAACCAGAACTTCTAACTTCTTAACTTTGGTTCGGTTTTGAACTGAACTGCCCATCCTTACCATTCCGGGATACTCCCAGAAAATGTTTTGAGTACAAGCCTCGGTAATTGAATTGCAGATCTGTTAACTTTAACTTCACAAACACTATTTGTTGACGGCTGTGTTTCATTATTAGACCTGGTCTCTAACTGTACTGAGCTGCTAAACTCTTTTGCTCTGTGGCATGCTTTAATTATGTCATCAATAATCTCTTCAAAGTAAAGTATGTCATTTTCTATTTCATCCTCTTCTATGAGAGCCTCACTTTTAACATTTACTAATATCGAAAGCTGCGCAGTTACTAAGCTTAAATCCTTTTGCTCTATGGCAGAATCTATAGTGGCAATGACCTTTATAATTAGACCTTTATAATTAGACCTTTGTAGGTGTTTCTCCTTTTTCTAAACTTGTTCAATTCAGCTGCACTGATTTTCAATGCAAACAACAATTGGACTCAATGCCAAATAAGCTGAATTGGCGAAAATACTTAACCAAACTGATCAAACTCAAATTTTGCTTTTTTCAAATAAACTGAATTGCTTGGTTGGGGTAATGACCAACCACCAGCATGGAATACCAAATTTTCCACCCAAGTAACTGGCGCACTGAAGTCTGCAACCTTCGCCTACGAACAATAAAACCAAAATTAACCAAACCGGTAAAAATGTAGGCCCAAAACAATGACAGATTAGCAGCGAAGTTTCGCAATTGGGCGACCAAACTTTCTAAATTGGGACCTTAACTCAATTATGCTCAACCCATCCAGGACTAACTTGGGCTACAATTTGTACAATCAGAACTTTGCCGAAAAATAGTCACTGACTCAGTCTTGGGCTAGAATCCGGTTTCGAAGGACCATGTTATTTTTTTTTTTATTGGGTTCAGAATCCCAGCTGAGCCGTGAACGGCCAAGCTCTTAAGGGCCAGTTCCAGTGCCCCCCAAAAAATGATGCCACAAGAGTCCTTAAACAATGATGCCACAAGAGCCCAAAAATGCTAGCTCTAAATTAAGTGAATTTTTCACTAACCTTACAATTATGAGATGGATATATATATATATATATATATATATATATATATATATATATATATATATATACATACACCTTAACTTAATATATACAAGCAATGCTGCATCAATCAGCTTAGTCATCATATCGCCTTGGGACAACAATGGCTCTTCCTCTTCTAGAATTTCTAACAAGCATATCATAAAATAGAATCAGTGGAGGCACTGAACGGCTTGTCGGTTTGCCAGTAAATCCAGCGTGAATGGGTATAGATGACAAAGGGGCCGACGGCGGCCGCCGCGCAGGCGCGGACTGGCTCAAAAATTTCCACTGGCCAGGTGTCACTAAGAGGACCCCCAAAAAGCTTCAGTAAATTCTGCCCCCCAAAAAGTGTTTATGGATGTTTTAAAAATCTAGTAATTTTGTCATGACCTGTAAATCGCCGCGAGTTTGAACATAAATTTGAACTCAACCAAAATCAAAACTAATTAATACGCAGTCAGGGAATGACGAGGTGTGCTTCTGAATATACGAAAGGCCTTGGAATCATTTTTCTTTTTCCTTGTGGATTTTGCATTATATATATATATATATATATATATATATCTGTTCATTACAATATGAAAGTTACTCATGAAAATCATAGAAAACGTTGAAGTAGAAAGACTTTTTTTCAATCCCAAACTAAACTGTCACTTACTTAAACTATTACAGAGGGGCCCATTATCAACAGTAAGCCACAGGCCTTTCTTCTTTTAGTTACGCCTCTGATAATAATAATATATATATATTTATGTAGCGCACAATATCAATGAATAACGTTGGGGTTGTGGATTGTAGGTTTGGGTATGCAGGTTCTTGGGATCTAGGCTGAACTGGCTGGGCCCTGCTGGACTTTATTCAGCTCCTAAGATATTTGTGTTTAAAGCTTAAAAATATAAAAAATTAACAATTACTTAAATAAAAAATCAGTAAATTACTCACGTTATAAAGACCAAGAGCAAAAATCGGCGCGCCAGCAGAAATGCAACACCGCTTAAAAAAATATTTACTTTATTTACTTAATTTTATTTTTCGCGCCAAAAATAGTGTCTTAGAGTGCTGATTGGTTATACTAGAAATCTCAGAAATGCGTTTGGCAACATAGCGATTTTTAACATATTTATTTAATTAATTTTCAACAAATAAAATAAATATATAATAAATTTATTTAAACGGACATAATTTATCAACGAATAAACTAAAGTTAATAATTCTAAACAATTTAAATATCAATTATTTTACTAGTATTAAGAAAAGTGGAAAATTTTTAAAGCCGTTTGGTCGCCAACGTACGTTGCCGTGTTGGCACTTTTTTTTACCCCTGTGAACACCCCTGAGGTCTTATATAGTAATACGTCGAACAAATTTAGGGCCCCCAACGGAAAGGGCCCACCGGCCCACCGGCCGCCGCCCACCCATGGACAAGTCAGAAATAGCCAGACAAGAGGAATTCCTAGTGGGTACTGGGAAAAATTGCAAGCTGGCACAAGTACAAAGTTCCAAAGTCAAGAGCATTGGAGACTTCTCTGAAGTATCCACAAGTAGAAAAATCAGTTTCAATTGTTGGTTGCCCAATGAAAGAAAACTAATTTATCTGGGGATCACCTGAAGATCTCTCTCCCCCACCCCGGTAGAGCTGGGGGAAAGATCTTCTGGTGGCTCGGGCTTGGGGGGAAGAAGATCTTCAGGTGGATCGGGCTGGGGGGAATAATCTTCAAGTTACTTATATATATCAGGCTGATCATACCACCAAACACCACAAAAAGTGAATTCCAATTTTCCACTAATGAAATACAAAACATGTTACAATTACTTGAAACTTCAGCAACAAATATTCTAATTTCTAATAAATATTCTAATTCTAATTGGAAGAAAAATGACTAAGTCATATATGTTGAGAAGTTTCATGGTAACATTACAAAAAATGATAGAGCCCAAGCAGTAATGCTATTAGATATGATGGAACATTACGCCCTTACTCAGGAAATCTGTAAAGCAACTAGGAAAGAGAACGTTTAGGATTTAATTTTGACAAATAACAATGAGATAATAATAAATAAAAAGGTAACGCACACAAATTTCCCCGACCATAACCTAATCGATATACAATTGAAGTTAGCAGCCAGAGGTCCGGAAACGCATCCTAGAGAGGCAGAAGGAATATCTGAAGGCTTAAACATAAATTCAAAGAAAGTAGATTGGGAAAGTGTAAATAAAGATTTAAAGGAAGTAAATTGGGAATTACTACTTCACGAGAAGACTCCAGAAAACAAATACTAGGTATAATGGAGTCTGAAACCAAACCTATATTACTGAAGCATGTTCCAGAGAGACAAAAGAGAAAACGTAGCAAGCTCGAGAGAAAAATCAGGACATTATTTAGACAACGGAAGCAAACCGTAAAACATCTTCATAGATACAAAACTGATGCAAGGAAACTCAAACTAGAGAGGAAACTTGGCGAAATAGAAATGGATCTAAAACAAACATTCATACATAAGACAAACGAGTAGGAAAACAAAGTAGCAGAAAACAAAAAATAACCCAAAATACTTCTACACTTTCGCAAAAAGGAAAATGCAGTGCAAAGAGAGTATTGGTCCGTTGATAGACGGGGAGACCAAACACACAAATGACCCCCATAAAATGAGCGAACTGCTTAAGGAACAATTTAACTCTGTGTTTAACACCCCTAAGTCCGAAATGAAAGTATGAGGGTACTTCAATAAGTATCTGCAATTTTTATTTTAGTGATAAAATAGTATATATAATATATACTCGTAATAACGAGCCAAACTGAGATATATTGGCTTATTTAGGCTAGCAACAGTATAGGCTTATTTAGGCTACTCGTAGCTGTCACATATCGTACGAATAGTGAGCATGGCTGCGCCGCTTTCAATTTGTATTCTGGGAGAACAGAGATCCGTGGTTCGTTTTTTGTAGGCAGAAAGTGTGAAAGGAGCTGAAATTCACACGTTTATGTGCTCAGTATGGGAATAATGCGCTACCACGGCGAAGTGTGTACGAGTGAATTCAAATGTTGAAGGAAGGTCGGACATGTATGACAGATGCTCAGCGCTCAGGACGACCGTCAACATCAACCAGTGGTGATAAGCAGGAAGAAGCCAGAGCCATGATTTTCAATGACAGAAGATTAACAATAAAAGAAATTGCATCGTCATTAGACATCAGTCAAGGGTCAGCCTATGCAATAGTTCATGATATTCTTGATTTTCACAAGGTTTGTGCAAGATGGGTGCCCAAACAGTTGACAGAAGAGCACAAGCGTAATCGTATGGACGTCTGTTCTCGTGTTTTGGCGCGGTATCATAATGAAGGTGAAAACTTTTTGGAACGCATTATCACGAGATGAAACCTGGATCCATCACTGAACCAGAAAGCAAACGACAGAGCATGCAATGGAAGCATCCAACATCTCCCGTTGCAAGGAAGTTCAAAGCGCAGCTGTCAGCAGGTAAAGTTATGTTACCATAACACTGTTTTGGGATACACGAGGCCCTATCCTTGAACATTATCTAGAACATGTAACTACAGTAACAAGTGCATCGTATTCTGACATGGTTCGGAATGAGTTAAAGCAAGCAATTCGCACAAAACGGAGAGGGTGTTATTTTTTATTTTATTGGGTTCAGAATCCCAGCTGAGCCGTGAACGGCCAAGCTCTGAAGGGCCAGTTTAACCTACAGCCCAAGTTAAGCTAGACTAAAAACTTACGGACTTGGAGGTCCTATTAGGTCCTACCTCAGGGTTGCTGACTCGATGTGGGCCTACCTTAGGCCTCAGTTGCAAAAAATTAAGATAAAAACAAAAGGGGCACTATTTATGGTCTTCTTTCTAAACCTTGCAACAACAACACAACCTGCACCATTGCACGATGCAACAATCTTGTATCTAAACAACCAAACTGAATTGCAAGAGAGCTCTCTATAAGACCACGCCCTGTAAGTGCCGCATTCAACAAACGAGTAGGAAGGACGCGCAGTGCCCCCAAAAAATGATGCCACAAGAGTGCCCAAACAATGATGCCGCAAGAGCCCAAAAATGCTAGCTCTAAATTAAGTGAATTTTTCACTAACCTTACAATTATGAGATGGATATATATACACCTAACTTAATATATACAAGCAATGTTACATCAATCAGCTTAGTCATCATATCGCCTTGGGACAACAATGGCTCTTCCTCTTCTAAATTTTCTAACACTCCCCACCGAAGAGGCATTGTTGTCATTACCTTCTGCAAGTTTAGCCAAGCCTTCTCCATGAGGCTGTAACCCAAATGCTTTATCTTTATCCGTGTTTTTGCTGATTTCTAAAGCATAGAGTTTTTGTATAGGTCTTTTTAATTTTTCTCCAGAAGTCTTTACCAATGCAGACCTAACTAAATTGTCTTTGCCAACAAACAACTCTTCAATTATGCCAAGCTTCCAGCATTGCCTTGGTCTTTCATCCCCAATCATTACCACTTCTCCCACCGTGATACAATTTGCATTGGAGCCCTTTACATTGCCTGATGGGTAATAATTGAGTTCTGGCAAGTATTCCATCTGCCACCTCTTCCATAACTGATCTTGTAGCTCTTCAAGGTACTTAAACCTTCTGGTTAACTCTTCTTGAGTGCTCTAGATAGGCTGTAAGTCTTCTGGGAAACTGGGGCTTGATGTTAATCGTTTACCACAAAGAAAATGATTTGGTGTCAATGGCTCTGCATCCTGCATACTGTTATAAACAAAGGTGATAGGCCTACTGTTCACCATTGCTTCTACTTCACACAAAACAGTGCAGAATGTTCTTCTTTGGTCAAATGAGCATTAGCTAAAAGTTTCTTTAATGGACACTTTACAGTCTAGCGTGTAGTGTCATTGGGCAAAGTGTAACGGATCAAGAGGCACATTTCAGGTTTTGTACAATTGACCTCCCTAAATTAAAAAATGAAAACAAAATTTGACAAGTGCAACACCTCCTTTTTCGCATGTGAAAATCGTGAAAATTGCTAGTTACCCATAACTTTTGGACACTTGCTTTCCTAGGGTTTGAGCTATCATTTGACCCCTTACAATGTACTGCTTTTCAGGAAAAATAGAAAAAATTTATTTTTGGAATAAACATATACACTGTAGGTAGGTAGGTAGGTAGACTAGATAGTTTTATTTGGTAAACGATACATTAAAATCTTGTTTAGTTTTGAATGACGGCATAAAGTCATGGGATTTAAATACTGCTCTAATCATCTAATGTAACCATCTCTTGAATCCTTTCCATACACTGCCCCAGACGCTTCAGTTACCATCCTAACACAGCGTTCTACACCTTGGGAGTGACATGGTATCCGGACAACAAGGGGCTCTTCAGTGATCTTATCGAGTTGTTCGACAGAGAACTGCTTCGTGAGTGGTGGTTCCATTGTGCACTCCTCCACTGGTGGAAGTAAATCTTTCAAATTCTGAGCACTTTGTTTGATCTTTGGTGGCCGAAATTCTCTGACTTGCTGTTGAGCAGGTTTGGGAGCTCGTCGAATGGTCTTGATTACATCGATGGCCAATTCCCGGTTTGCTTGATCTGCATCTGCAAGCACTGCCAGTAGAACATTTTCAGGGTGAGCCCAATATGCATTTCTTTGGATCACAGGCCATGTGACAGTCTTGCTAGCTGGTGGCAGTAATCGTAGCAGCTTGATTTTCTCCAGGAAATGTTTTGGGTCATCTGTGCATCTTGGATGGCACTTGATGCTAAACCACATGGGTCCATAGTGGCACACGACAAACTGTGTGAGTGAATACAGTTCATCACTTGGCTGCGCCATCGCTACATATAGCCGACAAATTCTGCTGGCAACCCATCTTGCATGGGAGATTGGTCCAGGCTTCTCTCGTAGAAGATCTTCATTAATGACACCAGTCCTTATCGCTTTCATCATTCTGTAGAGGTAGGCTTGGTCACGACTCAATTCAGTAAGGTCAACATCCGGGAGAGTGTGGCCATCAGCAATACATTGAATTCCTCTAGAGGAAAGTGGCAAACTTTCACATGTGGCCAAAGCTTTGCCAATTGGTCCTTTCCATTGAGTTGCAGATTCTGTTGGGCCGATGAGTTCCTTGCACAAGTGGCGCAGTGGGAGTTCATTTAAATGCAGTGGCGGCTCGTCGGTAGGCACTGCGGAACTGCAGTACCCCTAAATTTTTTATTTACAATTGAAATAATCAAGAACAATATAAGGATGAGCTCACTGAATAACTTTTTCAATAATTTTTGAAACGTTTATTCATTGCTCAATGCTCATCCTTTTATTTCAGTAATTATTTCAACCCATTCTTAGAGACAGCACCCCTAGAATTTTTAGCCACGAGCCGCCACTGTTTAAATGCAGACTACAGATGAACCAGTGCAAAGGGCGACCCAGGTGGCACTCTAGCAGGTGTATTGCTCCACTTCTGTGCCCTGTGTTTGTGGCTGTGCTGTCGGCTCCCACTGCAATTACTTGTCTGCAATACCCATTTCTTCAATCGCATTTTGAAGTCCATCCGCAATGACAGTGCCAGTTCCTCGTTCCAGTGTCAGATGGCTTAGATAGAAGGTTCCAGGCTCTCCGACCAGCACATAGTGGTCCTCAACTTTCTTTGTGCTGTACCGTTTGTTCCCCTTTTTCTCTTTGACAAGTGTCATGTCTTTCCGCCCATCAAAAAATAAAGCAGTGACTTCCACATCGTGGTAAGTTACTGCTTCCTTCAGATCCCTCCGTACCTTCTGCCGTGCTCTCCATACTTTGTGGTGGTCAATTACGTTTATCTGATCATCAGAACTAATGATGCCATAGTCAACCAATGTTGCAGTGCTGATAGCTGCAGCAGCCCTGTTCAATACACCATACCGGTCAGCTTCCAAAGCAACAGTGGGAATCGGTGTGATGTTCCTGTCCTCCTGGGCACTATCACCCATCCACTGATCACCAACACTTTCACCACTGGAGTCTGCTTCTGCTTGAGCTGATTCGACCACATCTGCAGAGGATGCTACCTCTTGCGGTTCCGTTTTTCTTCTATTCTCTTCTTCTTGTCTTTCTTGCATCCGATCCTCTCTTGACTTCCTTCTCTCCATCATCTGAGTCATATTCGTATCCACCCGACTGATCTGCATGATCCGCGTGGTTCTCTGGTCGATCAGAAAGGCATGCTCTCGTCGTGGAACTTTCATTTCTTTTTCACATTGGCATGCAGACAGATCATCGCATTGGCAGACAGCTATGTCAAACAATTGATTCAGGCTTTCCTCGAACTTCTTGGTTTTTGTGGCCTGCTTGCCTTGCTTCGATGCTTGTGAGCCTTTTTCCATCAATCGGAGCAGCTTGGTCTTCACATTCTTGATTGGCTGTGATGGAATGTTAGCACGATTCCAAAGGTCAATGAGTGTTTGGCATACCTCCGGAAGAATCTCCCTGTTGCTGGTGTAGGCCTACTTGTTCTCCTTCAAGAAGAGGAAATGCCTTGCAACTTGTATACGGGTTGGAAGTTCAGACAGAGGAGGCTCTGATAGTATGTATATATATATATATATATTATATATGTATATATATATATATATATATATATATATATATATATATATATATATATAAGGCTTGGTTTATTGGTAAACAATAAGTTTACCAATATATATATAAAAATATACTGCACACACACACACACACATATGTATTATGTATATAAATATCCATAGGTATATGAAGATGGGGAGATGAAAAAATCTCCCTTATAACGAACGCAAAACAGTTTAATGGGATAAAATTTTTCTGCGAGAACTGCTTGACCGAATTAAACTCTTTTACGGTATTTAAAGCAGAAAGAGACTACGAGAAGAGAATGAAAGAGGAAAGTGGAAACAAAGAACAGTGGAAAACGGAAGAAACGGAGAAAGGCGAAATAGAAAAAATTCAAATACCGTCACAAAACGAGGCCGAAAACACACAGGCGACAAAGAGTGTAAAGACAACACACAGCATAAGGGCAACGAAGGACACAAACACAACTAGCACAAATAGCACAAATAGGACAAGACAAGAGGGCAGTCAAGCAAACGAAGTAAAACTGTCCCCCAATAAGGAGCAAAAAACAAAAGCCAAGAGTAAATATGGGGAAGGAATTATATGCAGGTATTATATAAAAGATAATTGCAGATTTAAAAGAGGACAATGTATATATGAACATCCCCCAATATGCAATTTCTTCTATAATAATGGTCGCTGTAAATTTGGAGATGGATGTAAATTCTACCACCCGGACATTTGCAGAACTTACGCAAAATACGGAACCTGCAAATTCGGGAATAAATGCTACTATCAACATCTCCCGACGGACTCAACGAACAAAGGAAAAAGTTTAAATGACAATAGGAATAAAAATAACAATAGGAACAACAATAGGAACACAATAAGCGAACAAGAAAATTTTTTCAACATCTCAGTCACCTTATGAATGCTAAATGTCATCCACATGCAGTTGACACAGCTGGAAACCCCCGAGCCAAATCGCTACCGGGCAAGAAGCTACCAATACAAGTAGGAGGAAACGGATCTCTTTCGGAGGATCATAGAGCAACGAATCAAGCGATATCGAAGGAAAACGAACTTGAAATGCACAAGGGGCAACGAAAAACAGAGAACATAAAAATTGTCCTGGCTAATATTCAAGGAATAAGACCAAACCAATCACTCAATAAGGTTTCGTACCTGAAAGGATTTATGGACGAAACAAGGGCGGACATCGCATGCCTCACAGAAACTCATCTTAAAGATTGCCAAGGAAATTGTGAAAACTGCGAACATTGTATTGATAAGAAAGAAATAAATATAGAGGGCTTCAACTTACTAAGAGCGGATAGAACGACGAGACGGAAAGGTGGCTGTGCTATATATGTACAGGAAGGTCATATGACAGAGACGATAATAAGTAAATCAAACAGCTATGTGGAACTCCTAGCAGTGCAAATAGAAAAACTAAACTTGATAGTAATAGTCATCTATAGACCTCCAAGCACCCCAACCGAAAAATTCTCGGAGGCCATTGATGACATTAGAAAGCTAATAAAGGCCATAAACCCTCCATCCCCAATATAATGATCTGCGGAGACTTTAACTTCCCATTTATAAAATACAAAAAGGTGAATAGGAATATATATATATTCACCAGGACAAGGGGGGCACAAGAGAAGACCAGGAACAAGCAAAAATGTTGATGGCTCTCACAAATGAGTTTATGCTGACACAGGAGATAACAGAAAATACCAGAAAAAATAACTGCCTGGATCTGGTATTCACGAATAACACGAACTTGATTGCTGATAAAAAAATAACCCCAACCATTATCTCAGACCACAACTTAATCGAGATATCAACAAATATGACGGCAGCATTAGAAGACAATACACATATTGTGGAAAGAAGTAAATTCGGGGCCTTTAACTTAAACTCGAAGACTATAAATTGGGAAGCAATCAGATCGCACATGGCCCAAATAGAATGGAGAACAATTTTCGAGAATAAAACAACTGAAGAAATGCTAACAACCTTGGAGAAAAAAACGCTGAGAACTTTAGAAAAATATGCTCCGAAATCACAGCCAAAAGAAAAGAGGAGCTGGCTAGAAAGGCAAAAGAGAAGACTATTCCGCAAAAGAAAGAGAGTGGAGGCGAAGTTAGGTAATTGCGGAGATAATGACAGGAAAGCAATAAAAGAAAAACTGGTGGGTATCGATAGGGAAATACAAGCCCTGATTAAGGACCATACAGAGAGGGAAGAGGAAAAGGCGGTAGAAGCAATAAAGGAAAATCCAAAATACTTCTATAGCTATGCAAAAAGGAAAACAAAAACGCGCGCCGCTATTGGGCCCTTAAGGACGGGAAATAATGAACTAACCGACGATCCAAAAGAAATATCTGATACATTGAGAGCTCAATATGAATCAGTTTTCAGTACCCCAAAAAGTGACAAAGCGATACCTGACATAAATGCATTCTTTGAAGAGGAATTGCAAGGAGAGTATATAACAGACTTTGATTTTACACCAGAAGATGTAGCGAGAGCTATAGGACAAATGAAACTACATTCAGCTGCAGGTCCGGACAATTGGAACGCATTATTGATTGAAAACTGTAAAAATGAAATAGCTACACCTTTATACTGGATATGGAGAAGATCCCTAGACACGGGAAATACCGAGCATCTTGAAAATAGCAAACATTGTCCCTATATATAAAGGAGGGGACAGATCTCAAGCAAAGAACTATAGACCAGTGTCAGTGACGTCCCACCTCACCAAAGTATTTGAAAGAATAGTTAGAGAGAAAATTTATGATTTCCTGGAGACACGGGAAAGATTCAACGAAAATCAGCATGGATTCCGATCAGGTAGATCATGCCTATCACAACTAATAGAGCACTACAACAGTATCCTAGATGCATTGGAAGGCAATGACAACTACGATGTTATATACAGAGATTTTGCTAAAGCTTTCGATAAATGTGACCATGGTATAATAGCACATAAAATGAAAGACATGGGAATAACAGGCAAAGTGGGAAAATGGATCTACAAGTTCCTTAGTGATCGTCTGCAGGTCGTCAAAATTCAAGGTATATCATCATCAGAATCGGAAGTACGCAGCTCAGTACCACAAGGGACAGTACTGGCCCCACTCCTGTTCATTATCATGCTAACAGACATAGACAGCGGAGTAAACAGCAATAGTATAGTAACATCCTTTGCAGACGATACAAAGATCAGCAGAAAAATCAGCGATGTATATGACGTGGAGGCCTTGCAGAGGGACACGAACAAAATATACAAATGGTCAGAAGACAACAACATGTCGTTTAACGCCGAGAAATTTCAGCTCTTGAGATATGGTAGAAAAGAAGAACTTAAACAGACTGCATATTATGCTCCAGATAGACAGGAAATTCAGAGAAGCATGAAAGCGATTGATCTCGGGATAATAATGACAGATGATGCGAAATTCGAAGCACAAAATCAGATGGCGATAAATAAAGCAAAAAGAGTCGCCGGACAGGTTTTAAGAACGTTCAAGAGAAGGGACAGGACAGTAATGATTCCCCTGCTAAAAACACTGATTATACCAAAACTTGAATACTGCTCAGTTTTGACGTCCCCATATAAAAAGGAAGAAACTAATAAACTAGAAGAAACGCAAAGGCATTTCACAGCCAAGATTGATGGCTGCAAAGAACTCAACTACTGGGAAAGACTACGTAAACTAAATCTGTACTCACTGGAAAGAAGAAGAAGAGAGGTACATCATAATCTACATATGGAAAATGATCGAAAAACAAGTACCAAACCTAAAACTAAACCCAATTACCATTCAAACAACACTGGAAAATAGGAAAGGCAGAATGTGTAGTGTTCCCAAATTAAAGGCCCGACAAGGGACCTCCTCAACCCTGAAGGAAAATAGCTTGGTTGTCAGGGGGCCAAGAATTTTCAACCAGCTTCCTAAGGACCTCAGAAACGTAACGGGGGTCAAAGTTGAAGTCTTCAAGAAAAGACTGGATGCCTGGCTCAGGACAGTACCAGATGAGCCGGGCGTGCCTGGCTATGTACGGTGGAGAGCGCAAGAAAGCAACTCGCTCCTCCACCAGGCCAGACCTAGAGGCGGGGCCACCAGCTTGACCTCCGTGTGAAGAGAGACCAACGCACGAAACAACATAAGGTAAGGCATAAGGTAAGGTGTATATATATACCCTAAGATATTAGGGTGTGTCAATTTGGGAGGTGAAAATTAATTTTTGCCAATTCCTTCACTGAGGGGTTTTAAAAATATGTTTTTGGATGTGAAGAATTCAAATCTGCTATTATTTTTGTGATTGCTCAACACTTAGCTTGGTAAATCTACGTTTGATTAAAAAGCACATAAATTGCTCTCGGAAAACAACATTTATTAATTTTAGCTTCTCAAAATGTCAGGTAATGCTATAAAATTTTTAGTTTCTCTGCATAAAACATATCCTAGTAATCATAAAACATATCCTTGTAATCATAAACAACATTAGAAAGTAATGACATCAGTAAAAAAAAATATTTAAACAACAAGTTTCATCAAGTCTTGCTTTGATTCGTTCTTGGACATCAGCCGCCGACTTGCTTCTTGGCCTCTGATATAGCCCTCACGTTTCTCATGTGTATACACCCTGCCTGCTGCCTCTGTGACTTGTTTCACACACCTCTCTATTGACTGAGCATGACAGGGCCACTGTGGAACTTGCATAGGCTTCTCAAAGAACTTCTTTACTTCCGCTGTAGTCAGTTTACATGTCAAAGGAGGTTCAAATACCCCGTCAGACCAGTCTGTCAGCTCCAACACGGAAGAAGCACTGGGGTTGATGGAAGGTGTCTTCCTGGGACGTACAGAAAGATCTCCAAGTGTGTCATCATCTCCACCCCTCATGTCAACAATCTTTTGGACACCAGCTCTCCTCTCCTCACTGTCATCTGAGCACAAGAGTGTCTGGATTATCATTTCGCTGAATGCATACCATGCTGAGCGCTTGATGGTTGGCAAAACAGCATCCACTACAGCCTTCTTTTGCAGCCTAACTAGCCGCAGCTGAAACAAGATGTGGCGTGGGCCTTCCACCCAAGAGTGTTTTACTTTGATGTTGAACCAACAGGGGTAGTACACACCAACAATGTATTCCACTATCAGTCTTAAGTTGTTGAGGGTTTTGCCTTTAAGGCCATGTTTTGAAACCCATATGCGACAAAGCCTGTTTGCTGTTGTCAACCACCTTGAATGGCTCACTGGACCAATTTCAAGAAGGGCCAGATCTGTGGGAAGTTCTCCTGGCCTTATGGCCTGTGTGATCCTATACCCGTACGCTTGATCAGTAGAGAGATCCTTTACAACATTGTCACTCAGTGAAGTAAGAGGCTCTCCAATTGAGAGTTTGGTGAATGAAGGATCAATTTCAAGTTCGGTTGCAGTGTCTAGCATCTTGCCAATGTTACCTGTCCACTTGTTGTTAGACAAGGTCTTCCCATCCAGTGCTGTGATCAAGTGTCGCAGGGGTAACTCGTTAGTGTGGAGGGCACAAACCAACCAGATCAGCTTACGGTAAAGCTTGACCTCTACCCAATGCATGGAACCACCCTCCCAGCCAGTGTTAACATTTGTAGAATCACCTCCAATGGCCTGCAGGCTTTTATCAAGGTATCAGGACAAAATCCCCCCGTGGACAAAATCCCCTCGCGGACAAAATCCCCCATGGACAAAATCCCCCCGGACACAACCCCCCCCGGACACAATCCCCCCGCGGACAAAATCCCCCTAAGGCTTTATTAAAAAAAGAAGAATACGACTGACTTTATTAAAGAAGAAAAATTAAAAACACAATAAGAATAAGAATAAGAAAAGAGGCTTACAGAAACGGATTACAGAAACACGGATTACAGAAAAAATATCAAGATGACAATGATTTTGCCTTAAAAATTCGAATGATACCTGCTCTAGCTTTTGTGCCTCCAGAAAAAGTTGTTGATGCTTTTGAACAATTATACGATTTTATACCAGTGGAAGGTTTGCCAATTCTCGATTATTTTGAAGATAATTATATTGGAAGGCCATGCCGACGAGGACGAAGAGAACCCACTTTTAGCATTTCTATTTGGAATATGTACTCAAGAACAATTACAGAACTTCCACGTACAAATAACTCTGTCGAAGGCTGGCATAGACGCTTTGCATCTCTAACAGGATGCTCGCATCCAAACATATGGAAATTTTTAAAAGTTTTAGGGCAAGAAATAAGCTACCAACAGGCATTTATTTCTCAAATTATCGCTGGCTTGCCGACAGAACCGCAAAGGAAGAAGTATAAGTCTTCTCGCATTTTGAAAATTGTACAAGACTATAACAACAGGTCTATTTTTGATTTTCTTAAGGGAATTGCTTTTAATTTGTCTTTTTAAATTTTGAATTTTGTTTGACTTTGTGTTTTTAATTTTTCTTCTTCAATAAAGTCAGTCGTATTCTTATTTGTTTGCCCGGTTAGGTAATTGTACGCCCTTGACGATTGGTTAGGTTAAGTCGTGATATTTTTGTTAAAACTTTAATAAAGTCAGTCGTATTCTTATTTTTTTAATAAAGCCTTAGGGGGATTTTGTCCGCGGGGTGGTTGTGTCCGGGGGGATTTTGTCCGCGAGGGGATTTTGTCCACGAGGGGATTTTGTCCACGGGGGGATTTTGTCCTAGAAGCTTTTATCAATGCCCTTCTTCTTCATGAAATCTACAAGATTATCAGCAATAACTTCAGCAGGGTTTTTTTCTCGTTGAGCCTTTCTCAGGAGTGAAGTGGTAGAGATATCTTCCACCTGGCTCACTGCACACAGAATAATGCTCTTCTTTGATGATGCTGGGGAACTGACGATCTGAATTGTCTGCTTTCAGCATAACTTTAGTTGTATCTTGACGGCTGTCAAAGAAGATGCAGTCAATTTCACCCTTCTTACAAAGCTCATCAAATTCCTGATCCAGGGATCTCATAACTTTTTCTTGGGCCCTCTTGACTTTATTGTGATCAACTACAAGTCTCTTGTCTTCTTCAGTGATCAAGCCAGCATCCATAAAGGCAGCAGTGGTGATGGCAGCTGTGGCACGCAGGCCAACACCATATCTGATGCTATGCATAGCAACATTAGATATTTCTAATGTGTTGTACTCTGGCTTTTTATTGGAAGTTGAAGACGTGCTTGGTATTTCTAATGTCACTTCATAACTTCCATCCTTTCCATCTTGAGCATCAGCTATTTGTTCTTCATTTTCATCATCAGAGAAAATTATTTCATTTGATGGCATTGAAACATCCTGCTTACTTGTCTGCTTATATTCAGCAAGCCTTCTTCTTTCGTCTTCTTGCCGCTTCTGCTTTTTGACTTGTCTGTTGTGCTCAGGTTGATCTGGCAAGCCAATCTGATGTGGTCCAATAGAACCAGACTTGTCTCTCTGACCTTTAATGAAAGCAAGTTCCTTCACAGGGATCTTCATCTCCCTAGGGCATGTACAGTTAATGTGAGTTTCGTTTTTGCAACCAGCATCTGCAAGGCAGCCAAATTCAGAGCAGAGAACAATTTTACACTTGCAACTGAGGATGTCAAAAAGCTTGTCAAGTTTTGCAATGAAAGCCTCTTTGACATGTAGCTTTCCTCTCCCAAGAGATATGTTTTTGGCCTGCTCCCAGCTCTCTTGGATCTTGTTTAAGATTGTGACTCGTGAATTCACAACGGGGGCTACAAAAGAACTGTTTGCTCGTTCCCACTTTTCAAGCACTTTAGGATAAATGTCCTTTGCAAGACTGGCTGCTGGGTAGTTTCTCACATCCTCACCACTTTGTTCTCTTAGCAGTAGCCCATATTTCAGAACGTCTCGCAGAGTTGGGAGTTCAGAGGGCAACAACTCTCTACCAGTTCCAATTAGGTTGCTCATATGTGTGAATGTCCCCAGTCTTGTCCTGCTTTTAGAAGCCATTGTAGGTCAATTCCCACTGGTTAGGATGGTAGCATTGACGGACAAGTAATCTTCAGCACACTGATGAATATGTTTCAACCTGTGAAATAAGCAAAAACAGCAGTGCATTATATATACAGCATATATAATTATTAATATAATAATAATTATTATATAATTCCACAAAAAAGTCAGTCACTATTTTTATGTAGCTTCTTACCAAGCAAAACTAAATTATATTAAATTAACAAATATATCTTTAGAATTCCTGTCATGCTGCAACTTTTTAGCACCCCTCATATTTGGAATTTGAAAGTTGAAAAATTCGACACACCCTACTAAGACATATAACAAACTTATAAACAATGTAAAACACAACAAAACAAAGAAATGTGTATAATGTATATATCACAAAATGCACCTTTCGTTAGTACCTTGGGGTTTTTGAACACCCCATCCACAGAAAAAACACTTGTTTCTCTCAAGCGAGCTAGCGTAGAACTAAGAAATTCCAGGGGATGACTCACTGAGAATAATTAGAAAGCTGCCAGAAGTACCATGTCAGTCAGTGTTGCCAACTGTAATTAACAAGAATTTTGAATTGTTTACATTCGAAAAAGGTGGTGTTCTGCTTGTTGCATAAATTCTTTTATTTCTTTTCTGAAATCAGCAAGGTTGATTGTACAAACCCTGAAATGTGCCTCCAGATCGCTCATGACGCTACACGCTACTTTACACTTCTCACTAGCCTTTCCCAAAATCCTCTCCACCATCGTGTTCTCTCAACAATAAACTTCCACTGTACCCCATGGTGTGAAAAGTAGGATTGGAATCCCTCCTCTTTTAGCAAGGAACAAACTTCTTGGAGTTCCTTTGCAGCCTCTTTGAAGGTCTTTGCATTATCCGATATGATTTTATTTGGGAAACCCCTTCTGTTCACAAACCTTTTAAAGGCCAAAAGAAATACATTAATACATCACTACTTAAGTTGCTTACCAACTCCAAATGGATTGCTCTGGTGGTAGCACATGTGAAAAGACATATATAACCTTTGTTAGACTCCCCTTGCTCATACACATAGACTGGACCTGCGAAGTCTACTCCCACTACATCAAATGGGGCAATATAGACACACCGTTCTCTTGGAAGTGGAGCCACCTTTTCATAATAAGGCTTTGCACTCCAACGCTTGCAAACCACACATATATGCAAGACCTTTTTTACTACTTGTCTAATTTTGGGAATCCAAAACTGTTGTCTGATCTCTATTATCACTTCTCTAACTCCAGCATGTAACAACTTATGATGAGTATCCAGGATCAAAAGTTCCACAAAATGCCCCCCAGAAGGTAGCAAAATTGGATGTCTTTTCTCCTCTGGAAGCCAAGAAAACTGTAGTCTACCTCTTACTTTCAATAAGTCCTGATCCAAAAACACATCCAAACCCTTGAGAGCAGAATGTGTTGGCAGAACCTGTAATAGACTGCTCGTGAGCAATTCCCTCTCTTCACCAAATTTTTCCTTCTGTACATATACCACCCAGTATTGCCTGGCTTGCTGAATCTCCTTACTGTTCAGAATTCTTTCCCTTCTTGTTTCTCCCTTAATGTTGTTTGTAAATCTATATACCCATGCTGCCACTCTTAACAACCTTTTCAGACTGCTAATGTCCTCAAGCCTCAATATGGGGTCCTGCTGCATAACTTGACAACTGCTCACAGTGCATTTTATCATTTCACTCACCCATTCTTCTTGAGCCTGGCATTCTCCTACAATAGGCTGATTAGAAGGCCAATTTTCACTTCCAAGTTTTAGCCACTCTGACCCATTCCACCACAAACTTGACTGTGCAAGATCTTTCACTGAAATTCCTCGTGTTGGTAAATCAGCTGGGTTTTGGGTGCCTGGACAATGCTTCCATTGCTTGGGATCTGTGTGTGCTTGAATTTCCTCCACCCTATTGGCAACAAATGGTTTCCATTTCCTTGCCTTGCTTCTTAACCAGTGCCAAGCTATAGTGGAGTTTGTCCAATAATAGCTTGGAATTTTATAGAGGGCCAAAGACTTTTGCACTGTAACTGCAAGCCGACTAGCAATAACTGCACCCATCAATTCCAACCGTGGAATAGAAAGCCTTTTCAAAGGTGCTACTCTGCTCTTTGCAGCAACCAACCTGCAACTTACTTCCTCTTTGAATGTGCCTCTTATAAAAATACAAGTTGCATAGGCTTTCTCGCTTGCATCACAAAAGATGTGCAGCTCCAAATTGTCTGGCTTATTGTTCAACTCTCCAAAGTACCATCTTGGGATTTCAATGTCTCCAAGATGTGCCAATTCTCTGGACCAATATTTCCACCTTACCACCATATGATCAGGTAACTCTTGGTCCCAACCAAGGCCAATTTCCCAGAGGCTCTGAAACCAAATTTTTTATTTTATCACAAATGGAGCCAGGAATCCAAAAGGATCAAAGACCTTCGAAGCCAAACTAAGAGCTGTACGTTTTGTCCACCTTGTCTCATTCTCAGCCAGCTCTACTAAAGATTTCCCATTGAAGGTAAACAAATCCTCTCCTTGCTGCCAAACAGTGCCTAGCACCTTTGTGTCTATTGGCCACAACTCCTTAATACCAGAATCCTCAATACTTGCTGCTGCATCAGGTACTACACAGGACTGACTTATAAACTGTTGTAACTGAGAATGATTGGTCTGCCATTTTCTAAGCTCCATGCCAGCCTCCCTCATTATAGCTATAGCCTCCCTGAATATCTGTTTAGCCATTTCTGTATTATCCACGGAACACAGCAAATCATCAACATAAAAATTTTTCCTTATATGTTCAATAGTGTTAGGATAGACTTCAGAATATTTCTTAAAATGGTACTGCATAGTAACTGCCAACAGAAATGAACTAGAGCTGAGGCCAAACAACACTGACTTCATTCTATATGCTTGAACCTTAGGTTAATTTTCCAACAAGTCTTTCGTATCCACCCACAGATACCTTACTGCATCTCTGTCCTCTGGTTTCAACTTTATCCGCAAAAAGTCTTGCTTCACATCTGCAGTCAATGCTACTCTACAAAACCTGAATCTCAGTAACAAGGAAAATAAATCTGCATTTAAATTTGGCCCGGCATCAAAACAGTCATCCAAGGACACACCACTTTTGTCCTTGGCTGAGCCATCAAAAACTACCCTCAGTCTGGTGGTAGTTTTGTCTCGCCGTACCACTGCATGGTGTGGCAGATAATGTGCCTCCTCGCTCACTAGCTCACCTTGCCCCCTTTCAGCATAGCCCTCCTTTACATAGCTTAGGATGGCCTCATTGTATTCAATTAACAACTCTTCATTTTTTCTTAGCCTGTGCAATGAAGTCTCCAACCTCCTATTAGTTAGCTGAATGTTTGAACTGGGTTTGCAAGAATCCTTCCAAGGGAGGCCAACTTCATAGCAACCATCTCTAAACCCAATCCCTTTTTCAAATTGCTCTAAAACATCAGTGTTCACTGTACTCGACTGCTTCTCCTGTTTGTCCTTTATTCCAATGGATTCAAGTTCCCAAAATGCTTTCAAATGCCTTTCCAAACCATGGCTGTTCTCCTCAATCTTAACAAAAAGAGCTTTAATCTTCATTTCATTGCAATAACTACCATGTAGCATCCAGCCTAGCTTACTTTCAATAGCTACAGGACCTCGAGATGTGCGGACAATGTTACCAGTGATGACGTCCCAATAATAGTCATCTCCAATCAAAAGACTAATATCTTCTGTTCCTTCAAACTTATTATTGCCCAAATTAATTCCTTTAACTTGCAATCAATTCTTGGACACATGCCATATCTAAACAAGTAGTGACTGGAGCACAAAGTTCCTCAATCTCTACAGCTTGGACCTTGATAGTGGGACTTTGTGGTAATGTAGCTGGTTCCTTCTTGGTGCTACTTGTATTTGCCGGGGAAGAATGAAGGATACGAGAGGCAGGCTATCTCTTTGTTGGGTATCTCTTCTAGGGGCCTCTCGTGTCCTCTTCTCCCCCCTGTCGTTTGGGATGTTAGCGTCTTGAAGAAAAAGCCGGTCGTTTTCAGAGTTTATTGAGTTCTTGGTTGGCTGGGGTTATTTTACAGAAGATTTTGTTATTGTATATACAGCTGAATTAATTAAATATATATATATATAAATTTATGTACAATACTTATTTATAAAGATTATATATGATTCTTAAAATTACACAATGATAAAATATATACAATTTGGTACGCGCAAAATTGGTTTGTCGGTAACTAATATAAAAATAATATAAATGCGGAAAATTAACTGCGCGGCCCCACACTACTGCCCACCCCGAGAAGCGGAGCACGTATATCAAAAGTAGAAATATTCGGGTCTTGATTTGAATCGGATCCTTCGTCCAGCTCGCGTTGATCCTCGGTCGGCCTCGTTTCCGGTTGTTGCGTTGTCCTGCGCGCTCGTCCTGAGGTCTGTATTTGCTACCTCCGAGGTGCGTCTTCCATCGTCCTTTTTCCTTGTGTGCTTTTTCTCCGATCCGATGCCGTCCGATTGTGCGCCCGGTACCTGTGTGGGACCTGAAACTATATAAGCCGGTTTAAAGTTTGGTTTGGTTGATTGAAGCGGCTTAAAGTTTGGTTTGGTTGATTGAAGCGGCTTAAAGTTTGGTTTGGTTGATTGAAGCGGCTTAAAGTTTGGTTTGGTTGATTGAAGCGGCTTAAAGTTTGGTTTGGTTGATTGAAGCGGCTTAAAGTTTGGTTTGGTTGATTGAAGCGGCTTAAAGTTTGGTTTGGTTGATTGAAGCGGCTTAAAGTTTGGTTTGGTTGATTGAAGCGGCTTAAAGTTTGGTTTGGTTGATTGAAGCTGCTTAAAGTTTGGTTTCGACCGGCTACTACGGGTGGGCGGCGAAGAGGCGTGGCTTCGGTTTGTTCCGCCCGGCGACTGAAGGATGCTGCTTCCGCTGGCTGCTTCGGGTCACTCCGGGGTCACCAATTGTAGCTGGTTCCTTCTTGGTGCTACTTGTATTTGCCGGGGAAGAATGAAGGATACGAGAGGCAGGCTATCTCTTTGTTGGGTATCTCTTCTAGGGGCCTCTCGTGTCCTCTTCTCCCCCTGTCGTTTGGGATGTTAGCGTCTTGAAGAAAAAGCCGGTCGTTTTCAGAGTTTATTGAGTTCTTGGTTGGCTGGGGTTATTTTACAGAAGATTTTGTTATTGTATATACAGCTGAATTAATTAAATATATATATATAAATTTATGTACAATACTTATTTATAAAGATTATATATGATTCTTAAAATTACACAATGATAAAATATATACAATTTGGTACGCGCAAAATTGGTTTGTCGGTAACTAATATAAAAATAATATAAATGCGGAAAATTAACTGCGCGGCCCCACAGTAACAACCCCTTAGCCAGAACTTCTACCTTCTTAACTTTGGTTCGGTTTTGAACGGAACCCCCAAACCCAGAAATTCTTAAATTTTCCCTCTTAAGTTCTTTAAACTTCAATTTCCTGGAAATTCTGGTCTTAGTAAAGCTACACTGGCTGCCACTATCAAACAACAGTCTTACAGTAGCTTCTCCATCATTCCCAATTAATAATGCTGCAGCTGTTTGCAATAATCCCCCTTTACTTTTACTCCCTTTCATAGCAGTGGCATGTGCCACTGATGTCTCTACTTCTGGGGTAGATCTACTAGGGGTGTTTTCACACAATAATGGCTGATGCCGGCCATGGCATTTTTTGCACAAAAGTTTAAACTTGCAAAACCTTGCTCTGTGACCTTTCAAAAACATTTAAAACATGCTGTAGACTTAGTTACCCTGTCCTTTCTCTCCTCAACAGGTAAAGCCTCAGCCATCTCACATTTATATGACTTGTGGTTGCCTGGGTGCCTTCGCAAACTATGCATTCCTTGATTCCCTTTAATTTATTCTCAGAGGTTGCATGCAGAGCTGACACTGTACCTGGGCTATTCCTTTTTGTAGAAACTTTGGTGCTGTACCTGCCTTTGTCCCCTTGTTTAACATCCCACTGTGCAAACTCAATTCCCTCTCGTCTTACTAATTCTGTGCCTAAAAGACTTAACATCTGCTGAAGGGGATGTACACATGTTCTGTAGAGTGTCCCCTACTTAATTCAAGCAAAATTGAGCTAGGCAATTTAGACTCCAGTACAGTGACCAACATTATACCATACCTTTCCATTCCTACACCCAAGTTGTCCAGGGACCTAGTTCCAACTTCAAATTCATCATATAACTACCGTAACTCCTTGACACTATTGGGATTATTAACAGGAGGTATAGCCAAAAGTTCGCAGAGGTGGCTTTTAATTAAGATCTCTGATAAATGCAAAAAACTTCACTTTTTTCTACGTGAAGGTCAAAATATGAAAATAAAAACCCACTCTAATAGACAGAGTTTATTTCCACAACAGTTTCGACGCCCACTGGCATCCTCCTCGGGTGGATACAGAAAAACGAGTGAACCAAAACAAGAGGGAAAAACAGTCCAGGGACCGACCGTTAAGAAATTCCCACCTAGATTAGATCCCATTCTCCCGACACCGGAAGGGCATTTTCATTAAGTACATTCGCACAAATTTAAAACTATCTTCCTGTTCTAAACACAGATTCTATTATTTTTTATTTTTTTACATAACTATTACATTTATTATTAAATTTATTACATTTAATATTGCATAATTATTTATTACAGAAATTATAAATTTATTATTACATTGTTGTTTATTATACAGAACTTATAAACCGAAAAACGAATGAAAAAGGCGATTAGGAAACAATCCAGAGACCATTGAGAAATTCGCACCTAGGTTAGATACCGTTCTCCCGACAACGGAAGGGCATTTTATTACAGGGTCCGCTTATAAGTACAGTACATTCCCACAAATTAAAACTATCTTCTTGTTCTATACATACAGATTATAATATTTTGACATAATTACTGCATTTGTTATTGCATTTACATTTTTTTAACATTTATTATTATTACCTTTACCCTAATTATTAAATTTATATTACCTTTATTATTACATCTGTTGCATTTATATTTATTTCCACATTTATTACTTCCATTATTACATTTACTAAAGGCGAGTAAGGAAACAATCCAGAGACCTTTAAGAAATTCACACTTAGGTTCGAACACGTTCCCACGACTCCGTAAGGGATTTTTTGACCAAGAATCTCATTAAAGGGTCTAACTTATAAGTACCTTCGCACAAATTAAAATTATCTACTTTTTCTATACACACAGATTCTCACTGGTATGCATATGAAATTTTTTTGTCTGCTGTGAGGGTTTTTTCAACTCATATTATATAATTCGACCATGCTGAATTCGAAAATGACATTGGTTTTCCTCAATCAGGTCAGGTTTTTTCTCTATTGGCCATTTATTATAAGTCCAATTTTATCCCCAAATTTATTGATTTTTTTAGCTTAAACACTGTAGATACGAGTAATATAAGAACACTCGTGAAAAATGAAAACATTGTGTGAATAAATACTTTTATTCATACATTGAATATGGAAAAAAGTTTATTGAGGAAGGAATGAAGTTTTTTTGGCTTTCCGTCTGTTTTTCTTCGGGCACGTCTCGCTTCAAACACCAGCAATAGTCCGCCAGCATATTGATATCCCAGTTTCCCTGGTACCTCTCTTCCATTATTTTGATACCTTGGTGAAATCGTTCACCCTGTTCCTCACTATAATCCCCGCAATTTTCAGGAAAATAGTCCAAGTGGGACCACAAAAAGTGCATTTTTATGGACATGCGCGCCCCATGAGCTTTGAAAGCTTCCATCAAGCTTTCGACAACGGACTCGTATTCTGGACTTCTACGCTTGCCAAGAAAATCAGTGACAACTGATTTGAATGCCTGCCAGGCATTCTTCTCAGTTGGAGTCATTGCGTTTTCGAACTGAGTATCCTTGATCAAAGTTCGAATTTGAGGACCATCAAAAACCCCAGCATTTAGTTTAGCATCAGATATATGAGGAAATTTACTCTCGAGATATCGGAATGCTGAACCCTCCTTATTCATTGATTTGATTAAATTTTTCATCAAGCCCAGCTTAATATGAAGTGGTGGGAGCAAAAGTTTTGTTGGTGGTACAAGGGGCACTGAAACGACATTATGCGACCCAGGTTCAAAATTCTCTCTGGATGCCCATTCACGCTGTGCATAGTGCTTCTCATCCGCTCGGCTATCCCATTTGCAGAGGAAACATGGGTATTTCGTGTATCCCCCTTGCATTCCCAATACAAATGCCACAATCTGAAAAAAAATGAAAATATTTAAAGAATTTAGAGAATTTGTTCTATCAGATAAAAAAAATCTATGCATTGGACTGTATCACTTCTGTGGGGAAGTTAAGTGTTCTTATACGCTCTCAAATAACCTTTGGAAAAACAACATAGTCAATAGCAATAGTTTACTTATGATATTAGTATTACCTTCAAATCTCCACAGATCCTCCAGTTATGTTGGTCGTATACGAGAGCATCCAGTAAAATTTTCATGTTATCGTAGCTCTCAGTAAGTTGTACGGAATGTGCTACAGGGACTGATGCAACCCTATTCCCAATGTTGAAAAGTACTGCTTTCAAACTTCGTTTAGACGAGTCTATAAATAGCCTCCATTCTGATGCGTTATATGGCAGGCCCAAGGATTCGATTAGCCCCTCAACATTGCAGCAGTACACTAAGGAAGAGGTATTTTCGTGCACTGCAAAAAACTTGCGGAATTCTTCCTCTCGTTTCCTATACCAGGAGAATGTTGTTCCCGGAGCCAGCAAGTTGTCCTCTCGAAGTCGTGAGCCCAAGATCTCGGCAGCTAATTTGGAAAGTCCTAAATCCCTGGTAAGATCATTAAGTTTGGCCTGGTTGAGAGGCCTCGGCTCATTTGAAGCGGTATTTTGAGGTATATACGACTGGGACTGGTCATTAGCATTGGTCATTGATTCATCATCAGAATCATCGAAGTCCAGGGTTTGAGGTGGGTCGGGTATTGGAATTCCAGGACCATGGGGTACAGGTCTCATAGCAGAAGGAATGTCAGGGTATACAACAATGTGTTTATTCTTCTTGTTAACTCCTGAAAATAGAAACACAGAAACATGGATATAAAACTTGCATATGAAATAGAAGAAGCATTCAGACAGTGGCGGCTCGTGAGGGAAGGCTGCGGTCTGTAAGATATGAAATAGGTCGATGGAGTCTGTATATTTTCTTTCTTTTTCATTCATACTGTCCCTTCGGGGACAATATGAATGAAAAAGAAAGAAAATATACAATCATTGTATATGTAAATGTAACTTGTATAACAATATGTATGTGTAAATGTATTTTCTATAACAATACATATATGTAAATGTATGATTACCATTATGGTGAATATTATGCTATATATGGTGAATATTACATTATGGTGAATATTATGTCAAGTTTCATACGAGGATTTCAAAATATTTAAGAAAAATAAATTTATAAGCCCACCTTGGAGGTTTGTCATGCAGAAATAGCAATCTGTCACGTGATCCTTTCCTTCTCTCCAAATCATGGGAATTCCAAAAGGCAAAGATTTCGCTCTGCCTTTGCTCCATCTTCTCAAATTTTCAATGCACGTCTTGCAGCACATATGAGGGGCGAAATTTTTGTCCTGGTCCCCTAGCTTAATTCCAAAGTATGCTCTATACATTGTCTTCACAAATTTAGTGATTTGGGACTGGTTATTTGGCATGGTAACCGTCCCACATATGTAGCAGAATCTATTGGGATCATTTTTACACGCTCTATTCATTATGAAATATTTTATCTATATGCCTGAAAAGTAAAAAAAGATATTATACAAGTGAAACAAGTGATGATAGATGTTACTGTTCCAATTCCGCTTTGACAAAATCACGAAAAATTCTATTTTACTTATGAGGCCATAGCCGGATAACCTGAGCTGATTGAGAAAAACGGATTGCAGATTCGAAATCAGCAGGAAAACCTCTATAAGAATCACTTACAAAACCCTTGACAGCAAAATTGATGCATACCAGTGTTATTTTTCTTTTGACATAATTATTACATTTATAAAGTACCTTACTTGATTCCCAATCTATAGCATGATTATTTTGGCTGGCGCGATAAAAAATGGCATTATTAGTATTACAACTTCTGAAGGCATATTTGTGTTCTTTAATACGGGTTTCAATATTTCTTCCAGTTTCTCCCACGTATACTAAATCACAACTTTTACAGGGAATGCTGTAGACACAGGCTTGTTCCTCTTTTGCAACGTTATTCCTAACCAATTTACTTTTCACGGTAGACGAATATTTGAACGCCAAAGCAAACTTAAAATCCTTCGTCAACGGTTTTACTCTTTCTAAGCCGGGAATGTAAGGCAAACTCACATATTGTTTTTGGTTAACTGAAGGTTCCCGAGGGGCATAAAAAGATTTTCTGGCTTTAAAATACGCCTTTCTGATAAACCACTCGGGATATTTTAAATCCTTAAAAATGTTCCAAATCTTTGAATTTTCCGGGTCCAGCAAATGTGGTCTACAAATCCTGAGTGCTCTTAAAAACATGGAAGAAATAATTGAGTTTTTAACCCCTTCATCATGATATGAAAAATAATGAATGTACGAATTACAATGAGTAGGTTTTCTATAGACCGTGAAATTGGGCTTTCCGCTTTCGTTAATGACCAAAACATTTAGAAAAGGTAATTGTTTGTCGTTCTCCCATTCATATTTAAATTTAATAGAGGGAACAAGATTATTTAATGACTGAAAGAACGTGTCAAAGTTGTTCCAGTGGTCAGGCCATTTTTTATCACGCCAGCCAAAATAATCATGCTATAGATTGGGAATCAAGTAAGGTACTTTATAAATGTAATAATTATGTCAAAAGAAAAATAATAGAATCTGTGTGTATAGAAAAAGTAGATAATTTTAATTTGTGCGAAGGTACTTATAAGTTAGACCCTTTAATGAGATTCTTGGTCAAAAAATCCCTTACGGAGTCGTGGGAACGTGTTCGAACCTAAGTGTGAATTTCTTAAAGGTCTCTGGATTGTTTCCTTGCTCGCCTTTAGTAAATATAATAATGGAAGTAATAAATGTGGAAATAAATATAAATGCAACAGATGTAATAAGAAAGGTAATATTATAAATTTAATAATTAGGATAAAGGTAATAATAACACTGCCCAACAAAAAACAAATTTTTGCTGCTGATTTAATTCTAAGACCTGTTTCTGGATAATATTGATGTGCTGATTTAAAAAATCACCTTAGATTTTGTCCATCACATCAGGTTTTCGTGCAATGCAATATGCAATATGAAGCAGTTTGTAACAGCTTTGAATAAAGAAGGTGATTGCTTTAATTACATATGTGCAGCCTTTCCAGGTCTTAGTGATGAGAAGCTTAAAGCTGGTATATTCGATGGTTCCCAGATAAGAAAACTGATGAAAGATCCGCAGTTCAGTAACTCAATGACCGAAACGGAGGCAAGAGCTTGGAATGCTTTTGTGGCAGTAGTTAAGAACTTCCTAGGAAACAAAAAGTCTGAAAATTATAAAGATCTTGTAAAGGATTTACTTGTAAACTTTCAGCAGTTGGGTTGCAACATGAGCATTAAAGTTCACTATCTCAACAGTCATCTGGATAAATTTCCAGAAAATCTTGGTGATGTTAGTGAAGAGCAAGGTGAAAGGTTCCACCAAGATATCAAAGTGATGGAAGAACGATACCAAGGAAGATGGGATACCCATATGATAGCTGACTACTGCTGGAGCCTGCAAAAAGATTGTCTTGACATCTCTCATTCTAGGAAGTCCTATAAGAGAAAATTTATCAGCACTGAAAAGTAAGAAAACAAGAAAAATACAATGTTAAGAAAACTGGTCCCGTGCTTGCTTTAATATGGATTCATTTTTTGCTTATTTAAACACTTTTAATCACTTTGTGTCAATATTACCATTGTATATTAAAGTTCACTTCCTGCACATTTGTTTACTTTTCCATGTTGGGCATAACCCTGCCAAAATGCGATATCTCCAAAATATCCGTATTTGATTGCTCGAAAACCTGACGTGATAGGCAAAAACTAAGGTGATTTTTTAAGTCAGCACACCAAAGTGACCTAAAAACAGGTGTTAGAATTAAATCAGCAAAATTGGTGTTGGGCAGTGTAATAAATGTTAAAAAAATGTAAATGCAATAATAAATGCAGTAATTATGTCAAAATATTAGAATCTGTATGTACAGAACAAGAAGATAGTTTTAATTTGTGGGAATGTACTTATAAGCGGACCCTGTAATAAAATGCCCTTCCGGTGTCGGGAGAACGGTATCTAACCTAGGTGCGAATTTCTCAATGGTCTCTGGATTGTTTCCTAATCGCCTTTTTCATTCGTTTTTCGGTTTATAAGTTCTGTATAATAAACAACAATGTAATAACCAATGTAATAATAAATTTATAATTTCTGTAATAAATAATTATGCAATATTAAATGTAATAAATTTAATAATAAATGTAATAATTATGTAAAAAAATAAAAAATAATAGAATCTGTATGTTTAGAACAGGAAGATAGTTTTAAATTTGTGCGAATGTACTTAATGAAAATGCTCTTCCGGTGTCGTGAGAATGGGATCTAACCTAGGTGCGAATTTCTTAACGGTCGGTCCCTGGACTGTTTTTCCCTCTTGTTTTGGTTCATTCGTGTTTCTGTATCCACCCGAGGAGGATGCCAGTGGGCGTCGAAACTGTTGTGGAAATAAACTCTGTCTATTAGAGTGGGTTTTTATTTTCATATTAAGATCTCTGGTTTACAAAACCGTTTCTTTAATATATCCCAAGCCACATTATAATTAGCAGTGTTGGAGTCCTCGAGGCCGGCCTCGATGCCGATTTTCCACGGCCTTGGCCTCGCTATGTAATGCCTCGGCCTTGTCCTCGGCCTCGGCCTTGGCCTCGGCCTTGGTCTCGACACCTTCTGGCCTCGAAAAATACGCCGAGGCCGGTCGAGGCCGCCCGTTTTGAATTAATTTTTATATTGGATATTTTTATTTCAATAAGAGTGGTGAGAACACCATCTTTCTCTCGCGATCAGACAGGTAGCTATAACTAAGTAATAAGTAACACAATGTCGTTTATGTTAGAATACAAATTTAATAAATTAATTTATAATACAAATAATTAATCAGTGGGGAATGGCGTATAGGAGCGATGGAGCGATCGCTCCCCCTTGCATGAAACGATAAATATTAATTTAACAGAAAAAAATATTAATTTTAAGATATTAAAATAAATATTCTTAAAATATATTTTAAAAATTCATGTGACATGAAACTTATAGCATAGCTTCAAACAGCGTACCACTGTTTGAATACAAAATAATATTGCAGCCGGATGGAGCGATAAATTTTTTGCTCAAGTAAATATAAATTATATGTTACTGCTGTAATGAAAATATAAGTGGAACAATCGCGAATTTTTTTATAATAAGTTTATTTTTGCTAATAGTTACTTCAGTAATAATGATATAAGCCATTTATATGTATTTTATTGAAATTATTACTTATTTGTAATTAACTAGAATTGTACGTCTGGCAGAGCCGCATATGTTGTTAATACACGTACTCTTGTCAGTCTTGGGAGCGACAGTTGAATTCGCTCTAGCCTATTGTGAGTCCGTATTGTCGTACAGTGGTACATTATTTTTATAATCAAATACTGACAAATAGTCTTGTTATTTGGAGTGTTATAATTATAATCATAACGTGAGTAATTTATTCAACAATTATTTTTATATTTTATTAAAATATTTTTTTAATACAAATTTATGGCTTCCTTTGGCATACTGTATAAGTACCGTAAGGAATCACCATGTGATTGTTTATATACTAGAATTTTAAAAATTAATCGTACAGTAATAACTGACAACATTGATGCGTGCATAATGTCATTTACTGTCTTTTACAGTTTTACTATTGTCATTTACAGTACTGTGCCGATTCTCATCTCATCTGCGCTTCTAACTTAATAATGTCTGCAAATTCTCGAATCATCCAATTTGGATACTTCGAGCATGAGATATTTGAAGAAAATGGAAAGAAAAAACATAGAGCAAGGTGCAAGTTTTGTAAGGCAAAGTCTCCAAAACTTAGTGAGTTCTACGGTACCACTTCCAATTTTACAAGGCACCTGAAACGTGTGCACAAAGCAGAGTAAGTGCATGTACAAATTGCTATCAGTTTTGAAATCATTGGGTCTGCAATGCCTTAACAAAGTAGAGGTTGAGATTTTTGCTTATTTTGCTTGTTGTTGATATTTGCTTGTTTTGAACTTGAACTTACATTTATGTTCATTCTGCAGGTGGCAAGAATATGCTAAGGGAAAAACAACCATCAACGACAACTCGCAACAGAATCTCAATGCGTTTTTTTCTATGTCTAGTGATGGAGAACCAATGAAATACAAGCAAAATAATCAACGGCAGAGGCTGATCTCTGAGGAAGTAGTGAGGTTCATGGTAGGATGCAGCCTACCACTTTCCATTGTTGAGGACAAGCACTTCCGGAACCTTCTGCAAGTTTTGGATCCAAGGTAAATGAAATGTTTTTTTGCTCCCCTCTATCCTCAAGGGGCATGATTATGCCTTGCTGAACTCCATCTTACAGAGCAGCATAGGCTTGGTGCATTTATTTCATTTAAAAACTGTTAACGTTTGAATATTTTTTGTTGGAAATTTTAGGTATCAGCCCATGGCAAGGTCAACATTGACAAGTCAGACACTTCCCAAGTTGAGAGCTGAAGGAATCAAGAAGGTCATGGACTTGCTGTCCCACCATAGCAGTATCTCCTTGACGACTGACATATGGACTGATAGGACCATGCGCAGCTACTTGGGTGTAACAGCGCACATCATGGGCACAAACCTTAGAACTAGAAATTATGGGTTGTTGTCTGTTCTCCTGACCTGCCAGCGCTTCCATGGGAAGCACACAGGGGAAAGAATTGCACAAGCATTTGAAAGCATTCTGGAAGATTATAACATAGGAGCAAAGGTTGGTTAAGGCTGTCATTGTTAGGGTTTTAAACTGTCAATGATAAATAGAGATAAATGCACCAGCTATAGCACTAATTTTTTTTGCTATTTCAGGTAGAGTACATAGTCACGGACAATGCTGCAAACATGAAAAAAGCTTTGAAGGTTCAATTTCCAGTAGAGGGTAATGAAGAGACAGCTTTTGAGGAGGACATTGAGGAGGACTAGGAAGTGGAAGATGAGACACTTTGGGAGGAGCTGGACGAAGAAGATGAAGCTCATGTTGACGCTGCATTGAGAACAAGCTCAAGGCAGCGGATATCTTGCTTCGCCCACACACTTCAACTTGTGGTTCGTGACGGGTTAGCAGACATGAAGTGTGTCAGCCGAGCGATCGCCAAAGTTACGAAGATCTCCACTCTCTTACACAAGAGTTCTGTTTTCAAAGAAAAGTGAGTAACGGTTTCAGAGCTGCCAACTACTATGGATTTTCCATATTTTGTTTGGTAAGGTTGGCAGCTCTGCCTTTTCAATTGTCTGGTGTGAGTGTGAATGGAAGACATTAAAATGCCTTTCTTATTTCTAGGTTTGAAGAAAAATTTGGAGATGGCCGAACCATACCTGCAGCAGTGGCTACTCGCTGGAACTCAGTATACCACCAGCTTCGGTCACTGCTGGGGATGGAAGGAATGGACCTCAAGAAATTGGCTGAGGTGTGCGATACCCAAGAGTTTGCTCATGCTCTTCTGATTCGTCACGAGTGGGGGCAGTTAACTGAGCTGTGCAAAATTCTGGAGCCATTCGCCGAAGCCACCAACTTGACTCAGGGTAAGAGTTTTAGTGGCGCAAACATCCCCTGAACAATCAATCAAATTTACAATGTATAAATAACTTTGTCATTTGATTGGTGGTAATTAGTTCAAAATCGTTCATCAATGTAAATTTTGTTTTTGTTTTACAGGGGATCAGAGTGCCACAATAAGTCAAGTAGTTCCTGTTGTCCTTGATATAAACAGCCATCTCCGCAAGTGGACTGATAATGCAAGGTTTTATAAAACCCTGGTCACACCTCTACACACTTCTTTGAAAAAACGTTTCAGAGGGGTGTTTATCAACTGTGGCATGGACACCGATCCAGGCAGTAGAAGCCATCAAGAGCCATTTATTGAAAAACTTTATCTTATGGCTGCTGTCCTGGATCCACAGTACATGTTGCACTGGGTTGATGCAGACGTGGTGTCACTGGTGTGCGAAGAAGGTCCGGAGAATGCCCACGAAATTCTGAAGAATACTCTAAAAGGTATGTTGAGTTTTATCAAGAGTGAAAGAGCAAGGGTTGAGAACAGGATCCAAAAAAATAGTTCAGAACTTGTACAAATGTACAATAATTTGAATAAACTTGCAAATTTAATTTTTCTGGACTGATTTCCTTTGCTTTATATTACAGAGATCGTCATAACAGAAGCGGAAAGGTTCTCATCGAATGACGGCGAAGAAGCTGGAGCCCTCTTTTACCACACCTGCAGCGAAGATGATGAAAGCCCTACAAAAGTGCCCCGTTTGTTGGCCAAATATAAAAGTATAAGGAGTCGCACAAGGTCAAGGAGTCGGGAAAAGGACTGTGTGCGAGTACAGCTTGAGAAATATCTGAGAGATGAAGAGCGGCATGGGATGGATGCAGTGACATTTTGGAAGGAGAAAAGTGAGGGAAACCTCAAGTACCCTTCACTGTATAACCTTTCAAAAAATATTTTGTGTGTGCCAGCCAGCAGTGCTCCGGTGGAGCGTATTTTTAGCCGAGGAGGGATAATAATGCGACCACATCGGGCGAGGCTGTCTCCTCAGATGTTGGAGACTCTTATGTTTTTAAAATGTAATGAGCATATTCTTTGAAAAATAAATGTTAGAGTCATGTGTTTGTGTCAAGTCAATTTCGCAACCAAAAAAGTTGCTGCACAACTGCCTGCTTCTGTTTTACATGCGTGTGTGTAATAACTGGCCTCGGCCTTAGCCTCGGCCTCGGACACTGTGGCCTCGACCTTGGGCCGGCCTCGAACACTGCGGCCTCGGCCTTGGTCTCGGCCCCGGACACTGCGGCCTCGGCCTTGGTCTCGGCCTCGGAGGTCGTGGCCTTGACTACAACACTGAATTAATTAGCCTCTGTTAATGCTAATCCTGCTATTGTCTTTGCTGCTTCCCCTTTCAAGAGGGACTGCAAATAATTAAACTTCTCCACCGCACTTAACACTTGACTAGAATGAACTGCTGATTGAAAACTGTCTGACCATCCTTGCCATTCCTGAATACTCCCAGAAAGTGTTTTAAGTACAAGCCTCGGTAATTGAACTGCAGATCTGTTAACGTTAACTTCACAAACACCATTTGTTGAGGGTTGTGTTTCATTATTAGACCTGGTCTCTAACTGTACTGAGCTGCTAAGTTCTTTTGCTCTGTGGCATACTTTAATTATGTCATCAATAATCTCTTCAAAGTAAAGTATGTCATTTTCTATTTCATCCTCTTCTATAAGAGCCTCAATTTTAACATTTACTTCGCTTAGAGCAACCTTTTTAGTTTCTAATATGGAAAGCTGCGCAGTCACTAAGCTTAAATCCTCTTGCTCTATGCAGAATCTATAGTGGCAATGACCTTTGTAATTAGACCTTTGCAGGCGCTTCTCCTTTTTTTAAACTTGTTCAATTCAGCTGCACTCATCTTCAATGCAAACAACAATTGGGCTCAATGCCAAATAAGCTGAATTGGCAAAAATACTTAACCAAACTGATCAAACTCAAATTTTGCTTTTTTCAAATAAACTGAATTGCTGGGTGGGGTACTCACTAACCACCAGTATGGAATACCAAATTTTCCACCCAAGTAACTGGCGCACTGAAGTCTGCAATCTTCGCCTACGAACAATAAACCAAAATTAACCAAACCGCTAAAATGTAGGCCCAAAACAACGACAGACTAGTGGCCAAGTTTCGCAATTGGGCGACCAAACTTTCTACCCTGGGACCTTAACTCAGTTATGCTCAACCTGTCCAGGCCTAACTTGGGCTACGACTTGCACAATCAGAACATTGCCGAAAAATAGTCACTGACTCATTCTTGAGCTAGAATCCGGTTCCGAAGGACCATATTATTTTTTATTTTATTGGGTTCAGAATCCCAGCTGAGCCGTGAACGGCCAAGCTCTGAAGGGCCAATTTAACCTACAGCCCAAGTTAAGCTAAACTAAAAACTTACGGACTTGGAGGTCCTTGTTAGAAAACCTAGAAGAGGAAGAGCCATTGTTGTCCCAAGGCGATATGATGACTAAGCTGATTGATGCAGCATTGCTTGTATATATTAAGTATATATATATATATATATATATATATATATATACATTTCAACTGCAAAGAACACGCAGTATAAATAACGTAAAGAACGACGCTTGTATAGGAGAACATTCCGCGCAAGATGAGAAGAGAGAACGAACAAATGAAAAAATGAGGTAACCACCCGGGAATCGAACCAGGGATCTTCCGATTGCCGGTCAGATATGATAACCATTACACCACGGGCCTCACTCGAACAAATGCCGTAATTCCTCTACATACGCGCAGAAACAATGCCCCACGGGGGCACCTCCCGCATGCCGTATCTATATATACATTTCAACTGCAAAGAACACGCAGTATAAATAACGTAAAGAACGACGCTTGTATAGGAGAACATTCCGCGCAAGATGAGAAGAGAGCACGAACAAATGAAAAATTGAGGTAACCACCCGGGAATCGAACCCGGGATCTTCCGATTGCCGGTCAGATATGATAACCATTACACCACGGGCCTCACTCGCACAAATGCCGTAATTCCTCTACATACGCGCAGAAACAATGCCCCAAGGGGGCACCTCCCGCATGCCGTATCTATATATACACATTTCAACTGCAAAGAACACGTAGTATAAATAACGTAAAGAACAACGCTTGTATAGGAGAACATTCCGCGCAAGATGAGAAGAGAGAACGAACAAATCTTGCGCGGAATGTTCTCCTATACAAGCGTCGTTCTTTACGTTATTTATACTGCGTGTTCTTTGCCGTTGAAATGTATATATAGATACGGCATGCGGGAGGTGCCCCCTTGGGGCATTGTTTCTGCGCGTATGTAGAGGAATTACGGCATTTGTTCGAGTGAGGCCCGTGGTGTAATGGTTATCATATCTGACCGGCAATCGGAAGATCCCGGTGTAGTGAACGGGTTTTATTATTTATTTTCTTCATTATTTACGCTTCTTTCTACTTTATTATTTCTCTATTTATTCTCGATCGGCTCTTTCTTTCATTTATCGCTTTGTTTCTCTACACTCTTTTCTTTCGTATCGTATATATATATCATGGTAGCGCGCCTAGACCTGACTCTAAAAGACCGTTATAAAGCCAATGGGGAAGGGGAGTATTAATACTCTTATTTAACACTTGTTACGTTTTATTAATTTCGAAAGTGGTTTAGTTAATTAGGGGATATGCGAGTATGAAATATTACTAAATATATTTAGGTCGGAGAGGGCGCAAAACAATTTAACTTTAAGATCACATGGCTCTAAATCTTACGCGTATCGCGTCTACCTCAAGACTGAAAAACCGTTATAGGTAGTCCACTCTCCGGGCCTATTTAGGATTACCAACCCTACCCATTTTAAACAATTCAAATCTAACAACCATGCTTTATCGTAATCATCACAATTTTTAGTAAATTTATATTAAACATTATCTTATTTAATTAAACAAATTAATATTCTTAACTAAGCATTACTACACTCGCATCACCCCCTTGAAAATAAGTTTTTCCATTAGGAAAACTTATTAATATCGTTTAACAATGTCAATAAATTTATTCAACAAACTTATATATTTTGCAATTTTTTTTTTTTTTTTTTTTTTTTCTTTAACACTTATTCAAGTTTAGAATAGACAAGAAATAATAGAATGACAATTCCCATACATATATTGTATCATATTATAAAACCGAAAACTTTATAATTTTCACATTTGCATAAAATAACATTTCACTCTAATAATTAAATTACAACCTGTAACTAATCTATACATGCCAAAAAAAATAACAGAAAATTTTCTTACAGTGGCTACACAAATCCAAGTTCACAATCTATTCCCGCGATTTCTCATCAACGATCGCTTTACATTCGAAACAATTATTTGTATAGTTATACAGTTACTATCAGGGCAACATAGAAAAAAATAAGAAAAAGTTTACATAAAATACTGACCAAGAGCGCACATACTATTTCACGAAAAACACAACAAATGGGCAATAATCGGACCCTTTTCACTTATAATTTCATTAGATAATAATCAGTACATTTTTTGCTGGACGTTGTTTAGATGACACTCCGCACGCTGACAACGGATTTCAATTTTCAATCGCAGCTCTCCTGCTCACTTCGCTAGAATGCAAGGGATTGCATCAATCAATATGCAACAGGGCAGCACGCTATAATGGTTCCGCTCTCTCTCCAATGGCGAAAAAAAAAACAAGAGACGTCCAATTCTAAAAGGATCAGGGGGGAGATATCTGAAAGCGGGACCACGCGCTGGAATTGGACGGAATTTGCAATTCTAGAAGTCGATGAAGAAACTCGCCTTGTCTCATCTCCACTTTTGTCGGTGAACGCTGCTCTTCCTACGTCCAGCTGAAAGACTCTTCTACTGGCAACAATCAAACGATGACTCCGCCGTAGGCCGTTTCCCAACGAACCTACTGTATGTCTGTATGGACAGTACAGTCGTAGGCGCCCGTTCAAGGCTCTCGTGGCTTGTCTACCGCGCGCTTTGTTGACACATATTTAGCGAAGCATTCGAGCAACGTGACCAGCTACTGCCCGAAAAATACCAGTAGACCATCTTCGATCGAAACTTTCGTGTACCAAGACCCTGCACACGTAAATTTCTCTTCTCTTCCGGAACTGTCCTGCGCCAAGTCCCTGCGCATTCGGTTCCTCTCTTCTCTTCGCTTCCGAAACCATCCTGCGCCAAGTCCATGCGCATTCTGGTTTCTCTTCTCTCTCTCTCATTGGTGATCGATCACCTATCCGGTCGACTAAACTCACTTGATGGAACTCGGATTCAACTTGGTTGACCCCAAACTGAGTCTTGCAATTTTGAAAAAAAAAGTTTATTCTAAACGTGTTTCTGTACTGCTTATCATTTCATATTTAATTTATCAAATTCTTTCGACAATTCACTTCGAAATACTAACTACACATTTGCTCTGGCCAAATTCACGGAAAAAAAATATAAAAATTTTCGCAAAAATTTAATCAAATCTAGTTACCAATAAGGTCACTTATGGCAGTCACAGCAGAGAAGATAAAAAAAAGTCATAAAACGCTAAACAAAATTGTACAGTATAAATATAAAAGCGCCCATACATAGTAACTGTTTGTATAATTTAAGAATTATTATTGTTCAAACTATTGTCAGAAATCACCTCAATACCTCTAAATACAAAAGACAAAAATGAACCCCAGAAACTTCATGTCATCCATTCTCTGACAATCATGAACCCTCTTGCTTTGAGGAGGAGCACACAGACGCCACAAAAACGTTACTGGCTATCTATGAGGCTCCATTTCCGAGTGTACACTTGAGTCAATGTTTCAAATGCACTAGTTAACTCCGACTGAAGGTTTAAACAACAATAATTTTCTAAACAGTTATTAAAAAGTAAAAAAATTTAAATATTACTACCAAAAATTATTTTAATACAGTAATTCCAACTTGAAACGTCAAATTTCATAAGAATTGAACTTGCAATTCGCAAATTACATCTGAGATACAACTCTCTCCTTCAACAGAAACCTCAGTATGGTTTTCAAATCACAGAAATCTCAGCAATTTATCGTTTCCAAGTGAAAATACAAATTTTTATCGTTATACTAAATAAGAATAGATCATATGTACTAAAAATTACACACAATCCACTGTAAACAAAACTAAAACATTTCCTAATTGAGAGCGGTCGCTTTGTTTGTAAGCGAACCTCTATACAAATATCCCTAACCGAATGAAACTGCATTATATCCTAACATAATTTCGTAATATTTTCCATGCAAACGCTCAAACTAAAAAAAAAGGACATTTTTCATTTCTAATTCCAAATTAAAATTTCAAATTAAAACATCCTTTTTAGAATACAATCTAAATTTGAACTAAAAATTTTACCATTGTCATTGAACTGGAAAGAAAAATAAAAATCGGCCTACTGTATAAATAAATTGATTATTGAATGAATTTATAAAACGTAAAAATATATGAAAAAATTCTACACAAATTTCTGTAATTCAAAAAAATTATAATCTCGAGATTTAGTAAAATGTGTACCGTAACTCACATTGGCCGCCAAAATAAAAATAAAATTTACTGCCGCTTTTAGGCCTATATTAATAAATTCAATGTTATGCGTGAAAGAGCTATTAAGAATTTAAGTCAACATTTGTGCTTTTTAAAGAAAAATCCTATGCTTATTTATGTTAAACCAATGAAAATTTTGTTAAATAACTAAAAATTTACTACTCAATAGACATACCGTAATAACGGTTAATCTCCGAACAATATTTTACGATAGGCCTACAAGAAATTCTTCTTACGTACGATACAATAGCCATTTTACCAAATATGTCGGAATTGTCGTGAAATGAATCGAAAGAAACAGAGAGAAAAAAAATAATCAGCTTACCTACCAAATTGTATATAATTAATGAGTATAAAAAAATATCCAAAACAACTTTTATAGAAAATTTCACAACACAATTTAACACAATCCTATACGGCCCAATCTGACAATTTTTAATATCTTTAAGATTTATTTTTCGATTTGTCCCTTAACTGTAACGTAATCCTATTTTAGCGCGAAGCGAGCAAAGCAAAAAGCCCGTAAACCTATATTTACAAAATAATCCTATTATTATATACAGGCAATCGAAATATAATCAAAAATCTGCTAATGAAACCCAGAAAATTTCTCATGTTCATGAAATGGTTGTACTATATATGTATATATACCCAGAAATGCGATACAAATTTTCGCTGAAACACTTTGAAAAGACCATATAAATTGTGTATCATACTGTATTTAAACTAACAATTCACTTACGTACAAATCATTATTCTTATTATTATGATTTTTACAATTATCACTAATTCCAAAAGTTTTAAACAAAAAGTTAAAAAGGTAAGCTGAAAGAGTAGAGATGAAAAAAAAGAAATTTGAGTCTTTAGGCAGCACGATAATTTTCAAACTATACCCTCTCCAACCGAAATGAACAAAATTTAACGTAATAATGACTCGCAATACTGAGTCGGACAAACGAAAAGCAACGGAACTGGACGAAACAAATTGAATTCTTAGGCCGGAGTCAGGGACGCTATCGGACGCGAAGGCAAGCGCCATTTTTAAATTTTATTTACAACAAAATTTCAAGGCACGAAAATCGAAATTTGCCTGCAAACGGGGTAAAATTTGCATTTAGATATTTTAATAATCGAAATAAAATATTCATTAACGCTATTTGTTATTATACCGGGTTTTAAGAATTTTAATGGAAATACTAACACGTGGGTAAGCCTCACAAAATATGATGTAAGACCGCCGCTAGCCACCAAGATGTAGTGAACGCTTTTTATTATTTCTTTTGTTCATTATTTACTTACGCTTCTTCCTACTTTACTATATCTCTATTGCTCTTTATATAGTTTCCGGTAGCGACGCCGAGTTCTGACTCTAAAAGGACCGTTATAAAGCCAATGGGGAAGGGGAGTATTAATACTCTTATTTAACACTTGTTACGTTTTATTAATTTCGAAAGTGGTTTAGTTAATTAGGGGATATGCGAGTATGAAATATTACTAAATATATTTAGGTCGGAGAGGGCGCAAAACAATTTAACTTTAAGATCACATGGCTCTAAATCTTACGCGTATCGCGTCTACCTCAAGACTGAAAACCGTTTTAGGGTAGTCCACTCTCCGGGCCTATTTAGGATTACCAACCCTACCCATTTTAAACAATTCAAATCTAACAACCATGCTTTATCGTAATCATCACAATTTTTAGTAAATTTATATTAAACATTATCTTATTTAATTAAACAAATTAATATTCTTAACTAAGCATTACTACACCGGGTTCGATTCCCGGGTGGTTACTTCATTTTTTCATTTGTTCGTTCTCTCTTCTCATCTTGCGCGGAATGTTCTCCTATACAAGCGTCGTTCTTTACGTTATTTATACTGCGTGTTCTTTGCCGTTGAAATGTATATATAGATACGGCATGCGGGAGGTGCCCCCTTGGGGCATTGTTTCTGCGCGTATGTAGAGGAATTACGGCATTTGTTCGAGTGAGGCCCGTGGTGTAATGGTTATCATATCTGACCGGCAATCGGAAGATCCCGGGTTCGATTCCCGGGTGGTTACCTCATTTTTTCATTTGTTCGTTCTCTCCTCATCTTGCGCGGAATGTTCTCCTATACAAGCGTCGTTCTTTACGATTATATATATATATATATATATATCTATATATCAACGTAAAGAACGACGCTTGTATAGGAGAATATTCCGCGCAAGATGAGGAGAGAGAACGAAACAAATGAAAAAAATGAGGTAACCACCCGGGAATCGAACCCGGGATCTTCCGATTGCCGGTCAGATATGATAACCATTACACCACGGGCCTCATGGTGTAATGGTTATCATATCTGACCGGCAATCGGAAGATCCCGGGTTCGATTCCCGGGTGGTTACCTCATTTTTTCATTTGTTTCGTTCTCTCGCCTCATCTTGCGCGGAATATTCTCCTATACAAGCGTCGTTCTTTACGTTAATTATACTGCGTGTTTGCAGTTAAAAAAAAAAAATATATATATATATATACAGGGTGGGCCGTAAGTTTCCATACATAGGAAAAATTAAACGTTTGTTTTTATGTTTCAGATACCCTAAGAATATGCGTTTGACGTAAGATCTTGTTTACTGATGAAGCAAATTTTTACATCAATGGAGAGGTTAATCGGCAAAACATACGTTATTGGAGTAATGCTAACCCTAACTGGCTGAATCCGACGAAGATGCAAGGTGCCGGTAAAGTGATGGTGTGGGCCGGGATATGGGGTGACAGAATTATTGGACCAATTTTTGTCAGTGGAAATCTTAATGCCGAAAGGTATCTTAACATGTTGCAAGAAGAGATTTTCCCATCCCTGCTAAACGAGGAAGGTAACTTCCCAGTTTACTTCCAGCAAGATGGAGCTCCACCTCATTATGGTCTTCACGTGCGTCGGTATTTGGATCAGCAGTTTCCGGATGCTTGGATTGGTCGGCGTGGTCCTGTGGAGTGGCCTCCCAGATCCCCAGATCTCACCCCCCTTGATTTCTATCTTTGGGGGCACTTGAAGGCCATGGTGTATCAGGAAAAGATACGAGACATAAATCATCTAAAGGAACGTATCACCAACGCCATTACAAGCATAACGTCAACTGTGCTAATGCGTGTTCATCAACAGTGGGGAACACGTATTGAAATGTGTTTTCAAAACAATGGCAACCATGTAGAGCATATTATATAAATAAAAATGGTTGTCCATAACAAAATGTTTATTTTTCCTATGTATGGAAACTTACGGCCCACCCTGTATATATATATATATATATATATATATATATATATATATATATATATATATATATATATATCATAATTGTAAGGTTAGTGAAAAATTCACTTAATTTAGAGCTAGCATTTTTGGGTTCTTGTGGCATCATTGTTTGGGCACTCTTGTGATATAATTTTTTGGGGCACTGCGCGTCCTTCCTACTCGTTTGTTGAATGCGGCACTTACAGGGCGTGGTCTTATAAAGAGCTCTCTTGCAATTCAGTTTGGTTATTTAGATACAAGATTGTTGCATCGTGCAATGGTGCAGGTTGTGTTGTTGTTGCAAGGTTTAGAAAGAAGACCATAAATAGTGCCCCTTTTGTTTTTTATCTTAATTTTATACAACTGAGGCCTAAGGTAGGCCCACATCGAGTCAGCAACCTTGAGGTAGGACCTAATAGGACCTCCAAGTCCGTAAGTTTTTAGTTTAGCTTAACTTGGGCTGTAGGTTAAACTGGCCCTTCAGAGCTTGGCCGTTCACGGCTCAGCTGGGATTCTGAATCCAATAAAAAAAAAATAACATGGTCCTTCGAAACCGCATTCTAGCCCAAGACTGAGTCAGTGACTATTTTCGGCAAAGTTCTGATTGTGCAAATTGTGGACGGGTTGAGCATAATTGAATTAAGGTCCCAGGGTAGAAAGTTTGGTCGCCCAATTGCGAAACTTGGCCGCTCGTCTGTCGTTGGTTTGGGCCTACATTTTTACCAGTTTGGTTAATTTTGGTTTATTATTCGTAGGCGAAGGTTGCAGACTTCAGTGCGCCAGTTACTTGGGTGGAAAATTTGGAATCCCATACTGGTGGTTGGTCAGTACCCCAACCAAGCAATTCAGTTTATTTGAAAAAAAGCAAAATTTGAGTTTGATCAGTTTGGTTAAGTATTTTTGCCAATTCAGCTTATTTGGCATTGAGCCCAATTGTTGTTTGCATTGAAGATGAGTGCAGCTGAATTGAACAAGTTTAATAAAAGGAGAAGCGCCTACAAAGGTCTAATTACAAAGGTCATTACCACTATAGATTCTGCCATAGAGCAAGAGGATTTAAGCTTAGTGACTGCGCAGTAGAGATGGAACCCGGTTTTTAACCGGTGATGAAAATTTTTAATCTTTATCGAAACCGCCGACACTGCGTTCGCACGTATTAAGCAGATTACATTTTCTCCAATGTTTTCAAAAGTTTTTTCCCGATTTCAATTTGTAGCAAATAATCACTATATATAGCAGCATTGATGGTATTCATTTCGATAAAATATTTTGATAATTAAAATAATTATCTCATTTTATTGAAAAATATGTAAAATATTGTGTTCTGAATTATTAAGCAAGTATTCTATTTACGGATCTAAATGGTGAAAATGGGTAAGAAGAAGGATTTAACATTAACTGAGAAAAGAAAAATAGTCAAGTTACTCGCTGAAAATATAAAATCTATTGAAATTGCGAAGCAGTTTGGCAGAGCTTATCGAACTGTAAACAAATTTGTAGTGGAGGGTATCAAACTGAGGCAGCGAAGTGATAAAGGAGCTATAAGAAAAGTGACAAGGCGGCAGATATCTGTAATCAAGCGCAAACTGCAAAGCATCCATTGTCCTTAAGTAAAGAGGTTTTTGAGCAGGCTGGCATACATAATGTACCAAGAACATCTCGATGTGGAATCCTCCAAACAATTGGCAAGACGTGTAAACCTACGATTCAGTCACCATTAACACCCAGGTACAAGAAGCAGCGTGTTGAATGGGCGCGTCAGTACGTGAAAACAGATTTTAATACTGTATTGTTAACCGATGAATAAAGAGCAACCCTTGAGGGACCTGATGGTTGGTCAAGAAGATGGATTGCTAAGGGTCAATCTCTGCCATGGAATGAGGTTTTCTTTTAGAAAGTTTGCGTAAGACTGGGCATTCATTTTTACACCATCAGGCACTCTGTATGGGACAGCTACTTCATTGTCTATCAATCCTGCCCAATTGGTAGAAATTGGCTCTCAGCAATCCATCTTCTTGACCAAACATCAAGTCCCTCAAGGGTTGCTTTTCATTCATCGGTGAACAATACAGTATTAAAATCTGTTTTCACGTACTGACGCGCCCATTGAACACGCTGCTTCTTGTGCCTGGGTGTTAATGGTGACTGAATCGTAGGTTTACACGTCTTGCCAATTGTTTGGAGGATTCCACATCGAGATGTTCTTTGTACATTATGTATGCCAGCCTGCTCAAAAACCTCTTTACTTGAGGACAATGGATGCTTTGCAATTAGCGCTTGATTACAGATATCTGCCGCCTTGTCACTTTTCTTATAGCTCCTTTATCACTTCGCTGCCTCAATTTGGTACCCTCCGCTACAAACTTGTTTACAGTTCGATAAGCTCTGCCAAACTGCTTCGCAATTTCAATAGATTTTATATTTTCAGCGAGTAACTTGACTATTTTTCTTTTCTCAGTTAATGTTAAATCCTTCTTCTTACCCATTTTCACCATTTAGATCCGTAAATAGAATAGTTGCTTAATAATTCGAAACACAATAATTTACATATTTTTCAATAAAATGAGATAATTATTTTAATTATCAAAATTTTTTATCGAAATGAATACCATCAGTGTTGCTATATATAGTGACTATTTGCTACAAATTTCATTGAAATCGGGGAGAAACTTTTGAAAACATTGGAGAAAATGTAATCTGCTTAATAAGTGCGAACGCAGTGGATAAGAACCGGTTTTCACATTTTTGCCCAAGTCTCCGATCACTTTGGTCCATTTTCTATGAAACAAACGTTTCCAAACGTTTAAAAACATAGTAATTACGTTTTGCATCGTTTCGTATCGTTTTTTGTTTGTTTATAAGTGTAAATAATTGATGCTTCGGTCTTGAATGTTATGTGGATGATTGCACATTGATCAGTTAAGATTCTAAGATTTAATACTCCATCATGTCAAAGAAATCAAATGCTTGGTATCATTTCACTCGTAAGAATAAAGAAGAAGCAGAGTATACGACATGTCACAAAGTTTTAAAGTGTTGTGGAGGTTCTACTTCAAGTTTATCATCCCACATGAAAAATATTCATGGCATAAACATTGACCAGATTAATCAGCCATTGAAGAAACAAAGAACAGTGGAAGAGTTTGTGCAAAAAAAGTCCATAGAAGAGGAAATTTAGAAACTTGCGTATGTAGATGGACTGAGTTTCCAATCAATTGCTAAAAGTGAATTCATTCAAGAAAGCCTAAGAAGGATAAAATACGACAAGCCTCATGCAACTTCCCATAATGGTGTCAGAAAAATGATGCTTGGTTTTTATGAGAAAAAGAAACATGAATTGGTCAACTACTTCAAGAATCAGGTGAGACAAGGAATCCGCTATTCATTAACTATGGATGAGTATACATCTTTGCAAAACCAAAGATATATTATTATTAATGTTCTTGATGAAAATCAACATTGGTCTCTTGGTCTCATGAAAATAAATGGTTCTCTCGATAGCACCAAAACTATTGCAATCGTTATGAAAAGATTGGAAGACTTTGGCTTGGACCTAGATAAGCATATCGTGGGTTACGCCACCGACGGTGCCTCGGTAATGGTCAAATTTGGAAGAGAAATAGTACCTGATCACCAGCAATGCATTGCACATGCTATACATCTCGCGGTTTCGGATATCTTGTATTAAAAAATTGCTGAAAATTCAGTTGAAGGGGAATGTGACCCTACCCCTGAAGATGAAGCCATCGAAGAAGATGAACACTCTGCACATGAGTTAAGCGAAGATGAGTGTGAAATTTTATGCACTGATACAATTTTTGAGTCCGACATAGATGATGTAATTGTTCTTCCAAAATTTCGAGAAGATTACTTAAAACTTTAAAAGTAATAAATAAGGTGAGAAAAATCTGCTGCATATTTCGGAAGTCTCCTTTGAAAAATGAGAGATTGCAGGATTTTGTCAAAGATGAATTTAATGGAAAGGAAATGGAGCTTATCCTTGACTGTAGAACGAGGTGGAACAGTCTTTTGGCCATGATAGAAAGATTTTTGAAACAAAAAAATTGCATTCCAAAGGCTCTCAGAGTGATACGCTCAGCAGAGACGATTTCAGATGAAGAATGGAATGTTCTAAACAGCCTCTTTGACACGCTTCGTCCACTGGAAATTGTTTTGAAGGGACTCTGTTCCGAAGATGCAAATTTGCTCAAAGCTGAATCTTCCATGAAGTTCATTTTCGATAAATTTGAAAGCAAAAACAATCCTTTAGCTTTTGAGCTACGTCAGTGTCTCATTGATCGCTACTCATCGAGAAGACAAAAAGAAGCTGTCGCCTTGCTGAGTTTTCTCCACAATCCCGAGGTCTTGAAAAATGAATCATCAGCACCGTTCCTCTTTCCTTCAAGACAAGCACTTAAGAAGTATGCGGATCATACATTTAAGAGGCTTTTTCCAGAAGCTTGCCAGATTTCAGAAACAGACGACCAAGTCCAATCAATTACTTCGAAACTCGAAGTTTCACAATGCAGCTCAGGTCGTGAAGTAAATGATGACGATCAACTTATGAACGAGTACATGTGTGAGAGAACAAACTGAAAATGAAACCCAAGAAAGATTCTTCTGAGACCTTTGACGTAAATATTGAATTCAAATATTCTGAAGCTACTTTAAATAGAAGCGAAAATTTGGATCGAATGTATGAGGCGTTGCTTACAATAAAAGCCACCAGCGTAGAGTCCGAGAGAGTGTTTTCAGCTGCTGGTTTATTCGTCACAAAGATTCGATCAAGAATGTCAGATCAGACACTTAATGCTCTTTGTTTTCTCAAGTGTTATTTCAAAAATCAAGTTCGATAATAAACTTTTTAATTCAAATGTTACACACACTTGATTGAATAAATTAAAACCATATTTCTGTTTAATATTTTGACCATTTACCTCCCTAAAAAGCACACAGAATCCCATCAGTGAAAACCGGTGAAAACCGGCCTTAAGAATATAGCGACGGAGAAAACCGGTTTTACAGTTTTCGATTATTTTCCATCCCTATAGTGCGCAGCTTTCCATATTAGAAACTAAAAAGGTTGCTCTAAGCCAGGGGTCACAACCTTTTTTTTGTTCACCGCCCACGTTTACGATTTTTTGAAAATTAAAAAAGCTTATCGCCCATCTTAGATAAAAAAGAATAAATCAACATAATCGATAAAATAAATAATGAAATAAATGTTTAATTACCTTTAATGTGAGCCCACTAGTGGGCGCTACCGCCCAGGTTGGTGACCCCTGCTCTAAGCGAAGTAAATGTTAAAATTGAGGCTCTTATAGAAGAGGATGAAATAGAAAATAACACAATTTACTTTGAAGAGATTATTGATGATATAATTAAAGTATGCCACAGAGCAAAAGAGTTTAGCAGCTCAGTACAGTTAGAGACCAGGTCTAATAATGAAACACAACGCTCAACAAATGGTGTTTGTGAAGTTAACGTTAACAGATCTGCAGTTCAATTACCGAGGCTTGTACTTAAAACATTTTCTGGGAGTATTCAGGAATGGCAAGGATGGTCAGACAGTTTTCAATCAGCAGTTCATTCTAGTCAAGTGTTAAGTGCGGTGGAGAAGTTTAATTATTTGCAGTCCCTCTTGAAAGGGGAAGCAGCAAAGACAATAGCAGGATTAGCATAAACAGAGGCTAATTATAATGTGGCTTGGGATATATTAAAGAAACGGTTTGGTAAACCAGAGATCTTAATTAAAAGCCACCTCTGCGAACTTTTAGCTATACCTCCTGTTAATAATCCCAATTGTGTCAAGGAGTTACGGCAGTTATATGATGAATTTGAAATTAGAACTAGGTCCCTGGACAACTTGGGTGTAGGAATGGAAAGGTATGGTATAATGTTGGTCACTATACTGGAGTCTAAATTGCCTAGCTCAATTTTGCTTGAATTAAGTAGGGGACACTCTACAGAACATGTGTGCATCCCCTTCAGCAGATGTTAAGTCTTTTAGGCACAGAATTAGCAAGACGAGAGGGAATTGAGTTTGCACAGTGGGATGTTAAACATAGGGACAAAGGCAGGCACAGCACCAAAGTTTCTACAAAAAGGAATAGCCCAGGTACAGTGTCAGCTCTACATGCATCCTCCGAGAATAAATTAAAGGGAATCAAGGAATGCATATTTTGCGAAGGCAACCACAGGTCATATAAATGTGAGGTGGCTGAGGCTTTACCTGTTGAGGAGAGGAAGGACAGGGTAACTAAGTCTACAGCATGTTTTAAATGTTTTTTGAAAGGTCACAGAGCAAGGTTTTGTAAATTTAAAATTTTGTGCAAAAAATGCCATGGACGGCATCAGCCATTATTGTGTGAAAACACTCCTAGTAGATCTACCCAGAAGTAGAGACATCAGTGGCACATGCCACTGCTATGAAATGGAGTAAAAGTAAAGGGGGATTCTTGCAAACAGCTGCAGCATTATTAATTGGGAATGATGGAGAAGCTACTGTAAGAGTGTTGTTTGATAGTGGTAGCCAGTGTAGCTTTATTAAGACCAGAATTTTCAGGAAATGGAAGTTTAAAGAACTTAAGAGGAAAATTTAAGAATTTCTGGGTTTGGGGGTTCCGTTCAAAACCGAACCAAAGTTAAGAAGGTAGAAGTTCTGGTTAAGTGGTTGTTACCACAAGGTCCCACTATCAAGGTCCAAGCTGTAGAGATTGAGGAACTTTGTGCTTCAGTCACTACTTGTTTAGATATGGCATGTGTCCAAGAATTGCAAGTTAAAGGAATTAATTTGGGCAATAATAAGTTTGAAGGAACAGAAGATATTAGTTTTTTGATTGGAGCTGACTATTACTGGGATGTCATCACTGGTAATATTGTTCGCACATCTCGAGGTCCGGTAGCTGTTGAAAGTGAGCTAGGCTGGATGCTACATGGTAGCTATTAAAATGAAATGGAGGTTAAGGCTCTTTTTGTTAAGATTGAGGAGAACAGCCATGGTTTAGAAAGGTATTTGAGAGCCTTTTGGGAACTTGAATCCATTGGAATAAAGGACAAACAGGAGAAGCAGTCCAGTACAGTGAACAGTGATGTTTTAGAGCAATTTGAAAAAGGGATTGGGTTTAGAGATGGTTGCTATGAAGTTGGCCTCCCTTGGAAGGATTCTTGCAAACCCAGTTCAAACCTTCAGCTAGCTAATAGGAGGTTGGAGACTTCATTGCACAGGCTAAGAAAAAATGAGTTGTTAATTGAATACAATGAGGCCATCCTAAGCTATGTAAAGGAGGGCTAAGCTGAAAGGGTGCAAGGTGAGCTGGTGAGCGAGGAGGCACATTATCTGCCACACCATGCAGTGGTACGGCGAGACAAAACTACCACCAAACTGAGGGTAGTTTTTGATGGCTCAGCCAAGGACAAAGGTGGTGTCCTTGAATGACTGTTTTGATGTCGGGCCAAATTTAAATGCAGATTTATTTTCCTTGTTACTGAGATTCAGGTTTTGTAGAGTAGCATTGACTGCAGATGTGAAGCAAGACTTTTTGCGGATAAAGTTGAAACCAGAGGACAGAGATGCAGTAAGGTATCTGTGGGTGAATACGAAAGACTTGTTGGAAAATGAACCTAAGGTTCAAGCATATAGAATGAAGTCAGTGTTGTTTGGCCTTAGCTCTAGTCCATTTCTGTTGGCAGTTACTATGCAGTATCATTTTAAGAAATATTCTGAAGTCTATCCTAACACTATTGAACATATAAGGAAAACATTTTATGTTGATGATTTGCTGTGTACCGTGGATAATACAGAAATGGCTAAGCAGATATTCAGGGAGGCTATAGCTATAATGAGGAAGGCTGGCATGGAGCTTAGAAAATGGCAGACCAATCATTCTCAATTACAACAATTTATGAGTCAGGCCTGTGTTGGACCTGATGCAGCAGAAAGTATTGAGGATTCTGGTATTAAGTAGTTGCGGGCAATAGACACAAAGGTGCTAGGCACTGTTTGGCATCAAGGAGAGGATTTGTTTACTTTCAATGGGAAATCTTTAGTAGAGTTGGCTGAGAATGAGACAAGGTGGACAAAACGTACAGCTCTTAGTTTAGCTTCGAAGGTCTTTGATCCTCTTGGATTCCTGGCTCCATTTGTGATAAAATAAAAAATTTGGTTTCAGAGCCTCTGGGAAATTGGCCTTGGTTGGGACCAAGAGTTATCTGATCATATGGTGGTAAGGTGGAAATATTGGTCCAAAGAATTGGCACATCTTGGAGACATTAAAATCCCAAGATGGTACTTTGGAGAGTTGAACAATAGTCCAGACAATTTGGAGCTGCACATCTTTTGTGATACAAGTGAGGAAGCCTATGCAACTTGTATTTATATAAGAGGCACATTCAAAGAGGAAGTAAGTTGCAGGTTGGTTGCTGCAAAGAGCAGAGTAGCAACTTTGAAAAGGCTTTCTATTCCAAGGTTGGAATTGATGGGTGCAGTTATTGCTAGTCGGCTTGCCGATACAGTGCAAAAGTCTTTGGCCCTCTGAAATTCCAAGCTATTATTGGACAAACTCCACTATAGTTTGGCACTGGTTAAGAAGCCAGGCAAGGAAATGGAAACCATTTGTTGCCAATAGGGTGGAGGAAATTCAAGCACACACAGATCCCAAGCAATGGCAGCATTGTCCAGGCACCCAAAACCCAGCTGATTTACCAACACGAGGAATTTCAGTGAAAGATCTTGCACAGTCAAGTTTGTGGTGGAATGGGCCAGAGTGGCTAAAACTTGGAAGTGAAAACTGGCCTTCTAATCAGCCTATTTTAGGAGAATGCCTGGCTCAAGAAGAATGGGTGAATGAAATGAGAAAATGCACTGTGAGCAGTTGTCAAGTTATGCAGCAGGACCCCATATTGAGGGAAAGAATTCTGAACAGTAAAGAGATTCAGCAAGCCAGGCAATACTGGGTGGTATATGTGCAGAAGGAAAAATTTGGTGAAGAGAGGGAATTGCTCACCAGCAGTCCATTACAGGTTCTGCCAACACATTCTGCTCTCAAGGGTTTGGATGTGTTTTTGGATCAGGACTTATTGAGAGTAAGAGGTAGACTACAGTTTTCTGGGCTTCCAGAGGAGAAAAGACATCCAATTTTGCTACCTTCTGGGGGGCACTTTGTGGGACTTTTAATCCTGGATATTCATCATAAGTTGTTAATGCTGGAGTTAGAGAAGTGATAATAGAGATCAGACAACAGTTTTGGATTCCCAAAATTAGACAAGTAATAAAAAAGGTCTTGCATAAATGCGTGGTTTGTAAGCGTTGGAGTGCAAAGCCTTATTATGAAAAGGTGGCTCCACTTCCAAGAGAACGGTGTGTCTATACTGCCCCATTTGATGTAGTGGGAGTGGACTTCGCAGGTCCAGTCTATGTGTATGAGCAAGGGGAGTCTAACAAAGGTTATATATGTCTTTTCACATGTGCTACCACCAGAGCAATCCATTTGGAGTTGGTGTAGTGATGTATTTCTTTTGGCCTTTAAAAGGCCTTTAAAAGGCCTTTAAAAGGAACTCCAAGAAGTTTGGTCCTTGCTAAAAGAGAGGGATTCCAATCCTACTTTTCACACCATAGGGTACAGTGGGAGTTTATTGTTGAGAGAGCACCATGGTGGAGAGGATTTTGGGAAAGGCTAGTGAGAAGTGTAAAGTGTCCATTAAAAAAACTTTTACCTAATGCTCATTTGAGCAAAGAAGAATTCTGCACTGTTTTGTGTGAAGTAGAAGCAATGATGAGCAGTAGGCCTATTACCTTTGTTTATAACAGTATTCAGCAAGGCCGGCCTTAGGCCAATTGAACCTATTTGACCAAATTGGGCCCCGCGCTCACATGGGCCCCGCACTAGGGTTGCCACCTCCAGCTTTGAAAAATAAAAAAATGCAGTCTTTGGAGCAGTTGAAAAAACATGTTGATTTATTTGGCTTTTTGAATAAATTTCAACAAATTCCAAAGGAGGAATTACAAAAACATGCTGCAGATTTGGAAATTGCGCTAACAGATGTCAAGCTCATGTGATGAATGTGATGAAGCAAAAAACTTAAACTTCAACAAAATTTTGAAAGAGTTTGCAGAACAGAAAGCAAGAAAGATTTCTTTATAAGTATAGTCTAGTTTTAACACGTTTTATGTCAAAATATAAGCTAATAAATATAGATATTGTTTTATTTTTAATACAACGTAATAGCATATATTCCTGATACCTAATTTGAAATAATCTTAAGACCAGGAGGCCCCACCAAAATGGTCCAAATTGGGCCCCGCAATTGCTAAGGCCGGCCCTGGTTTGCAGGATGCAGAGCCATTGACACCAAATCATTTTTTTTTGTGGTAAACGACTAACATCAAGCCCCAGTTTCCCAGAAAACTTACAGCCTATCCAAAGCACTCAAAAAGAGTTGACCAGAAGGTTCAAGTACCTTGAAGAGCTACAAGATCAGTTATGGAAGAAGTGGTAGATAGAATACTTGCCAGAACTCAATTATTACCCATCAGGCAATGTAAAGGGCTCCAATGCAAAGTGTATCAAGGTAGGAGAAGTGGTAATGATTGGGGATGAAAGACCAAGGCAATGCTGGAAGCTTGGCATAATTGAAGAGTTGTTTGTTGGCAAAGACAATTTAGATAGGTCTGCACTGGTACCAAAAGACTTCAGGAGGAAAATTGAAGAGACGTATACAAAAACTCTATACTTTAGAAATCAGCAAAAACACGGATAGTCAAGATGAAACATTTGAGTTACAGCCTCATGGAGAAGGGTGGCTAAATTTGCAGGAGGTAATGACAACAATGCCTCTTCGGTGGGGAGTGTTAGAAAATCTAGAAGAGGAAGAGCCATTGTTGTCCCAAGGCGATATGATAACTAAGCTGATTGATGCAGCATTGCTTGTATATATTAAGTTAAGGTGCATATATATCCATCTCATAATTGTAAGGTTAATGAAAAATTCACTTAATTTAGAGCTAGGATTTTTGGGCTCTTGTGGCATCATTGTTTGGATACTCTTGTGATATCATTTTTTTGGGACACTGCGCGTCCTTCTTACTCGTTTGTTAAATGCGGCACTTACAGGGCGTGGTCTTATAGAGAGCTCTCTTGCAATTCAGTTTGGTTGTTTAGATACAAGATTGTTGCATCGTGCAATGGTGTATGTTGTGTTGTTGTTGCAAGGTTTAGTAGGAAGACCATAAATAGTGCCTCTTTTGTTTATCTTAATTTTATGCAACTGAGGCCTAAGGTAGGCCCACATCGAGTCCCCCGTGGGAATCCACGGCTCAGCTGGGATTCTGAACCCAATAAAATAAAAAATAACAGTCCTATTAGGTCATACCTCAGGGTTGATGACTCGATGTGGGCCTACCTTAGGCCTTAGTTGCATAAAATTAAGATAAAAAACAAAAGAGGCACTATTTATGGTCTTCTTTCTAAATCTTGCAACAACACAACCTGCACCATTGCACGATGCAACGATCTTGTATCTAAACAACCAAACTGAATTGCAAGAGAGCTCTCTATAAGACCACGCCCTGTAAGTGCCGCATTCAACAAACGAGTAGGAAGGACGCGCAGTGCCCCCAAAAAATATCACAAGAGTGCCCAAACAATGATGCCACAAGAGCCCAAAAATGCTAGCTCTAAATTAAGTGAATTTTTCACTAACCTTACAATTTTGAGATGGATGGATGGATATATATATATATAATATATATATATATAATATATATATATATATATATATACACACACACACACACACCTTAACTTAATATATACAAGCAATGCTACATCAATCAGCTTAGTCATCATATCGCCTTGGGACAACAGTGGTTCTTCCTCTTCTAGATTTTTTAACAGAGGAAGGTTGTCGGAAGGTGTTATTCTGTTACACGACAATGCGCGCCGTCATACCCCTGCACAGACTAGAAAATGCCTTCAAGAACTTAAATTTGAAGTTCTTGACCATTCAGCCTACAGTCCAGACCTGGCACCTTTGATTTTTACCTGTTTGATCCACTAAAAGACGCTTTGAGAGATCAGCGATTCCAAGGCGATGATAACCTGAAGGAGGCGGGTGCATGACTGGCTACGCACACAGCCAAAAACATTCTTTTCTGATGGTATTAGGAAGCTTGTAGATCGCTGGATTAAGTGTATTGAGAACCAGGGAGACTATGTTGAGAAGTGGTGTTTATAATCTATCAGAAGTGAAAATAAAATTGTGAAAATAAAAAGTGCGGATACTTATTGAATTATCCTCGTTGAAAATGAAGATGAATTTTTCGACATTGATACAAATCAGCCAAGGACAAATTCTGGCACAAACCTATCAATGGACTTTGAGTTCTCAGAAGGAGATGTAATTAAGGCTCTATCACAGATGCGAGCAATTCAGCACCAGGACCAGACACATGGAGTGGCACATTTCTGAAGAAATGTAGAGAGAGTATTGCCAAACCGCTACACTTATTATGGAGGAAATCACTTGACACAGGACAAACTCCATTGCCATTAAAGAACGCGAACATTGTCCCTTTATTCAAAGTTGGTAACAGAGCAATGCCCAAGAATTATCGGCCTGTGTCTCTCACCTCACACCTTATGAAGTGCTTTGAACGTAAAATTAGAAGCGAAACTACCTACTAGTCAGTGCTGTGCTCGTTACTTTATAAATGTAATGCCGTTACCGTTACTAGTCTAAATGTAACGCCGTTATCGTTACAGTTACCATTTTTAACGAGTAACGGCACCGTTACTCGTTACCATTACTTTTAATGAAATGTAAATATATTATATATATTTACACATAGGTATATTATAATTTATATATACATAAAATATTATATTATATAAACATTCGCTTGTGCGAGTATGTGTTGGTTTGTATCCACTGGTTAATGCATAGGCTATGAAGTCTGTGCATGCCTTCATTGCGTTGTTATGACTTATAAGGCATAATATTTTCCAAAAAAGTGAAACAAAATTACTGCAAGATTTATTACTAGGAATCGCAACATAACAGAGGATGTAGCATACTATTGATACTAATTTACTAATGCTAGAATATACCATGAAAGTTTGGTTTTGCAAAACAATAATACGAAATACTAAAGAAATGAATCAAATGAGATATTGTGCATGGCAATGATAATTGAAATTTATTAGCTAAATATACAAACTTAAGAACTATTATTCAAAAGATCTTTATTGGCCTGCTTCTCAAAAGTTGCATCTAAGAGCGATCCTCGTTTCGGATACAGTATATCCTTCCCTACTGAAAAAAACCCGCTCAACAGCGGCACTAGATGGTATAGGAGCGTTAAGTTTAATAAACATATTTTTAGTTAGTGGGTGGGAAGGATGCAGAGCTAACGTGCCGTGAAGGCCCAGATGAGAGGAATGACGAAACCTCTGTTGAACTTAGGTCCCTCCCTGCTCCAGAGTTCTTCGCCTTTTTACTTTGACAGTGCTATCAGTGTAGGGGGAGAGGGTGGATGGGGGTAGGCTGCCAGCATGCACACCTCGCTCATAGTGAAGGGACAAATTTTTAATGGTTAATGGTTAATGAATAATGAGCGAGGATCGAAAGAATGTATTTCCCTAAAAAAGTAACGTCGTTACTGAAAGTTACTCGATTTGAAATGTAATGCCGTTACTACTACCGTTACTAGAAAAGTACCGCATTACGTAACAGCCGTTACTTGTAACGCGTTACTGCCCAGCTCTGCCTACTACCGACAAGAAAAGAACTTGTACAACCCAAATCAACATGGTTTCAGGGCTGGAAGATCATGCCCATCACAGCTATTAGACCACCAGGAGAAAATATTGGAAACACTGTGTCGAGGAGAAAACATAGATGTAATTTATACTGACTTTGCTAAAGCCTTCGATAAATGTGACTATAGAATTATAGCACATAAACTTAAGAATACAGGAGTTACTGGAAAGCTGGGAAGATGGATATTTAATTTCTTGACGCAAAGAACACAAAGAGTCGTGGTAAATGGAGTCAAATAGGAAGTCTCGGAAGTAGAGCGCTCTGTCCCACAAGGGACAGTACTAGCTCCCTTGCTGTTCATAATAATGATTGCAGATCTCGAAAGAAGACCTCGACTTGTAGAACAACGGACGGTCAATTTCACCTTCAGGCTCCCACTCTTCGAGAGCGATCTCGATGTGCATAACAACGAACGGCAACGACACCTCGAGTCAACAGTAATAGGTCCACCTTCAACGCTTCTTCTCCAGATGTATGCGACGACCTGGTAAGATAAGTGCATCTTTTCTAAGTAACTTTCGTGAAGCCTACATCAGCCTACCGCCGGACGGTAGGCTATACTCCCAAAGTGTTTTACAAATCGTTCAAATTAACTCTCGCTGAAACGCAGTAGGCCTATTTCGTAATCCAAGTGTCATTCCAATATCGTAATCGTGTACTGTATAATCCTGCTATCATTACTATTCCCATTCAATGTTCCATTTATGCGTAACTCTAGCCTACCTAAATGAAGGTATAATCTATTTACAGTGTATTAAACGCATGTGCATTCTTTGTCATTACTAGGCCCATCCAATGTTCCATTTTGCATGCCATTAGCCTACCATAAATGAATGTATTACTTGACAATTAAGCTCTTAACCATTTCTCTTATTGGCTAAGCTCCATGTCATCTTAGCATAATATAAAGGCTGTTAAATAATTGTTATTCACTATAATTACTGCCAATCATTCGTTATTCACTGTGAACAAATAACATTTATTTTCTTAATTAAATACAAAACAATAAGGTGCTTTTTATAACCTTAACAATATTTGCTTGGGTGTAATCCAAGCTGGTGACCTCGAAGCAATTCATATCACTCAGAAATATTATAGTAGGCCTACTCCATTAGCCACCTTCAACCGGTGATACTGTAGGACATCATAAATTGTTAACCCAGCCTGTCATTATAACAATCAATCATTGCAGCAATTAATCACTAGCATTAAATTAATTAGCATCACCCCATTCGGCTAAGATTAGACCCACTATATACTTATTCATGATTTATTTATTATTACTAATAACTATCTGTTTTATTTTTAATAAGAGCCCAGTAAAGGTTAAAGCTTAAGGGCCAAATTAAATAAAATAAATAGTCAATCTTCACAATTATTTATGTCATTGTAAACTGTAAAACCAATGTATTTATTTTATTATTAATAAAGGTTATTCAGTTCAATTCAATTCAGATATTGATGCAGATATCAATGACAGTATTGTATCATGTTTCGCAGATGACACAAAGATATGCAAGGAAATATTGAACGAAGGTGACATAGAAAGGTTATAAACCGACATTGAAACATTATTCCAGTGGACAGAAGACAACAATATGAAGTTCAACGAAGAAAAATTCCAACTTCTAAGATATGGTAATAACGAGGAGTTACAGAAAAAAGGGTACAAAACTCTGCAAGCCAAACAGATAACACCAAATCCACAAGTCACGAGACATTGCGAACATTGGAGATATACAAAGGACTTTTACGTCTAAGACAAGTCACGAGACATTGCGAACATTGGAGATATACAAAGGACTTTTACGTCTAAGATAGAAGAAACGGAAGGTGAAGACTACTGGTCTCGACAACAATCCCTGGAACTCTACTCTCTCGAAAGAAGGCGCGAGCGGTACACAATAATATACATATGGAAAATACTTGAGGGCTCTGTCCCTAACCTTAGAAATGAAATAGAAACAAACTGGAATGAGAGAAGAGGCAGATTTTGTACGGTCCCAGCTGCGGTGGGACAAGGGGCCATGAAAATGAGGATGAAAAATACCCTCAGAATACGAGGCCCAAAGCTTTTCAATGTCCTACCAAACGAAGTGAGGAATCTCCAACACACCGACCTGAATAACTTCAAGAACCAGCTGGACAGATTCCTGTGCAAAGTCCCTGATCAACCATGCGTGGCTAGCTACGAGGGCAGGAGGAGATCAGAGAGCAATTCCCTCCTTCACCAAATCCCGCAAATGAGGCGGGATACTGCAGAGGAGTCGACCCTAGGTCGATCCTGAACCGTCGTTCGAACTCACCTAAACGCATGAGGACAGGATGAATATATATATATATATATCGGGTGGTCCGAAAAAAATGACGCATTTTTTAAAAATTAATATCTCAGTAACCCCCTTCCTTATCATGACAATTTTTATATGCAAGATACTTTCAAACTTCTTTTTTGAATGCAAGAAACGGAATTCTGATATCTTTTATAGTTTTCTCGCAATTAACAAAAGTAACAACATGGGTCAAAAAAACGAATATCATGAGAAAGGAAAAATTTAATCAGAAATTTAACTAATTAATTTACAGTAAATGATCGATTGGACCACCACTCTGTTGACACACTAATCTAAGTCTTTTCTTCCACACAAAAATAATACTTCTTACTTCATTAATGCCAATTTCTTGCCAAGATTCAAGTATTTTACTTTTTAATTCTGATTCGGTGAATTTTTCTCGTCGACCTCGGTAAACCTTCTCTTTTAGTAACTCCCAAATTGAGTAGACCATAGGATTACAATCTGGGCTTTGTGGTGGCCACTCATTTTTCGTTATTAATTTTGGTGTATTGCTAATCAGAAACGACTGTGTGGCGTAGCTTGTATGCGACGGTGCTCCATCTTGTTGAAATATGAAATCATTTTCTTGATACAGGCGACGACAATCCGGCAACAATTTTGTTCTTAAAAGTTCAATGTAATTTGCAGAATTCACCTTTGTCTTTTCAGTTTCAATAAAATGAACATCTGTCTTGCCATTCCAAGAGACCCCTGCAGATATCATAACCTTTTTGGAGAATCTTGACGTTTCATGATACAATCTGTTTATTGAAATGTCACACTTTTTACCACGCCCGTAGACAACATCATTTTGACGGTTTCGCGGAATTTCTAGAGTGAAATCTTTTTCATCCGTGAAGACTATCTTTTTAATATCAACGACAGAGAAATTATCAAGTAACTTTCTGCACCTTGTTTTTCTTTTATCCTTAACAGTATCACTTTTTCTAGAAGATACTATTCTTTTGAAGGCTTTTAGTTTTTGTGCTTTAATTATTCGGTGTACAGAAGTCTTTCCAATATTCAAATGTTTAGCAATTGTTCTTTGTGACAAATGACTTCCTGGTTTATCTTCTTGAGAGCAGATTTTATCGTTGATGTAATCCACATTTTCTGGAACCGAAGCTGTTTTAGGTCTACCGCTTCCTGGTTTTCTGGCAGTACTTCCCGATTCGCGAATCTTCTTTAAGAGTCTTTCCACTGCACGCCTTTTCCACTTTTTGCCGGGAAACTCTTGCAATAACCTTCCAGTCTTCCATCCTTTTTCACAGTAACAATTTTTAATGAGAATACGATCTTCCTCTGACAACATCATTAAGGGTACTGACGAATTGTTAAAAAATAAAAATATCCACAATTTGACTTGTTCATTCCTGTAGAGTTTTGTAATAACTTGCAAAAATATCGCATGATATCGTATAAAAATGACATCGTATAAAAAACGGATATTATATTGCGATTTTTGTTTTTTGACCCATGTTGTTACTTTTGTTAATTGCGAGAAAACTATAAAAGATATCAGAATTCCGTTTCTTGCATTCAAAAAAAGAAGTTTGAAAGTATCTTGCATATAAAATTTGTCATGATAAGGAAGGGGGTTACTGAGCTATTAATTTTTTAAAAATGCGTCATTTTTTTCGGACCACCCGATATATATATATATATATATATATATATACTGTATATATGCCCCGTTAGGTTAATTGAATCCCTGGTTAGGTCAACTGTACGGCCTTGATTGGTTAGGTTAAGTCGTGATATTTCCGTTACTTTTAACGAAAATATGATAACCTAACCAATCGTCAAGGACATACAGTTGACCTAACCGGGCATTCAATTAACCTAACCTGGCATTATATCCCATAGAATGAATTGTTTGTTTTATTTGTCAAAACTAGGGGAAGTATCTCCAGGTGGAGCGGACTGGGGTGGAGTATCTTCAGGTAGATCGGCTGGGTGGAGAAGATCTTCAGGTGGACACTCTTGGGGGTTGGCAAAATCTTCAGGTGATGCTTATCTGGAACTAAGCACGAGGGATTGATGTGCAGAAATAAGGTTTATTCATTCAGTGTGGCATGTTTCTGGTACATAAAGTGTTAAAGCATGAATGGACAATGCTTACAACTGGAGTTAACATTGGTAGGACCCTGCACAACGATCAGGGCCGCCGAAAGGGCGGGGAAGCCGGGTTAAATCCGCGGGGCTGGGACCTCTAGGGGTCCCGGAAAAATGGGGGATAAAATCTAAAAATATTAATAAAGCAATTGATTAGATAACAGAGAAGAAATATAATTAATGAACATACATTTAATAGAGATTATCATAGTCAAACTGAAACAGATAAAATATTATCCGCGGTCCACCAATGCCCAGACCGACTGACAGATCTGGGAACCATTGTAATTGAAAGCCAGTTAGCCCATACTTTAAATTTCATCAGAATCATTTACCACTTTGCTAGAGAGAAGGCAAAGAAAGTACGCTTCTAATTACGAAAATCTTGCAGTAAACAATTGTCTTGCTTGCATGGACTGGTACTGCATTTGTAAATTGTATGGTGATAGAATAAATATAAATGATTCGAAAAATAAAATGGTCATTTTCTTCTGAGTTGTTTATTCATAGTGTATGTTTTGAATAGTGACTTGGACATATAATCAGTTTGCTTGTTATGTACACAAAAAACATTCAAAATAAAATACTGAGTAAACAGGGGGGGGGGCCATATACCATCCTTTCCCGAGGCCCGTGGCAGCTCTCGACGGCCCTGATGACGCTGAGTGCCCAATAGTGTGTTTATAGATTATGGTAATAGGCAGAAGTTCTACAGATCTACAGAAGCTAAGGCTAAGAAAGATCCTAAGATCCACTCTAAGGTTAGCCCGAAAGAAAGGAGAAAGTAGGGGGTTAAAAGAAGAGAATGGGGAGTTAAGCAAGTAGCAAAACCTATTATTTGTGGGTTAACATTCATTCAGAAAAAGAGAGAGAAAGACTCCCCATCATCATCCTCCGACCACTGCCGACAAGTCAAAAATAGTCGGAGAGAATAGGAAAGGGGTGAAAGATGAAAAAGTAAAATAAGAACGCTTACAAACCATGCAAACACAGTCTTAACTCAAACACTGTCATACTATGCAAACTACAGACATGCAAGCAAAGAGATGATGAGGGTATGGAAAACTGATGAGTGGGTAGTTGGGAGGTAACGAAAATGGTTCACTGAGTAGGTAGGTAGTTAATCTAACAATTATTAAATTCCTTTTATGTCAATAACTGGGTGGATGAAACCAATTGGTTGCTCACCAGAGTTATTCTCCACACTAGTATTTATATACTGTGTGAGAAGAGCGTGCTCGGTAATAGATATACATTACCGATCAACCAACCGGGGAAAAAAAACCAAGACAACGCTGGTGGAAAAAGCCCGCGAAGAGGAGAACAAAGGAGAACGAAAACGAGGAACGGGGGCGAAAGGACGCAACTGGAGAAGGGACGAGAACAGACACTGAAGAAAGATCCCCACCAGCAAGTACGCTCTCGACAATTATACAAGGAGAAAAGAGACTCTCTAATAACTAGCAGTCAGTGACTAATTGTGTTTTTAACCCAGTTTAGGTAGATTCATTAAATTAAGCTGGGTCAGACAACTTAGGCCTACATTGTGGCCTAAGACCCAGCATCAACTCATAGCTTAACAAAGGTAAAGGTAGATTGCCCTAACCTAGTTTGGTGAGGAATCCAACTGTGGACCTCAATTTATCTGCCCGCTCTGGACCATTTCCGGAATCTCAAGGCTGACCCCTCTAGGCTAGACTTGATCTACTCTATAGTTAGACTGGAGAAATAAGGGGTGGGTTAATTGTGGACCAATTCATACAGAGCATTTTTCACATTGGGTTAATGTTGTCAAATAGCTAAATCTAGGTAAAAGGATTGGATGTTTGCTTTTGTATGACAGTTTTGATTTGTCTAATCTCCCTTTACACCTCAGAAGACCTTCCTCATCTCTGAACAAGTTTAGATCCACAACTACTGATGGTACAGGTTCTTTTGTTTGTTTCCCATTAGTTAGTAATTCTAACTCTTTATTGTACTCTTTTTGTTGTGCATGCCCTATCCAGTATTTGGTTGCAACTTCTGTATAATTATGATTGTTTTTATTTAGCTGTTTGTTAATTGTAGTTAAACAGTTGTGAGCAAACCTCAAACAGTAGGCTGTAACCCTGACAAGTTTGTTGAAATCAGAATAAATTTCATAATTAGTGATTGGTTCAACCTTTTCATTTGAAAAGATTAAATTTAATGTCAAGTTAACTTGTTCCACAGGCCATTGGTCTGTATTACAGAACCACTTAGGTCCCATAAACCAAGTTTTGTTTGACTTCAACAACTTGTAGGATAAACCTCTGGTCAGAAAGTCTGCTGGATTTTGTTTAGTTGGAACATAGTGAAAATTTACTTGTAGGCTTTCATTAGCTTCAGCTATTTCTTTTAGCCTATTTCTTACAAAGATATTCTTACTATTAATGCTATCATTCCGTATCCAGGCAAGACAAATCTGACTGTCAAGCCAGATGTGGATATGAGTTATGTTCACATCATGGTAAGCATCCTTAAGCAATGAAATGGTTTTAATGGCTAATGCAGCAGCCAATAGTTCCAATTGAGGTATGGTTCGGGTAGGTTTGAGAGGTGCAACTTTCCCTTTTGCATAAATTAGATGACTTTCTGTAGGACTTACAAGATACGCACAGCACCCATAAGCTTGTGTGCTTGCATCAGCAAACACATGAAGTCTCTTGGGCTTATCCCTAAACCCACAGCACCTTTGAATTTTAATGTTCTGCACTTTTGTTAAATCAGCAGCTAACTTCTTCCAAGATTTTTGATTTTCATTTGTTATTGGATCATCCCATCCAACATTTGTCCTCCAAATTTCTTAGAGGAGAATCTTTGATTTTATTGTTGAAGGCAGGAATAGACCCATAGGATCAAAAATTTTGGAAGCCTCTGATAATATTTGTCTTTTAGTATTTGCTTCCTCATCAAGTTTAAAACCTTTAGTACAGATTGAATCATGACTGTTAGAAGTTGCATCCAAATACCAGTTCATACCTAAAGTTTTAACTCTGTCTGATGGCTCAGTAAGACCATTATTATCCTTTAAAATCTTTTTGTTTAAATCCTCATCATTTGAAATCCACTCTCTAAGTTCAAAGTTACCTTGTTGCATAATGTTTTGAGAGTGTTCATAGACTTCAGATAATTCAGATTTTGTTGTTGTTGAGCCTATTAGATTGTCTACGTAAAAATGTTCCTTAAGGAAGTTCAATGTTAAAGAGTTATTAAACTGGTTTAAATGATGTCTAATTGTCAATGCTAATAGGCTAGGTGAGCAATTGGCTCCAAACAACACAACATTAAATCTATAGGTTATGAACCCTTTATTCAAATCAAATGGATCCTTGAACCATAAGAACCTAAGTTGGTTCTTATCATATTCATTTTTAAGATTTATTCTCAAAAATGTCTTTGAAATGTCACTTTGTACGGCATATTTATCTAACCTGAACCTCAGTAAGATCTTCACAAGGTCAGAAATGAGATTAGGACCCTCAATCAGGCAATCATTCAAACTGTGTTTATCACTGTCTTTGAGGCTACAGTTATATACTACTCTGAGTTTTGTTGTTGGGGCATCTTGTCGATAAACCCCCTGTGGGTTAAATAATGACAACCATCTTTTTTAAAAGGGTTATTTGTTACTTCTTCAATGAAGCCTTTCTGTAGCTGTTCTTTGAAGACATCACTGTACTTTTTAATATTATTATCTTGTTTGAGTTTTTTCATTACTTTATATAAATGTCCTTTAGCTACTTTGAGATTGTCTTTTAAAGTTGGACAATTTATTTTCCAAGGTAACTCAATAAAATAACTATTGTCTTTGCACTGAATGGTGTCTTCAAATCTTTCTACCATTAACTGATCTTCTGAAGTTTGATTTGTGTCATGTATACCCACAGATTCTAGCAACCATAAAGTTTGAATTGCCTCATCCAGAGTTTCATTTGATAGTGATGAATTAATGTTCTCAGTTGATATAATATTATTCAAAGTGTTGCTATTTACAGGTGTTATGTAGGACTGAGTTGAGGCACATAGTATTTGTTAGTCATGAACTATTTTGGTTTAGGTCCAGGTTGTATTTGGATAGGTCACCCAAAGGGGCTATCCCTGATGGAGTCTGAATAGCTATACCATTACCTATCTCTACTATGCCCTTATGAATAAGATTAATATAATCTGCCCCCATTAACATTTCAATGTTAGCTACTGTGTTTTTAGTGATATGTCTATCAGCTATTTTGTAGTGTTTTCCCAAATGATTTATGGTTTGTTCTAGTTTGGGTATAACCAGTTTGTTTTGTCCTACTTTAGAAATAATAACTGCTTCAATTTTCTCTAATTTATTTTCTAAATGTAGTTCCAGGTCAATTGTCTTATAGCTATTTTTGTCCGAGTTATCCTTAACAAAGGATGCAATATTGAGTTTTTGTTAATTCGGGTTTGGTGTCAAACCAAATTTATTAACTACATTTTGGGAAACAAATGTTTGTTGAGAACAACAGTCTATAAGACATCTCACTGGAGTGGTGCTACCCTCACTATTCACTAAGTCCAAAGTAATAGTTTTCCCTATGGCCAAGGTAGGCCATAAGACCTTTATTGTTTGGCCCATGACCAAGGTAGGCCATAAGACCTTTATTGTTTGGCCCATGGCCAAGGTAGGCCATAAGGCCTTTATTGTTTGGCCCATGGCCAAGGTAGGCCATAAGACCAAGGTTCAGTTCTTTGGCCCATGGCCAAGGTAGGCCATAAGACCTTTATTGTTTGGCCCATGGCCAAGGTAGGCCATAAGACCTTTATTGTTTGGCCCATGGCCAAGGTAGGCCATAAGACCCTTATTGTTTGGCCCATGGCCAAGGTAGGCCATAAGACCTTTATTGTTTGGCCCATGACCAAGGTAGGCCATAAGACCTTTATTGTTTGGCCCATGGCCAAGGTAGGCCATAAGACCTTTATTGTTTGGCCCATGGCCAAGGTAGGCCATAAGACCAAGGTTCAGTTCTTTGGCCCATGGCCAAGGTAGGCCATAAGACCTTTATTGTTTGGCCCATGGCCAAGGTAGGCCATAAGACCAAGGTTCAGTTGTTTGGCCCATGGCCAAGGTAGGCCATAAGACCCTTATTGTTTGGCCCATGGCCAAGGTAGGCCATAAGACCAAGGTTCAGTGTTTGGGCTATGACCACAGTAGGCCATAAGACCAAGGTTCAGTGTTTGGGCTATGGCCAAAGAGGCCATAAGACCAAGGTTCAGTGTTTGGGCTATGGCCAAAGTAGGCCATAAGACCAAGGTTCAGTGTTTGGGCTATGGCCAAAGTAGGCCATAAGACCAAGGTTCAGTGTTTGGGCTATGGCCAAAGTAGGCCATAAGACCCTTTTGAGTAACCCATGCAATCCTTGCTTATGTTCAGATAGGTTGAGTGTATTTGTGGCACATGTAAAGAGTACAGTGTGTATATACATATATATACACACAGATTGCAAGGAATGCATGTGCCTGTTGAAAAAATCTGTTGAGTGATTCTTCCTTAAAAGAAGAATTGGATGCTTGGAGTTGTATGCATTTTAAATGCTTGTTCACTAATGTTGTTTAACTGGGGATCGTAATGAAATAGAGGACAAGAAGAAATTACCAGAGAAGAGAGATCACAGACATCGAAGAAAGATCCCCACCAGCAAGTACGCTCTCGACAATTATACAAGGAGAAAAGAGACTCTCTAATAACTAGCAGTAAGTGACTAATTGTGTTTTTAACCCAGTTTAGGTAGATTCATTAAATTAAGCTGGGTCAGACAACTTAGGCCTACATTGTGGCCTAAGACCCAGCATCAACTCATAGCTTAACAAAGGTAAAGGTAGATTGCCCTAACCTAGTTTGGTGAGGAATCCTACTGTGGACCTCAATTTATCTGCCCGCTCTGGACCATTTCCGGAATCTCAAGGCTGACCCCTCTAGGCTAGACTTGATCTACTCTATAGTTAGACTGGAGAAATAAGGGGTGGGTTAATTGTGGACCAATTCATACAGAGCATTTTTCACATTGGTGGCCCGTGTGGGGACCTTACAGCAGAATCTTTTGTTGCTGTCTTTAAGAGATTCTGTGCACGACATTCAGTACCAAAGACAGTTTGGACTGACAATGCTACATATTTCAAGGCTGGTGAACAAGTCATCCACGACTTGTTAAGCGATGAACTCACACAATTATATATACAAAATTCAAACATAAAGTGGAAGTATATTCCGGTTGCCTCTCCTTGGTATGGTTCTATCTGGGAGAGGAATATACAAACAGTAAAGAATTGCTTGAAGAAAGCAATTGGCAAAAAACAGATACACTTATTTGAGTTGCTCACTCTCCTGGCTGAGATTGAGAACATCATCAACAATAGACCACTCACTTATGTGAGTGACAACATTAATGACCCGGAACCATTAACTCCAAATCATTTGATTCGGGGAGAACAAGTTAGTCTCCTGCCGGACTACAATATAGACTCTTCAGAAGACCCAAACTGGACTCAACGACATGATGAGCTCCAGACTAAGTTACAACATTTAACTAGAGTTAAAGCTCATTTCATTAAACAGTGGAAAACTGAGTACTTGATGGGTCTAAGGGAGAGACATAAACAAATGACTAAGAAGGATTGGTCAGACACAATTAAGGTAGGGGACCTTGTTCTCATACATGACAGTACTCCAAGACAATACTGGCCTCTGGCTAGAGTTTCAGAACTCAGACCAGGGGCAGACGGGGTAACAAGAGTGGTCAAATTAAGGACTTCAACGGGTGACACAACAAGAGACATTTCTCTTTTGTACCCTTTAGAGTCTGGACCCAAAACAATGGACTTTGGAGAACCTTCTCCACTGACAGTAACAACTGGAGACACTGAACTTCCAGTAACTATTCCTTTGACAGTAGGAGTGGTAACGCATCCTACTACAACATTGACAGACACAAGACCTCAGCGACAAACAGCATTAAAGGCGCGACTATTTTTACAACAAAAAATAGATGCTGGGGAATTGTAATTTTATCTTCTAACTTTCACTTTTTCTTTTCTTATGGTAAAGACCATAGACAGTTTCATCCTATGGATGTATTTTCTCTTCTAATTAAATGCTACACCTTCTCCATGAGAAAGGTGAGGATAGGCACTGTTAATCACATTAACAGGCATTTACAGTCAAATAGTTAGCTAGTCTACACTCAGACATAAAAATTGGTGACAATGACACCAAAATTTTTATCTCCCGGGGCCCCCAGTATATGGAAAACTGATGAGTGGGTAGTTGGGAGGTAACGAAAATGGTTCACTGAGTAGGTAGGTAGTTAATCTAACAATTATTAAATTCCTTTTATGTCAATAACTGGGTGGATGAAACCAATTGGTTGCTCACCAGAGTTATTCTCCACACTAGTATTTATATACTGTGTGAGAAGAGCGTGCTCGGTAATAGATATACATTACCGATCAACCAACCGGGGAAAAAAACCAAGACAACGCTGGTGGAAAAAGCCCGCGAAGAGGAGAACAAAGGAGAACGAAAACGAGGAACGGGGGCGAAAGGACGCAACTGGAGAAGGGACGAGAACAGACACCGAAGAAAGATCCCCACCAGCAAGTACGCTCTCGACAATTATACAAGGAGAAAAGAGACTCTCTAATAACTAGCAGTAAGTGACTAATTGTGTTTTTAACCCAGTTTAGGTAGATTCATTAAATTAAGCTGGGTCAGACAACTTAGGCCTACATTGTGGCCTAAGACCCAGCATCAACTCATAGCTTAACAAAGGTAAAGGTAGATTGCCCTAACCTAGTTTGGTGAGGAATCCTACTGTGGACCTCAATTTATCTGCCCGCTCTGGACCATTTCCGGAATCTCAAGGCTGACCCCTCTAGGCTAGACTTGATCTACTCTATAGTTAGACTGGAGAAATAAGGGGTGGGTTAATTGTGGACCAATTCATACAGAGCATTTTTCACAAGGGAGAAAAAAAAAAGTATGAAGAGTATACCAAAAAGTGGGTTAGTTTACGCTACGAGCTACATCTAAGTTCGTGTCAGTCTAATTTTTTTTTAATATAATAAATTTAACGCTGGCATATCACACGCTGGCATGTCACAAGCTGGCATCAATCGTCAACAGACTCAAACCTCGACTATCACCCCCAGAGCTCCTGTTGCTAATTGTTTTATTATTTTAAACGACGTTAATATTTTTAAAATGCTTATCTAAACGGTTTTTAACATATTAACGCTGGTAGAGTTCACGACGGGCGCGGGGAAATTATTCCAAATATCAATTACTTTAAACGTAAAAACATTTTTAGCGATGTTAGTAATGAAACACCTACCACGTAATTTAAATCCGTTATTACGAGTATTGCTACTATCGAAAATGAACAATTTGTCAAAATTTACGTTATCAATTTTATTAACGATTTTGAAAACCTCAATAAGCTCCCCCTTAATCTCCGTCTCGAGTGAATGCACGTCTAACTCTTTAATCCTATCTTCGTAAGACTTGTTGCGTAGTGACGGAATTAGTTTCGTGGCGAGTCGCTGAACCCTTTCCAACCTATCAATATTCTCACGCACGCAATATACGTGTACCAAAACTGAACGGCATATTCCAAGTGACTTGAAGTGAGGTCTGACTAAGGACTTGTAAAGGGACAATATAATATTCTTCGATTTAACCCTTTGAGGACCAAGGGACATATTTGTCCCAAGGAAATAATAATATAGATTGTACAATGATGCAACGTTTCTACAAATACATCTACATGTTTATACAGTTATCGTTTAGTTGTCGGAAAATTAACCCAAAAATGGGTCATTTAAGTGACTATAGTTACTAATATCTAATTGTAAACACAATAAAACAAACTTTTAAGTTCAAAGAAACGTATACTGGTCATCAAAGGGTTAAATTCGAAATTACGCGCTATGAAGCCTAACATCCTATTAGCTTTTGCGCAAGACTCCAGGCACTGGTTCCTAACTTTTAAGTCCTTAGATACGCGTACGCCTAAATCTACTTCCTCGTCAACACTCGCTAACTGTCTACTGTCTATTGTCTATCGTGTACGTGTAATTATTGTTACGAGAACTTATATGCAAAACTTTATATTTGTGTACGTTAAATTCTTGGAGCCTATTTCTATCGGCCACGTTAAGAACTTTACCGCCTATTTTAGTATCGTCCGCGAATTTTGACACGCTACTGGTCAAGCCTACATCTATGTCGTTAATGTAGATTACGAATAGCAATGGGCCTAACACTGAACCCTGAGGGACACCGCTACCTACATCTAGCCACCCCGATTCCCTACCATTAACAACGACCCTCTGTTTCCTGGCACGAAGCCATTCCTCTAAGCAGTTAGCTACCTGACCGTGTATACCGTGCGCTTTAACTTTCGCAATTAATCTCCTATGCGGAACTGTATCGAACGCTTTTTTAAAGTCAAAATAAATAACGTCAGCCATTCTATGCCTATCGTATTCACCAAAGCTGGGCACAAACCGTTAATCCGTTAATCGTTAATTAACGAAGTTAACTTTTTCGTTAACGATTTAACTTTTAAGTTAACTTTGAAAATCATTATCGGACTAATTAACTTCCGTTACATTTAACTTCCGTTAACTCAAGTCCGTTAACCCAAAAAATTCATAAATAAACGTTTAAAAGTTTCTATTATTTTCAGTGCTGAGCAGGTGCGCAATTAATTGGTTACAATTAAATGCAGGACCTTGATACAATAATAGCGTTGTTTACGTAAACGTTTAAGAATACAATTATTCCAACTATATTTATTTATTGCAATAAAGTTATATTTTTCTTAACACCAGCCAGTAGATACGTTTTAGTTTTGCTCATTCAATTATCGTTATATTATTGAGTAAAATACAATAGAATAATATTGCAGAATAATACAAATTTGAATTTCTACAATTTACTAATTCTCCATTGTTTTATTTCCAGATCATGTCACCTGTGGCCAAAGCACTCGACAAGATCCAGGGGGAGGAACAAGCCTACCTTGGGACTCTGCTGCCAACAGTTGCTGCGACAATCTTCAGGCTTAAGGACTTGAAGTCCAAGGGCCTCGTCTACTGCAGCGCCTTGGTCGACGCACTTTTGGCAGGCATCGACAAAAGGTTTGGGCCCCTCCTGGAGGATGACGAATGCCAGCTGGCTGCTGCCTTCCATCCCAGGTTTCGCCTCATCTGGTTGGACAAGTATGACAACACCAAGGTCGCCAGGGTGAGGAAAAGCATGGAGGGTACAGTCGAGGAGGCCATGAAGCAGCAGTCCAACGAAGTGGGCAGCAACAGTGGAGGCAGCAACAACGAGGAGGAGGAGGAGGATGACTTCTTCAGTGCTGTCATCCAGACAAAAGAGAGCAGCAGAAGCCACAGGTGACTCAAGGGCAAGGCCCAGAACTTGGTCAAGACCTGGCTGGAGACCAACTCCAAGGACTTGCTGAAAGATGCTGCCTTCTTGGGTGAGCAAGTGTTGGTGGACTTGTTCATCAAGTTCAACACAGCCATCCCCTCCAGTGCTGCAGTGGAGCGTTTGTTCTCTATGGGCAATGACATCCTGAGGGCTAAGAGATCATCCCTGTCTGATGAAAACTTTGATATGCTAATTTTCATGAAGGGCAACATGCATCTCATGGACAAAATGGAGAAAGAGAAGAAGAGGGAAAATTAAATTATATATATATTGTGTTCTTCATTTTTTTTATAATAAAAGTTAACGTTAACGGTTTATCGGTAACTTCCGTTACATGTTTAACGAATTAACGGATTAACGGTTAACGAAGTTAACTTTTTGGTTAACGGATTAGCGGTTAACGAAGTTAACTTTTTGGTTAACGGTGCCCACCACTGGTATTCACGCACTATTTCGTTATAAAACTAACAAATTAGTTAAACAAGATTTATGGCGTCGAAACGCATGCTGACTACTATTAATCAAATCTCTACTTTCTAAGTGATCGATGATACGATCCCTAACGACAGATTCCAATAGTTTACCGACAATTGACATTAAGCTAATAGGCCTATAATTGCTAGCTACTGTGCGGTCGCCTTTTTTAAAAATAGGCGTGAAGTTAGCTAATTTGAAGTCTTCAGGAATAATCCCCGTTTCGAGTGACTGATTAAAAATCTTCGTTAAGGGGCCTACAATAACGTGTTTCAAATCTTTCAAATGTTTGGGATAAAAAGCGTCAGGGCCTGGAGCCTTGCTAACTTTTAGCCTATCGATATAATGCGCAATCTCAGCCTCGTAAACGGTTATTTCATCCAAAATAGTCTCGCTACTAAATGGAACGATATCGTCCACGTTGGGGACATTATTTACGTCTTCTATGGTAAAAACTGTCGCAAAAAAGTTATTGAAAATACCCGCCATCGCCTGAGCGTCAGAAGCCAAAGCGCCGTTAACATCCACTAGAGGGCCTATGTTATCTTTTATCGGCTTACGATTATTGACGTATTCAAAAAACTTTTTTGGATTATGTTTACTATCCGCAGCTACAAGTATCTCGAAATTAGGATCTTATTAAAAATTTGGACTGTCAAATTTTTTAAAAATCTTGTCACTAGTACAGTTTTTTATGCTGATTCTAAATATGCAACTAATCTTTTGCGGAAATAAATATTTAACATTTTATTGGCGTTTGTTTGCAGGAATAGTGCCAGCTTCTGCATACGAACTCGCATAAACAGTAATTTTTGTTGTTATTAATATCCCCGGTCAAGTGAATGCCCGGTTAAGTCAACTGTACGCCCTTGACGATTGGTTAGGTTGAGTCATAATATTTTCGTGTTTTAACGAAAATATCACGACTTAACCTAACCAATCGTAAAGAGCGTACAGTTGACCTAACCGGGCATTCAGTTTACCTAACCGGGCATTAAATTGACCTAACTGGACATTCATTTGACCGGAGGCAACTCGCAAGTAGATAGATTACAGCACTGCATTATCATATGCTCACACTACAACAATAATATTCACACTAAACTAGGTGTAAGCAGGCAACAAATAAACATTAATAACAACAAAAATTACTGTATTTTGCGAGTTCGTATAGAGAAGCTGGCACTATTCCTGCAAACAAACGCCAATAAAATGTTAAATATTTATTTCCGCAAAAAATTAGTTGCATACTTAGGATCAGCATAAAAAACTGTACTAGTTACAAATTTTCAAAAAAATTTGACAGTCTAAATTTTTAATAAGATCCCTAAAATACGCTTAGCATTCCTAACTGATCTTTTAACCTGACGTATAAGCTCGATATATCTATTAAAGTTAGCTGCCGTGCCATTGCGCTTATTAAGTCTATACGCTCTGTTACGCTCGTTTATGAACTCGCCTATTTCCCTAGTCCACCACTTGGGCCTACCATGATTTCTAGCGCGTTTGGGCCTACGAGGAATAAACTCCCTCTCAATATTCATAAAACTTTCTTTAAACGCCTCCCAATGCAAATTTGTATCATTACCCATAAATAAGTTATCCCAGTCCACTACTCTCATCCTATCCGCAAAACTATCAAAATTAGCCCCTACGAAAATCAGGGACTTCTATTACGTTACTATTCTTAGTGTTTTCTATCAATAACTTAAACCTAAGAATTTGATGATCACTACATCCTAAACTCTCGCCTGCTTCTAAACCTTCGACTATATTTTCGCCGTTCGTCATCACCAAATCTAAAATATTGTCACCGCGCGTTGGTTCGGTAACCATCTGTCGTAAAAAATTATCTTCCATGAACTCAATCAATCTCAAACCCTCCTCATTGCCAGTAAGTCTAGTAATTAACATTAGGGCAGTTAAAGTCTCCGACAATTATACTATTCCGATTGTCAATAAAGTTACCAAGAAGTGAGTAAAATCTAGTATCTGTATCGAGGGGTTGAACGGGAGGTTTATAAACAATAACAAAATTAAAACTAATACTACGCGCCCTAACTTCAACGCATATCGCATTAATTGCTGCCGGAAAATCTATCTTAACCTCGATAGCCCTAAGAGAATTACGAATGTACAGCAAAACGCCGCCACCAATCCTCTGTAACCTATCATTAGAAAAGAGGGATCTTTTCCGTTTGACTGCCGCCATTGAAACAATTAAACTTTTTGTATTCTTTATAAGGCTAACTAACAAAAATATCACGACCTAACCTAACCAATCGTCAAGGTCGTACAGTTGACCTAACGATTGGTTAGGTTAGGTCGTGATATTTTCGTTAGTTAGCCTTATAAGGCTAAGTAGAGAAGACTGGGGGCACTCACCTCTTATGTTTCAATGGCGGCAGTCAAACGGAAAAGATCCGAAAAGAGTTTAAAACCCGGTATATCAAGTTCCCCCAGCAAGTCCCAAGTCACGATATTTAACCACGTTTCAGTGATAGCAACTATATCGTAGTTGCCGGAATAAATTATCGCCTTAAATTCGTTTAATTTATTTCTAATACTACGCGCGTGACAATAAAAGACGTTTAAGTTATTTTTTACCACGGGCGGGCGTTTAAAACTATTTTTCACGTCGGGCCCGCGTTCCCCGGACCCACAACGTTTAAAGAAGGCTTCGACCTATACAGCTTTCGTAGGTTTTCGTCAATTAGCCTACCTAGCCTAGCATTACCTATTTCATTAAAATGCACCCCCATCTTTTATAAAAAGGCTAGGGTCACTGAATTCTGAACCACAGCTTTACGAAGGGTACATTTTCCTCAGCACAAATCTCTTCTAATTTAGTATTAAAAAATATCGGTCATCGCACCAACATCGAGTAACGGGAGGCAACGTCAATCCTATCCACTTCGTCTCTAACTCTGTCAACCCTGGCCCCTGGGAGACAGACCCTCCTCCTCTTGGTTGGATGCCGTCCAACGAACTGTGTCCATATGGCGCACTAAAGAGTCCCCAATTAAAATAGTGCGAAAAATGCTCTGTATGAATTGGTCCACAATTAACCCACCCCTTATATCTCCAGTCTAACTATAGAGTAGATCAAGTCTAGCCTAGAGGGGTCAGCCTAGAGATTCCGGAAATGGTCCAGAGCGGGCAGATAAATTGAGGTCCACAGTAGGATTCCTCACAAAATTAGGTTAGGGCAATCTACCTTCACCTTTGTTAAGCTATGAGTTGATGCTGGGTCTTAGGCCACAATGTAGGCCTAACTTGTCTGACCCAGCTTAATTTAATGTGATTAAATTCCTGGGTTAAAAACTCAATTAGTCACTTACTGTTAGTTATTGGAGTCTCTGTTCTCCGGTTGTGTAATTGTCGAGAGCGTACTTGGCTGGTGGGGATCTTTTTCGTTGTCTGTTCTCGTCCCTTCCCCTGTTCCGTCCTCTCGCCCCGTTCTTCGTTTTCGTACTCCTTTGTTCTCTTCGCGGGGCTTTTTCCACCAGCGTTGTCCTGGTTTTTTCCTCGGTTGGTTGAGCGGTAATGTATCTCTATTACCGAGCACGCTCTTCTCACACAGTATATAAATACTAGTGTGGAGAATAACTCTGGTGAGCAACCAATTGGTTTCATCCACCCAGTTATTGACATAAAAGGAATTTAATAATTGTTAGATTAACTACCTACCTACTCAGTGAACCATTTTCGTTACCTCCCAACTACCCACTCATCAGTTTTCCATATACTGGGGGCCCCGGGAGATAAAAATTTTGGTGTCATTGTCACCAATTTTTATGTCTGAGTGTAGACTAGCTAACTATTTGACTGTAAATGCCTGTTAATCTGATTAACAGTGCTTATCCTCACCTTCTCATGGAGAAGGTGTAGCATTTAATTAGAAGAGAAAATATACATCCATAGGATGAAACTGTCTATGGTCTTTACCATAAGAAAAGAAAAAGTGAAAGTTAGAAGATAAAATTACAATTCCCCAGCATCTATTTTTTGTTGTAAAAATAGTCGCGCCTTTAATGCTGTTTGTCGCTGAGGTCTTGTGTCTGTCAATGTTGTTCCTACTGTCAAAGGAATAGTTACTGGAAGTTCAGTGTCTCCAGTTGTTACTGTCAGTGGAGAAGGTTCTCCAAAGTCCATTGTTTTGGGTCCAGACTCTAAAGGGTACAAAAGAGAAATGTCTCTTGTTGTGTCACCCGTTGAAGTCCTTAATTTGACCACTCTTGTTACCCCGTCTGCCCCTGGTCTGAGTTCTGAAACTCTAGCCAGAGGCCAGTATTGTCTTGGAGTACTATCATGTATGAGAACAAGGTCCCCTACCTTAATTGTGTCTGACCAATCCTTCTTAGTCATTTGTTTATGTCTCTCCCTTAGACCCATCAAGTACTCAGTTTTCCACTGTTTAATGAAATGAGCTTTAACTCTAGTTAAATGTTGTAACTTAGTCTGGAGCTCATCATGTCGTTGAGTCCAGTTTGGGTCTTCTGAAGAGTCTATATTGTAGTCCGGCAGGAGACTAACTTGTTCTCCCCGAATCAAATGATTTGGAGTTAATGGTTCCGGGTCATTAATGTTGTCACTCACATAAGTGAGTGGTCTATTGTTGATGATGTTCTCAATCTCAGCCAGGAGAGTGAGCAACCCAAATAAGTGTATCTGTTTTTGGCCAATTGCTTTCTTCAAGCAATTCTTTACTGTTTGTATATTCCTCTCCCAGATAGAACCATACCAAGGAGAGGCAACCGGAATATACTTCCACTTTATGTTTGAATTTTGTATATATAATTGTGTGATTTCATCGCTTAACAAGTCGTGGATGACTTGTTCACCAGCCTTGAAATATGTAGCATTGTCAGTCCAAACTGTCTTTGGTATTGAATGTCGTGCACAGAATCTCTTAAAGACAGCAACAAAAGATTCTGCTGTAAGGTCCTCCACAACATCCAAATAAACAGCTCGTGAGGCAGCACATGTAAACAGTACAATGTACATTTTTGTTCAGTGTCACCCACCCCTACAGTCAATGCTCCTGTATAGTCAATGCCTACAGTCTCAAAGGGTCTGTTGAGAGTAACTCTCTCCTCTGGCAAAGCAGGAGGATTTGGTTTCCTATAGGGCCTAGCATGAATACGCCTACATGTGACACACTCACTCAGGACTGTTTTAACAGTGATCCTTCCCTTGGGTATCCAATAAGTTTTTCTTAATGTAGTTAGTGTCTGTGGTACCCCCATATGATATACATCATTGTGTGTTTTTCTGATGATTAATGTTGTCAAATAGCTAAATCTAGGTAAAAGGATTGGATGTTTGCTTTTGTATGACAGTTTTGATTTGTCTAATCTCCCTTTACACCTTAGAAGGCCTTCCTCATCTCTGAACAAGTTTAGATCCACAACTACTGATGGTACAGGTTCTTTTGTTTGTTTCCCATTAGTTAAGAATTCTAACTCTTTATTGTACTCTTTTTGTTGTGCATGGCCTATCCAGTATTTGGTTGCAACTTCTGTATAATTATGTTTATTTTTATTTAGCTGTTTGTTAATTGTAGTTAAACAGTTGTGAGCAAACCTCAAACAGTAGGCTGTGACCCTGACAAGTTTACTGAAATCAGAATACTGTTCATAATTAGTGATTGGTTCAACCTTTTCATTTGAAAAGATTAAATTTAATGTCAAGTTAACTTGTTCCACAGGCCATTGGTCTGTATTACAGAGCCACTTAGGTCCCATAAACCAAGTTTTGTTTGACTCCAACAACTTGTAGGATAAACCTCTGGTCAGAAAGTCTGCTGGATTTTGTTTAGTTGGAACATAGTGAAAGTTTACTTGTAGGCTTTCATTAGCTTCAGCTATTTCTTTTAGCCTATTTCTTACAAAGATATTCTTACTATTAATGCTATCATTCCGTATCCAGGCAAGACAAATCTGACTGTCAAGCCAGATGTGGATATGAGTTAAGTACACATCATGGTAAGCATCCTTAGGCAATGAAATGGTTTTAATGGCTAATGTAGCAGCCAATAGTTCCAATTGAGGTATGGTTCGGGTAGGTTTGAGAGGTGCAACTTTCCCTTTTGCATAAATTAGATGACTTTCTGTAGGGCTTACAAGATACGCACAGCACCCATAAGCTTGTGTGCTTGCATCAGCAAACACATGAAGTCTCTGGGGCTTATCCCTAAACCCACAGCACCTTTGAATTTTAATGTTCTGCACTTTTGTTAAATCAGCAGCTAACTTCTTCCAAGATTTTTGATTTTCATTTGTTATTGGATCATCCCACCCAACATTTGTCCTCCAAATTTCTTGGAGGAGAATCTTTGATTTTATTGTTGAAGGCAGGAATAGACCCATGGGATCAAAAATTTTGGAAGCCTCTGATAATATTTGTCTTTTAGTATTTGCTTCCTCATCAAGTTTAAAACCTTTAGTACAGATTGAATCATGACTGTTAGAAGTTGCATCCAAGTACCAGTTCATACCTAAAGTTTTAACTCTGTCTGATGGCTCAGTAAGACCATTATTATCCTTTAAAATCTTTTTGTTTAAATCCTCATCATTTGAAATCCACTCTCTAAGTTCAAAGTTACCTTGTTGCATAATGTTTTGAGAGTGTTCATAGACTTCAGATAATTCAGATTTTGTTGTTGTTGAGCCTATTAGATTGTCTACGTAAAAATGTTCCTTAAGGAAGTTCAATGTTAAAGAGTTATTAAACTGGTTTAAATGATGTCTAATTGTCAATGCTAATAGGCTAGGTGAACAATTGGCTCCAAACAACACAACATTAAATCTATAGGTTATGAACCCTTTATTCAAATCAAATGGATCCTTGAACCATAAGAACCTAAGTTGGTTCTTATCATATTCATTTTTAAGATTTATTCTCAAAAATGCCTTTGAAATGTCACTTTGTACGGCATATTTGTCTAACCTGAACCTCAGTAAGATCTTCACAAGGTCAGAAATGAGATTAGGACCCTCAATCAAGCAATCATTCAAACTGTGTTTATCACTGTCTTTGAGGCTACAGTTATATACTACTCTGAGTTTTGTTGTTGGGGCATCTTGTCGATAAACCCCCCTGTGGGTTAAATAATGACAACCATCTTTTTTAAAAGGGTTATTTGTTACTTCTTCAATGAAGCCTTTCTGTAGCTGTTCTTTGAAGACATCATTATATATTTTTACATTATTATCTTGTTTGAGGTTTTTCATTACTTATATAAATGTCCTTTAGCTACTTTGAGATTGTCTCTTAAAGTTGGACAATTTATTTTCCAAGGTAACTCAACAAAATAACTATTGTCTTTGCACTGAATGGTGTCTTCAAATCTTTCTACCATTAACTGATCTTCTGAAGTTTGATTTGTGTCATGTATACCCACAGATTCTAGCAACCATAAAGTTTGAATTGCCTCATCCAAAGTTTCATTTGATAATGATGAATTAATGTTCTCAGTTGAGATAATATTATTCAAAGTGTTGCTATTCTTACAGGTGTTATGTAGGACTGAGTTGAGGCACATAGTATTTGTTGGTCATGAACTATTTTGGTTTAGGTCTAGGTTGTATTTGGATAGATCACCCAAAGGGGCTATCCCTGATGGAGTCTGAATAGCTATACCATTACCTATCTCTACTATGCCCTTATGAATAAGATTAATATAATCTGCCCCCATTAACATTTCAATGTTAGCTACTGTGTTTTTAGTGATATGTCTATCAGCTATTTTGTAGTGTTTTCCCAAATGATTTATGGTTTGTTCTAGTTTGGGTATAACCAGTTTGTTTTGTCCTACTTTAGAAATAATAACTGCTTCAATTTTCTCTAATTTACTTTCTAAATGTAGTTCCAGGTCAATTGTCTTATAGCTATTTTTGTCCGAGTTATCCTTAACAAAGGATGCAATATTGAAGTTTTGTTCATTCGGGTTTGGTGTCAAACCCAATTTATTAACTACATTTTGTGAAACAAATGTTTGTTGAGAACAACAGTCTATAAGACATCTCACTGGAGTGGTGCTACCCTCACTATTCAATAAGTCCAAAGTAATAGTTGGTAAAAGAATCTCAGTGTTTCTTGTTACGTTGTTTGAACAAACAGAATGTCCCATGAAAGTGGCATTTTCTTTGTTACCTTTGTTTGGGGGAGGTATCTTTTGAGTTTGAGTACTATTGTTTGGACACTTTGGTGAATCACACATTGATGAGACATGTCGTAAACTTTTACAAAACTTACACTTGAATCTTAACCTAGATTTACAGTCTTTCTTATAATGTCCCTGGCCAGTACACTTTTTACACAGGTTCAACTGTTCACATCTTTTAGCTCTTTGGTTAAAGTCTGAATATTTGTCACACCCAGTACTACTGTGTTCATTACTTGCACAAAATTTGCAATGTGGTGTGTAAGTTGAGGCAGCAGTTACATTAAAGTTCTGTAATGTAGGTGTTCGTGTATTATAGTTGGTCACATTTGATTCTACAGTATCAAGTTTTGTCTGTTTGGCTGTAGCTAGTTGGTCTCTGGGAACAGTCTTTGGTTTATCCATAGTCTGGGTCTTATGTGTTGGAAAATCTCTCAATTTGTAATTAGTTAGGATATTGGGGAAGTGTTTTCTTATATCTTCCAGATTAGGATAATTTCTCCCGTCTTTAGAATTAAAATATCTTAACCCTCAAAGGAAGGCACCTAAGTACTATGCCTTGTATAATCCAAGATGAAGCTTTAATATCTATCTCATTGCTAACCAGTTGTCCTATAATAGCTTCTAATTTTGTATAAAAATTTTCCATATCACTATGGTTATCTTTTATGGGTGCAAATTCAAAAATTTGTTGAGATAATTCATATACAATCTCATCTTTATTAATGTAATTACGTTTTAAGAGATCAATAGCTACTTCATATGAATTCCCTACGGCTGGTAAATAGGCTATCAGGTTATAGGCTGGGCCTTTAAGGAAATTTGTTAAGTAGCTAAACTTTTCAACAGTTGAAATATAAGGTTTATTACCTATTAAATTCTCAAATTTGTCAATGAAAGATGGGAATTGTACCGTGTCCCCTTCAAATGTTGGTACTAGCAAAATGGGTAACTGAGCCCTCAATTCTTGTGACTCAGGATTTAGCATGCCACTTAAATTTTGTTGAAGGTTAGCTCTACTTTGATTAAAATCAGAATTAGGTTTTTTTGGTGTTAAGTCAGTCAAACGAGACCGTAGTCTCCTTATTTGCTGTTCAATTGAGATTACCTGATCATCATTATCAGCGTAAAGGTCTATCAATTGTTCTTCAGCCATTTCGGATTCAACTAACTCTGAAATACTCTCATTAATGGCTATTATTTCCTCCTTTTTAGTTTCCAATTTAAGAATTACACACTCTAAATCTTCCTTACCTGGTTGTGTAATATTGTTAAAAGTGTTCACAGCCTTTGTAACAGCTCCCAACTTTGCCCCCTTTTCTTTTTTAACTTTTTCAATTCCGCACTGTCCATGTCTAAGTCAAAATTGTTTAACTGGGGATCGTAATGAAATAGAGGACAAGAAGAAATTACCAGAGAAGAAAGAGCACAGACAAAACAGTCAAGTTTAAATTTGGTTTAATCCCCACCAAGTACTTATGTGTCACTCAGGTCTAAGCTTATGAGAATGAGACTTCTTAAATGTAAATGTTTCCTAGTTAGGCCCTAGGTTGTAGACCTAATTAGGCTTGATTAGGTTAGGCTTAGGCTAGGCTTAGGCTAGACCATTTAGCCTAATTCTGCAATTTTTGTTAAGTAAGGTTAAGGTTTGTAAATTCCCCACACACGGACCACCATTGCGAAAAATGCTCTGTATGAATTGGTCCACAATTAACCCACCCCTTATATCTCCAGTCTAACTATAGAGTAGATCAAGTCTAGCCTAGAGGGGTCAGCCTAGAGATTCCGGAAATGGTCCAGAGCGGGCAGATAAATTGAGGTCCACAGTAGGATTCCTCACAAAATTAGGTTAGGGCAATCTACCTTCACCTTTGTTAAGCTATGAGTTGATGCTGGGTCTTAGGCCACAATGTAGGCCTAACTTGTCTGACCCAGCTTAATTTAATGTGATTAAATTCCTGGGTTAAAAACTCAATTAGTCACTTACTGTTAGTTATTGGAGTCTCTGTTCTCCGGTTGTGTAATTGTCGAGAGCGTACTTGGCTGGTGGGGATCTTTTTCGTTGTCTGTTCTCGTCCCTTCCCCTGTTCCGTCCTCTCGCCCCGTTCTTCGTTTTCGTACTCCTTTGTTCTCCTCTTCGCGGGGCTTTTTCCACCAGCGTTGTCCTGGTTTTTTCCTCGGTTGGTTGAGCGGTAATGTATCTCTATTACCGAGCACGCTCTTCTCACACAGTATATAAATACTAGTGTGGAGAATAACTCTGGTGAGCAACCAATTGGTTTCATCCACCCAGTTATTGACATAAAAGGAATTTAATAATTGTTAGATTAACTACCTACCTACTCAGTGAACCATTTTCGTTACCTCCCAACTACCCACTCATCAGTTTTCCATAATAGTTTCCCCCTCATTCACGTCCCTTTCCAAATGGCCGAAAGGGTTCGAAACCTCGATAGGGGGGGGGGGATTCCTAGCTCCACCCTTAACTTCTCTAAATCCCTCCCCATCTACTAATCTCGGACCAACCTTAACCCCTTCCTCAACTCTATCCAACCGTCCCGATAAGCTACCTAAACTAGAAACTAGGTTACGCACCTCACCCTTCAAATTACTAACATCTTCAACATTAGTATTGGTTCGGTTTTCGTCAACCGTAGCCCTACCCCTGCCCTCATCAAGCGTTGCAAGTCTTTCCGTTACCTCACGTACACTGCGTTTTATGTCAACTATTTCCCCCCTTAACTCGCAAACGAAACAAACTGATCTCTCGGTAATCGCCATAGGACCGCCGTTATAATCTTTAAAATCCGAATACCACCGGTTTACCCAACACCTAACACACGACGCTTTCTGCGACTGCATCGCGCAGTTAAAATTAGTTTATAACCGTCATAAGTTTAAGTTAAATTAAGCCGGCACGCTATGAAAACTTCTAAATCGCTAAAAACCACTAATATTCAATTACTTAACTATGACAATGTGAATATAAACACAAATATATAAAATTCAAAACTTTCTAAAAATAAAATTATTAGCAATATGCAAAAGTAGAAGCAATATCAGAGAGCTCAGGAAATGCGTCCGTTCAGTACAGAGTCTGGCTGACGAATGAATACAGAGTCTGGCTGACGTATATATAGTGAAGAATAAGGAGAGAAGTGTGTGTTTTAGGGCATACTGGACTGCTCACAGGGTGGATGAGACACGAAAAAATATCAGCTAAGGAGGACAGTGAAAGGAGAAACAGGAGTTCCAGCACTCCCTATCTTCTGTCTGACACCCCCCCCCCCCGGAGTACTTCCCTGGTCGATTGGTGTCTACACTCTCTTCCTTGTAAATGGAGTATCTATTCTACCAAGCCTAAGATCTAAAGACCAAAGTCTGTGAGGTAATCAAAAACATTGCAGCTGAGCTAGTTCCAAAAATTATGTCAAACTTTGTGTAAGAAAAAAGTGGCGATTACACTGAACATGTTGCTTAATTAAGATTAATAAACTTCCATATTTTATGTACCTATTACGTTTGTCTTTGTGTCTATATACAGATTCCCAGGGGCGTACACAGCATTTCTTAAACGTGGGCACACACACACACACACACACTAATATATATATATATATATATATATATATATATATATATATATATATATATATATATATATATATATATATATATATATATTATATATGTTGTGTGTGTGTGTGTGTGTGTTGTGTGTGCGTAAAAATGAACAATGAATAATTCCTATGTAATCTTTATATTCAATTATTAATTTTTACATAAGGACCAAACTCGTATAGCGCAAGTTATCTGTCATTCAATTCATACGTCCATGTCCTTTCTTGACTTTTATCTTGTGTTATTTCTTTTTAATTGTTCCCTCGCAAGATACTCGTCATGCTGACGCCCGTGTTCGAATTCCGCTGACCAACATGGAAGGCGGGCATCTAATTACGAAATTTCCTCTCTTGTTTAATTCTAATTCAAAAGCATGATTATGTTATATATCGTTATGCGTGTTATGTATGTATATATATATATATGTGCCCATGTACTTTGTGTTAAATCTCAAAATAAGAGTTATCCTAATGTAAATATGAAACACTGTAAACTATAGTTAACTGTGGTAAATTGTAATTAACTATAATGATTTAATATGATGTAATTAATGTACTTTAATGAAACTGTAGTTAACGATAATAAATTAATGTGAATTAATTGGTAATTATAATCATAGTTATAGTAAACCAAAATTACAATGTACTCAATGTCCGACCCGACATTATGTCGCCATTAGGAATGTATACGCGGCGATATTATTTTTTTATTATTATTTTTTCGTTGGGATAAATTTTTGATGTGCTTTCGATTTTGCCAAATAATTAGTGACTTTTCTTTTTTTTAAAAAGTTGCAGTGTTTATGTTTTGTATACATTCTCTCTTCGTTATAAAAGATGAAGTCATGTCTTGTAAATCTAATTGTAAATATTAAACCTGTAATTTTCGCTCATATGCTTATCTTAGTATAAAGATGCATAGTTCAATTTCCGTTTCGAATTAACTCGGCGGATCAGGAAAACAGCAGATCTGAAAATACACGGTTTAAGATAAAAATATGGCTTCCTCGTCCTATATCCTGTTTATCTGTTTAACCATTGTCAGAACAAAAAATTTACTTTATTTTTAACTATTCTGCAAAAATAATACAGCCTTTTCAACATTTAATAATAATGATGTTAGTAGAATCGGGGTCTATAAACCCACATAATTTCTTCGATGTTCATTCAGAAGTAGACTCAAAGGCTGAGCACTGCCTGTACATTTTAGCAGTAAATTACAGTAAGAAATAGTCTTTATCTTCTCCTTCGAGCCTTGCTCTCTTCAGAGAACTTAGTCATTAAAATTTCCCGATACGTTATGAGAAGAATCCGGGAATCTTCAGAGAATTTAGTAGCCTCCCAGAATCCTCCGAGCCACAATAGAAGAACTCGGAGAGTAGTATAGACGGAGAGGTTAACATATATATATATATATATATATATATATATATATATATTGTGTGTGTTTGTGTGTGTGTCAGCTCAGAATTGATGATGATTGATTTGGAATTGTTATTTTTTATTTTATTAGGTTCAGAATCTCAGCTGAGCCCTAAACGGCCAGTCTCTGAAGGGCCACTTCGATCTACAGCTCAAGTTAAGCTAGACTAAAACTTACGGACTTGGAAGTCCTATTAGGTCCTATCTCAGGGTTGCTGACTCGATGTGGGCCTACCTTAGGCCTCAGTTGCATAAAATTAAGATAAACAAAAGGGGCACTATTTATGATCTTTCTAAACCTTGCAACAACAACACAACCTGCACCATTGCATGATGCAACAATCTTGTATCTAAACAACCAAACTGAATTGCAAGAGAGTTCTCTATAAGACCACGCCCTGTAAATGCCACATTCAACAAACGAGTAGAAAGGACGCGCCAGTGCCCTCAAAAAATGATGCCACAAGAGCCCAAAAATGCTAGCTCTAAATTAAGTGAATTTTTCACTAACCTTACAATTATGAGATGGATATTTATACACCTTAACTTAATATATACAAGCAATGCTGCATCAATCAGCTTAGTCATAATATCGCCTTGGGACAACAATAGCTTCTCCTCTTCTAGATTTTCTAACAGGAATCAAAATGAATTGCATCTTTGAGGGCTTCAGTTGTATTTTATTTCCAATTTATGAGCAAAGAATTAAATTTGCACAAATTAATCGTACATATAAAGACATATATAAACGTTCCTAAGCCAGCCAAAATTGATTTTGAGTTTTAAGTTAATAACATGTCATGGTAACCATGAAACAACTGAAATTCTATATGACATCAAGATTTTTTGTGGTGAACGTTGCAAAGTTATCGATTTTTTTAAAATTTCTTTTTCAAATATCTTTAATGAGAGTAGTAATAATTTTTACAATGGGGGCCTATGCCCCCTATGCCTCCCCTTATGTACGCCACTGCAGATTCCTTTTCTTTAGTTCAAAACATTTATCTAGAAATAGAGACATTTTTTGGAGAAACCTGGTGTAACATCAGGTTAACACTATAAATGGTATTGTTTCTCGAGGGTAATTCAATAAGTATCCGCACTTTTTATTTTCACAATTTTATTTTCACTTCTGATAGATTATAAACACACCACTTCTCAACATAGTCTCCCTGTTTCTCAATGCACTTAGGCCAGCGATCGACAAGCTTCCTAATGCCATCACAAAAGAATGTTTTTGGCTGTGTGCGTAGCCAGTCATGCACCGCCTCCTTCAGGTCATCATCGCCTTGGAATCGCTGACCTCTCAAAGCGTCTTTTAGTGGTCCAGACTGGTAAAAATCCGAAGGTGCCAGGTCTGGACTATAGGCTGGATGGTCGAGAACTTCAAATTTAAGTTCTTGAAGGCATTTTCTAGTCTGTGCAGCGGTATGAGGGCGCGCATTGTCGTGTAACAGAATAACACCTTCGACAATCTCCCTCTCCGTTTTGTGCGAATTGTTTGCTTTAACTCATTCCGAAGCATGTCAGAATACGATGCACTTGTTACTGTAGTTCCACGCTCTAGATAATGTTCAAAGGTAGGGCCTCGTGTATCCCAAAACAGTGTCAGCATAACTTTACCTGCTGACGGCTGCGCTTTGAACTTCCTTGCAACGGGAGATGTTGGATGCTTCCATTGCATGCTCTGTCGTTTGCTTTCTGGTTCATAGTGATGGATCCAGGTTTCATCTCCAGTGATAATGCGCTCCAAAAGGTTTACACCTTCTTCATGATACCGCGCCAAAAGACGAGAGCAGACGTCCATACGATTACGCTTGTGCTCTTCTGTCAACTGTTTGGGCACTGTTTTGGGCGGTGCATGACTGGCTACGCACACAGCCAAAAACATTCTTTTGTGCTGGCATTAGGAAGCTTGTAGATCGCTGGACTAAGTGTATTGAAAAACACGGGACACTATGTTGAGAAGTAATGTGTTTATAATCTATCAGCTGTGAAAATAAAATTGTGAAAATAAAAAGTGCGGATACTTATTGAATTACCCTCGTATATCTAGGGTTATTTAATAAAACACACACACACACACACACACACACACACACACACATATATATATATTATAATGTTTCAGACCAACAAAGACCCTAGGATCCACTCATGGCTGGTCTACCTAACTGTGTTCGTAATTGTGTATTGTGCATGTCCTCCGTGGTGGCGGACAAGACCTACAATTTTACGTGGGGTCCGAACCACAAAGAACATAAGAACATATGAAATTTTTATAGTGGGCACACTAGGGGCTACTTCGGCCCATCGAGGTGGCTCCACTATGTAAAAACTGCCTGTACATTGGCAAGAACCAATTTTTACAAAACTAAATAATTATCAATTTAAAACTAATTAATTATAATTACAATTTAAAACTAAAGATAGAATCTCTGGATCCAGAGGATCAAGACATAATAGACTACTATCCACAAATATGTTACACTCTATATCTATTTATAACCGACATGCAAATATATCAGATCCAAAGAATCCAGTCAATTTCTTTACGGTATCCATCAATACCAGTACCTTGCCAACCAAAAATAAGTCATGGTCCATATCGATTGCGGACCAAGTCACAATTTACAACCATATACATTACAATATATATACTTAGGAGGAAAAGTGTAGCTGTGGCTGTAAAGACTGTACAGTAATGTAGAAATGTGTGTGCACCCATTTGGGTCTCCCATTTAAAGGTGTTTGTGGGGCAAGTGAAGATCATGAGTTTTTCAATACCTCACAGTACTATGGGGGGCACCGCTCGGCAGAGGAATCTCTTTAAATGGGTGTGTAAGGACAGAGAGTATCCCCTAACCCAAGATGCTGCCTCCCTATATCCCACAACACTTGTAAAACTATGTTTTCTTAAATTTGTTCTACATCTTGGCTTAAATAATTTCATACTATGACCTCTAGTCTGGTTATTGTGATCTTTAATGAAAGAGAATCAAAATCTATCTTATCCAACCCTTAATTTTACTACCTTAAACTATACCCAATCTATCAACATATGCGTCTAATCGATTTTTAAACATGTTTATAGACGTGCTACTAATTACTTCTACCGGCAAACTATTCCAGCTATTTACTATTCTATGCGTAAAAAAGTTTTTGGCAACTGCTGTCTCGAACCTTCTACTTGTCAACTTACACCCGTTATTTCTAGTCCTATTATATTGAGATATTTCGAAAAAGCTATCTCTGTCTACGTTATCGAACCCATTCATAATTTTGAAAACCTGGATTAGATCACCCCTTAGCCTCCTAGTCTCGAGTGTAGTCAATTTTAACTCTTTAAGCCTATCCTCGTACGACTTTGACCTAAGCGACGGAATCATCTTAGTTGCTCGTCTTTGAACTCTTTCGATTTTGTCTATATCTTTGCGCATATGCGGATTCCAAAATTGGATCGCGTACTCCAAATGGGGTCTAACTAATGATTTATAAAGAGGAACTATAATATCGCGCGATTTGTACTCAAAATTCCGAGCTATAAAACCTAACACTTTGTTCGCTTTATTGACCGCTGCTGTACTTTGTTTCGCTACTTTTAAATCACCAGTGACTATAACTCCTAAATCTTTTTCCTGCTCTACGCTTATCAACTCTTTCCCTGACATACTATACGCAAAATTACCGTTACGCGAACCTATATGTAAAATTTTGCACTTATCGACGTTAAATCTCATTTGCCATGTGACTGACCAATCAACGATTTTATTCAGATCATTCTGGATTTTACCTCTATCTTCGTCATTAATCGCCCTACCACCCAGCTTCGTGTCATCCGCAAACTTTGAAACTGTACTGACTAGGCCGACATCTAAATCGTTAATATATATAAGAAAAAGCAAGGGGCCCAATACAGAACCCTGAGGAACGCCACTCGCTACATTAGCCCAACACGACTCCGCTCCATCAACGACCACCCTCTGTTTCCTACCTCGCAACCACTCTTCTATCCAATTTATTACTACACCCCTGATTCCATGAGCCTTTTTTCTCAATGAGTCTTTTGTGCGGTACGGTGTCAAACGCTTTTTGAAAATCTAAATACACTACATCAACCGCCCGATGACTATCGTAAACGTCAACCACGCTTTGAAAAAATTCTAAAAGATTAGTTAAGCAAGATTTGTTTCGCCTAAAACCGTGCTGCGTATTTCTAAGTTATGCAATTCTAAGTGTTCGACTATACGATCCCTAATTATTGATTCCAGTAGCTTACCTACAACAGACGTTAAACTGATTGGCCTATAATTTCCCGCCGCACCTTTATCGCCTTTCTTAAAGATAGGTGTTACGTTTGCTAACTTGAAATTATCTGGTACGCACCCCTCAGAAATAGACGCATTAAAAATCTTTGTTAGCGGCACAACAATGCTATCTTTTAATTCTTTTAGTTGTATGGGATATATGGAATCCGGCCCCGGTGATTTACGCGTTTTCATTTTATCAATATAGCGCATTACCTCCCCTTCACTAACCACAATATTATCCAAAATATTACCATTATCAAAGGTATTATGTCTATGACCGTAGGGATATTCGTTACATCTTCTATAGTAAAAACTGACGTAAAGAATTCGTTTAGCAAGGTAGCCATTTCCTTGTTTTCAGAAACTAGATCTCCGTTAACATTTTTCAACGGCCCCAAGACACTTTTTACTGGATTTCTATTGTTGACGTATTGAAAGAATCGCTTGGGGTTTTCTTTACCGTCACGAGCTATGGAGATTTCAAATTCGCGCTTGGACTTTTTTATCACACTTTTCGCTTCACGCCTTAGAGATATGTAGTTGTTTCGTAACCACAAATTGTCTTTATCGCACTTATGTAGCCTATAAGCCCTATCTCTACTCTTTATAATGTCTCCTACTCTAGAAGTAAACCACAAGGGCTTGTTATTTACTTTCGCACGCTTAATTTTGTACGGTACACATTCCTCATTTATAGTCCTAAATACTGTTTCAAACGATTCCCACATTAGTTTTGCGTTGGAGTTCCCCATTACGTTTTCCCAATTGACGTGTGACAATTTATTTCGAAATTTACAAAAGTCTGCGTGCTGGAAGTTAGGAATTTTAGTCGAGTTAGCTGGTTTCGAGTGACTTACTGAGAGGACAAACTCTACCATATTGTGATCGCTATTGCTTAACGGTTCTATTACTTGAAGATCAGTAATTAGCCTATCATCCGTAGTTATTACTAAATCTAAAATACTGTCCAACCTCGTAGGTTCCCCAACCTTTTGAATAAGAAAGCTATCCTCGAGAAAATTAACTAAACGATTACCTTCCGCGTCTCCCTGCATTGTATCGTAATTCACGTTGGCGCAATTAAAGTCACCCATAACTAAAGCCTGCTCACTACCTATTATTCTCTTTAGTTCACGATATAACGCTTCGTCCGTATCAGCTGTTTGATTAGGGGGCCTATATATAACCGCAACAAGTTTGAAATCGTTCAATTTAAGTTCTGCTATAGTCGAATCTATTGGTTCTGGAATTGTGTGCTTTACTTCTATAACGTTCGCAATATTATCTTTGATATACAACATAACACCGCCTCCTCGCCTACCTATTCTGTTTTTAACAAAAAGTCTATAACCTCTAATTTGATACTCCCCTACAAAGTCACGTGTTTCAGTGCTAAGCCACGATTCATTTATCGCAATTAAATCATAGTCTTTACAAGCAATTAAAGAAAAAAATTCGTTTATTTTATTTCGTAAGCTACGAGCATTTAAGGATAGAACCTTCAAATTGTTTGTAATTGCGACACCTTCGCGAGCGCAGGGGAAATTTGTGGAATTTACGCTGGGACCGTTCGAGTTACGGCAGCCTGAAAAGAAGAGACAGTATTATGAAATAGTCTTCCTAAACGCGCAGCTCCAACGTCATTAAGATGAAGTCCATCTCCGAGGAACAAGTCCCTCCTGCCGTAGAAATGTTCCAAAAATTCGCAAAATGCACTCCTTCCTGTTGGCAAAGAGACTTTAGGTTATTGTTAATATAGGTCGCCTTGCTGTAGAAATCGTTACGTTGGATAATTCGAGGAAGTATACCTGTTAAAACAATCTTATTAGTTTTTTCCTTTAATCGCTCTAGTAAGTCCCTGTACCTAGCCAGCAGTTCTTCCGATCTAGAATTTAAAACGTTATTAGTACCGACATGAATAACATACGTTGGTCCTCGGCGGTACCGTCTGTAAAATGGTCAACACTATTAGTTATATCCTCCACCCTTGCACCAGGGTAGCAGTAACGGCGCCTACGACGAGGGTTTCTCCCACAGAATTCCTCGAGCTGCCCTCGAACAATGGAATCGCCAACGAGTCGTATTTCCGGTTCATCAGCATCTTCGAAACCTAAAACAGAAAACTTATTGTTTGTTATTACTGGTAGACAAGTCTTAGGTTTTCTCAATGGGGCTCCATTACGCACTCGAACGAAGGGTTGGGAACTAGGGGAAGAGAGAGGGCTATTAGTACTATTTATATTATTAGTAGAAACTGGGGCAGGAGGAGTCGTAACTGGAGTCTCAAGGGATTCTAATTTTGCCGTCAGGAGCATCACGCTTTCTTCAAGCCTAACTCTGGCCTCCCTCTCACGTTCTAACTCGTTCCTCAGCACTTCCATGCTTGAGCACCACCTGCAAACTAACTGTTCATTATTATTAGCCATTGTAAACGCGTAAGCGGCAAATTTCCCTTCACAGCGATTGCAAGTACTTGACGGGGGTGTCATGCTCTTAATTAGTTAAAAAACAAAAAACAAAAAAACGAGCGCTTGGAAATTAATAAATTACAACGTAGGTCTACCGCGTGCTTATTGCGCCGTCACCTGAGCAAACCCACAAAAATGTTCCTGAAACGCAGAAACAGATTCTTGTAATACAAATTTATACTAAATGAATATACAGGGTGTCCCATAAGTCCGGCATCATAGGAGAAATTCATATTTTTCTATTTCTACAAACCATAATTCATATTTTTCTCTTTCTACAGGCCATGTCTGTGAGCAAGGAAGAACGAATCCAGATAATTCTACTCATAGGAAATCGGAGTCAAAGAGAGGCCGCTGCTGAATTTAACAGACTGCATCCAGACCGCGAGCCAATAACACAGGGTTGTGTTAGCAGACTTGTTGCAAAGTTTAAGGAAACAGGATCCATAGAAGATAAACCACGCAGTGGACCTTCAAGGAGGTCCACTGACGATGATACAGCGACTGCTATCCTGGCTCATTTTAACAGAAGTCCCAATAAGTCTCTTCGGCGATTGTCCGCTGAGACAGGAGTGTCGAAAAGTAGCATCCATCGCATTCTTCAGGTTCACAAATGGCATCCATATAAACTTCAGATCCTACAGAAATTAAGCGAAGATGATCCCGATCGGCGGATGGAATTTTGTGAATGGGCTACGGAACAATAATCACGTTCTGTAAATAAAAGCTTTTGTTTTGCCTTTTTTTATTATTTTTCCTATGATGCCGGACTTATGGGACACCCTGTATAATTAAGCTACCGACGAAAAGATCTGTAAAAGAAAGAGTATTAGTAGTACTTATCTGTCCGCGATTCGACCGACTTTTTTCCTTTTTTCCCACGGTGTGTGACCACACTCTACCTGACCTCCCGAAGGAAGGGAAAATGAACCTTATGACTCCTCGTTTTCTGATAGATTTCAAAAACAAACAAGGCAAGCCACGTGCACTATCCTTAGTTTGATCAAATAATATAGTACTGAATAAAGTCAATAGATGAAATATATTCGTTAATGAATGATTAGTAACACGAAGTAATTTAGTTAAGAATGCACCAAACACTATTTTTTTTTCTAGACACCTCAACGAAAACCACTTATTCAATTGATAACACTGGACACTCGATAAAACACGTCTTTTCACAGAGTGGTGCAAAAGTCGCGCATCATATGAATTTTCAATGTTGATTATAATATATTTTTTCTTTTAGGTTGTTGTTGTTGGTTAGCCGATCAGCCCACCCTGATCGAGCAAGCCGGCGGCACGCAGGTAACCGATCGCCCTCTCCGGAGTGGACCAGAGGTTCAGCGCACTAGTGATGTGTAGTGTTCTATGTTGTGCTAGAGCAGTACAGTCTGTCATAATGTGTTCAATTGTTTGTGGTGTGTCCTGGCACAGGTGGCAGGTGCCGTCTATGGAGTTGTCTAGTCTGTGTTTATATGTCTGTAAGTCAGTGTGACCAGATCTAGTATTTTTATTACTGTGTTAGTAAATTTTCATGAAAATTTGATTAGTTAGTATTTTAAATAGTAATTCTGGATATTTAGTAATTTTTTAGTAAATTCTGGATGTTTACCAGTAAATATTTAATATTTTATTTTTATAGAAATTGAGAAAAATCATGATACTCTCAATTAGTTTAAAATGATAACGAAAATTATGAATAACGAAAATATGCTGCATCATAGTCAGTTTCTATGAGTCGGATGTCAGTAAATGATTGTGTTTGCTAATTGATGGTGGTGATTTATGTAAATTATATACTAGTGACCAAACTTTTACATTTACATAATTATTACTAATCTGTGAATATCATATTAAAAATCCTGCCATTTTAATTGACAGCTTTTGGGGAGAAATTAATAAAACGCAAAAATATACTCATTTGTGTAGCCTAATTAAAGGCCTACTCTAGCTATCAATTCCTGTAGCCAATGCTGATGTTGAGCGGATATTTTCGCAGGTGTCTATAATAAAAACAAATCATAGAAACACTAACTTCAATCCTACAGAAGAAATGGAAAAATTATGTAATAACGAAATGTATAAAATGACTTTGAAACGGAATAAACTTTGTGTATATATATATATATATATATATATATATATATATATATATATATATATATATATATATATATATATATATATTCAATATCTTTTTAGTATTTTTATGTAATGATTTAGTAAATGCTAGTAATATATGGCGATTTCTTTAGTATTTTCCTTCTGAAAAAAATGGTCACACTGCTGTAAGTTGGGGTGATGTCCACATGAGAATCGTACAAAGTAAATTCGATCCGATCTGCTCAGGCTGGTCTCTGACCTGTCAATGGATGGCAGCTTCGCACCTAGGACCGCATTCGGACCGAGTCGTGTCAGTGATTTGTGGGTTAGGTGTGTGTGTGTGTGTGTATGTGTTTTCTGTACTGTGTGATATCTGTGGGACGTGGTATGGAATGGAGTATTTGGTTATAATGTTTCTCTGGTGTTACTTTAATGGTGCGAGGTGTTGGTGCATCATTGTACATGTAGTGGCAAGGGTGTTGTGGGTTAGTTGTCGCTGCTGCCATGAATTGTGTTCCCCTCATATCTAAATGTTCCCTAACTTTCAGTATTTTTGTTTCTGTGTGCAGGTGTTCTATTGGTGTTGTTTGAGTACATCCTGTAATGATACGAAGTGCGTTGTTTTGTATTATCTGTAAGGTGTTTATGTGTGTGTTTGAGATAATGGGTGCCCAGCATGGGCTAGCATAGTTCATAACTGAGCGAATATATTGTTTGTATATGAGTGATGTTGTTTCGTGCTGGTGTCCAAAGTTTGTGCCTGTAAGTACCCTAAGCGTGTTAAGTCTTGACGTACTGTACATTTGTTTTTAATGTCCTGAATGTGTTTTGCAAAAAATAATGATGTGTTGTATGTGACCCCAAGAATTTTGGTCCTGTGAGTGTGTGGAATGTTGGTGTTGCTTAGTGTAAGCTGTGGAGTTATCTGGTGTTCTTTTGTGTTGCTTAGTGTAAGCTGTGGAGTTATCTGGTGTTCTTTTGTGTTGCTTAGTGTAAGCTGTGGAGTTATCTGGTGTTCTTTTGTGTTGCTTGTTAGCAAGGTGATGGTTGATTTTGTGGGCGCTACTTTGAGCCTATTGTGTGTGAGCCAGTCTTGTATACTGTTTATGTATGTTTGTAGGTTATTTGTAGCGGTGTCGATGTTGTTGTGGGTGGATATTAGAGTGATGTCATCTGCATATGATGATAAGGTAAGCTTGTTATCTATGGGTGTTGGAATGTCATGTATGTATAAGTTGAACAGTGTTGGTGAGAGAACAGAGCCTTGAGGGGCCCCGTTCGGTAAAAGCTTGTTTTTGGATGACTTGCCGTTAAATGTGACATGTGGGACCATTGTGGGTATCTTCCTGAAAGATAGTTGCTCAGCTACCTTTTGGTGTTATTGTGCATGTTTGTGTTGAATATTTTGTTTATGAGAAGGAAACGTGGGATAGCATCAAATGCTTTACTAATGTCTATTGTTGCTAATAGTGTACGTTGAGCTGGTCGTCTGGAGTTGATGCCATCCATGATGTGCTGCGTGAGGTTAGAGAGTAATGTCGTGGTTGAGTGGTGAGGTCTGAATCCATGTTGAGTAGGCGATAGTGGTATGTGTGGGTTGGTGATTTGTAAGATTAGTCTTTCTGTTACTTTGGAAGGTGTGCATAGTAAAGTAATGGGTCTATAGGAAGCTGGTTCTGTTAGATTTTTGTTTGGTTTGAGTAGTGTAATAATTTTACCTTGTTTCCATATGTTAGGAATAATACAGTGTTGGTATGAATGATGTTTGTGAGAATTAGTATTCCCTGTGGGCCCAAGTGTTTAAGGTGTATGTTAGATATGTTGTCTGGTCTAATAACCTTCGAATTCTTAATGTTTTTGATGATCTTAGAGGTCTGGTCTGTATTGAAGGGTGTAATGGTCGTGTCGAGTCTGTAGGTTTTCTTGTGTCTGGCTGTTTGTCTGTCTGCGTGTTTCTGGTTGTTGTCTCTGTTTAAGTGATTTATCTTTGCGTAGTGATTAACTAGAATGTTAGCTTGTTGTGTATATGTTGGGATATTATTTTGGCTGCGACAGATAGCCACGTAAGAGGTGTAAATGCCGCTGTTAAAGTGGATAATGCTGTTTATAGTCTTGCATAGCCTGGATGTATCTGTGGAGTGGTTTAATGTTGCTATGAATTCTCTAAATGTTTCTGTTTGTTTTTCTTTAAGTTTGTTGTTTATTTCTGTGTTGAGCTGTTGTATCTTCTGTTTTGTAGCTTCTGTGTGTGGTGTTTGTGTGTTATGTTTGAGGTTGTTACGTTGCCTTATGAGGTGGGCTATTTCTCTAGTGGAATTTGGGTTGTATTTCCTAATGTTGCCCTTGGGTATGTTTGTTTGCATTATTGATGATCTGATTAAATGTCTTGTCTTGAGTGTTGTATTGATGGTTATGATGGATGTGCTGTTTAATGTGGTGAATTGTTCCTCAGTCTGTATTTTGAACTGTTCCCAATCAGCTTTCTTGTAATTTCTGTAAGTGTGCCTAAGGCTGTTGGGGTAGAGTGTAGAACGTGTTGTAATGATGATGGGCAGGTGGTCTGATGACAGTTGTTTTTCTATTCTCCAGTGTGTATGTGTTGCTAGTGAGGGGGAACAGAACGTTATGTCTGGAGAGGAGTTTGAGTATTCTGCTTGATGTGGTATGTGTGTATGTTCTGTGTTGTTAAGAATGAAGAGGCTGTTTAGTTGCGTGGCTATGTTAGCGCCTCTGATGTTGTTTTGGTTGTGCAGGTACTGACTAGTGTATTTAGCATTGAAGTCTCCTCCTAAGATGACATTAGTGAGAGAGGCCAGATTGTGTAACTGTGGATTGTAATTGGCTGGCACTTGAGGTGAACTATCTGGTGGGATGTAATTGTTGATGAGTGTGGTGTTGTGTTTTTGAGTGTGTTTTAATGTTAACTGCCTGTATTTCTATCGTGTTATCTGCTTGGATTGTGTCTGTAATGATTTGGGTGGCATCAGTGTAGCTAATGCTTTTACGTATGTAAGTGATGAGTCCAACCCCGTGACCCCCAGTACGATCTTGACGGATCGCCGTGAAGTCAGGGATGGTGGGTGGTTTGTGTGTGCGTTTTAGTTTTGTTTCTTGTATAAGTGCTACCTGAATGTTTTGTTTGTATACGAATTCCCTAAGCTGCATGATTTTGTTTGTGACGCCATCTGCGTTGTACTGTAATATGTTAATATCATGCTTCTGTATGTGTCTCATGGTCCTATTGTGTCTATGTCTTTGTGTATGGTGACATGTGTAGGTTGTAGTGGGGCTTGGATTAGTCTTAATGTCGCCGGAGAGTAAGAGTAGTCCGGGGAGCACACAACTGCTCCCCGTAAGTGAAAAAATAGCACGCTGGTATAGGTCCGGCCCCGGGAGTCGATCGGCACTCTGACCGTGCCACGCAACAGGCCGTCGACTGCTAGTCTGGCCAACCGTAGACAGCCCGCTGCACGGAGATTTGAGGAAGTTTGGCCACCAGCGCGGTGATGTTTCGGTTTGACGTCGCCTCTTCTTCGCGTTGACGTGTCCCGCGCTGGAGGATGCAGCCACTGTTAGAAGCTTCCTCGTCAGCTGCATTCCTAATGGTTGAGCTTTTACGTTGATAGAATCTTTAACTTTTTAAGGAATCTGAAATTTATTTTCTGAGGGCACTCAAAATCAATACGGTTGCTTGGCGTTTCGCAGCCACTTGTGAAAATAGGTCTCAGTTTTGCTTTCCATTCAGTGAAGTTTAAAACAAAAAATTTGGAACTGCTGGATGTTGAAACGGAATACTCCAGAATTATTACATAAAAGAAAAGGAATAGTGCGTACATTCGAGACTAAAAGACATAGATCTCACGAGAAAACTCGGGGCAAATAAAGACCTACAGATCTACAGAAGGTAAGGCTAACAAAGACCCTAAGATCCACTCTAAGGTTAGCCCGAGAGAAAGGAAAGAGTAGGGGGTTAAGAGAAGAGAAGAGAATAAGGGGTTACGTAAGGAGGAACACCTATCACTCGTGGGTTAACGTTCATTCAGAAAAAGAGAAAAAAGACTCACCATCATCCAGAGGCGTACCAATACTTTTTGCCGCTCGGAGTGAAAATGCCAACGCCGCCCCCACCTTGCAACAATTTTCAATTTTAAAAACAATTCCTTTACAAAAATACACTTCTAAACAAAACTTTTATTGGAAGAAAAACTTAAATAAAGCAACTTCAATTTTAACAATACTACATAATGTACCGTACATAATACACTACATAATTTTAACAATAACTATATAATGTATAATGCCTAGTTAAATTTTCGGACTTTCATAACAGAAAATTCATGAATGATTTTTTCTATGTCCATTGTCTCTGCAACTTCGCGTTCAATTGAAATAATCGGCAAATTGCTCAGTCTAGATTGACTTATAGTTGACCTGAGGTAAGTTTTTATAAGTTTCAGTTTCGAGAAACTTCGTTCGCAACTTGCCACGGACATGCATGTAGTTAGACAGATCCGGAGGGCAATTGTTATATGAGGCAAAGATTCCACTAGATCCCATTTAACGATCCACTGAAGTAGTTTTAACATATCCCAGTTCTTTGGATCATCGTCGACGCTTATGCTTTCGAAACTGAGCAAATGTCTGCGCAAACGCTTTATTTCTTCCAGTAGACTTCCTGGATTAATGTCATTGTAGATGGAAGAAAAATTATTGACCTTGGTATTAATTTCTTCATCTTTGGACAGATTCAAAAGGTACGAACGAGACAGAAATTCAAAGCGATCATTCATGTTTTTAAGACAAACTGTGCGTTTTTCAATTTCTGCTAATAAACGATCCATGATTTCAAAAAATTCTCTGCGTACATCCTCTTGCACGGTCAATCCAGCATCACGAGCTTGCTCTCCAGGCATTCTTCTCCGTCTCCTGACTCTGCGGTCTATACTGATATCCATTTCATTACAGAACTCTTCGGCGGCATCTGCAGCGTTTGATACTACTGCCTCTCGTTCATTAGTTAAAAACACGGATAAAGAGTTCATTTTTAATGCACACTGGTCCAAAGCAAGTCCCTTTCTTTGAAAATATAGCTGAGCATCATTGATTTCTTTCAGCACTTGATCCCAGAAAAATAAGTACACAATGAATATGTATGACATGATGGAGGTCAACAGAGCTTCAGCATCGCCCTTTGTGTCCAGATTTTCGGAGACCCCTTCACTCAGTTCTTCCAAGGCACTAACAACGTGAGTTAAGTTCTTCTTAAGACTAGAAACAGCATCATACTTAGCACTCCACCGCGTATCAGAGACTCGCTTGACAGTGATTTTGGAATGTTTTGTTAAGACATCCCAACGATGAGTAGAGGAAGAAAAGTAGACGAAAATTCGTTCAATTGTTCCAAAGAAAGTTACAGCATTAGGACTCAGTCCCTCGGCATGAACTCCAGCCAAGTTCAGCGAGTGGTTATTGCAAGGAATGAAAACAGCGTGTTTGCTAACATCAAGAATTCTGCGTTGAACGCCAAGATGAATACCTGCCATCGTAGCAGCATTGTCATACCCTTGACCATAACAATTCTGGATATCCAGCCCATCCTCACGGAGCTTAGTGACAATGAGATCAGTAACTGCCTCAGCAGTCTTCCCCTCTAATTTAATAAAATCAACGAAGGATTCCTTCACCTCCACATTACCATCTTTAATCGACACATAGCGAATTACCTGAGACATCTGATCAATATGCGATATATCTGGTGTACTATCGAAAATTATTGCAAAGTACTTTGCACTAGACACATTATCAATTATACATTTTCGAACATTACAGCCGATTAGTGTGATGAACTCATTTTGAATGTTAGGTGACAAATACGTAGTGGATATCTTGTCAGTCATTCGTATTTTTGTAAGATGTTCCCTAATTACTGGGTCATATTTGCCCATTAGTTTTATTAACTCCAAAAAGTTTCCAGAATTGCCAGCTAGCCCAGCTTCTTCATTTAAGTCCTCTCGGTGCCCTCGGAATGCAAGATCTTGTTTTGCCAAGAACATGATGCAGTTATAAATTCGTCTTAGTATTTCTTTCCACTTAGCAGTAGCATGTTTTATTTGCAACTGATGTGCATTATCTATTGTAGCATTCAACTGAAGGCGCATAGACAACTCTTTCCATTGTTCAAAGCATCGGGTATGATGTGGACTGTTTTCATGTTCAGGTACTCTTGGATTCAGTTTCCTCCAGGCAAAAAATCCTTCTTCTTTTCCAAATGCACTGGAGATGTTGTTGAAGAGACGACAGCAAAAGTAATGCAAGCTACATTTTGAAGGTGAAAAGATTAGCCATGACCTTTCAATTTTTTCGCCATTTTCCAAAGTTTTGAAATACCAAACTTTTGACATTGACCTATTGTTTGAATCAGCTGGAAAGGGTCCATTCATGTTTTTCAAATGTGATGGTCCACGTTTAATGAGTTCGATTCTCAAATTGTCCGTCATTGGAACGGGCCAGTTGCCAGAATCGTTAAACAGACTCTGTGGGTGATGGGTGGGTGGGTGACTTTGTGATGTAGATGAGGGTTGATCCTGATTATTTGGGGGTTCACTTGAAGTTGCCGCTTGAACATCTATCTCTAAAGATATATCACATTGCGGTTGATCTCCTTGCTTCCCAGAAGGCACTGAAGGTGTGTCTGAGAATCCCATTAACTGATGAAATCGCTTAGCAGCACGCTTGCCTTCCTCCTCTTTTTTTTTCGCGAAGATTCTTGTATGCAGCACCACTCAGTCTCTGTCGTTTGCTCATGTTTGCTAATTCAGTAGGGTATCTGCAAAATAAAACAACCATTAATTATTAACATCATCAAAGCTCAAAGAATGCAAAGCCTAACCTAAATAATATAGGGAAAGTCTGAAAAATAGGGCTGGCAATCTTTCCGATGTGAAAATTTAACGCAACTATTTGTGGAAATAGTGGCATTGAGGTGGCATATATAGCATTTAATGATGATTTTTCATCAAAACCATGGATATTTTGTACACAAATAACGCGCGACAATGATGAGATATAATTTTTTGGAGGGTTGCATTTTAAAACATAAAAACCCCAAATTTTGCATACTGCGCCCGCCTGACAGTAATTTGCCGCCCCTCCCTTGATACGCCACTGCCATCATCATCCGCCGGCCACTGCCGACAAGTCAGAAAAATGGTCGGAGAAAATAGGAGAGGGGTGAAGGATGAAAAGAAGTAAAATAAGAGCGCTTACAAACCATGCAAACACAGTCTTAACTCACTGTCATACCATGCAAACTACAAACATGCAAGAAAAGAGAGTTACAGACATGCAAAGTAAGGAGAGGATAAGAAAAAAAAAAGTAGGTAAAGTTAAACAAAAACTGGGTTAGTTTACTCTACGAGCTACAACTACGTTCGTGTTAGTCTAATTTTTTTATTTTTTTTATTTTATTGCTGGCATCACACGCTGGCATGTCACAAGCTGGCATTAATCGTCAACAGACTCATCCTCGACCACCACTCCCAGAGCTCTTGTTGCTTTTTTTTTTTTTTATTTTAAACAACGTTAATATTTTTAAAATGCCTGTCAAGACGGTTCTTAAACACATTAACGCTGGTAGAGTTCACGACGGGCGTGGGAAGATTATTCCATTTATCAATTACTTTAAACGTAAAGAAGTTTTTAGCGATATTAGTAATGAAACGTCTGCCACGCAACTTAAATCCGTTATTACGAGTATTACTATTATCGAAAGTGAACAATTTGTCAAAATTTACGTAATCGATGTTATTAACGATTTTGAAAACTTCAATAAGCTCCCCGCTTAACCCTTTGAGGACCAAGGGACATATTTGTCCCAACGGAAATAATAATCTAAATTGTACAATGATGCAACGTTTCTAGAAATACATCTACATGTTTATACAGGTATCGTTTAGTTGTCGGAAAATTAACCCAAAAATGGGTCATTTAAGTGACTATAGTTACTAATATCTAATTGTAAATAACAATAACACTTAAACTTTTAAGTTCAAAGAAACGTATACTGGTCATCAAAGGGTTAATCTCCTAGTTTCGAGTGAATACAGGTCTAACTCTTTAATCCTATCTTCATAAGGCTTGTTGCGCAATGACGGAATTAGTTTCGTGGCACGACGCTGAACCCTTTCTAACCTATCAATATCCTCACGCAAGTACGGGCACCAAAACTGAACGGCATATTCTAAATGAGGCCTGACTAGGGACTTGTAAAGGGGCAATATAATATCCTTCGATTTAAATTCGAAATTACGCGCTATGAAGCCTAACACCCTATTAGCTTTTGCGCAAGACTCCAGGCACTGGTTCCTAACCTTTAAATCCTTAGATACGTGTACGCCTAAATCTACTTCCTCGTCAACGCTCGCCAACTCCCTATCATCCATCGTGTACGTGTAATTATTGTTACGAGAACCTACATGCAAAACTTTACATTTGTCTACGTTAAATTGCATCTGCCACTTATCCGTCCACTCCATAATCCTATTTACATCGTCTTGGAGCCTATTTCTATCGTCCTCGTTAACAACCTTACCGCCTATTTTACTATCGTCCGCGAATTTTGACACGTTACTAGTAGGGTGTGTCAATTTGGGAGGTGAAAATTAATTTTTGCCAATTCCTTCACTGAGGGGTTTTAAAAATATGTTTTTGGATGTGAAGAATTCAAATCTGCTATTATTTTTGTGATTGCTCAACACTTAGCTTGGTAAATCTACGTTTGATTAAAAAGCACATAAATTGCTCTCGGAAAACAACATTTATTAATTTTAGCTTCTCAAAATGTCAGGTAATGCTATAAAAATTTTAGTTTCTCTGCATAAAACATATCCTAGTAATCATAAAACAACATTAGAAAGTAATGACATCAGTAAAAAAAATATTTAAACAACAAGTTTCATCAAGTCTTGCTTTGATTCGTTCTTGGACATCAGCCGCCGACTTGCTTCTTGGCCTCTGATATAGCCCTCACGTTTCTCATGTGTATACACCCTGCCTGCTGCCTCTGTGACTTGTTTCACACACCTCTCTATTGACTGAGCATGACAGGGCCACTGTGGAACTTGCATAGGCTTCTCAAAGAACTTCTTTACTTCCGCTGTAGTCAGTTTACATGTCAAAGGAGGTTCAAATACCCCGTCAGACCAGTCTGTCAGCTCCAACACGGAAGAAGCACTGGGGTTGATGGAAGGTGTCTTCCTGGGACGTACAGAAAGATCTCCAAGTGTGTCATCATCTCCACCCCTCATGTCAACAATCTTTTGGACACCAGCTCTCCTCTCCTCACTGTCATCTGAGCACAAGAGTGTCTGGATTATCATTTCGCTGAATGCATACCATGCTGAGCGCTTGATGGTTGGCAAAACAGCATCCACTACAGCCTTCTTTTGCAGCCTAACTAGCCGCAGCTGAAACAAGATGTGGCGTGGGCCTTCCACCCAAGAGTGTTTTACTTTGATGTTGAACCAACAGGGGTAGTACACACCAACAATGTATTCCACTATCAGTCTTAAGTTGTTGAGGGTTTTACCTTTAAGGCCATGTTTTGAAACCCATATGCGACAAAGCCTGTTTGCTGTTGTCAACCACCTTGAATGGCTCACTGGACCAATTTCAAGAAGGGCCAGATCTGTGGGAAGTTCTCCTGGCCTTATGGCCTGTGTGATCCTATACCCGTACGCTTGATCAGTAGAGAGATCCTTTACGACATTGTCACTCAGTGAAGTAAGAGGCTCTCCAATTGAGAGTTTGGTGAATGAAGGATCAATTTCAAGTTCGGTTGCAGTGTCTAGCATCTTGCCAATGTTACCTGCCCACTTGTTGTTAGACAAGGTCTTCCCATCCAGTGCTGTGATCAAGTGTCGCAGGGGTAACTCGTTAGTGTGGAGGGCACAAACCAACCAGATCAGCTTACGGTAAAGCTTGACCTCTACCCAATGCATGGAACCACCCTCCCAGCCAGTGTTAACATTTGTAGAATCACCTCCAATGGCCTGCAGGCTTTTATCAATGCCCTTCTTCTTCATGAAATCTACAAGATTATCAGCAATAACTTCAGCAGGTTTTTTTCTCGTTGAGCCTTTCTCAGGAGTGAAGTGGTAGAGATATCTTCCACCTGGCTCACTGCACACAGAATAATGCTCTTCTTTGATGATGCTGGGGAACTGACGATCTGAATTGTCTGCTTTCAGCATAACTTTAGTTGTATCTTGATGGCCGTCAAAGAAGATGCAGTCAATTTCACCCTTCTTACAAAGATCATCAAATTCCTGATCCAGGGATCTCATAACTTTTTCTTGGGCCCTCTTGACTTTATTGTGATCAACTACAAGTCTCTTGTCTTCTTCAGTGATCAAGCCAGCATCCATAAAGGCAGCAGTGGTGATGGCAGCTGTGGCACGCAGGCCAACACCATATCTGATGCTATGCATAGCAACATTAGATATTTCTAATGTGTTGTACTCTGGCTTTTTATTGGAAGTTGAAGACGTGCTTGGTATTTCTAATGTCACTTCATAACTTCCATCCTTTCCATCTTGAGCATCAGCTATTTGTTCTTCATTTTCATCATCAGAGAAAATTATTTCATTTGATGGCATTGAAACATCCTGCTTACTTGTCTGCTTATATTCAGCAAGCCTTCTTCTTTCGTCTTCTTGCCGCTTCTGCTTTTTGACTTGTCTGTTGTGCTCAGGTTGATCTGGCAAGCCAATCTGATGTGGTCCAATAGAACCAGACTTGTCTCTCTGACCTTTAATGAAAGCAAGTTCCTTCACAGGGATCTTCATCTCCCTAGGGCATGTACAGTTAATGTGAGTTTCGTTTTTGCAACCAGCATCTGCAAGGCAGCCAAATTCAGAGCAGAGAACAATTTTACACTTGCAACTGAGGATGTCAAAAAGCTTGTCAAGTTTTGCAATGAAAGCCTCTTTGACATGTAGCTTTCCTCTCCCAAGAGATATGTTTTTGGCCTGCTCCCAGCTCTCTTGGATCTTGTTTAAGATTGTGACTCGTGAATTTACAACGGGGGCTACAAAAGAACTGTTTGCTCGTTCCCACTTTTCAAGCACTTTAGGATAAATGTCCTTTGCAAGACTGGCTGCTGGGTAGTTTCTCACATCCTCACCACTTTGTTCTCTTAGCAGTAGCAGTGGCGGATCTACTATGAAACTAATGAAGCTTAAGCTTCAGGGCCCCTAATCCAGGAGGGGCCCTGAAGCAACTTTTTTTTAATGAGTGAATTTTTCAACAAAATTGATGGAGTTTTTTTAAGTGTTTGTTATTAAAATAAGACTATTTTAGTGATAGAATCATAAGCCAATGGGTTGAAGTACTTAATATTGACCTTAGAATATGCTCTAATACCCATTTCATATGGCCTCAAAATACCCCTGTAATTGGTCAAGTTTCAAAATTTTCTCGGGGGCTTGCAGCGCCCGAACCCCCAGCTGTATGGGCTCGCTGAGCTCGCCAGAATCTATTCATAGTCTACATTTTGGCAGCTGGATCCTTGAATCCTTCGTTGGTGCACGGCTTAATAGTTCTATAGCTCAGCCCTTAGGCTAGAGCCAATCGGAACCATAAAAAGACATCTGAATTCTCAATTCAGGCTGCACTCGTCTCGCTTGTGCATTTTAACACCAAAAATTTTTATTCACACCAGTGATTTTGACATGTGAGATAACCCAGTACAGCAATTTTAATCAAAATCTGAGATGTAGTGGTTAAATTTTTAAAAAATTTGTGGTGATTTGCCATAGAACAACCCCATTGAAGAAGATAACAGCGGTTACCCAGACCTCGTTGCTGGTGGGAAGGGGCTCACTGTATGGCCCATTTTCAAGGACACCACCCCACAACCCCGTTCTCCGCCATTTGGGCCTCGAGGTCCTTGCAAGGGCAGCAAGGCCCTTTGAACCTTGTTGGATGTTGCCCTATTGTTGCTGGTTGCGAAGGGGCCCCATAACAGTTCAAGCTTCAGGGTCCCAAAAATGTAGGTCCGCCACTGAGCAGTAGCCCATATTTCAGAACGTCTCGCAGAGTTGGGAGTTCAGAGGGCAACAACTCTACCAGTTCCAATTATGTTGCTCATATGTGTGAATGTCCCCAGTCTTGTCCTCCTTTTAGAAGCCATTGTAGGTCAATTCCCACTGGTTAGGATGGTAGCACTGACGGACAAGTAATCTTCAGTACACTGATGAATATGTTTCAACCTGTGAAATAAGCAAAAACAGCAGTGCATTATATATACAGCATATATAATTATTAATATAATAATTATTATATAATTCCACAAAAAAGTCAAAAAAGTCACTATTTTTATGTAGCTTCTTACCAAGCAAAACTAAATTATATTAAATTAACAAAAATATCTTTAGAATTCCTAAGTCATGCTGCAACTTTTTAGCACCCCTCATATTTGGAATTTGAAAGTTGAAAAATTCGACACAACCTAACGTTACTAGTCAATCCTACATCTATGTCGTTAATGCAAATTACGAATAGCAATGGGCCTAACACTGAGCCCTGTGGGACACCGCTACCAACATCCAACCACCCCGATTCACTACCATTAACTACCATCCTCTGCCTCCTAGCACGAAGCCATTCTTTTAACCAGTTAGCTACCTGACCGCGTATACCGTGCGCTTTGACCTTCGCAATTAATCTCCTATGCGGAACTGTATCGAACGCCTTTATAAAATCTAAATAAATAACGTCAGCCGCTCTATGCCTATCGTATTCGCACACTATTTCGTTATAAAATTCTAACAAATTAGTTAAACAAGATCTATGGCGTCGAAACCCATGCTGACTACTATTAATCAAATCTCTACTTTCTAAGTGATCGATGATACGATCCCTAACGACGGATTCCAAAAGTTTACCTACAATTGACGTTAAGCTAATGGGCCTATAATTACTAGGTACCGTGCGGTCGCCTTTTTTAAAAACGGGCGTGACGTTAGCTAATTTGAAATCTTCAGGAATAATCCCCGTTTCGAGTGACTGATTAAAAATCTTCGTTAAGGGGCCTACGATAACGTCTTTCAAATCTTTCAAATGTCTGGGATAAAAAGCGTCAGGGCCTGGAGCCTTGCTAACTTTTAGCCTATCGATATAATGCGCAATCTCAGCCTCGTAAACAGTTATTTCATCCAAAATAGTCTCGCTACTAAATGGAACAATATCGTCCACGTCGGGGGCATTATTTACTTATTCTACGGTAAAAACTGTGGCAAAAAAGTTATTGAAAATAGCAGCAATCGCCTGAGCGTCAGAAGCCAAAGCGTCGTTAACATCCACTAGAGGGCCTATGTTATCTTTTATCGGCTTACGATTATTGACGTATTCAAAAAACTTGTTTGGATTATGTTTACTATCCGCAGCTATAAGTATCTCTAAATTACGCTTGGCATTCCTAACTGATCTTTTAACCTGACGTCTAAGCTCGATATATCTATTAAAGTTAGCTGTGCCATTGCGCTTATTAAGTCTATACCCTCTATTACGCTCGTTTATGAACTCGCCTATTTCCCTAGTCCACCACTTGGGCCCACCATGATTTCTAGCGCGCTTGGGCCTACGAGGAATAAACTCCCTTTCAGTATTCCTAAAACTTTCTTTAAACGCCACCCAATGCAAATTTGTGTCATTACCCATAAATAAGTTATCCCAGTCCACTACTCTCATCCTATCCGCAAAACTATTAAAATTAGCCCTACGAAAATCAGGGACTTCTATTACGTTACTATCCTTAGTGTTTTCTATCGATAACTTAAACCTAAGAATTTGATGATCACTACATCCTAAACTCTCGCCTGCTTCTAAACCTTCGACTATATTCTCGCCGTTCGTCATCACCAAATCTAAAATATTGTCACCGCGCGTTGGTTCGGTAACTATCTGTCGTAAAAAGTTATCTTCCATAAACTCAATCAATCTCAAACCCTTCTCATTACCAGTAAAATTCTCGTAATTAACATTAGGGCAGTTAAAGTCTCCGACAATTATACTATTCCGATTGTCAATAAAATTACCAAGAACTGAGTAAAATCCAATATCTGTATCGAGGGGTTGAACGGGAGGTCTATAAACAACAACAAAATTAAAACTAATACTACTCGCCCTAACTTCAACACATATCGCATTAATTGCTGCCGGAAAATCTAACTTAACCTCGATAGCCCTAAGGGAATTACGAATGTACAGCAAAACGCCGCCACCAAACCTATGTAACCTATCATTAGCAAAGAGATTAAAACCCGGTATATCAAGTTCCCCCAACAAGTCCCGAGTCACGGTATTTAACCAAGTTTCAGTGATAGCAACAATATCGTAGTTGCCGGAATAAATTATCGCCTTAAATTCATTTAATTTATTTCTAATACTACGCGCGTTACAATAAAAGACGTTTAAGTTATTTTTTACCACGGGCCGGCGTTTTACAGTCGGGCCCGCGTTCCCAGGACCCACAACGTTTAAAGAAGGCTTCGACCTATACAGCTTTCGCATGTTTTCGGCTATGAACCTACCTAGCCTAGCATTACCTATTTCATTAAAATGCACCCTCATCTTTTATAAAAAGGCTAGGATCACTGAATTCGGACCACAGCTTTACGAAGGGTACATTTTCCTCAGCACAAATCTCTTCTAATTTATTATTCAAAAATATTGTTTTTGACGTAATCCTAAAACCCAACCTGTGCCTTGGGGTAATACCTAGAACTAAAGACCTATCTGACCTCGCCTTCAGGGACCTAATTAACCCCCTATATCTCTCCAAAAAGTCAGGCACTCTTGTATCGGGCCTGTACGAGTCGTTGCCTCCTACCATCATCACCAACATTGAGTGACGGGAGGCAACGTCAATCCTATCTACTTCGTCTCTAACTCTGTCGACCCTGGCCCCTGGGAGACACACCCTCCTCCTCTTGGTTGGATGCCGTTCAACGAACTCTTTGTCCATGTGGCGCACTAAAGAGTCCCCAATTAAAATAGTTTCCCCCTCATTCACGTCCCTTTCCAAATGGGCGAAAGGGTTCGAAACCTCGATAGGGGGGGTGATTCCTATCACCTAACCTACGCGGCCTAGCTCCACCCTTAACTTCTCTAAATCCCTTGCTATCTACTACTCTCGGACCAACCTTAACTCCGTTCTCAACTCTATCCAACCTTCCCGACAAGCTACCTAAACTAGAAACTAGGTTACGCACCTCACCCTTCAAATTACTAACGTCTTCAAGGTTAGTATTGGTTCGGTTTTCGTCAACCGTAGCCCTACCCCTGCCCTCATCAAGCGTTGCAAGTCTCTCCGTTACCTCACGTACCCTGCGTTTTATGCCAACTATTTCCTCACTTAACTCGCAAAAGAAACAAACTGATCTCTCGGTAATCGCCATAGGACCGCCGTTATAATCTTTAAATTCCGAATACCACCGGTTTACCCTACACCTAACACACGACGCTTTCTGCGACGGCATCGCGCAGTTAAAAATTAGTTTAAACCGTCACAAGTTTAAGTAATTGATGTTAATAGTCTTTTTTCTTTTTAGAGTTGTTTGCATTTACTGTGTTGTTACTTCTGTTGTTATTCCTTGTTGGAAATCATTGCCAATTTTTCAGGTTTGTGTGTTTTATGAAGAGAGATTAAGCAATTCCAAGATCGTGATATTGTTTTGCTTTAAACAAAATTTCAAAGTTATTAACAATTAACAAATCGATGAATCGATACAGAATTTAATGGATCCTGGTATTCCATGCATTAAAACCAAGCTCACCCTCTTGTCTATTGTTAATTTCGTAGTCATCCCCTACTTAAAAGGAAAAGAAATAATATATTATAATCAACATTGAAAATTCATATGATGCGCGACTTTTGCGCCACCCTATATATATATATATATATATATATATATATATATATATATATATATATATATATATATATATATATATGGGATGAACTTCACAATTAAACACGTGAAATGAATGAATGATGCAAGTCCACAAGGAAAAATAAAAATGATTCCAAGGCCTTCTTGAATGCACGAAAGGCCTTGGAATCATTTTTCTTTTTCTTGTGTGTCTGCATTATATATATATATATATATAATATATATTATATAGAGAGAGAGAGAGAGAGAGAGAGAGAGAGAGAGAGAGGATGTCTGCAGGTCGTCGAAATTCAAGGTATATATCATCATCAGAATAGGAAGTAAGCAGCTCAGTACCACAAGGGATAGTACTGGCCCCACTCTTGTTCATTATCATGCTAACAGACATAGACAGCGGAGTAAACAGCAGTAGTATAGCCGCAAAAGGGGAGAGTGCAGGAATGTTGCAAATTATTACTTAATGTTGCAATGTTGCAAAGGGGTGTTATTCAACAACTCAATGTTGCAAAGGGGGTAGGGTGTTGCAAAAAACAAAGGGGGTGGGGGATGCTGCAGGTGCAACAAGGGGTCATGAAAATTGGAGGCGGCGTTATCCCCCAAGAGAAAGGAGAAAGAGAGAAAGGAGGAGAGGTGTTCACCTGGCAGGAGCCAAGTGCATATTAAGACTTCAGCCGAGTAGGCGTTGTCTTATAGGCTCCTAATCAGCCAGTTGGCTTAGAAGGAGCCAAGGGGGGAGGGGTACACCTGAAGGGGGAGAGAGAGAGAGTACTGGCCTTTGTTGCCAACCCCAAAATGGGATTGCAAGGGCATGCAACCTGGAGGCGGAGTTCTCCCCCAAGCTATTCCCCCCAAAGGGGTATACCTAACCCAAGAGGCCTCTAAGGGTGGGAAGGGGTTTTCTCACCACCCAAAGGGCCAGAAAGAGAAAGGACCAGAGATCCTTGCTCGGCTGGGAGCCGAGCTTGTATGACTCCGTCGGCCGCCTCTCGCTCTTTTATAGACCTCTAATCCGTCATTTGGCTGAGTTGCCAGATAGCGCCATGTATTTAATTCCAATAGAAGGCGGAGTTGCCATTTTGTGCTATATATTTAATTAATTCATATATTAATCGAAGACTGAGTTGCCAGATAGCAATATTTATTAAATTAAACCATATATTAATCATCCATTTAAATACCACAATATATTTATATGATGGTAGTTAATCAATACAGATGAATCTTCTTAATTCCAACAATTAAAAGAAATTCTGTTTATTAAATAAATAATTTAAACACACGCTCTTTACACAATAAATCACTTAATTCCTATTTTTATTATTAATATCACAATTTAAGTCACGAATAACAGTGGGAAAGGAAAAGATAATTTACGAAGATAGGTGAAACAAACGACAATTCAAAACACACGGTCGTCCCACCTCCTCCCTCATTCCCCCCAAACTTCTCACCCCATCTGTGCTTGTATATATATATAATAAACGAATGAACAACTCGTGCACACACACACACACACACACGCCTCTGTACATATCATGTGAATGAAAATCAGAAAAAAATGCCAAAAGTATATGAATTTAAATCAAATGAAGCCAAACGTATATTAATTTAAAACAAATGAATTTTCTCCTTTTAAGAGAATCAATTATTATAAGAAATTAATTATTCAATATAAGAAATTAATCATTAAACGCTGGTTTTTTTTTCTTTCACGAGGAAAGGATTTCCGACAATCTGGGTCAACTCAAAACACGCGGTCGTCCCCCCTCCTCCCTCATTCCCCCCAAACTTCTCACCCCATCTGTGCTTGTATATATATGTATATATAATAAACGAATGAACAACACACACACACACACACACACACACACGAGGAAAGGATTCCCAACTCGAATCGTTTACCCTGAAGCCTTTTTGAGGTAGGACGCGAACGTACAATCGTCAAAATATTAGTTCAGACGAAATACACACAAATGAACAACTTTCTCCTTACCTTATATATATATATATATATATATATATATATATATATATATTATATATATATAAAGAATCATAATAACCGTGTCTATTTAATTTTGTCATTCCTTATATAAAGGGTGATCCAGAGAAATGGGACCCAAAAGAAACCCCTGTAACTCTTAAAGTATAAGTCCTTTTATAAAATCATACGCATCATTCGAAAGAGGATAGTTACAAGTTTGTGCAGGATTGTATAGGTTTTGACAATACAAGACAAGATAAGATACAAAACAAAATAAAAGTGTTAGTTAAAACTAACCCTTCAAGATGACTGCATGGACTGTGGAACAGCTGCGTTTCATAACTGAGCAATATTATGAGCATGGAAGAAGTGTAGTTTCAGCTCTTAGAAGGTGATTTTGACATCTGAAAATTTGTCTTGAAAGATCTTTGAGCTGAAACTACACTTCTTCCATGCTCATAATATTGCTCAGTTATGAAACGCAGCTGTTCCACAGTCCATGCAGTCATCTTGAAGGGTTAGTTTTAACTAACACTTTTATTTTGTTTTGTATCTTATCTTGTCTTGTATTTTCAAAACCTATACAATCCTGTACAAACTTGTAACTATCCTCTTTCGAATGATGCATATGATTTTAGAAAAGGATTTATACTTTAAGAGTTACAGGGGTTTCTTTTGGGTCCCATTTCTCTGGATCACCCTATATATATATAAAGAATCATAATAACCGTGTCTATTTAATTTTGTCATTCCTATATATATATATTAATATATATATATATATATATATAATATATATATACACGGATTTTCACCTTAAAGTGAATTAAAACAATATTAACATTAAAAAAAATCACTAAACAATTGGCTTAGCAAAAGAAATCGTTCCATTAACATTCTCAAATCTATACACACACACACACACACACACACACACACACACACATACACACACGCACACACGCACACACACACACACACACACGCCTCTGTATATATTATGTGAATGAAAATCAGAAAAAATGCCAAAAATATATTAATTTAAAGCAAATAAATTTTCTCCTTTTAAGAGAATCAATTATTAACAATATAAGAAATTAATTATTAAACGCTGTTTTATTTACTTTCTTTCACGAGTGAGTGGAGCAGAAACGAATCACACGTGTTTACCCCGAGGCCTTTTTGAAAGGTACGATCGGACGCGAAGGAATTTGGTTTGAACTTCCTCTCTCGAAGCAAATGTATACCTTTTATATAAAAAAAATGTTTTATCAACGCCGTTATTTACACGTTATTTGTATGGTGTCATATTCTTAGATAACATCTCTGTTATTTAATTGGAAAGATATACACACAATTATATTAAATAATAAACAGCAAAAGAAATAAACATGCGGGTGCATGAGGTGGGTCGGGGGCAAACCTGAAAGTACTAACAATTGAATGTAATCCAGTGTTTTCTGCATAAACGTCTGCAGAAAGATATGAGATCGTGGGTTCGACTCCCGATTACCAGACGCGTATCTCTCACGATTTCTAGTTAATGTTTTCAATGATGTAATTACTTATTTTCTGTATAAACGTCTGCAGAAAGATATGAGATCGTGGGTTCGACTCCCGATTACCAGACGCGTATCTCTCACGATTCCTAGTTAATGTTTTCAATGATGTAATTACTTATTTTCTGTATAAACGTCTGCAGAAAGATATGAGATCGTGGGTTCGACTCCCGATTACCAGACGCGTATCTCTCACGATTCCTAGTTAATGTTTTCAATGATGTAATTACATGTTTTCTGTATAAACATCTGCAAAAAGAACAGCTTCATAGTTCATTTACACCATACGTACACTTATCTCGTGTACACAGTTAGTGGGAAATAAAAACGTACCAATGAAACTATAGAATCATTTTAAATGCAGAATTCATTCACACCAGGCGTACACCTATCTCGTGTGTCTATATATATACAAAGAAAGAGATGAGAGAGAGAGAGAGAGAGAGAGAGAGAGAGAGAGAGAGAGAGAGAGAGAGAGAGAGAGAGTTTTGTTCATTCTTTTCTTTTTTTAAATAAATAAAGGAATGGATATATATATACAGGGTGAGTCAAAAGTAGCGCCCGATTTCTGTTTTTTCGGCTGTCAGATTGTGCATCGATCACGAGGGAGGGCACTTTGAAAATTGCAAGTAAAACAGCTTGGTACAGTTCCGTAATAATTTTCCCCCGAATAAATGGTTAGATAAACATGTCATTCATTTATTTCTACCTTCTTGTACACTGTAATACAAATGGCAAACAAACAATCAACTGACAGAATTCGGGCGCTACTTCTGACTCACCCTGTATATATATACACACAGGGCGTCCCAAAAAAATGTATACACACTTTAACAGCTGATAGCTCAATTGATGTTTCTTTCTTTCCAAGTTAAACCCATTAGAATTAATAATGGCAGTCAGACTAAGCTTTGAACAAAGCAAATTCATTCTAAAATGCTACTGGAAGTGTGAAAACGCAGTTGAAGTGCAAAGACAGTTTAGGAGGGAGTTTCAAACAGATCCACCAACGCGACTTACCATCACTCGAATTAGAAATAAGTTTGAAGCCGATGGAACTGTTCAGAATGTCCACAAGAAGCGTTCCGGAAGACCACGGACATCGACAAGCCCCACAAAGCAAGAAAGAGTACTGGAAACGTATCACCAAAGTCCAAGAAAATCTGTGCGGCAAGCGAGTCGTGAGGTAGGAATTTCAGAATCGTCTGTCCAACGCATTTTGAAGCGCTGTCAATGGAAAAGTTACATTCCAAGATTAGTCTATGCTATTAATGAAGATGATCCGGACCGAAGAGTGGAGTATTGCGAGTGGTACTTGGCACGATGTGGATGTGGATGTGGATTGGACGAAGGGGTTTCGTAGAATACCCTCCGCGTTCACCAGACCTCACACCACTAGACTTTTTTATGGGGATACTTAAAAGACAAAGTCTACGCTATAAAACCTGCAACAGTCGCTGAATTGAGAGCAGCCATTGAACGAGAATGCACACAAATACCAAACGAAATGTTTCGTGATGTTTGCGATTCCATTGCTTCGCGTTATCAGCAGTGCCTGGACCAGAACGGACGTCAGTTTGAAAACAGGCGTTGACAAAACAATTAAATAATGTCTGTAGATTCTATTACATTTTGAAAATGAAATGTATTTTAATAAATACTGCCTTTATAATTATTTAAAGTGTGTATACATTTTTTTGGGACGCCCTGTATATGGTGGTACAAATTACAATAGTAATAATAATAATTAACTCCTTTTCGCCGAATTGGAAAGATTAAGCTTTTCACTCCGACCTTAGACATACAGTTTAATGTGGAAACCGAATCAGAAATACATCTCGTCAGGGAATCATTGCTCACTCTTTCACATCATCTCGCTGATTTGCTCATTTTGACAATGGTTAAGCTTTTCATTCCGGCCTTAGACCTACAGTTTAACGTGGAAACCGAATCAGAAATACATCTCGTCAGGGAATCATTGCTCACTCTTTCACATCATCTCGCTGATTTGTTCATTTTGACAATGGTTAAGCTTTTCACTCCGACCTTAGACCTACAGTTTTAACGTGGATTCAGAAATACATCTCGTCAGGGAATGATTGCTCACTATTTCCTCGAGATAATTAAAGCTCATATACAGGACCTGCATTGTCTATAAGATCTGTGGCGCGTGCAGCCTTCAGAAGATGTGAACAGCTGTTCTTTGGATCAGTTCAAGAAATACATCTCGTCAGGGAATCGTTGCTCACTCTTCCACATTTCAACATAACAGGATCATTTGATTATTGAACCGGATTTAAAATAACAGGATCATTTGATCCGGGAGGGGTAGTATGGCCGCAAAACATGCTAATGCACGATTTTTCTCTTTAGTAATAATAATAATAACAAATAGCTCTTCCCCGAATTGTAACAACGGTTAAGGTTTTCACTCCGCCTTTGACCCACAGTTTAACGTGGAAACCGAATGCTCTTTTCTTTTTTAAAAATATAATTAAAGGAATGGATATATTTATAATTTCTTTATTATAAAATGTGGAACATGCAGTCTTCAGAAGATGTGAACATCTGCTCTGTGGATCAGTTCAAGAAATACATCTCGTCAGGGAGTCGTTGCTCATTATAATTTCACATAACAGGAACATTTGATTTGAACCGGATTTAAATAACAGGATCATTTGATCCGGGGGGGGTAGTATGGCCGCAAAACATGCTATGCACGATTTTCTCTTATATAATAAAACTAGCTCTTCCCCGAATTGTAACAACGGTTAAGGTTTTCACTTCGCCTTAGACCCACAGTTTAACGTGGAAACCGAACGCTCTTTTCTTTCTTAAAAATATAATTAAAGGAATGGATATATTTATAATTTCTTTATTATAAAATGTGGAACATGCAGTCAGTCTTCAGAAGATGTGAACATCTGCTCTGTGGATCAGTTCAAGAAATACATCTCGTCAGGGAGTCGTTGCCAGAGCTGGGCACTTCCGCAAACCGCAAATTCCGCAATTGCGGAAGTATGTTTTTCGTTTGCGGATTTGCGTTTGCGGCAAAGTCATCGCAAATTAGTGAATTTGCGTTGCGGAACTAAGACCGCAAACGCAAATCTTTCCGCAAATTTCCCACGTGGCCACTGGCCAAGCCCGCTAGTGCTGTGACGCTGCTGTCACTGGCCGCCAATTGGCTGGCAGGCAGTGTTAACTTAATTTAACTTGTGTAATGTAATGTGTGTACAGTTACTACAGTTACAGTACAGTCTTCTCTAACGTGTCTAAGTCTCAAATTTATGAAATTCAAATGATTAAATTTAGTATTTAATTTATTTAATATTACTTGCAGGAGGTGTTTTTGTTCAATATAATATATCAATATATGTAGTATTTTTATTTCTTCTACAATAGTGATTTATTGTAATAAATTATTTAGCCTTGTTTTTAATAAAAACAAGGCTAAAACATTAAACATTAAAAAGATATAAAAACTTTTTATACCTCTTTAATGTTTTGGATACTTTTTATAGTTAAAATTGCGATTGCGGAATTTGCGGTTTGCGGAAGTGTTTGCGGAAGTGCCCAGCACTGTAAAAATTGGAAGTATGGTTTGCGTTTGCGGATTTGCGTTTGCGGCACCAAAAATGGCAAGCAGTTTGCGGATTTGCGGTTGCGGAAGGTAAGGTTTGAGTTTGCGGATTTGCGATTGCGGAAGTGATTTTGAGTTTGCGGTGCCCAGCTCTGGTAGTTGCTCACTCTTCCACATCATAATTTCAACATAAGAGGAACATTTGATTATTGAACAGATTTAAAATAACAGGATCATTTGATTATTGATCCGGGGGTAGTATGTCTGCAAAACATGGTAATGCACGATTTTTCTATGTAGTAAATATATAGAAAATAAATATACATTTTGAATGATCAGTTAAAAATAATAATAGTTTAAGAAATATGAACGAGGAATATGCATATAATCAAAAAATATATCCGTCAATATAACAGTACAGGAGAAATATATATATATATATATATTATATATATTATATATAAAATTATATATATATATATATATATATATATATATATATTATATATATATATATAAAATTATATATAAATATATATATATATATATATATATATATTATATATATATATTATATATATATATATACCCAATTATGGAGATATATAGAAAATAAATATACTGGGTGATCCAGATAAATGGGACCCATAAAAAAAAGCCAAATATTCTTAATATTTAATTCCTTTCATAAAAACTATATATCATTCGAAAGAGTAGAGTTACAAGTTTATTATGAAATATTTATTTTTAAAAATGACTCCTTTCAAAGTGTGCTCCATTAGTTGCCAAGCATTCCAGTGTTCTCGCTTGTAAGTTCTGCATCACTTTTGCAAGAGTGTGCGGTGGTATGGCCTGTATCTCATTTGTGATGGCGGCCTTCAATTCTTGCAAGGTCGTTGGGTTATTTCTGTAGACCCTACTCTTTAAATATCCCAGAGATAATAATCTAAGGGAGAAAAATTCGGAGACCTTGCGGGCCATTCAACGTCTCCAAATCTTGAGATTAACTCGCCTGGAAACGTTTGACGCAAAACTGCCATGCAGTTCCTCGTGGTATGGCAGGTAGCTCCGTCTTGTTGGAACCAGTGGTTTTCTAAACAAAGATCTCTTAATTTAGGAATAAGGAAATCGGTCAACATTTTTTCGTAGCGATCACCATTTACAGTGACCGTGTTTCCGGTGAAATCCTCGAAAAAGTACGGCCCTATGATCTGAGATGCAGTAAGACCACATCAAACAGTTACACGCTGACTATGCAACGGGACTTCGGTAATATTCAATGGATTTTCTGTCGCCCAGAAACGACAATTTTGTTTGTTTACAGTTCCATTCAAGTGAAAATGGGCTTCGTCTGACATAATCAAAGTTGCTAGAAAATTGGTGGTGTCATTTACCTTCTGTTGGATCCATTGACAGAATTGTCGTCTTCGTGCGAAATCTCCATCGTTTAGTTGTTGCACTGTTTGAATTTTATATGGAAAGAGCATTAAATTTTGCTTGAATATACGGTGTGTTGTTCCATATCCAACTCCTAACAGCTGAGAAGCACGTCTGATGCTTATGTTAGGATTATCCTGTACCATTTCATGAGTTCTGTTAATGATCTCGTCTATCCTTGCTGTGCGCACTCTTCCAGTTGGTTTTCTTTTCCCACTGCTGCCAGTTAGGGAAAAATTTCTGACACACCGACGGATTACTTTCTTAGAAGGTGATTTTGACATCTGAAAATTTGTCTTGAAAGATCTTTGAGCTGAAACTACACTTCTTCCATGCTCATAATATTGCTCAGTTATGAAACGCAGTTGTTCCACAGTCCATGCAGTCATCTTGAAGGGTTAGTTTTAACTAACACTTTTATTTTGTTTTGTATCTTATCTTGTCTTGTATTGTCAAAACCTATACAATCCTGTACAAACTTGTAACTATCCTCTTTCGAATGATGCGTATGATTTTATAAAAGGACTTATACTTTAAGAGTTACAGGGGTTTCTTTTGGGTCCCATTTCTCTGGATCACCCTTTACATTGGAATGATCAAAACTAAGAAATAATATAACCATCAACATAGCAGAAATATATACACACAACTAAATAAATAAATACATACATTTTATCTTCTACCGCGCAAAATAAGAAATCGTATAGCCATCAATATATCAGAAATACACACACACACACACACACACACACACAAATATGTTAAATATATAAATACATTTAACTTTTTTCAAAATACTGAACTCGCACTTAACCGAGTCTACAATTACATCATTATTGCTCTGCATTACGCAGTATACGCGGTTTAATAATATTTCACCGCTTAAAGTATACGGAAACCTGTACTCGATATAAAGGGCTTTCATATCGTTCAGTACTGTTTTTGTTCCCACTTTACAACCGGTTGGTAAGTTATCTTTAAATACGTCTAGAATACAATCAAAAGCAAGCACAAAGAGTTTATCGTTAGCCACATTATTAAACACAAGTTTATAAACACGCCTTTCCAATCGAGGGTTTATTTCTACCGACCCGAGCTTTTCAATCGTGAACTCATCTTCACTCAACATAGCGGCAATTGAAATAATCTTCTAAATCGTTTCGACAACTGCTCGTTATATAAATCTCGGTTTTTGTTCCCACTTTACAACCGGTTGGTAAGTTATCTTTAAATACGTCTAGAATACAATCAAAAGCAAGCACAAAGAGTTTATCGTTAGCCACATTATTAAACACAAGTTTATAAACACGACTTTCCAATCGAGGGTTTATTTCTACCGACCCGAGCTTTTCAATCGTGAACTCATCTTCACTCAACATAGCGGCAATTGAAATAATCTTCTAAATCGTTTCGACAACTGCTCGTTATATAAATCTCGGTTTTAATGTTTTAACACTCCCTGAATGCGCACAGACAGTTCCCGTCAGGGTAAATTTCATGAACTAGGCACATTTTATAACGGTTTTATTGTTTTACTACTCACCATTTCCACAAACTAAACGTCTTCACACTCCGGTGCACTATTTGAGAGAAACATATAACCATATTTTACCTTTTTATTTGACAGACGATACTCGTCTCTAAAGTCTGCTAAAAACTCACGCATGGCACTAGCCACAACCTCACTACGAGCCTCATCATGATATACATTAATATAGTGATAAAAATACTTAAGATTGTCCATGATGACGACATTTACATTTTCAACCGAAGTGTACGAGTTAACAATAGACACATCAATGATTATATTCAAGACATATATTTAAAAACACGTGATAAATAAGTTAACAATTGAAATTATGTTAACACAAGAAATAACAGAAAACACAAGAAAAAACAAATGCATAGATTTGGTGATCACAAACAACAGTAACCTAATACTTTAAAGAAAGCATTCTATTAAATACTTTTAGCCTATGTTCACGAATTAATACCGGTTTTAAAATAGATTCGAGACGAAGATCGTCTGGACTGATTTTATAGAAATTCAAGGATTCCAAGTTGGTCACGAGAGAAGTTATGTAGTCATCTTCCATGCTGCAAAATCTCGTCGTTTGCCTGTCTGCTCAGAACACCGACAAGAGGTAAGATCGAATCCACATCAAAACAAAATTTTAGTCGCTAAAATAACAGCCTGAGCATTGTTCATGTTCTAAATTATCTTTGATTCGTTTTGGTAAAATTGAGTAAACTGCAGCCTTTGTTTCCTGATCAGAAACTCTCAGCCTTTTTCTGGTATGGTGCAAGGTTTCGTTGCAACCATATTCACTGCTCGAGTCTACTTCACAGTCGTTGTCTTCTAATCTAGATTTACATTCTTCACTAGTGCATTCAATGGGTGAATAATCATCTTGGTTGATATTATTGACACCACAATCGAGAGGGCTCACTGGGGTAACGGACACTTCAGGTAATGGTGCGGGCGCTTGAGGTGGGTCGGGGACAATCTCCTCAGGTTGCCCTTGTGGCGGGAAAAATATTGTGTGGAAGTAATTATGTGCTGCTTCTAAGTAAACAAAACGGGCTTTATGTAACACAGTGGCAACTAATAATGATTTATACAAAGATGCACCAGGTCTTCCGGAACGTCTGGATGCAATTTTACCGAGCGATATATTTATCAACTTGTGTGCTTCAAACCCGTTTGGAACGTCAGATATCATGTTCACCACTTAGGAATTGGTCAAGGCACAGAGAGCTAACTAACACGACTCCATCCTCTATTTCCAATCTTGTAATGAGTTAAAGTGAAAGTTTCGCCTGCCTTTATACAATGTCGTTCTGACGTCATTATCAAGCTCCACGCAGGGAATTTCCAGGTAGTAGCATGAATCACGTTGCTGTTCTTTCACCTGTGCACACACACACACACACACACAAAGGAGAAAGTGAAACGCTAATTGATACATGATTTATTTAATAAACGAAATATTCAAGACATATATATTTACAAACACGTGTAATAAATAAGTTAACAATAGACACATCAAAGATTATGTTCAAGGTGTATATATATATATTTACAAACACGTGTGATAAATAAGTTAACAATTGAATTTCTGTTATTTCTTGTTTTGCAGACATACTACCCCCGGATCAATAATTAATCAAATGATCCTGTTATTTTAAATCCGTTCAATAATCAAATGTTCCTGTTATGTTGAAATTATGATGTGGAAGAGTGAGCAACGACTCCCTGACGAGATGTATTTCTTGAACTGATCCACAGAGCAGATGTTCACATCTTCTGAAGACTGCATGTTCCACATTTTATAATAAAGAAATTATAAATATATCCATTCCTTTAATTATATTTTTAAAAAAGAAAAGAGCATCCGGTTTCCACGTTAAACTGTGGGTCTAAGGCGGAGTGAGAATCTTAACCGTTGTTACAATTCGGGAAGAGCTATTTGTTATTATTATTATTACTAAAGAGAAAAATCGTGCATTAGCATGTTTTTCGGCCATACTACCCCCCCGGATCAAATGATCCTGTTATTTTAAATCCGGTTCAATAATCAAATGATTCTGTTATGTTGAAATGTGGAAGAGTGAGCAACGATTCCCTGACGAGAGATGTATTTCTTGAACTGATCCACAGAACAGCTGTTCACATCTTCTGAAGACTGCACGCGCCACAGATCTTATAGACAATGCAGGTCCTGTATATGAGCTTTAATTATCTCGAGGAAATAGTGAGCAATCATTCCCTGACAAGATGTATTTCTGAATCCACGTTAAAACTGTAGGTCTAAGGTCGGAGTGAAAAGCTTAACCATTGTCAAAATTAACAAATCAGCGAGATGATGTGAAAGAGTGAGCAATGATTCCCTGACGAGATGTATTTCTGATTCGGTTTCCACGTTAAACTGTAGGTCTAAGGCCGGAATGAAAAGCTTAACCATTGTCAAAATGAGCAAATCAGCGAGATGATGTGAAAGAGTGAGCAATGATTCCCTGACGAGATGTATTTCTGATTCGGTTTCCACATTAAACTGTAGGTCTAAGGTCGGAGTGAAAAGCTTAATCTTTCCAATTCGGCGAAAAGGAGTTAATTATTATTATTACTACTGTAATTTGTACCACCCTATTATATATATATATATATATATATATATATATATATATATATATATATATATATATCCATTCCTTTATTTATTTAACAAAAAAGAAAAGAATGAACAAAACTCTCTCTCTCTCTCTCTCTCTCTCTCTCTCTCTCTCTCTCTCTCTCTTTCTTATATATATATATATATATATATATATATATATATATATATAATTATATAAAACAACAATATCCTAGATGCATTGGAAGGCAATGACAACTACGATGTTATATACACAGATTTTGCTAAAGCTTTCGATAAATGTGACCATGGTATAATAGCACATACAGTGGCGGTTCCTCATATGTGCAATATGGGCAGCCGCACAGGGCGGCATTTGTGGAGGGGCGGCATGAGCGCCTGCAAAAAAAATAAAAATAAAAATAAGAATAAATAAATAAAGAAATAAATAAAAATAGTTTATTTATGGCAGTTGTGCAATTTAATTTGTATTTTTCCTGTTCATAGTATCATAATTACATTCTCTTAAGTGAGTTATTCTATTTACGTGATGAAGGATTTGTAAAATTCAGAAATTTGAGTCTTTGTTTTGGTTCTGAAGTTCCAACAATTAGTCCAATAAAAAGTTATTTTGTGAAAGAGTTATGTCTGTCCTTTATTTTGGGGGATTCGAATGTGTGTGTGTTGGCGAACAGGGGGGGGGGGCGCTGAAGGTGAGGTTCGCCCAGGGCGTCATGTAAGCTAGGACCGCCACTGAGCACATAAAATTAAAGACATGGGAATAACAGGCAAAGTGGGAAAATGGATCTACAACTTCCTTAGTGATCGTCTGCAGGTCGTCAAAATTCAAGGTATATCATCATCAGAATCGGAAGTACGCAGCTCAGTACCACAAGGGACAGTACTGGCCCCACTCTTGTTCATTATCATGCTAACAGACATAGACAGCGGAGTAAACAGCAACAGTGTAGTAACATCCGTTGCAGACGATACAAAGATCAGCAGAAAAATCAGCGATGTAAATGAAGTGGAGGCCTTGCAGAGGGACACGAATAAGCTATACAAATGGTCAGAAGACAACATGTCATTTAACACCGATAAATTTCAGCTCTTGAGGTATGGTAGAAAAGAGGAACTTAAACAGACTGCGTATTATGCTCCAGATAGACAGGAAATTCAGAGAAGCACAAAAGTGATCGATCTGGGGGTTGTAATAACTAATGACAGACGATGCGAAATTCGAAACACAAAATTAGATAGCGATAAATAAAGCAAAAAGAGTCGCGGGACAGGTACTAAGAACGTTCAAGAGAAGGGACAGGACAGTAATGATTCCCCCTGCTAAAAACACTGATTATACCAACACTTGAATACTGCTCAGTTTTGACGTCCCCATATAAAAAGGAGGAAACTAATAAACTAGAAAAAACGCAAAGACATTTCACAGCCAAGATTGATGGCTGCAAAGAACTCAACTACTGGGAAAGACTACGTAAACTAAATCTGTACTCCCTGGAAAGAAGAAGAGAGATGTACACCATAATCTACATATGGAAAATGATCGAAAAACTGATACCAAACCTAAAACTAAACTCAATTACCATTTAAACAACACTGGAAAATAGGAGAGGCAGAATGTGTAGTGTTCCTAAATTAAAGGCCTGACAAGGGACCTCCTTAACACTGAAGGAAAATAGCTTGGTTGTCAGGGGGCCAAGACTTTTCAACCAGCTTCCCAAGGACCTCAGAAACGTAACAGGGGTCAAAGTTGAAGTCGTCAAGAGAAGACTGGATGCCTGGCTCAGGACGGTACCAGATGAGCCGGGCGTGCCTGGCTATGTACGATGGAGAGCGCAAGAAAGCAACTCACTCCTCCACCAAGCCAGACCTAGAGGTGGGGCCACTAGCTTGACCTCCGTGTGAAGAGAGACCAACGTACGAAACAACATAAGGTTCATAAGGTAAGGTATATATATATATATATATATATATATATATATATCTGATATATATATCTGATTGCGGGAGCCCTCCCCTCCCTTCCCTTCTGTCCATTAAGTATATTGTATTTTAACCTATTCACATATTAAATTCACAATTTCAATTCTGCTATCAAACGAAGCATATATTATTTTCCTATACTTTCGTAGCAGATCTATAAATTATGTTGGATTAAACAATGATTTAAAATAAAAACCTTGTAAATATAGTGTGTATAAGCGTGTCAGATATAATTAAAAAAACCCATCTCAAACATTACTGGTGTGTACCCATAAATATTACTTAAATGCTAAAGAAAAAATTATTTTATGGGGAACCATGAAAAAAATTATCTAATCCAAATTTATGTTTCTTTAATATACTGTAGTTTACTATATTTGTTTACATTTTATTCCTACTTAAAATTTGGATCGATAATACTGCTAAAAATAAATTCACCCACAATGAACACAATGATGCTTATAAATAATAATATAATGCAAAGTTTCTTGCCGAATTATCAGTTATTCCATGATTAATAGTTTCAAGTAAATAATTTTTTTTGTTTTAAAATTTATAGTTTATGGAAACTGTTAAGATTATCACATAATCATCGTTTTAATACAGTGCTATCTCAGAATAATTCACTGTTTATTACCTTTAATATTTTGTAAAATATTCATTTTAAACAAGTTGTGCTTCAAAATAGTGAAACGCCATCTTACATCTACCGATTGTTTGGCTCAAAATTGAAGTTCCAATATTATTTATATGATGTACGAAACATCTATAACCTTTTCAATAAATATTTCCTAAATTGCATTTATTATTAAAATGAACAGTAATTACTTTAAAATTGATTCTGGGGAGGTATCTTTCTATTAAAATTATATAATTGTCAAAGTTTGTGAATTTTTAAAAGAGCTCGTTTATTTTGTTCAAGTAATTGTCAAGTTCTGGGGTCTGAAGAGATGGGCCACCGGTGTAATTAATTGCATTATTATTAAACACAGTGCTAATTTGATACTAATATAACAGTTTTTGTGAGGTACACCAGTATAACTGGGATATATGATTATCAGGTTACCCCTTTCGACGGGGGTAAGTTGCAGACATTGGGCGTATAGCAAGCAAGCACGCTCTCAAAGTTCCTGCGTCAGGGAAGAACGGGTGTGCTGGTGGCCGTGATAGTAAAGGAGGTAAGCGAGGAAAGCATACCTCTGCAGGGGCTGGAGGAGGAGGAGGGCCCCGTGGTGAATTGCTGTTGCTAACCACGGATTCCTCACCCAAAACTGTTTCTCTTTTGGAAAAAGATTCGTCACCCAATATGAATCATATAACAGAGCCCCCTACTCCAGACAAAGATTTAGAATTAATGGATACGCAAGAAGGTAATTTAAAACTTTGGTTCCTGTTTTAAAAAAATAATTAAAAGCTTCTAGGGATGTGAAGGAAGTAAGCCAAAGCTCAAATTCTAATTTAAAAAATAAAAATCAGGGCCTAAAGTACAGGCAACCCATTTGCAAAATTTGGCAATAGGCCCAAGTGGCTTTGGTTTTTCAAATGTAAGCAGACTTAAAAAAGGAATTAAAATTTTGGTAATTATGCAGCTAAGGGGTGTCACTGAGTTTGGTGATATTTGTTTTTTCTGCATGTTTTTTCATGCTTTGTTTAGTAGATATTATCAATAGTTGTGGAGTATGAAAAAATGGTAAATATTTATTATTACACCAGTCTCCAGTAGAAAGTTTTAAAAGCTGGTTTTCAATGTGTTGCAAATGGCAAACCTAACAACCTAACCTAACCCCTAATGTTATCCAAAATTATAAAAAAAAAAAAAAAATATCTTAATCACGTGAATTGCCATTAGAGAGTTTAAGCTTCAATAACTTTTTAACAAATCATTTGCAATGGAAATGAGTATCATTTTTTAATTCAGCATATTGAAAAATGTTAAAAACCAGCTTTTAAAACTTTCTACCGGAGACTGGTGTAATAGTAAAGAAATACAGAAAAAATACCAGTTTTAAGGTGTTTTGGATAGAGAAGTACCACTGCACAAAGCATAAACAGTAGCAGAAAAGGTAAATTTATAGTTTCAACCACAACTTGTTTTGAAAAAAAAAATTAGGTTTTCTGGTGGTTTCTGATGTGATTCATCTGAAAATAAATGACATTCATTTCCATTGCAAATTACTCATTTTTGTGAACCCCCCCCCCCCCCCGGGAATGCGTGGGAAATCGGTTTTTTTGGGTGGGGTGGGGGGTGGGGTGAATCAAAAGCAAGTGATTTGCGATGGAAATTAATGTCATTTTCAGATGAATCACATCAGAAACCAACGGAAAACCTAGGAACTGAACCTGGTAAATTTGCAGTTTTGGCCCCAATTTGTTTTGAACATGAAACTTATGTTTTTCCTATGTTTTTTGATGCAATTCATTCGAATTTGGCATCTGTTTCCATCGCAAATCACTCGTTTTTGAGGCCCCCCCCCCCCCCCCCCCATATCAAAAGCCAAAAATGAGTGATATTGCGGTGGAAATGGATATCAAATTCGAGTGAATCACCTCAAAAAACATAAGTTTCATAACCCAACCCAACTCAATCCAAACAATATATTTGCTCAGTTATGGACTATGCTAGCCCATGCTGGGCACTCATTATCTCAAACACACACATAAACACCTTACAAACAATACAAAACAACGCACTTCGTATCATTACAGGATGCACTCAAACAACACCAATAGAACACCTGCACACAGAAACAAAAATACTAAAAGTTAGGGAACATTTAGACATGGGAACACAATTCATGGCAGCAGCGACAACTAACCCACAACACCCTTACCACTACATGTACAATCATGCACCAACACCTCGCACCATTAAGGTAACTGGAAAAACTATACGCGCTCACAACATGGTATCATATGTGGTACATTTATTTCATAATTAAATATAAATTATTAATTAATTGAATTAAATATCTATACAAAGTTGCCTCGGGATTGGCGACATAGCCTATTGGGAATGAAATAATTGAATTGCCATACGTACAAAGAACCTGTATGTATGAATCAGCCTCACATAGCAACAAGAAAACCCAATTTATTGTTTGGTTTACCACAGAGGAGTAGACCAAACAAAAATTTTGCTAGTTCGGCAAATAATACAAGCGAACCAAGGAACCCTGTTTATTGTACAGCGAACGCTTTAAACAGGGAGGATGTGTGTTTGTCTTCCCTAAAGTTCTGAGTGAATTCCTTATAATATAAAACCTAATGACTATAAAAGGATAGGCCTATTCCTTCAGGGGTTTAATTAGTGATTGCCTATATTAGTAACAAAGTGTCAACACGCAGTGTAGGCTCCATCGTAACGGCCCTACATCGAAACAAACAAAGACCCAGCAAAAATAAGGTGAGGCAAATTATTTTCATTCTAATATAGGTCGCGCAAATCCCGATGCTAAAATTACCATAATCAATTACATATAAAAAGGTCCTTTAAAGACCTACATATTCATAACTCTCTAACGAAAAAGCATAGGGCTTTTGTCGGTAACCCTCCACTGAAGTCTGCTGGAAATTTCCAACGGATGAGGGCACAGGCAATCAACCCATAGCCCTATATAGTTTTTTCATATGGTGGCCCTGTGTATGGGGAACTAACCCCAATTTCAACCGTAACCCCACTATAGTTTTTTCATATGGTGGCCTATTCAACTGGGAACCAATTCCTTTACCTTTACACTAACCGAAAACAAAGGCTTGTTCATTTAACAGGCATAACTTATTTTAGGGCCTAAAAAAAAAAAATAGGCCCACAACATTAAGCCTATTTAATAGGTCATACTCTTCAAACTCAAAACAAAGCCTTGTTAATTTAACAGGCTTAATTGACTCATTTGAGGTCCTATAAAATAATAGGCCCAAACATAAGCCTACTTGGTAGGCCCAACAAATAGGCCTATTTAGTAGGCCCACTTAACTTTACCTTACATAATAGGCCTACCTCTTAAGGTAGACCTTACTCTTTACACTCAAGGCCTATCCTAACTAAAAACATTGTAAATTTTTAATTTAACCTGTGGCGCAGGTTATATAAAAAACTTATTACTGTACAGTAATTTAACTTGCTCAACATCATAAAATTAAACTCAGAACTTTAACACTAACAACAATTATGGAAGACTTGGACAAAAGGGTAAAAAACCCAGACCAAGAAAACAAAAACACAGACCTTGGGGCTATGGCACCATCTCAAAACCACAAAAAATTAATGAGGAAAAAATCAGCACGTAAAGGTGTCATCACCAAACTGTACAATGATTTCAAACAAAAAGAACCTACAAGATATGATCTTGAAACAACATTAAATTCTATTACTCATTACAAACAAGAAATTCTCACACTAGATGAAGACATAATTACAGAAATTGATGACACAACCTTTAGAATAGAATAACCTTTATTAATAATAAAATAAATGCAGTAGTCTTTTTATAATTTACAATTTTTACAATGACATAAATAATTGTGAAGCTCGACTATTTATTTTTTATTTTTTTTAATTTGGCCCTTAAGCTTTAGGCTTTACTGGGCTCTTATTAAAAATAAGCAGCTAGCCATTATAAATTAATAATAATAAAATAAATAAATAAGTACTGGTAAATAAGTATTATTAATAGTTAAAGCCTGTATTTCAATATTAAACAATATTAATGGACAATATTAAACATTATTAGTGGACAATATTAAACATTATTAGTGGACATTAATCCAAGATTTTTGTTAGTATCCCATTATTAATCAGGATTTTAACTTGGTTTTAAACAAATTTACATTTGCAATATTTTTTATATCGGCATGCAAGTCATTCCATAGTTTCAATCCAATGAAAATGGGTAGTTTTGAGATGAAGACAATCTAAATTGAGGTATAACAATCTTTGATCTATTTCTGGTCTGATACGGGTGGATTTCTTGATGAGTTTACAAAATATCTATTTACCTATTGCAAATTAATGATTTTGCTCTTACACTTGTAAATAAAAATAAAATGTGCCAGTTTGGTTATATCATTGAGCTTTAGTAGGTTTAGCTCTTTAAATAATGCACTAGAGTGATCAAGGAAATCAGCATCAGATAATAACCTTATTGCTCATTTTTGGATGACAAAGATACCATTTAATGCGTTGTTAGCGGAGTTTCCCCAAACAAGGGTGCAGTATGTTATATAAGGAAGAACAAGAGTATGATAAAGAGTCAATAAAACTTGTTTAGGGACTACATTTCTAAGTTTAAACATTATAGCAACGCTCCTTGAAATCTTTTTCGCGATATAATTTACATGATCACTCCATTTGCAAATTCTTATCCAGCATTATACCAAGAAATTTTGTTACAGTACACTCCTTTATGGTGATTTCATTAACATTGAGTTCATCAAGATATACATTTCTTTTATTAGTAAACATCATGAAATTTGTTTTACTGGTATTTAGGAAGAGTTTATTGGTGGTCAACCATTTCATTACACTGATGAATTCTGAATGAAATATATTCTTAGCTGTATTAACATCTTGACAATGAAAATTACATTACAAAAATTAGCAACTATATTTCTGAAATTCAAAACCAACTTGATGAGTGCAAAAAACAAGACACAAATGAAAGCTTCTTAGAAGCTATTAGAAATGCTTCATTTAGCCCTCCCAATGTGGCTGAGGGCAATGAACTAAAATCAAAATTGCCTACACTTGCAGTACCCACTTTTGAGGGTGACAGAGCCAAATTTCAATCTTTTATTGAAAAATTTCATAGCCTTATAGGTAATAAAAACTACATTACAGATGTTGATAAATTTAGTTATTTAGTGAACTATCTGAAAGGCCCAGCCTTAAGATTAGTGGAATCACTACCAGCCATAGGTACTTCTTATTCTGTAGCAATAGAATTACTTAACAGAAATTACATGAATATGGATGAAATTATACATGATTTGGCTCTTAAAGTAATGAACATGCGAACCCCAAAAGACAACTATGGTGACCTCTTTGACTTTTACTGAAGTTTGAATGTCTCATGGGACAACTTAAAAATATAATTTAACATTGCAGAAACAGCTTGGATCATTCAAGCTGTTGTTTTTGAAAAGCTCCCTTCTAAAGTCAAAGAGATGATTCATATTATCAGAGGACAACAAAACTGACATATACCACTGGCCTTAAGCCTTATAAACTAAGAGAAGATTTCCCCAACTGTACTTGCACTTTACAAATCAAGTTACACACTCCCAAAATTTAACACAGCACAAGAAAAAACCAACAATGCAGAAAACCAAAAACCTAACAAAAGATTTCAACACTTACCAGTTACATCAAAACACAACCGCAAAACTCAATTTGCAGAAAATAAAGTGACAGAAAAAGACTCAAAGACTCCTACTCTGCAAAACTTTAATGTAGCTACTTTTGAGTATAATCCCACACCATGCAAATTTTGTTTTAGCAGTGAACATTATTCTACAAATTGTCCCAAATACAAAGACTTTACAGCAAGGTCAAAACGTTGTGAACAACTAAACTTATGCAAAAAATGCACTGGATCAGGGCACCAAAAGTCAAATTGCAAATCAAATTTGATATACAATTGTAAGTTTTGCAACAGTTTTGACCATGTTACCCCTATGTGTAATACACACACAGACATTGGAAAAACTGACAAACATTATGAACAAACACCCAAATCAAACCAAAACAAACAGAAACAAACCAAAAATGCTATGAATGGACATATCAGTTCATCTAGCATTAACCACAATTCAAAAATTCTTTTACCAACCACAACTTTGGAAATCCAAAACAAAAGGGGACAAATAGTACAGGTTAGGTGTCTTTTAGATACCTGCTCACAACAAACATTTGTAACTAAACAACTGATAGAAAAATTGGGACTTCAAAACCAACAAGGAGATGAAGATCTCTCTATTTCATCATTTATCAATAAAAACCCAGTACAAGCCAGTTTTAAAACTGCAAATATAACTTTAACTCTTGATGAAACATTTGAAACCCTTAAGGTTGTTGTTGTGGACAAAGTAGAACAAGAAAAAATACAAATAGCTGGGTTAAAACAAGCTTTGCTCCAACTTCAAAATAAATACACGATAGCTGATAAAACCCTTAATGCAGATGTAGTTGATGATATACATATGCTCATGGGGGCTGACTATCTTCATCTGGTCCATAGAGGCATCATTAAAATTGGAGATGGAATAGCCATACAAACTCCCACAGGTATTGCTCTTTGGGTGACATAACTAAATACCATCTTACTACTGACACAGAAAACACAGAACATGAACAAAATTTACGCAAAACAAAATCACCACAGTCACAAATTTCTGACTATGTGACAAACTCGAACTACAAAAACACTGTCATAATCCCACATCATTTGAATGAAAATGATTCCACATTGGATGAAGGGTTACAGCAGTTGTGACTATTAGAATCAGTTGGCATAAAGGACAGTACTATTACACATGAAGACCAATTGATGACAGAACAATTTAAGGATACATTACAACACAGAGACAATCAATACTATGTGGAGCTGCCTTGGAAAACACCTTGTCCAGAAATAATGGACAATTTGAAAGTAGCTAAGGCACATCTGTATAAAAATTACAGAAAACTAAAAAATGACAATCTTTTAGAACAATACAACAACATATTCAAGGAACAAATAGAAAGGGGCTTCATTGAAGAAGTTACTGATGAACCCTTTAAAAAACGAGGTTGTCATTATTTAACACACAGGGGAGTTTACAGAGAAGACTCATCCACAACTAAACTAAGAGTAGTATACAACTGTAGTTTAAAAGACACAAATTCTGTTAGTTTAAATGATTGTCTCATGGAAGGCCCAAACCTTGTCTCAGATCTTGTAAAAATTCTCCTTTGCTTCCGTTTAGACAATTATGCAGTACAAAGTGACATAGAAAAAGCATTCCTCTGTATAAATTTGAAGCTTGAGTATGATAAAAATCATCTCAGGTTTTTGTGGTTGAATGATCCACATGACCTTAACAAAGGTTTCAAAACCTACAGATTTAAAGTAATTATTTTTGGAGCAAATTGCTCTCCAAGTATTCTTGCTTTAACAATTAAAAACCACCTAAACTTATTTCAAGAGGACTTAACAGTTCAGTTTTTAAAACAAAACTTTTATGTGGATAACCTCATTGGTTCCACTGTAACTGAAGAGGAATTGCTTGAAATTTACCAAATGTCACAACCCATAATGAAGCAAGGAAATTTTGGATTGAGAGAATGGGTTTCTAATTCTCCTAAATTAAATGAAAATAACAAATAACAAAAGACAACAATGGGAACATTGAACCAAACAATTACACGAAAACACTTGGAATGCTTTGGTTTTTAAAACAGAATTCTGAACACGATGACACTCTTTGCACAAAGAGTTATAACTTAAATCCAAATGCCAATACAAAAAGACAAGTGCTTTCAGAATCATCCAAAATTTTTGACCCCATTGGATTATATTTACCAGCAACCATAAGATCCAAAATCCTTTTGCAAGACTTATGGAAAAAGAAAATTGATTGGGATGAACCACTTTCAGTGGAAGACCAACTTCATTGGAAAAAATTAGCCACAGACTTGAACAAAGTTCAAGACATCTACGTACCAAGATGTGCTGGCTACAGATTGAAATCGCAAACACTACACATTTTTACAGATGCCAGCACACAAGCTTACGGGTGTTGTGCCTATTTAACAAGTGAAAATGAAAGTAACTTTGGTTTATTCAAAGGCAAAAGTGGCACCCTTAAACCAAAAGAAAACTGTACCACAACTTGAATTATTAGCTGTCTCATTGGGAGTTAAAACAGCAACTTTCTTTCACAAGTGTATAAAGAAGTTGACATAACACATTTACTTATGGACAGACAGTCAAATTTGTCTAACATGGGTGACCAACACAGATACAACTTCTTGCAAAAAATATTTGTGAAAAACAGACTAACAGAAATCAAAACTGCAAACACAAACCTTGGTATCAAATTTAGGTACATAAAAACAAAGAGAATCCTGCAGACTTTTTGACAAGAGGGCTCTCTTACAAGCTGTTGAAAACAAATAAAATCTGGTATGAAGGGCCCGAATGGCTAACATGTGAGGATCTTTGGCCAGCCAAAGTAGTTAACCTCACACTCAACTCTACAACAACTGAAAAGATCACTGAGGACAAACCTATATTTGACTATCACCTTTATTCAGACCTCAACAAACTCTTGAGAATTACAGTCTATTGCTGCAAGTTTGTCAATAGCTACCTTCTCAAACACTGTCCTCAGAAGGCCTTTTCTAACTTAACAGAAACTGCAACAAAATACTGGCTCAAACAGATACAAGCTTCAGAATTTGACAAGGAGTTGAAGTATCTTAGGTCCAGTAACACATTAAACAAAGGATTCCTTCACTTGTCATGGATCTAAATCTGTACCTGGATACAGAGGGTCTGATAAGGTGTAAAGGAAGGCTTAACAAGTCAACTTTGACTTACAACTCTAAGCACCCAATTCTTCTTCCAAGGAGAAATCACTTCACAAAACTCATCATCAGGGATACCCACAACAAAATACACCACATGGGGTCCCACAAACCCTGACGGAGCTGAGAAAAACTTACTGGCTACCAAAGGGTAGAACTGAAACAAAGAAAATTTTAAACACATGCATTCCTTGTAAACGTATCCATTCACGACCCTTTAAGACCCCAAGCCCTCCAGACCTACCTGTGGAACGAGTAACATTTACTCGGCCATTTGAAACCACGGGTATTGACTACACTGGAGCGGTAAATGTGAGTTTTGGAGACAAAATGGATTCAAAGGAATACAAAGTGTACATTGTACTCTTCACCTGTGCTGCCACACGTGCCATATGTCTAGACATAGTAGAAGATCTGACGGCAGAAGCTTTTATTGCTGCTTTCAGACGATTTTGTGCACACAATTCTGTACCCAAAACTATATGGTCAGACAATGCCACATACTTCAAATCTGGTGAAAGAATTATTCATCAGATTTGTGCAGGGTCGTGGAGTCGTGGAGTCGCACGTTTCAGGGTGGAGTCGGAGTCGGTAAAAAACTTCCGACTCCGACTCCAATTTCTGTGTCCTGTGTCACCCTTAATTTCTAAATCCTAAATACTAACATTTAGGTTATTTAGTTTTTTTGGTCAATAAACCTTATTCATTGATAGCCCCTAGATTAAGTTTTTTTAATATTTTTTTTTTACATTTTCAGAATATACAATTAGTATTTATTTAAATATAAAATATAAAATATAAAATTTCACACTTAGTGTGGTGGTGATGAAATGTCTTATTATTATGATAATTATAGAGTGAAACACTAGAGGAGTCGGAGTCGTATATTTAAAATGTGAGGAGTCGGAGTCGGATTTTTAGATTTTTTACAATGTGTGGAGTCGGAGTCGAATTTTTACAATGTGTGGAGTCGGAGTCGGAAAATTTTTTGGACCAACTCCACAACCCTGGATTTGTGACAGTGAAACAGTACAAACTCATTTAATCAAACACCATATAACCTGGAAGTACATTCCTGTTAATACACCATGGTATGTTTCCATTTAGGAAAGAAACATACAGACTGTAAAGAACTGCCTTAAAAAGACTATTGGGACCAAACATCTACAACTTTTTGAACTCATGACTATTCTGTCAGAAATTGAAAATGTTGTCAACAACAGACCATTAACTTATGTGGGAGATGGTATTAATGAGCCAGAACCTCTCACACCAAACCACCTAATTAAGGGAGAAACAGTAAACATGTTACCAGAATCTGAACATAACAGTACAGAGGATCCAGATTGGGAAATAGGACACAAAGAACTCAACACAAAATACCAACATTTGACACAAATCAAAACTCAATTTATAACAAAATGGAGAGAAGAATACTTAACAAGTCTTAGAGAAAGACATAAACAATTAACAAAACAAAGTTGGAATGATTCAGTCAAAATTGGGGACATTGTGTTGATACATGACAAGACACCAAGACAACATTGGTCAATGGGAAAAGTCTTGGAACTCAAAACTGGTGAAGACGAAGTTACCAGGGTTGTAAAACTGAAAACAGCAACTGGTGAAACCACCAGAGATATCACATTACTATATCCTTTGGAGTGTGGGGCTAAATTAGAACCATTACCCCAAAGGATGGATCAGGATACTATTGGGGAGGAATCTCTCAATGTGCCTGATGTAACTCAGACTAAACCAGACAGGCCTCAAAGAAAGACTGCTTTGAAAGCCAGAAAACTTTTACAAGAAAAAATTAAGACTGGTGACTTATAAACCTTACACAAACTGAGCAAAGTTAAAATGCTTAATAACTTTACTTTAATTCCATAAATTTCCTATACCTAAAGGGAGTCAAACTGATTGACATAACTTTAACTAAACTTCAGAAGTTGGCCTCTTGAACTTTCATATTTGAATAGGTCTTGAGTAACCTCTCTCTTCCTAAATTTCTACTTCATTCTTTTGATCCATTTTTTACATGTTTTACACATTGTCAAAAAATTTGATCTATAACACAAATTTTTCTCCCCCCCTCAGTATATGGAAAAACTATACGCGCTCACAACATGGTATCATATGTGGTACATTTATTTCATAATTAAATATAAATTATTAATTAATTGAATTAAATATCTATACAAAGTTGCCTCGGGATTGGCGACATAGCCTATTAGGAATGAAATAATTGAATTGCCATACGTACAAAGAACCTGTATGTATGAATCAGCCTCACATAGCAACAAGAAAACCCAATTTATTGTTTGGTCTACCACAGAGGAGTAGACCAAACAAAAATTTTGCTAGTTCGGCAAATAATACAAGCGAACCAAGGAACATGACTCCAGATTTGAAAAAATTTACTGGAGCACAGCTCTGAATTTACTTTTTTTCCATTTACACCACTAGATAGGTTAATGATAGTAAACTCTTGAATTGACGACATACCAATTACAAATTGTTTTAGCTAAACATAATAATACAATAATGTACAGTTTATAACTCACCTTAAGTTTATTTATTCATTGCAGCAGCAACAGTGGATGATGTTAGACCTTGCATGTAGGCATTTGTTGTGAATTTACCGCCATGTATGCTTGGCCACTGATCAATGGCTTTCTGTGTGATCATTACAGCAGATCTAGTGCCTGGAGCTGGACCCTCCTTCACAATTCTGCACAGCTTAGTCAAATGAGATGGCTTAATGGATCCTTTGTGTTCAACAATGTAACCAAGAATGGAGAATGTCCCTTCAGCTGGTGCTTCACTCCAGGCAGTTGATCCATCTTTATCAAAATGCTTTAATCTCTGTGATTCATTTCCACAGCTGTTCTATATATTCTGTCAGCCAATTTATCACTGAGTCTTTTGTAAAACTACTTTCAGATCTGGTTCTGGATGGTCTAGCAACTTCAGCAACCTGGTAGTAATCAGAACGTTTCTTGATGTATTTGTAAACTTCATTTAGGATGTAATCCTCAGCTGTTAGTTCCTTTTGCTGCCCTGTGGTATTGTGCTTAAATTCAGAAACTACATCATTTGCATTTCCTCCATTAGCTAATTTGGAAATTGTTTCCATCACTCTTAACATAACAGTTTTCCCTCCTTCTTTATAAAATATATTTTCTACAAATTCTGCACTAACTGGTTTTTTGAGCTACTTGCAACATAATCTTTGTTACATAGGAAATCAATACATAGAACTTGGCACTAATTTCTTTCTCTTGTGGATGATCAAAAAACACACAATTTTCCACAAATCTGTCAAATTGATCAAATTCGTAATTAACCATGCGAGTATCAGATTTGAGTTTTGGTCTCTTAAAACCAGTGATATTGTCAAGAACCATATTGGTATAGTCAAGGCCTGATTTCAGATTTGAAGAGTGATTCTGAATAAAGTCTAAAAGCTCACTTAGTTTACAAATTTTCTTCAATGCATCAACGTGGGCTCTGTTCACAAGATGCATTAAGTCCCATCGAAATTTGAAATTTTCTCCAAACAACTTTTTCATTTCGTTTTTAAATGGCTCATTGTCCTTACAAAAAGCCCCATCTCCAACCATTCCAGATACCTTGGATTTAATTGCTTCTTCAGATAGTTTCAAGTGATTAGGAGACTTCAACACATCAAAAATTTCATTGGCCAAATAAACTCCTGATTTGCTGCGTACTAAATTTATCCCAGCAAGTTTTACAGTCTTATCTTCTTCACTCATAACTAATACAACTAGCATGCTTAATCCCAAAATTGTTCCAATGTCAGCTGTTATTGTTACTGAAGTTTGTTCTAAGAACCACTTTACAGTTTGTTCTTTAAGTTGATTATCTAATAGCTCACAAATTGTCTCGCACGCATGTGTGCTATGATTCAAATTTCCAACCTCACAACCTGACCTATGTAATACAGCTAGAAGTACTGGATATAGAGCCCATGCAGTGTTTGTTTTCATTATGTAGTATAAGATGTTGCCACATAAGTCTTCTATGCGTTTAGTAGTGTTCCGAGAAGATGTTTTCATCACTTCATAAACAGCAGCTCTTTGATGATGCTGAAGTTTAATTAAATGTCTCTTCAGGTGGGTTTTCAGATTTCTAAACCATCTCTCTTGATTTTCTCCTTGTTTGCATACATAGGTTAAATCTTTAACATTGAAGTAACCTTTTATGTTAGAATGTTTGTCTGAAGCACATGCTTTGGGGTCTGTGCAAGCTATGCAATATAATGTAAACATTTTATCATCAGAAGCATCATCAATATCTTCTTGATTATCATCATCTTCATCCTCAACAGCTATATCTACATCAGGTATATTAGTGTCACTATTTGCAATGTTTTCCATTATATCACTTGGTACTGAAAATGAATCATCAGCATGCCCTAGATCCTTCTTTTCCACCAATTTGAATGTAGATTTGATCAAATCATTGTTCAGGATTTCTTGTATTGATTTACACTTGCTTAAATGGGCTATGGAAATGTCAAATTTGTTGCTTTTTGCTTTATTAGATTTGGACGCAACACTTGAACTTGAAGGCATATTTTGACTCTTCTCTTTATTAACCACAACAGCTTGGTGAGTTTCTTTTGTTAGGTGCAAAATTGCATTCAATGTCTTCTGGATTTGGGAATTTTCAAATTCCTCTAAAGCAGTTTTGTTAGTCTGATGCGCAGATTCCTCACTTACCTTTTGTTTCTTAGGTGGAGGAGAAGCACTTTCTTCAGTCTGTGAAACATCTAGTGAAAAAGTTTCATTTTCTAGATTAGCAGTTGATGAAGTTGGTTCATTTTTCTGAGGTCTAGCACTAGCACATTTTGTGAACAAACTAAATGACTGCTTTGCCGTATCTCTTTGCTGCACTTCATCCTGGTATTTCTTTACTGCAATATCTAAGCTGTGGGCCCAAACTCTGGGACCTCTTGTATTGTAACAAATATTTTTTGGGAATTAAAATGTTCCTCCCAGTTTTGCTTCTTTGAATATTTGTTCTTGCATTGACCACAAAAGTAACCCCTTTTAACACCCTTACTTTTCTCTCCAACTTCATCAATATTAGGATCCATTATTGATTATTGACTACCTGAAAAAATACAAAATAAGTAAAAGTTAGTAAATATAGTATGGTAAAAGTGAGTAAAAGTAAGTAAATATAGTACAATGAAAGTAAGTAAAAGTAAGGAAGAGTAAGTAAAAGTAGGTAAGTTAAAGTAAGTAAAAGTAAGTTTAAACTTAACTAAACTTTTCAATTCTAGAGTCATGGTGGATTACTTAAAACCGCACAAGTAATTATCTGGCCAATTTATCAAACCTGGCTGAGATCAATGGAACATAGTCCAATCCTGATAATTTTATATTAAAAAAATATACGTTTTAATAAAATTTTAATTATCAAAACATTGAAGCTTAATAAAAAATAATTGTTAAATATGGAATTACCAACTAAACTTAAAATAACTAAATTTGTAATTTAAAAAAATTGGTTTGTACAAGAACGTATACGCAAAAAAATTTCATAACGTCTAGCGGATGAACAAAACCCAAACCCAAATTTACTTTTTCTCATGGTCAAATTTACTGGAGCAATGCTCCCAAGATCCCAGGAATCTGGAGTCATGCCAAGGAATGGCTCTCGGGGCTGTTTATTGTACAGCGAACGCTTTAAACAGGGAGGATGCGTGTTTGTCTTCCCTAAAGTTCTGAGTGAATTCCTTATAATATAAAACCTAATGACTATAAAAGGATAGGCCTATTCCTTCAGGGGTTTAGTGATTGCCTATATTAGTAACAAAGTGTCAACTCGCAGTGTAGGCTCCATCGTAATGGCCCTACATCTAAGAAGTCTGTCACGCCCTACATCGAAACAAAGACCCAGCAAAAATAAGGTGAGACAAATTATTTTCATTCTAATATAGGTCGCGCAAATCCCGACGCTAAAATTACCGTAATCAATTACATATAAAAAGGTCCTTTAAAGACCTACATATGGGTCATTCTCTGTCAGATCAACCAGTGCCTAACACCCTCATCTCTCAGATTTTGCTGAAATTTGGTTTATAGGGAGTTTGTGGGCCCTGAATCCATTTCTGAAATTATAAGGTCAATCCGACCAACGGTTCAAGAGATATGACCTCGGGAAATTTGAGGTCACTTGCGAGGTCACTAACATTTGGCGACCCATAACTTGGGTAATAATGGTCACAATTATATAAAAGTATATATATTTAGAATCAAAAAACGACAAGGAATCCAAATATGCAAGTTTTAGAACTCTAGGTTGAAAAATAAAAATGTTACACTGTAACCAAAATTTGAGGTCACGATTTGACCTCTGGGGTATCAAATGAGAATTTTTTTTTTAAATGTAAAAAATGAAGGCATAGGCATTGGCTATTAGAATCAGCAAAAAAAAGTTTGTTTATGTTAGTATTTTTCATGTAACTAACATATAAGTGAACACCATATTCATAAGTTGTGCGTCAATTCTACCTATTTTTTCACACTTAAGCTCATAATTTGACCTATAGAAATTAAAATTACATTTTTTTATAGATATAAAAACAAAGGCAAAAAATGTAAAATTGTATTTCACTGCTAATCTACACTGGCAATAATAGTTATAATAGTGAAAGGGGAAGACCTACTAAGAGGATTCATGTGCTAGCCTAATACAATTTTTGCATGCTCGATGCTCTCATCAATTTCTTTTTGTGGAAAAATGCATTGAATTCTGCTGCCTCCTCTTAGGGTAGGACAACTCATTACAGTTAATATATGATGTCCTGGCACTGCACATGAATCCTTGTTTGATGGATAATAATATGCACTTGATCCTGATGACCCAGAGGGATGTAGAAAGTTCACAGTGAAATCATCAAACTCTTCACAATATTCCTCCACAATTCCATACCAAACTTGCATGTCATAAATGCAGCCAACATACTCTCCTGGTTTGACACATTTTAGGTTACCAAGCATTGCAGGTTCATTAGTAAAATGACTTTTCCTTATTCTTTTCTTTTCTCCAATGCCACTTGAAATGGGATACACCATCAGTTCTTCCTTGTTTAGGGGAACAAATCTATGATATTTCTGAGTTCCAGGAATAGCCCTACTATCCTTGAATCGATGTTCCAACCGTTCTTCTGCATCTTTCAAATCAGCTGTAGTTACAAAGAAAAAATTTATCTTCTTGCTCAAGTTTTCTTCACAAAACTGAAACATGTGTTCTGGTGTAAGAATTTGCCTCTCTGTAGTTCTCTGCAAACTGGCACGAGCAGTAGCTCTTTTCACTGTTCCTCCAATCCCATCACATGCATTTTTGCCATGGGATGTAGCAAAGAAGTGCCATTCACAAGACAGACCAAAATCCTCTTCATGGTAACAGAGATTTGTGAAGTTGTATCTGTTCTTATATTGGCCAGCACATCCATCTGAGAAATAGTGCACCTTCTTCAATTGTGGGCATCTGAATTTAACATATGTCATAAGCTTCAATATGAATGAGTAAACCATTATAGTGTTGTGTTTTAGTGATGCAGATAAGAAACAGACACTAAAATGGCTAAGTTCCTGGTCTGCAGATGATCTATAATAGATGACAAAAGGGTGAACTGCACACTGTGAATTGTCCCAGTGAAACCCTTGGGCAGCATCCTGGACAATGAAAGAATAATTCTCAGAGAAATCACCTACTATAACTACCTCGCTCTGAGGTGGTAGTGTTTCTTTCAACTGCTTGAAGTACTGTGATTGTTGCTGAGCAACAAAGTGATGACGAACCATGCGGGATATTTTCATGCTTAGGGATAAGTATTCATGAAGTGGCTCCACCTTATCAACCATTGTACAACGGTCAACAGTCACCCATTGCTTGTAAGATATTTCATTTGGAGCTGATTTCACACTGTCAAGTAACTCAAGAAAATCCAGGACACCCTCTTCTCTTGGGCAATCATTGCAAAGTTGCATCATGCAAGCCTCTCTTTCTGTACTGCAGACACTGTAATCCATAAGATCCTTGTATGAAAGACCTCTTTTTCCCATTGCAGCCAGCTGCAATTTTGGATTTTGATGGTATGTGCAGACACAGACAGAATGAGTCCCACCACTACCGGCAAGCACACAATATGATGGCCGTAATTTTGCAAATGTGGAAAATCCTATTTTGGGATTCTTTTCATCATTTTTATATAGTTCAAACATCTCTCTTAAATTCCCGAGGACCAATCGTTTTTGCACCTTCATTGCACCTTCAGCACTGATAACTTTCACGCAATCCTTTTGGCCAGGACACCTACGACTAACCTCTTCTGACTCATAGAATCTTCTAACTATATCTTTGTGTTCTTCAGATATCACTTTTCCTTTGCTCATTAGTGGAATCTTCGGAAGGATTCCATGTTCTGATTTAAGTGAACGGCTTCTTTTCACCATGTATGTTGTAGTTTGAAAGAAACTAGCTGTTTTTTCAATTGTGTATGGTGAGAGTGTCAATATTTGTAGTTTGTGATGGTGACATTTGCTCTCCAGGAATGACTGTTTCAATTCATTCATTAATTTGTCTAGATGTTTTTCAGATTTAGTTTCAGGTTTTGAAGTATCACTTACCTCCTCGGTAATTTGAACACCATAACTGAGTTCTAGCCTCTCCTTCAGGTGTTTCTGAGCAGATGATAGCTTACCACGAGCCTTGCACTTTTTCTGGCTTAATGACAGCCCTTCTGAAAAGAACAGAAAAAAAGGTTTCACACACCTGAATATTAGTAATTAAATATTAATTATAGTACCTTAAATGCTATATAATTGGCTATATAGTAGATCAAACAGACCTTGTAGTAAAGTATAAGTTATTATATTAATTTATTACTTACTTTTTTAACTGGTGTTTGGTCCAGAAATGCTAGAACTGGTTCAACTGAAGTTGAAGGATTTTCCTTTATCAAGCAATCACTGTCATTGTCCAGATCTTGAATTGAAGAGATGTTACTCAAGCCACTGATAGTAGATGATTCATTTGAATCCTGCTCAGACTCGTTGTTTTCAGTGGTACTAAGTATAGTGGGGTTTTTCATTATCAGTGTCCAGCAGTTCACACACAACAATGAGTCTTTTTTCACTCTTCCAGCACATTTTTCAACAAGTACATCAGTCACTTTTCTAAGATTGATTGTTATGCGTTTCTTGTGTTTTTGAATAGGGTCCTGGCAGTATTTCAAGTGCCGAACCATTGTATTTTGATCTGTAAAGATATAGGATTTACAATTAGGTAATATATTTTTTTTAGAAAATATATAGCTATACACTTAATATTTTAGGCCTTGATAGTCTCTGAGGCTCATTAAAACACCATACTCACCAGCCACCCACAGTGCTGGCTGGAACTGTACTAACCTGTAGACAAGGAATTTTGCAACTATCTGTGTTGATTCTGCACTTAGACAAGTAGCAACATGTTTCAACAGGTTTGTTTAGGCTACATGTGAGCTTAGTCTTCCCCTTTCACTATTATAACTATTATTGCCAGTGTAGATTAGCAGTGAAATACAATTTTTATTAAATTCTTGGAGCTTGAGGTCAAATTGATAGCTAAGATATAAAAATTCCTTGAAATGACAAGCAATTTATAAATATGGTGTTCACTTATAAGTTAGTTACATGAAAAGTACCAACATAAACAAACTTTTTATGATTGTTTCTATTAGTCAAGAACTCTGACTTTGTTTTTTATATCTATAAAAAATGTAATTTTAATTTCTATAGGTCAAATTATGAGCTTAAGTGTGAAAAAATAGGTAGAATTGACGCACAACTTATGAATATGGTGTTCACTTATATGTTAGTTACATGAAAAATACTAACATAAACAAACTTTTTTTTGCTGATTCTAATAGCCAATGCCTATGCCTTCATTTTTTACATTTAAAAAAAAAATTCTCATTTGATACCCCAGAGGTCAAATCGTGACCTCAAATTTTGGTTACAGTGTAACTTTTTTATTTTTCAACCTAGAGTTCTAAAACTTGCATACTTGGATTCCTTGTCATTTTCTGATTCTAAATATATATACTTTTATATAATTATGACAATTATTACCCAAGTTATGGCTCGCCAAATGTTAGTAACCTCGCGAGTGACCTCAAATTGCCCGAGGTCATATCTCTTGAAACATTGGTTGGATTGACCTTATAATTTCAGAAATGGATTCAGGGCTCACAAACTCCCTATAAACCAAATTTCAGCAAAATATGAGAGATGAGGGTGTTAATTTCAATTTTTTTTGGTTGATCTGACAGAGAATGACCCATATTCATAACTCTCTAACGAAAAAGCATAGGGCTTTTGTCGGTAACCCTCCACTGAAGTCTGCTGGAAATTTCCAACGGATGAGGGCACAGGCAATCAACCCATAGCCCTATATAGTTTTTTCATAGTAACACCAGAGAGACATTATAACCAAATACTCCATTCCATACCACGCCCCACAGACATCACACAGTACAGAAAACACATACACACACACCTAACCCACAAAGCACTGACACGACTCGGTCCGAATGCGGTCCTAGGTGCAAAGCCACCACCTATTAACAGGTCAGAGATCAGCCTGAGCAGATCGGATTGAGTTAACTTAGCACAATTCCGATGTGGACATCACCCCAACTTACGGACATATAAACACAGACTAGACAACTCCATAGACGACACCTGCCACCTGTGCCACGACACACCACAAACAATTGAACACATTATGACAGACTGTACCACTCTAGCACAACAACCAACACAACATCACTAGTGCGCTGAACCTCTGGTCCATTCCGGAGAGGGCGATCGGTTACCTGCGTGCCGCTGGCTTGCTCGATCAGGGTGGGCTGATTGGCTAAACAACAACTCAACTCAATCCAATCCACTGGATTGAGCTGGGTTGGGTTATGAGTTATGACAGAGTGATAAGAAAAACCATTTCTTCAGAATTGGTTCCACAAAATGATTCCTTCAGAATCCGGCTGTAAATTAGTTTAAAAAATAAATTGTTAAACTAACGAAAATATCATGACAGTTGCCCTAACCGGGCATTCAGTTGACCTAACCAGGCATTCAATTAACCTAACGAGTCAATGTTATTCTTAAAAAATTTATGAATCACTTCAAATGGAGTAAGAGCACAACCTTCATACACTGTACCCATGGCTAGACTAAGACAATATGGCGGACCAGAAATTATTATATTTATCTCCGTTATTATCCATTTGCGACGGAAGTGGTATTAGAAAAAGTTGTCCAAAATGAAGAGATACAGCTAAACAACATATCAAATATGCAGTAATCAAGTTGTGGTTGAAACTATAATAATACCGCAGAAAAAACTTAGAATTATCACCAAATAATGCAGAAAAAACAATAATCATCACCAATTAAAGCAACCTAACCTAATCATGTTGGAATCTAGACTGAGATATGGCATGATTTTAAACTTGGGATAGAGCCAGGTTTAAATTTGATTGGCTGGATGATGTTATGAGAGTGCTTGTAGCTTGGTGATTGGTTGACATCTGCCATGTTGATCATGGTGTCAATAGTGGCAAATTTAAATTTTTTCTAATATAATTTCTAGGGATGTACCAGTATAGCTTTTTAGCCAATAACTGATACTGATAAAAACAGCATTGGCCAATAACTGATACAGTACTGTAAACTGGGGTGATTACAGACATTTCAAACTTTCTTCCCTGTGTTGTGCGCAAACTTTATTTCTATAAAGTTGTATCTTGATCTGTACTATTGCGTGCCATAGACAGAATCTTCATTTAGCCTTCCATTACACAGTTATTACCAAAAAAGTTGGTGTCTGGAATCACCATGGACTTGGGGTGATTACAGACGCTTTTCTCTATAGCAATACTGCATTGTCCATGTGTCTGAAAATTCTCTACATTGCGGGGTGATTCTGGCCAATGAACGTCTCTAGAGTTGCACCGATACCAATATTTTTACCGATACTGATACCGATACTACAAAAAAGTGCCGATACCGATACTTTTTAATTGTTTTAAAATTGATTATTAATAAAAGTTCAAGTAAATGATATAATATCTCAATTAACTTAAAATGCCTTTCCCAATCCCAACTTTAGTTCCATTTAATTTCATAATAATATAATATATTATAATATATAGCTAGAGCCTGTAATTTAATTATGTTTAAATTAAATTAAGAAAATATATATATATATATCTTATTATATAAAGTTCTAAACGAATGCATATAATGGTAGTGTATTATCAATAACTTTACACACGAGATTCAAGCATTCAAGCAACTGAATGGTTTATTATGATTATGCATGCCGCGTGGTGCCATCTATGAACAACTTTACAAAACTTTCATTTTTACTGAAAACTATTACTGTAATTTGAAATTGTATATTTATATGATACTGTATTACTGTATTGAATATTTGTAATCTTGTATAGGGGCCTATAGTTACATTTTATGATTTTTTGTTTTGTTAGTAAATGTAAACATTGCTAATTTTGATAAAATATATATTAAACAACTAAATAAGATATTACTGTATAATAATAAAAAAATTTAATAATATATAAAATAAGATAATTTCTTCAAAAAACAGTAATTCAAAGTATCGGTATCGGTTTTCAGAACAGTATCGGCCGATACCGATACTTTGTGAAAAGTGGCCGATACCGATACCGATACATCGGTGCAACTCTAAACGTCTCCTTTTAAAAAAGTTTAAAAAAAATTCATTAAATAAAGCTTTTTTCACTAATAAAAGGCCACAAAACTTTCGCAGGAGTCCCCGAGAATGTCAACCTGAAAGAAGGAAAAGAGGAATTCCTGTAAAAAACCACATAATGATTGAAGTTAAGGGCAAAATTGGAAGTGAATAATACAAGTGCATGTATTTGGTAGGCAAGTTACCTCATTGAAGAACTTCTACGGCAGCCAGAACCATGAAGGAGCAGCCCATCCCTCACACACATCCACAGACCCTGAAAGATGGAGAGGAGGAATTTTGGTCATTAAACGTAAACTTTAAATTGGATTTTGAATGGGATGTACATTCGTGCCACATGTCTCACCCCCACCTCTGTACCTTCCTGCAGTGCCTTAAGGGCCTTCTCCAAGCTGGCCTTGGAGTAATTCCTCTGCGGCACAGCACCTGTAATCCTGGTGTACATTCGTGGCATTTGGAGACTAAGTGAACGAATGAATTAATTAATTAAGAAATGGCTGAAAAAGAAAATAAGCATTTAGTCATGCGGTTTGAGGCTCAGGTTATGCATTTTTTGTAAATAATTAGAAGATAAACAGGTTAATTACAGGTTTTATAGGTATGGGGTGATTACGGACACCTCGTCTGGATTGGACGCAAATGTACTTTGATACCTGTAACCCCAAAATGAAAATTCATATCAACACCACATCTTTTGCATAACTAATTCGGATAATGGGACTATTGTTTGGGGTGGTACAAATCCCCAGATTTTCATTGTCCATTTTGTGAGGGGGTCCATACATTTCAGTGAAAAAAAATGTGCACTTTCAGAATATGCCTTCCCAAGCACCCTGTAGAATGTCTTTAAGGGTGGAATAAAAATTGTCATTTGCTACATGACCAGCTTTTCATGAGCTTTCCACTGCTGCAAAAAGAATACAAAAAAAATTAATTACAATCCACAGCACAGTACTGTTAAGTGTAATGAGCCAAAAATGTCTGGAATCACCCCAGTTTATGGTACCGATATCCAGCACTCCCTCAGATTGCAACTTATATCAATGACAGGCAAGTCTTCCTGAGTAGAGTTTCAGTAAATAAGCTTTTTACTTATAGCTAATAGTTTTAGAAGGTAATATAATCTATAAGTTATGATTTTAAGGAAATTTTCTTGGGCAAGGTTTGAAACAAATTTTTAGGACATTTTGTAAACTTTGTTTAAAATTTGAGCAGCCTACTACATATTCCATATATTCAAGTATGAACATTTTTGGTATAGCTACTTGAGGACCCTCTCATTTGGTGGAAGTTGCACAGCAGCACATTGCCAACTTTGGGGAACTTAGCTCAGAGATATTTGGGAGTACCATCAACAACAGTTGCAAGTGAATGCATATTCAGTATTGGAGGAAACTGCCAATACTGCTAAAAATTGTTTCTCTCCTGAACATAGAGAGCAGCTGTTATTTTTTGCATGAGAACTTAACTATTGTGAAAAAAAATGAGTTATGTGAAGTGATAAAACAATAAAATATTGGAAATTTTATCCTCTAAATAGTCTTTTATTCATAATTTTGGAAAATCATACTTTTAAAATATCAGCTGGTATTTTTAAAAATAATCCAATACCGATATTGATAAAAATCTACTGATATCACTGATACTGATACATCAGTACATCTCTAATTTAATTTCCTTAAACTTCACCATAAAATGATATTTCCCCAGTACGTACTGTATATAATTAATTGTAGTATGATATACAGTACGGTACATATATTTCTAAAGTTGAAAAGGGTAGTGTATATTTATAAAGCCACAGCACCCCTTAGCTGTGTAATAGCCAAAATTTTTATAAGGCTACTGAAACAAAATTTGGTAAAATTTCAGATGCCAAATGTAATTCAGAGATAAAGTCCATACATACTAATAATAATTAATAGGGAATAGAGAAATAGCTAAAATGATTAAAAATAAAAAAGGGGCATTCAGGGAATTTAAAAGCAGTAATACCCTTGTAGATTTGGATAATTATAAGCAGGTAAGAAATAAGCTAAGTAGTTACATTAAGAAGAGCAGAAGGCATAATGAAATAAATCTAGCCAGAAATAGCAATAAAGATTCAAAGAAATTCTTTAGTTTTTATAAATACAATACTAAAAAGCATGATAGGATTGCCCCAATAGAACATGATGATAGTAGCTTCGTGTTAGTTTTAAGAAAAATTTGGATGATTTCATGAATGAGAAGAGAGAATTTGTAGATTGTAAATAGTATATATTCTTGACTTAAGTTGTGTAGGCTATTTTGGTGGCTCTGTAAATAGTTTTGTTACTTAGCTGTAGGGATGTACCGATATTGCTTTTTAGCCAATAACTGATACCAATACCAATAATACAGGCCTGCGTTGGTTTTGTTGTCCGAAATATTTGATCACTTATAGTAATTTTTGCACACTGATTCTGAAAATAATAATAACTTTTTGCCATCATGTACAGAATTTTCACAAAATGCCATATTTCATATTACATATGTAAGTAATTTGCATTAAATTTTGATTAAAAACTACTGCTTATAAATGCTTGGTTTCACTAAGACATCAAAGAAATGGAGAGGAGATATCAGGGAAGGTGGGACATCAGCATAATGGCTGATTACTGATGGATGTTAAAATGGGATACTCCAGAATTATTACATAAAAGAAAAGGAACAGCATGTACATTCAAGACTAAAAGGCATAGATCTCGCAAGAAAACTCGGGGCAAATAAAGATGAATATGTAATTGATGTTAAGTCTTCTTTCTTTTTAAAGTTGTTTGCATTTGTAATTAATATAACAAAGCAAAATAGGTACCTAATGTAAATTGAAATAAATAAATAATATTTATTTATGTTTAGTTTTTCTCTTCCAGTTTGCAGAAAATCCTTACATGATAAAAAAAAAAAAAAAAATGGACACCTTATTCGAAATCAGTGTAGTTGAATTATTTAAAATCAGTTATTAGTAAGAAAACAACTCTTACAAAGTTCTCATTTGCAAGCCTGTGTAATTAAAAACAGTATTGGCCAATAACCGATACTGATACTGATATCCAGCTCTCCCTCAGAGATCACAACTTATATTAATGACAGGCAAGTCTTCCTGAGTACAGTTTTAATAAATAAGCTTTTTACTTATAGCTAATAGTTTTAGAAGGTAATGTAATCTGAGTTATGATTTTAAGGAAATTTTCTTGGGCAAGGTTTGAAACAAATTTTTGGGACATTTTGTAAACTTTTTCAAAATTTGAGCAGCTTACTATACATATTTCATATATTCAAGTGTGAAAATTTTTGGTATACTTGAGGATCCTCTCAGTTGGTGGAAGTTGCACAGCAGCACTTTGCCAACTTTGGGGAACTTAGCTCAGAGATATTTGGGAGTGCCATCAATAACAGTTGCAAGCGAATGCATGTTCAGTATTGGAGGAAACATTGCCAGTGCTGCTAGAAATTCTTTCTCCTGAACATATAGAGCAGCTGCTATTTTTACATGAGAACTTAACCCTTGTGAAAAAATAACGAGTTATGTGAAGTGATAAAACAATAAAATATTGGAAATTTCATCCTCTAAATAGTCTTTTATTCATAATTTCTGAAAAATCATACTTTTGAAGTATTGGTACATCCCTACTTACCTGACTTGAGATTGACATTTTGCATGATTTTACTATAAAATACAGCTCATGATTTCAATATCCTTGATAGGCCTGAGTGGCTTAATATTTTCCAAATGAAACATAATGTAATGATAGAATATTTGAAAATGATCAGGATATTGTTGGTATTTTTAATGATTATTTTTGCTATTTTTACTGATGCAAATTTTAATATCTTTGATTTTAATTCTTTAGATTATGTAAATTCAGGGATTCTTGATAAGATTCATAAAAGGAAGGATGATGATAGGCAATGATTCACACAGTGAAGTTAAATGAAGCTGCTGGACCTGATAATATATATGTTACGATTCTGAGAGGAGGAGAGGATAGCTTATCTGAAGCACTAACTATTTTGTTTGCTAGGTCAGTTAATTATGTGGAGGAATGGTATGGTACTAGATGAATAGAAAAAATAAATATACTAGGTACAGTACTGGTACCATACTCATTTACAAAAAGGGTTGTAAGTAGGGATGGGCTGGATAGCAAATTTAGCGGATAACCAGATACCTGATATCTGGCGATGAAGAAATGCTGGATTTGGATTTGGATATCTAGCCAGATAGTTGCTGAAAAAAACTAATCTATATCTGAAAGTAGAGTAAGTTTTTAAAATTGGTATAAGATAATATATTCAGAGGTGAAAAGTTGGTGACAGTATTGTTGCAATAAAATACACAAACAAAAAATAGTATGCAAGATAAAAAATTAAATAAATTAATAATTATACTTGTTGTAAATATAAATAGGATTTTATTCTTATTGCTCTTGATTATTACAAATGGTTCATTCCAGGACAAATCATGCAAAAAAAAAAAAAAAAAAAAAAAAAATTAAAAAATTAATTTGTAACCACTGACTTGGATTTTTCTCAAATTTGGTATATAAGGTGGTTTTTGTGCAAAAACATGAAATCTCAAGTTTTAGTGCAATCAGAGTAACAGTTCAAAAGTTATGGGCCCCCCAATTTTGGGGGTGGGGGCTGGCCCCTTAATGTTTAAAAGCAGGGCTGTGGAGCTGGCACCAAAATCTTAAGCTCAGGCTCAAGCTATAGCATTTTCAAATTTCTGGCTCCAACTCTGGCTCCGGCTCCAGCATTTTTTTATGCCCAGCTCCGGCTCCGGCTCCAGCTCCTCTCACCATATATTAATGATTGATAAATCTCTTGAAATTGTACCTTGCTACTCATAGGCCATAGCAGGCAGCCACACAAAACATTTCATCACCATCACATGATTCATCAGGCTACTTTTTAAAATTTAGACCAGAGCCTGTTGCAGCTATTAATCTAAATTCTAATGACTATAGCTATGCCTTTGTGGCTTTTTTTTATCATTTATTAATAATAATATTACCTACACCTTTCATGACAAAAAAAAATGTTTTATAAAAAAAAACCTTATTCGTTTGTATTATAGAATGTTTATTTGGAAAATGTAGCCTTTTAAAAAAATTAAAATAATTTTTATTACTTTTTATACATCTTCATTACATGCCTGTCCTCAGAAATAAAATGGCTTCTGCTAAGTCATCCTTCATTGATGCTCTTAAATCAGATTTCACTATTCTCAGTGCTGAAAAGAGGCGTTCTACACTGACTTGTGTTGGTGGTAGAGCTGATACAATACTAGCTACATTCCTTATAATCTTTGGATATAAGGGTATGACATCGTCAACTGTCAGTTTAGAGGAGCGGTTGTATTTTTCTACTTCCTTTAATTCAGCATAGAATTCTTGCTTGAATTTGGTTATTTTCATCTGTGGAGGATTCTTTAATTCTACTTTTGAGACGTTTTGCATTTGATCTATCTATTCTGTCCAAATATTTTGTGAAATCTTCCTCATCATTTGAAGAGGATGATTGGTTGGTAATGCTGCTATCTTCTTCATTCTGGGTGTCTAGTTTTTCAGATACCAGCTTTTCCATGCGCAATGCAATGTCATAGAGGGCCTCTTTTCCTTTAGCTTTTTGATCTTCATTTAATAGAACTCTGTTCATTGGGTCTATGTAAACAGCAGCTAATACAATTGCATTTTCTAATAGTAATACCTCTCTTTTCTTCATTGAAGAAACAATTCCCTCAGCAAGTAGTCCTCCTGTTTGATTGAGACGAAATATTAATTCTTTCCATGCCAACAAGAATTCACCAGAAGTTAATTCTTCTGTTTGAAACTTTTTAGTGACAGCTAAAGGGTAACGAAGCAGAACTTCTAATTGGGTCAATTGCATCCATTCATTTTCAGTTAATGAGACATTTTGATTTGCCAGGTCTTCAAGATGTGGTTTCAGATCAAGCAAACGCTTAATCATCAAATAGGTGCTGCCCCACCGAGTATCTTGATCTAAAATATAACCCATACCTGAATGTTTCTTCACAATGGAGTCTATTTTTGGTGTTCTGGCTGCAATGGCTACCTGTCTGAACTTGCTGATCATAGTTGGTACATGTCGTTCTTTTGATCCATCCCTTATCGCTAACTGCAATGTATGCACAACACAGCGCATGTGTTGAATATGAGATAGCATAGTGGCTTCTTCAGCAATATCATCTAGAACTTCATCATCTTGTTCTGTCACTATCATTTCATTTGCAGAATCAATTTCAGAAATGTCATCTTCATTTTCCATTATTTCCTTAGTAACTGTCCCTCTATTTAGTTTTTCAATAGTGCTTAGCATATTCGAAGCATTGTCAGTGACAATACATAAAACTTGTTCTTTTTTTATTTTAAAATCTTGTAAGACAGTTTCGACTAACTTAGAAAGATATTCACTGGTGTGATGTGCATGTGTATTCCTTACTGCCAGTGTCCGAGTCACCTTTTTATTGTTGTCATCTATATATATCACATTAATGGCAAAATAATTAACTCTATGGCGAGTGCATCCATCCATTTTGAGGAACACAAAGCGCTCCTTAAGAGTTCTTGGAAGTTCCTCCTTTTTGTGTGTGGCATCTTCAATCACAATCTTTCTAATGCTATTTCTATCCAAAGAAACCGGAGTTTACTGGCCATTTCTCCATTAAGACCTAAAAAAGCTGGTGTTGAGAAAAAAGATAAATGTATACTATTTTTTACCACCATTTCTATGATGTACTTCTTGAATTTATCTGAGGTCATATTTACAGTAACTTTATTACTAGGAAAGAAACTTGTTAATGGTGACATTTGCAATTGTCCCCCAGAACAAATTTTACTTTTAGTTGAGGTGGATGCTTGACTTGCTTCACTGTCTTTCTTATTAACAATTTCTAAAATTTTTGGATGAAATCGTTGTAGATGTCTTTTTAAATTTGATGTCTTGCCAGTCTGGGTTGGTACTTTTGTATCATAGCTTGTACAAGAACTAATTTTAGTTTCACATAATTGTTCATCATTATTTTCTTTCTTAAGTGACAAATGAAATATTTTCCATCTGTAGAAACTGTGAAGTATTCAAATAATGCGGACTTTGTTTGACTTTGAGATCTAGTTGTCATTATGAAAGGGCTCAAAAAAAGAAGAATGAAACTTAATATTTTCAATTTTTAAAAATTAAGCTTATTAGTTTAAGTTTCTAAAAATTAACACATTTCCTGAAAAAAAATTAAGTCCAATTAGAAATCATTCAAAATAAAAAAAAAATAGCATAAAAAAGTTTATCTAAATATGAACTCTTTGTATTGGGCTGGAGCTGGAGCTGACACATTTTTTATCAGCTCCAGCTCCAGCTCCAGCTCCAGCTCCAGCTCCAGCTCCAGCTCCCCAAAAATAACTGGCTCCAGCTCCAACTCCAACTCCACTCACCAAAATTGCTTCAAGCTCCAGCTCCTGGCTCTGGCTCCAGCTCCAGCTCCACAGCCCTGTTTAAAAGTCCATAACTCGGTCCCTAATTGAGCTAGGAAAAAAATTTAAAAACCATTTGAAAGCTTAAATCCTAAAGAATAATTGGTAATAAAATGCATTTAATTAAATAGTTAAAAAGTTATATTAGTTAGAATATTTGGGGGGGGGGCACCCCCTATCATACAGATAGTCAAGATTTTTTTTTCATCATTTTGTACCTCAATTACTCTTCTATATGACTTAGTCAATGATAGTGTATCTTTACATTTTTTTTTTTTTTTTTAAAGCATATAAAAGTAATATAAAAAAAACATTCCTTTGAACCCTCCTTGCCAGTTTATTGCCAATTCAGTTGCTGTCAAAGACCCTGAAAAAGAAGAAATTGTTAATAAGAATTCATAATATTAACCCAGATTAAATACTGAAAATATTTTAATGCATGAAACAGTATATAGAACACTCGCCTTTTATTTTTTCAAGTAGTTTCGCAAACTGCTCTTCTTGTAGATGTCTGGAAGAAGGTGTCTTTCATTTTCAACAAGTTGAAGGAGGAAATGGTGTTGCTGTTCATTACTGGTGAGGCTCTTAGCATAATCTTCAATAAGTTTCATCCCCCTTTCAGCTGTATCGTTTGTTACCTTCATGTCTCGCACGTAAGAAGCTAAGCGAATATAGTCTTCGTGTTTCTCCCATTCTTCTACTGGTCTTCTCAACCAATCCCCATTTGATTTAAAGAGCCTCAGAAACTGCCATGATTTTGGACCAGCAAGGTCGGAAAGCTTGGTTCCTTCCCTGAATATAGGGAAGACTGGATGGCCAGTTTTCATGTCATAAATCTTTTTCTCTGACCTTTTTAAGGCATTGGCAATCTTAGCCTTCTCTGCATTGTTGACCTTGTGTGAAAATAAGGAGAGTGGTATCACTTCTTCCACAAAGTACCACATTTTCCTATCAAGGGCTTTAAGACCTGCATCTGCCACTTCACTGTTATGTTTTTCATAGGTTTCCAGATCGTGATATAAGCTTAAATCATTAAAAGAAGAATCTGCGGCATTGTTTGAATGTAGCCATGCTTTAGCGTAGAACAATGCATTAAAAAGACATATATTCTCAAGCATTTTCATCATATTCTCATTGTAGCCAGCCTGGTATCCAAAAGCATACATTTTATAGGTATATAGGATTGCAGACATTCATTGTGCATGATGAGCTGCTTCTGGACGGAGCCAACATACTCCTTTTGGGGGTACTTCACCTAAAATTTGGATTGTCAACTCAGTGCATTCCTGATAATCACCACGTTTGAATGCATTCTCAGTCAGCAAATCGGTTAATGCATCTAAGACTTCTTCTTGTTTAGACCTTAGCTTTCTCTCCTTGATTTTCAGTGTTCTGAAATCTTTTATGCTTGTGTCAATGCCTTGCCACTTTTCCTCCCGGAACTCTTTGAAAATTTCATAATCTGGTGAAGTGCTTCCTCCAAATATTTCTACAAACACACTGTTGAGTATCTGCTCATATAGGTGATGCTGACAAGCAAGCCACAATACTTTCCTACATAGATATTCTTCAAGTCTCTTACAGGCTCCAGTATGGTGCCCTGAGTTGGAGCTTGTAGTGTCAAAAACAAACCCAATAACATGGCGCTCTAAGTTCCACTTTTTGATCAGATCAAAAGTTTCAGTAGCCTGCGACTTGCTGCTAGTATTTGGGATTTCAGGAACAGCCAACAGTTTGCCATCTTTGGCATTTGGGGCACCTGATACCAGCATGGCAAGTCTTTCCGATTTGCCTCCTGCTTTATCTGTTATCAACTTACTGTCCCAGTGGATGACCGAGAAAGGTGGGGCAATAAAATCCTCTTTTATTTGTCTTGATGCTTGATCTCGAACAATCTCTGCTGCACCCTTAGCAGAACTTTTAAATAAGGCCAGCTGCTTAGATCCATTCCACAAGCAGAGGGTACTGCTGCCGTCATTGCTGTCCTCTGTCCCAAAGAGATGTTAAGGTGATCTGCCATGGAGGATACGTTTTTGGAATGAAAAATTTTGTCTTGGGTGTTTTTAGGAGCAGTGAATTTGTCATCATTATCATTGTCACTGCTGGATGTTGATGAAGAATTGGCTTTTGATGGCGTTTCAAGTGCTTGGAATTTCTGCAGTGTCCTTTCTTTTTCTTCTCTTTAAAATTTTTTGTAGCTTTCCTTTCGTGTTATGTTTTTCACTACTTTTTTCTTGTAACTTTTGTCAACATTTCCCAGACAATATCTTCTCTCTGTCCTTTGATCTTCGAGAAATGTTATGTCTATCATTTTTTTATTTTCATCTTTAACCTTGTCTTTTTTTATCTTATCTAAGGCGTCACTGGCCGCGATATCAAATAATTTCTCTAACTTCCTTAGAAAGTCTTTTTGTTTTTGTTCAAAATTAGGTTTACCTCTGTTATGAGCTAGTGAAGAATGTTCTTTTATCAAATCTTTGAGTTTGGCTTTAGGCAGAGGATTCTTTATTACATTTTTGGTAGGAATGCTTGCCATATCCCAGACGACCTTCACTTTCCTCAAAGCAATCATAATCACTTCATCCTGAGAAGCATTTTAGTATTCTCCTCTAGTTAAATAAATAAAATACTTCAACACATCATCATTGGATGGCAACACACTGCCTTTACAAGTTTTTGTGTCAGTCAAAAGTTTTCCAATAATAAGATCACTGGAATCATCACTAACATTTACTTCACTTTGCATTAGCAAATAAGCATTATTATCCATAGTCTGAAAAGAAGTACAATAAAAGATCTGAAAAGAAATACAAAAACATTAATAATTAAAATGCATTAATAACATTAATAACTACCAATAACAATTAATATTAATAAGTACAATAACTAAAGAACTTTAAATTCTGAATCAATTAACACAAGTCATTTGAATTGGTTAATAAATAAAGATTTTATGGACAAATACATATGAAAAATCGGTCTGATGTTGTCACAGGCTGGGGTCAAAATTTCAATGCCCCCGATCTGGGGTAAAATATTTTCAGAATGGGTTAAAACTTCATATTTGCCAATAAAGTAGCAGGGATCACCACATGAGAATATTGCACCTCAAAATTTCAAACTTTTATTAAAAGTGGCACACTCTAATGTGTAGTATGTGGAGTATTTTCATGACTCAATGGCTTTTCGCGACTGCTTTGAGCCGTGAAGAAAGTCCTGTGTACATAGGTTTTTACTACCCAATTTTTTAGCAATTACCCGATCGGGTCAGGTATGCTTAGGTAATACGTTACCAGATTGGGTCAGGTACATACCCATTTCATCCCAACTAAATATATAACACATGCCCATACTTATTTACAATTTGAATGCATACCAATCATTATCTAACAATTATCTTAATCATTAACGACACACAGGCAATTTTAAGGTCTAGTAAACTCTGATAAAGAATCATAATACCCTTAACAAATAAAATACCTTGATAGGCTTTCCAACAGTAATTTATGCTATATCTTCCAAGAGCAAACAATGTCCAGAGCACTTACTGTCAAATACTTGATGCTAAATAACACTTTTAATATTTAACTAGACTTCTGTGAGGAGCAAGAAAAACTTGAGAATTCTTAGATTTAAACAATATTTGCCTAACAGAGCTCCAGAGAATCAGATAGAGTTTTGAAAACTTTTGCAGTGACTAATCCACTGCTGGATTGGTTAAAAGGAATGAACTGGAAAACTTAACAAATTACTGGGAGGGACACAGAAAAAAAATTACAAGGGATTGGCCCACAGCAAATACAAATGGGACCAAAGGTCAGATGGGCCATCAATAAGGAAACTTGGGACCCTAGTCCAAGCCTATTGCTTGAATGTGGGGTTTTGTGAAAAACTTCACAACCCCTACACTATAGCTTCACCTGTACTGGAAGGCAGTTTGGGTATGGATAGCAGCTTCAACACTCCTTCACCAGAATCACCACCAGTGAGATTGGGAATGATTTTACCATCCCAGTGGATAATGAGGGACACAGTTGGATTGAAGGACCCCTTCAGTACCTCAGCTTTCTCCTGATGTCACTAACATGTGGGCTTGGTGGATACTCTGCTGGTTCAGGGCCACTGTCAATGGGTCTCATCCATACACGAAAGCAGCCACCATCAGGATGTATGCAAGCATTGCCATTGGTGGTCTTGGTCCAGTTTAATGCAGTGGCTATTGCTGGAGTCACTGGGGCTCCAGAGGCTTGTTGTTGCTTTGGAGGTGCCACAATGGAGGTAGAAGGACCTGCTGCTGTAGAGTCCTCATTGTTCACTGTCTCATGGGTGCTGCTAGTGGAAGAGCTCTCCAGCTCTACCACATTGATTTCTTCTTGGTAGCATTTCATGTCCTGTTCCTGACATGCTCTCTCAGTGTGGCTTTGGCTCAACTTCTGGGACTCCTTCTCCACCAGCTTCTTATCCACTCCCATCATGCAGCCCCACCTTCTTTTCTCCCTCTGCACCATCAGGAACTCCTTGTCCTCTTCATTTTTGATCAAGTTGTTGGCATTGGCATGGGTGACATCAAAGAGTTCCTCCAATTTCTGAAGGGAAGCCTCCCTCTTCATTTTTTCTGCCTCTGACTTCCTACTCTTCATCTTTCCAAGATCCTGCCACTCTTCATACAGACCCTTGATCTTCAGGATGATGTTTCTGTTTGCTGTGGTTGGAATCCTGGCCCTCTCCCAAAAGTTCCCCTCATCTTGACAGTCATTGCAGCCTCATGGAGGGACATTTTCTCCTTTTGGAGCTGGTGGAACAGGAGTGGGAGTACTTCTCCCGAAGAAGGAAGCTTCTCTCCAATCAATTCCTTTCTTGGCTGACCAACTAATCATACTTCACTAGACATCCTTATTGATGCCATTCTTGAGATTCACCTGAGGAAGAAGGAACACTCCATTAATACACAAAACAGCAGCAACCAAGAGATAATATTAGAGATACAATGTTCTGAATCCAAATGTACAGGAGACAAACAAACAAACACTGGAAATGCAAATACTTGCACTTGTCAATGACTGATGAAGGTCATTGAAGGTTGTTGAATTTTTCCCCTTATGGGGGAAATTTTGAGGTAATATAGCAGATAATAAAAGCTGATTAAGCTAAAATTTTGCTTACAGCACTTTTTTGAGACTAGTAACAATATCCTGTGGTAGCTGCATTGAATTTCAAAAGTTCAAAAATAAGGACCACCCTAATGTGGCACCAGTAAATATTCTCTGATTCATATGAAATTTTGTGTGACCATTTTTCAATATTTCTAACAAAATCTGGGGGTAGCTCAATTAAATTTTGTAACTTGAATTTTCCCTAATATAGCTAAGGACCACCCTAATGTACATACATATACATTCTGTACAGTACATACGGTACTTTAGTATGAGACTGTACACCCTTAAATTTTATATAGGTTGGGGATGATTTTAGTCTGTTTAGGAGTGTATGCATCACATTTTTGACAGTTTTAATTTTCTTAATTTTTTGAGAATTAAAAAAAAAATTTGTTTTTACACAAACAAATTCATATATATCACAGGATTACTGTAATGCTGTATTGTAATATAATTATTTGTGAATTAACTGAACAAATACTGTGTGTATTTATTGCTGCTAAAAATTAATTTCCCATTTATCTAGCTACTTTTTTAGCATATGTAATGCATTCGTATTCATTTACTAAAAATTATCTTCAGGTATCTAGTCAAGAGATGCTGCAATCAGGCTTCCTCAAGTCAAGGTGTGTGAACCCCTTTTTGCTCGACAAAATATCCCTGTTATTTCACCAACCTTCCAAAATTCATTTCCATTTTCTTTATAGTCAAATTATGCACTGAAGTCACCAGGAAAACACTTATATTTCAACAAAATGTTGAATTATCCAACAAATTTTGGAATATATATATACAGGGTGTCCCAGAATTAACTATCTATTTCAATGAAATCTGACAAATTTTTTAAAACACACTTTTATTTATGTTTATCATGTTTAATATGTGTTAAAAATATATAAATTTCTAAATTTTTTTCATAATTTTATTTTCATAATTTTTTCATAGTTTTATTTTCATTCTCTTTCAGAACCCTATTAATAATGAATACACAAGAACGCATCTTTGTTGTAACATCCCGTATCAAAGGAATGCAATGTAATGAAATCAGAGAAAAATTTACAAGAAGATTCCACAGAACTGGTCCTACAGACAAAGCGATTCGTGAACTTGTGAACAAATTTAAAAGAACTGGATCCGTACACGACGAGGTGGGAAGAGGACGCCCAAGGACAGCACGTAACAGTACCGAACAGGTACGACAATTGTTTGAGGATGAACCAACAACTTCGGTTAGGGAGGCCGGTCGAAGACTCAACATATCCAAGACAACAGTTCATAGAATCTTGCGTTCGACACTGATGAAAAAGGCTTATCACATTCAAGTACTGCATGCCCTAAATGAAGAGGATTATCCAAATTGAGCAGCAAGGTGTGCAGAAATTGTGGATCAAATCGAAAATGAAAGTTTATTGGATAACATCTTATTCAGTGATGAGGCGACTTTCCACACGTGGTAAAGTCAATCGACACAACTGTCGTATCTGGTCCAATGAAAGACCGTCTGAAGTCATAGAATGGCAAAGAGACTCCAAAAGTTAACGTGTGGCTTGGAATGACCAAATCCAAAATTTATGGCCCATTCTTCTTTGCGGAAGCAACTGTAACGGGTACTGTCTACCTTGATATGCTTCAGCAGTTTCTCGAACCACAGCTTCTTGATGATGGCATTCTTGATAATGTTGTGTTTCAACAAGATGGAGCACCATGTCATTATGCTCTAATTGTTCGAGAATACCTCAACAGACGCCTTCCGAATCGGTGGATTGGACGTGGAGGACCTCGACCTTGGCCTCCGCGTTCTCTGGATTTGACACCCCTGGATTTCTTTGCATGGGGTTTCATAAAAACAAAGGTTTATCGCCAAAAGATCAATAGTTTAGCTGAACTTAAAGAACGCATCCAGTTGGCAGTGCGGGAGATAACACCTGAAATGCTTCAAAATGTGTTTTGCAGCGCTGAGGATAGATTTGAAATTTGCAGAGATACAGACGGTGCACATGTTGAAACTTCTCAATAAAGTTTTGACTTATGATTTATAAATCTATTTGTTTTTGTATCATAATTTAGTAATAAACACAAAATTGTCAGTTTTTATTAAATTTGTCCGATTTCATTGAAATAGTTAATTCTGGGACACCCTGTATATATATATATATATATATATATATATATATATATATATATTATTAGTGATGTAGGTCACATCCGCATCCGCGGAACATCCGCACATTTTCTCGCATCCGCACTTTGGACTGCGGATGTCGTGCGGATGTGAACCGTTGAGATAAAATGTCATTAATAAGCGGAAATTATCAAATTCTACTATATTAATAGAACTAGTTCATTGTGCGCAAAAGTGATGCAAGTGACAAGATGAGAGGCTGTTCTTGTATGAAGTTACTCTCTTGCAACCTACTTAGATCCACGTTACAAAGCTAAGTTATTTTCACCTAGTACATTAGAATGAGTTAAATCATCACTTGGCAAAGCAGTTGAAGAGCTTCAATCTCTTGAATCTGTCGCTTCGCCACCCACCAAAAGAATAAAAGTTTCAGTAACAGAACCAACACCTTCAACAAGCAAATCTATCACAGAATCTGTCTCTCAGTTTCTTGAGTCAAGCAGCAATGATGAGACCTACGCGATGTCAAAAGATGTAGTAAAAATGATTGAGAGCTATCACCAAGAAAAACGCCTGGCTGCATGTGACAATCCTATTAGTTGGTGGAAAAATACGCAGAATATCTATCCATACTTGAGTAAACTTGCAAGGAAACATTTAGCCTGTCCTCCAACAAACGTACCCAGCGAGAGATTATTTAGCAGTGCTGGATTAATATATGATGAAAAGAGAAACAGACTGGCAGCAGAAAAGGCAGAAAAATTAATGTTCCTTAAGCATAACCTTCCTATAATTAAGTTTGAACATTAAACGATGAACATCTTAGTTTACTTTATTTTAATTACTCATTTATAAATATGCCTAATAAAACTTTAAACTTAATATAAATAGTTATCAAGCTAATTAAAGATCTCTTTCTATAAGGGTGGAGGTTGGGGAAAGAGGTCGGTGGGGTGCATTTGAGTTGGGTTCACGTCCCGCATCCTGGTAACACAATTATGGTTTCTAATTGTGGCTGAAACTCAACAAAATATAACGAATTTATTTGCAGACGAATTCACTAATTGATTTCTATATTAGTTAGATGCTTGATATTATTTTATATGTTCAGAGAAAAGTACAGCAATTATTGTACAATTAATCAATTATACTACATTATAGCTACAGCTCTCTCTATATAATAACTTATTATATACGTTAAACACAACAAATCTCGAATATATCCTAAAAAATAACGAAAATGTAGACATCCGCATCCGCGGATGTGGAAAAAATGACATCCGCTACATCACTAATATATATATATATATATATATATATTAGGATGGTCCACTGAAATGTGACCTCGCAAATTTTTTGGGGCTCATGGCTAAAAAGATGAAGCTGGGGTCTACATGAAGGTTTAAAATTTGTTTTTTTCAAAAAAGTAATATTTAGGGTATGCGCAAGGACAATAAAAATGATACTTTTTGAAATTTACTGAAAATTTGTAAGAAAGTTACATATTTTTGGACACAGAAAACCTTTTTTTTGGCATGTAAGCGAATGTAAATAAGCAAAATCATTTAAAAAAAAACACAATATTACCAGGGTTGTGGAGTCGGTCCAAAATTTTCCGACTCCGACTCGCACATTGTAAAAAATCTAAAAATCCGACTCCGACTCCTCACATTTTAAATATACGACTCCGACTCCTCTAGTGTTTCACTCTATAATTATCATAATAATAAGACATTTCATCACCACCACACTAAGTGTGAAATTTTATATTTTATATTTAAATAAATATTAATTGTATATTCTGAAAATGTAAAAAAAAAATATTAAAAAAACTTAATCTAGGGGCTATCAATGAATAAGGTTTATTGACCAAAAAAACTAAACCTAAATGTTAGTATTTAGGATTTAGAAATTAAGGGTGACACAGGACAGAAATTGGAGTCGGAGTCGGAAGTTTTTTACCGACTCCGACTCCGCCCTGAAACGTGCGACTCCACGACTCCGACTCCACGACTCCGATTCCACAACCCTGAATATTACATATATAAGTATCTTAATGAACATAACACATCAGTAAAAACACAAATAAATTTACAAACGAGCAGACTTTTTAGCTTCTGGAAACTGACATCGATGCGTTTCTACAACTTCAAGCAAGAATTGTTTTTGATTCTCGTCTTTTGTTATTAATTTATTGTAGTCTTCAATGAGTTTTATTCCCCTTTCGGCCAAATCATTCACGACTTGAATAGGTTCTAATATCTTTTTGCAGTTTAAAAAATCTGGATCATTCTTTCATTGAGAGGGATCTTTAGAGCAAAAATCTGATTTTAAACCAGTAATTAAGAAAAACTGTTGGGTATTTTTTGATGCTAAATCTTTTAAAGTCAAGGAAGGAATATCTTTTTCAGGTATTGTAATCATCTTAGTCATGTTTGTTCTTCCTTCAGTGTGATTCATAGACCTTACAATCTCTGCTTTTTCTTCATCAGATGTCTTGTTATTAAACAAAGATAAAGCCGCCACTTCTTCATTCAGATACCATAAATGTCATTGAAACGCTTTCATAGCAGATGCTCCGACTTTATGATTGATTTCTTTGTACTTCTGAAGCTGTTTTAAAAAAAATAAATCATTAGATGGTGTTTCAAAAAGTTGTGGGGCTTTGAACCAGGCTGGCGCATAAACAAGAGTGACGAAAAGAGCCATATCTCATATAGAATTCTCCTCTTTTATGGTTAATTTAAATTGTGATTTAAACATAAAAGTTTGCAAACTATAAATAGCTTTTGCCATCCATTGGGCATGATGTATTGGCCCAGGTTTCCTAAAATATATTCCATGAGGAGGATTTCCACCCAAAAACACACTACAAAGTTCCATTAACTTTCTATAGTCATCTCGAGGTTGTTTCTGTAATATAGCTATCATATAAAATTCTAAAACATCTTGAACTAATATTTTATGGGTTTGAAAAACTTCATTTACTTTTCATCCAAAACTCCTGTATTGAAGACTGAGTGATCAAGTTGCGACCACACTTTCTGAAACTGCTGATATAGTAACACGTCTGGGCCTCCAGTTGGTCCATGAACTGCTTTAAAGACATCTCTCAGCACAACCTCTAAAACATGGTGTCTGCATGCTAAATTAAGATTATTTCTTCCAAGACATCTTTCTAGAAGAGTGCAAGCACTAGAAAAATGTCCAGTATTACTTGAAGTAGTATCAAAACTTAAAGCTACAACTTGATCTTGAAGATTCTACTCTGTAATAGTTTTAAAAACAGCTTCAGCTTCTCCTGTTCCTGATTGCACCTTTGGAACCCATAGAAGTTGCATATTTTCACCCTGAATATGTGAAACACACTCCCCAGATACAAGAACTGCTATACGATCAACAGTATCAGTATCACTAGCACTATCGGTAAAATCTTCAAGAATTTTGCCATCCCAGTGAATCATAATCCCAGCTAACATAGATTTGTCAATGATCTTTTCTTTCACAGAAGTAGCTTGGCTTGTACGATTTTTTATACATTTGTGTCGTATTGTAGACCTACTGATAGACAGGTCACCTATATTTTTTCCAAGGCTTTTTGCGGTAGCTGCGATGATATGAAGCGCTTCATGATCACTAGTTTTGGTTCTATCTAAAGCTGCTGTAATTGTATTAGATATAAATGGTACTGTCTTTTAACTGTGTTTTTTGGTACATGGTTTTTTAGATATAGCCGGCATTGGCAAATGAAAGTCGGGATCTATGTTTTTCTTCTTTGATATCTGCTGGTCATTTTCTAGAACTAGATCTCCTTTTACGGTTTATTCTTCTTTCTTCCTTAATTCTTCATTTCTCTTTCTCTCTAATTCTTGTGCTTCCATAATTCTATGCTTTTCTTTTCCTGCCAAGATACAATCAACACCACCCATATGAAATTTTTGCTCACCTTCCTGATCTTGTAAAAATATTTTTTCTTCTTCCATTTTAATTTTTTTTTCAGCATCTTTACAGTTAAGATTGAAGTGTTTCAAGATTGTCTACAAATTTTTTTTCATTAACAATTTGAATTTTTGTTTTCCTTTTTGAACTTTTTTTAAATTTTTCCCACCTCTACTATTCTATCTAAGACTCTCCTCGTGTTCCTTTCTTCTTGAGCTGGTATGCGAGCCTTTGCCCAAAGATGTAATATTTCTTCTACTACTAAATTTATGCATTCTTTTTTTGTTAAATTTGACTTGTTAAATAGCAAAAGATAAAAATATCGCTGCAAAACTTGCTTGACTGTTGGCAGACGCGTTTGAGGAAGAGATTCAATGGAAGTTCCAATGAGATATTATTTTTTGTTTTGAAGTTGACATTTTTTCTTACAACGTCATGACTGAAAATATCAAATAATTGTATTAAAAACTTAATATTTAATCATAATCATTATTTAGAGTGGCTCAAAATAGGCAATTCAGCCCTTCTAGTTGAGACCACTAAAATTGATAAAGGAGAAAAATAAATATAACAGACACTAACAGCAATACAAGTTAAAACTTAAAATATCTATAATCAGCCAATATTGGGCCACGTCATTAATAAAAACTAAAACTTGATGTCAAATATAAAACCTACATTACAATATGTCCACATAAAATAAAAATTGTATAGGTAATATCTTTCACAGCTCACTAGCATAAAACCATTTTATAAAGCTTTTGTTAAACCTACATGCTGAAATAAAAACTTTAGTGAAAACGATATAACAAATCCAAATACAACATACAAAACAGCTAAATAGTACTAAAACAGTAAAACTAAATAAGGGACCCCAAATAAAACAAGAGATAAATGTAACTGGGAAAATTTGCAAGTAGAACCAACAATATGAAAGCCATAACAAAATTTGTATAAAAGTGCCGAACTCAAAGAAAAGAAGGGGAAAAAAAAAAGCTAGACAAAGGGCTAATATAATATAATTTACATTTATAATAATTTTTTTTTTATTGTATATAGTTGCAATTAATAACAAATATATAAAACAAAATCAAACTCACTTTTTTCACAAACTTGATAGCGATTTTTAACACAGCAGGTTCACACATTTGCATGTAGCAGACGACTGAAACAATAGATCTAGATATTTCCATTTTTTTAAATTTTAATTACGTTGTGCACTGCAGAGTTGCCAATTCATATTTTTTCACCAGTGAGCCCCAAAAAAAACTTAACTTGATTTTTCCTGTTACTGAAAACATGCATTTTGATGTCATATGGGTAAAAAAATAAGGGCCTTGCGCATACCCTAAATATTATTTTTTTGCAAAAAAATGTTTTAAACTTTCATCTAGATACCTAGCCTTATCTTTTTAGCCATGAGCCCCCCCCCCCCCCCCCAAAAAAATGACATGATTTTTGCTCCCCTGTAGTGTGGACCACCCTAACATATATATATATATATATATATATATATATATATATATATATATATGAAAATTATTTCACGAAAGTAACACGTGAAAAATATTTATGATGAATAAAACCACGAAGGAAAGGAAACACAAAATGGTGCTCAAGCGCTTTCGTCTAACGACATCCTCGTATACGTACGTTTTCAAGACTCGTAATCTTCGTCTGATAGACATACGATTTGATAAAGCCCCATGCAAAGAAATCTAAAGGGGTTAAATCTGGTGATCTCGCTGGCCAAGGTCTGTTGCTTCCGTGTCCGATCCAGCGATTTGGAAAATGTCCATTTAGATAATCCTGAACAATTTTGGCATAGTGACAAGGAGCACCATCATGTTGATAGATGATGGGGATATGATTGTTAGTACCGTTGTCTATCAACATGATGGTGCTCCTTGTCACTATACCAAAATTGTTCAGGATTATCTAAATGGACGTTTTCCAAATCGCTGGATCGGATGCGGAAGCAACAGACCTTGGCCAGCGAGATCACCAGATTTAACCCTTTTAGATTTCTTTGCATGGGGCTTTATCAAATCGCACGTCTATCAGACAAAGATTACGAGTCTTGAAAACTTACATACACGTATACGAACTGCTGCAGATAACATAACCCCACAAATGCTCCAGAATGTATTTAGAAATGCTGCGGAATGATTTGAGCTGTGCAGGGATACTGATGGGTGTCACGTCGAATCCTACTCTTAATTATTTAATAAATGTTACCACTTTATCATTTTATGATTGAATTCCATATAATTTCCAAGTGCTTCACAAAAATAGATCCTGACTTTATGTACACCCTGTATTTGATTCTATTTTACTTAGTATTTTGTCATATTTCCACAAACTTTTATTACATTTTTTATTGTTTTTGGCATAGATTCAGAAAGTTTTGACAATATTCATTAGAAATGTTTGTAATCCAGAATTTCTTGATTACTTCAATAAGCTTTGGTATGGAACTTGTCTTCATTTTGGAGGTGCTGCTTCATATAATTCGACATGTTTTCAATAGGATTTAGGTCTGGGCTGTTTCCTGGCCAGTGTAGAACAGTAATTGCTTCTGCTTTTAGCCAGTTGGATACTTTCTTTGCCTTATGGCAAGGTGCACTCTCATGTTGAAATACTGTTGTACCATGAATATCCATATGTAATGGAAGTTTTTATTTCAAAAGTTGTAAGTACTGATCAGCATTCATAGTAATACCTTTTTCTAAAAAGTACAATCCTCCTCTTCCATTAGCTGAGAAACAACCCCAAACCATGACCCCAGGACATTGTTTTATTGTTTTTTGGGTGTACTTGTGATCAAATCTGTTTCAATCAAGAGGCTTTTTTACAGAACCTGGATGCTAACAAAATGTTCTAAATGTTGATTCATCACTAAACATTACCTTGTTCCAATCTTCTTTTGACTAGTCCTTATACTGCTTACAGAAATTTAGTTGTTTCTTTCTCATTTGGTTAGTTAGCAAGGGTTTTTTGGCTAGATGTCTTGATGGTAACTGGGTCTTTTTGCAGGTGGTGCTGAATAGTCCTTATACTAACATCTCAACAGAGAACTGGCTGAGACTGTTTTATTTCTCTAGCAGAAATTGAAGGATTTGCTAGGACTAAATATTTCAAAGTTGAATCACTTCTTTTTGACAACTTCCTAGGTCTTCCTGATCATTGTTTTGGATTTGGTGTTGACACACCACCTTCTGCATGAAATTGAGTGAGCCATTTTTGAACTGCTGATTGTGATATCTTCAGCTGCTGAGCTATTTTGCAGCTTGAAACCGATTGTTTTGTGAGTGCAATTATAGCACCTCTAATATCAATGGGTATTTCACATCTGCTTCCCATAATTTTCACGAAAAGGACCAAAATATTAGCAAGAAAAGGGTCAAATTATTGAATATGGTAATTATTTTACAAAAATTTGTATAACCAACCATGACAAAGTAAGTCTGAGGAGCTGCTGAATAAGTTTTTCTCCACAGCTTAAAACTTTTTACACACACACACACACAACACACACACACTGTATATATGGGATGAATTTCACAATTAAACACATGAAATGAATGAATGGTGCAAACTCACAAGGAAAAAAAAAGATTCTAAGGCCTTTCATGTATTTAGAAGTATGCCTTGCCAGGGAATGAAAGGAGAAGGTGATGGCAAAAGGTATTTTAACAGGATATTGTCAATTTTATACATTCCTGGACTGTTATTGAAGTTATTTTTAAAATGGATGACTGCATATTCTAGAATATTCCTTTCGATTATATTAGTTTTTAATGAGCAGTTTAGAACTATCCTACTTGATACTATGATTACATCTATACATATGGATAAACAATGCATTAGAATTATTTGCTGTTCTACACGCATATTTATGTTGTTTTATCCTAATATCTAACATTTTACCTGTTAAAGGAATTTGAGCATAAAAATATCCTTAGCCCACCTTACCATATTAATTTTCAATATCTTCCAACTTTACTTAAAGCAGTTGGTATCAACATAGTCTTTTAAGTATAATAATACCGTTAAATCATGCCTAATAAAGAATAGCCTGGATAATGTGGTTGGTTGTGTATTTGATTGGATGTACACAATGTAACTCAGTATATACTATCATATCTCTTTTAATGAAGCCTCAGCCAATGGATTTTCATTTAACGGACCTGAAAAAAATATTAATTTAATAAATACTGTATAATAGTAAGTATAGTATTATTCAAGAAAAAAACAATCAAACATTAGTAAAAAAGAACCAACGATAAAGTCTGCTGCCATCTTTGTTGTTTACATCCTGTAAGCCAATCAGTGATTGTCTCAAAATGTATACAGTAGCCTGCCAAGATTCATGTCATTTGTGTCACGGTACGGTAGGTCTCTTCATATTTGCTATCTACGTGTATTTTGTGAACATTTTATGCCCATGTCTGGGAAATGGCCTGCAAGTAAGTGTATTGGTAAACCAGCCAAGGTTAGGGTGTGACCATTGCCCTCCAAAAATCAAAAAATGGTCCTACAATGCTGTTCAAAGTTTTAGTGTTGTGTATTTATCTAGGAAAAACCCCTGTAAATTTTCTTGGAGATCGGTGCATGTTTGAGCTAGCACCGTCGTACCAGCAAGTATTGCTATTTCAGCTTAAATGAACTTCATAAATAAGTGTGAAAATAGCATATTTTATCAGATTTTCATTTCCGGGTCTGGAACGCTGACCCACAAATTTTCCACGTATTATTTTATTGCATTTAATTTTAATGATGCTCTTTTCTTTTCCCTTGACAGTGATTTGATGTTGTGAATAGAGAATTTAATCATGGATACACGGCAAGATGATGAGTATGTCAGAATGTTATTGGGCACCGTACCCCGAGAAGAAGAAAAGGAAATAAAGGGCTGCAAACTGCCAACTAATAGGCAGGTCTTACTATGTCTGTTAGCAAACCTTCGGGATATGCATTGGGACCAGGCTTTATCTGCCACCATTGACAATGTGCTTTTGCATTACCGGAAGGCGAATGTCCCGACCATTACAGGCAGGAACAATATTGGCCGAGTGATTAAAACTTACTATGACAAAGACTACATGATGCTTATGAAAAAGAATGAGGATAGAAGACGGCCTGATGATCCTGGAATTATGAAGTTTAAATCAGAATTGAGCCTGACGATGAAATTTTATAAGAACACAGTGTTGAAAGACATGGCGGCTGCGAAAAAGGGGAAAACTCAGGCCGAACAAGATGCCATCGATACTGACATACTCTTTATGAAAAGCATGCTAAGTGACAGAGTAGCTACCTACTCTGGGGTAAACAAAGTACTCACAGAAAAGGCAGATGCGAGAAGAGAAGCGACAAGAGAGAGAGCAATGTGATCATGCTGAGAATGTACAGGCTGATATTGATTCACCTATTAGCTCTGATGAGGACGATGACAATGATGAGGCCAGCACTGCTGAACCAAAGAGAAAACATCGGAGAACAGTGAAAGAGGGAGTTTCAATTTTTGTGCCCCATGATATTCTGAAGTCGGCAGAACTTGTTTCATGCAGTGTTCGAAACAACATCTCGCCGACCCAGCTGAGTGGAATTGTGTACTCCCTTATATCTGCATGTGGTGGAGATACATCAAAGCTGAGTCTAAATGCAAGGACGGCCCACTGATACCAAGCTTCCATCGTGTCAGAAATAAGTTTAAAAATCATGGATGAATGGCAACCATCAGACAAAAGTACTGGTGCACTGGGATGGTAAACTTATGGACACGCTGGATTCCAAAGGCACTGATGACCGCCTGCCCATTCTTGTGTCTGGTGTCAATGGCACAAAGCTTCTTGGAGTCCCACCTCTTCCGCATTTGACTCAAAAAGCTGGCCTGGTTCAAGGAGACTTGATATCAACAGCAACCAAACAACTTCTGGTCAATTGGGAGTGTGAACAGAATGTCGTTGGTATGGTTTTCGACACAACTTCATCCAATACAGGTAAACCTATTTCAAACATCAGTGTGAATTTATCACGACATTAATACCAAAATACAGTGAATGATTTAACAGAAATCTGCAAAAAGCACGTGCCTGAAATGGTGGCCTTAAACTACAATTACATTTTTTTTTCAGGACAAAAAACAGCTGCTTGCGTCTCCCTCCAAAAGGAATTAGAGCGTGCCGTATTCTGGTGCGCCTGTCACAGGCATGTGGGCGAAGTCATCCTAGGTGTTTGCTGGGATTGCTTGAAAGTGGAGGGCTCTTCAAGTCCAAACATAATGGTTTTCCAGAGGTGAGTCATAAGCTTTACAAAATAACAAGGAATATTATTATCTAATGAACAAATTTAGTGGAATTTCTTTTATTAGACTTATAAGATATACTAACACCAAGCAAATGATCGATCATATCAATCTTAATACCCCTTAAACAATATTATAGATTAGTACGAAATACAATAATCCCAATAATTGTATTTCTAGGTTCAAGAACCATTTCTCTCAACTGGCGTACAATGAAAAAAAGAAATACTACTACCCCGCAATGCCTGGAGTGTTTGAGGAGCGCCAACAGGAGATGGCTGACTTCTTCCGTGAATCTCTAGCCCAACCATTTACACGTGGCGACTACAAGGAGCTGGTAGAGCTTTGTCTGCTGCTTGTAACTAAAGGATCCGAGCCAGTGAACTTCACAATGGTCTACCCCGGCGCACTTCACAAAGCAAGGTGGATGGCTAAACTGCTCTATACCCTCAAGATTGTTCTTTTGTCAGGCCAGATCAAAGCAGTTTCCCAAAGCCGAGGTTGTGACTAAAAGTCAAATCAGCAAGTTAGAACGGTTTGCTGTGTTCACAGTCGCTGTTTATGTCCCATGGTGGATTGTTTGCCCCATTCCAGCAAGTGCGCCACTGAATGACTTGAATTTGGTCAAAACCTTGGCTGAATTTGCCCCATATGACGCCACAATAGTTGACAAAGCATGTGTGGCACTCGGTAGACACACTTGGTACCTAACTGAAGAGTTGGCCCCACTGGCTTTGTTCTCGTCCCAAGTACAAGAAAGGACAAAAGAGATGAGGAAGGCCCTTCTTTGCCATGAAGGCACTGAAGTTACTAAGAGAGTGGGGCTCAATCATGGGGGCTATGGAAAGCATATCTTCCCCCTGTCCCAGAAAGTGGCACTGCCCTGGTGGACCTAATTGGGCCTGACTCAAGCCGGTTCTTCACCATTTTAGGCATGCCCTATCAGTTTCTCCACAGTCCAGCCAGTGAATGGGCGGATCATGACGACTACCTGAACATGAAACGGGTTGTGGACAAGCTTCAAGTCATCAATGAGGCTGCAGAGCGTGGTGTAAAACTTTGTCATGACTTTCTTAATGTTGCCAGGGATGAGGAGCGCTTTCAAGAAGTCCTTCAAGTAGTTGAAAATGACAGACTCCGCGTTCCTAATCGGCGCAAACGATCATCTGTTTCCGAACAGAAATCATGGTTTCTTGCTCTAGAGAAATAATATCTTGTGAATATATGATAAAACCCCTTAATGTACTGTGAGAGAATAAGAATGATTAACTTTTTTGTGTTAGTGATAACAGCTTTTAATTAAGACAGGCAAATGATTTGTGTTAATATCCCTTATGATGGTTGTGTAATCTCATATATAGGCGCGTATGCTGTATAAGCAAAATTGCTATTTTTCAAATTGCTGGTGCTCACTCGAATATGCATGTATCTTCAAAAAATTGCACGTGGGTATTTTTTATGTCAATATGCAACACCAAAATTTTGAACAGCATTGTAGGACAAAGTTGGGGCAACTGTCACACCCTAGCCAAGGTACCCAGGAAAGTCATTAGTATGGATGTGAAAATGAAAATGATATGAAGGGTTGAGGCAGGCAAGCATCAGGTTGATGTGGGTGAGTCACTTTGTTTGGCTTCCTCTACTATTAAAATAGATATAGATAGAATAACCTTTATTAATAATAATAATAAAATAAATAAATTTTTTTCAATTTACAATGACGAATAATTGTGAAGCTCGACTATTTATTTAATTTAATCTGGCCGTTAAGCTTTAGGCTTTACTGGGCTCTTATTAAAAATAAGTAGCTAGTTGTTATAAATTAATAATAATAAATAAATAAACAAGTAAATAAGTATTATTAATAATTAAAACATGTATGACAATATTAAACAATATTAGTGGACATTAATCATAGATTTTTGTTAGTATGCCATTATTAATCGGGATTTCAACTTGGTTTTAAACAAATTTACATTCACAATATTTTTTATATCAGCATGCAAGTCATTCCATAGTTTCAATCCAATGAAAATAGGTAGTTTTTGAGATGAAGACAATTTAAATTGAGGTATAACAAGCTTTGATCTATTTTTGGTCTGATATGAGTGGATTTCTTGATGAGTTACAAAATATCTATTTAACCATTGCAAATTAATGATTTTGTTCTTACACTTGTAAATAAAAATAAAATGTGCCAGTTTGGTTATATCGTTGAGCTTTAGTAGGTTTAGCTCTTTAAATAATGCACTAGTGTGATCAAGGAAATCAGCATCAGATAATAACCTTATTGCTCATTTTTGGATGACAAAGATACCATTTAATGCATTGTTAGTGGAGTTTCCCCAAACAAGGGTGCAGTACGTTATATAAGGAAGAACAAGAGTATGATAAAGAGTCAATAAAACTTGTTTAGGGACTACATTTCTAAGTTTAAACATTATAGCAACACTCTTTGAAATCTTTTTCAAGATATAATTAGATGATCACTCCATTGCAAATTCTTATCTAGCATTATACCAAGAAATTTTGTTACAGTACACTCCTTTATGGTGATTTCATTAACATTAAGTTCATCAAGATATACATTTCTTTTATTAGTAAAAATCATAAAATTTGTTTTACTGGTATTTAGGAAGAGTTTATTGGTGGTCAACCATTTCATTACAGTTGTATCATCTGCAAACATTATGAAGTTCAGTATATCAGATGAACGTGGAAGGTCATTTATATATAATAAAAATAACAGTGGACCCAGAACTGAGCCCTGTGGCACACCATGTTTGACAAGTGCTTTAGTTGAGCAAACCTTATTTACTGATACAAAATGATATCTATTGGACAAATAACTTTTAAACCAATCACTGATTGCCCCTCTAAAGCCGTAACAATATAATTTATTAAGTAGAATATTATGGTCTATTACATCAAATGCCTTACTCAAATCCATAAATATTGATATCATTATTTCTTTGTTCTCCTTAGCTATATTGACACTTGGTGTCCGGTAAATACGTCGCCTGGTAAATACGTCGCCATACATTATTTAAAGGTGATAGTAATAAATATATAAACATTCACATATTTTGTTTAATTTATGATGAATGTATAGTTTGTTTCGTTGAATTTGGTTTCTGTACTTGTGATATTCAAATGTTTTAGATTAATGCTGGAGGGGAATGGGTTACTTTAATTAGGCTTAGTTAGGTTAATTTAAATTAAAAATGTTCTGGATAATAGCAAGTGTCAAAACGGCAAGAATTATACTAAGCTAGTTCATTTTCGATCTGAAATATCTGAAGCCTTACTGAAATGTAATAAAACAAATGAAAGGAAAAGGGGTCAACCATCAAATGAGCCTGCAGAAGTACAGAATCAACCAACAAAGAAACGACAACAAGCAAGACCTATTTCAGATGTCAGGTATGATAGTATCGGACATTGGCCTGAACATATAGAACCAAAACAAAGATGTAAGCATTGCTGCAAATCTTATTCACGTGTAAAATGCAAGGAGTGTAACATTGCACTATGCTTCAATAAGGATAATAACTGTTTCAAGAAATATCATTGTAAATAATGGTAAAAGCAAATGTCATGTTTTTTTAACTTTTTTCATATTTCATGTTTTTTCATAGTCATGTTCCCAATGACACCAAATGGAATATTTTTTTTTTAACTTTATTATTGAATAAAAATTTCAATCATGAAGTGTTTTGTGTTCTTATACCTATATTTAACCACTTTAGCAGAAAAAATAATTTTTTTATAAAACAGAAATAATTCGGGAAAGAAAGGGTTAACAAAATATAATAAGAAATCGACAATAAGTGCAATTAATTTCATTAACAATGAAAAGGAAATTCAAAGACAAAAAATTATTAATATCAAATTTATTCAATATATACTGTACATGGAAAAAGAAATCGAAGTTACTTTTAAAAATAGAATCACCAATAAAATAATAAATGTAATTTATTTCATTAGCAATGTAAAAAAATTAAAAGTAAAAAGATGACACTATTTTAAATTGGAGGAAGGAAGAAACATTCTAAAAAGACAAATTATGAGCAATGCCTCTTAAATAATCGAGTATTTCGCGATTTTCCTATTCATTGACGATGCGTTGAATTCTCGCTGCACTATCTTTATATTTCTTTTTGCGATGTGGAATTTCTGCACCGGCAATATACTGTTCGATTATTACTTCGTTTCTTGATTGTTCCTTTTTCAAGCTTTCTAAAAATTTCCAGATCGTAGGTCGTAGGATGGGATGCCCCGATCAATCCGCTGAATGATCGATGCCAGCCTTCGCAAGAATTGTTTGTCTTAGAGGCACCTTCCTGGGCTGCAGCAAAACAATTCCAAAGTGCATGATCAAAACGAGGGGGTCAGCGTACTAGGCGACGGTCTGGGCGTCCAATCCACGTGTCCTCTACATAATCAAAGACTGGCTGGGCTTCTTCGGGAAACCCATTATTGTCATATAAATATTCAAAAGAATGAACTACATCTAAGACAGGCACAAATGCAATGGCTGCAATCATGCACATCTTCAACGCGAATTCTGCATCATTTTCGTATAGTTGTTGCAGACCATTTGTTTGAATGGATCAAAATATACATTGAGAGAAATGGAAAAAACAACCTTTTTGAGTTGAATTTGGAAAAATTGCTCTAAAAGCATTAATGGCTGCTCGTTCAAAATCTGTCACAATTATGCTTGGTGATAAGGTTGGCTCTAAGGATTTCAGTTCTGACAAAAGCCTGTTGTAACTCTCCAGTTCTTCTAGCCATTAGAGCATAAGCAAGAGGCGAAACGTCACCATTCGTGTCGCCGTGTATCGTGTAAAGCTGATTGAATAAAGATGGAACCGTCTTGAAAGTCCCATCTGCATACCAATGTTTCGCCTTGGATAACAGTTGAAGGTTTCTTTGAGTGGAAAATAAAATAATTCTGCCTGGTCCATCATCACTGTCGAATAGAAGGAAAGGCTGATTCGAATGTGTTGTTCTATATTCAGGAGGTATCCTCAGCTGGAGTAAATTTTCTGGATTGGGAGGAACTTGTGCTGCCACATGGCGAGCATTTCGGATGTTCCTTTTTATGAGGATGGTTGCGGGCAGCTGACCCACGACTGCTTGGGACAATCCGACGTAGGCTTGGGTTACGATGCAATGAGGTGTTTCCTGAGTTGTAAGTGCTTTTTCATTTGTTAAATTGATCATTTTGGCAGCTTCAACACGAGCAATATTGCCTGCATGATTATGTTCTCCCATTCGTTTGGTAATGGAATCTTCCTCTGTGTGGATTCTTGCAGGACAACGCATTTTATAATATTGGTCACATTTCCAAATAACATGTTCATCACTTTTCTTTGACAAACAAATGACCACTATCAATGAGTTTTTTCTTATTTCGTTCACTTGTAACATACTGGAGAGCCATTTTGATGGTTTAATTTTTCTGAACTTTTAAACTGCCAGACAAAATATGAAGATCACAACAATTGAAAGCGCTATAGAAACTGATTTAACTGAATAAATTCAGTCTTATATAGCAGTTAGAATGGACTGGCTCCTCTCACCACCACAATAATCCACAGGTCGAAAGAAGGGTATTCGGATTAAAAAAGATTTAAGTGGCGAAAACAGACAGGGCCAAATGACTTATCGATCACACCTCAAAAACAACGGTCATAAAGGTGAACTTCTGACGGTTAGAAGAGGTACCTGGGATAAGTAATGACCTGTTTATAGTTCACTTCCGACCGACCTTAATTCTACCAAATGACTTTTTGATCACACACCAAAAATATAATGTATAATTGTATAAATAATGTATAAATATCGGGTGGGGCTTAAAAAAAAAAAAAAAAAAAACAACGCACAGAGTTTTACATTTCAATATACTCGTAAATATGGATTCTACGGTCACCTAATTTTTTCTTTTCTTTCCTCAATCTCTCTTCTTATCACCTTAAAAAAATTATAAACTTTCAATTAGTATCTTTTTTCTAATTTTTTGAATTCTAATGTTTCGCGATTTACGATTATTTACTCTGCTAATAAAAAGCATGGCGATGTATTTACCAGGCGATGTATTTACCGCGAATCCTACTTTTTACAATTTTTTCAAAAACTTTGCTAACACAGATAATGAAAACACTGGCCTGTAATTTGTTGCTAGTGTAGGATCACCCCCTTTAAAAAGGGGTTATACAACCAGTTTTTTGCTTTGACGGGAATATTCCTTTGGAAATACTTTGATTGATAATTTTAGCCAAAGTTACAGATATCTTATCTTTAACAAGTTTCAGTATAGGTACAGGAATGTTATGAATATTATTTTTTGTATTTTTTAATTTACCAATAATATTCTGGACCTCAGTAGAGGTAGCAGGAACAAAAGAAAATGAATTTAGTGGGCTGGCTGGGTGGCATATATTCTAGAGGTGAGTGATACTCGATAACAGTGAGAAGATAAAAAGAACCATCCAGTCTACCATAGCTAGCAACCACACAGCAAGCTCCAAAAAAATTAACTGGTGAGTGTTGTTAAATTGTTTCATTTATTATTGATGTTAACAAAGTCTTCATTTGAATTGTACAAAGTTAAGCATTGTCACCTGTACTGATCGTGGCAGCCATTTTTGTTGTTTTATCATCATTGCGCTGGAGCCGTTTGCTTGCTACTTAATGTTTACTTTTCATATGGAGATGGCAGTGGAAAATCACATGTGTATTTCTAAGTAACCAACTTTTTTCTAATGTTTAAGACCTATTCTGGCACATTTAATCATTATTTAGTCATTCTGTAAGAAAATAATAGTATTTAAAGGCATTTATTTATCATTTTGACTGATTTTGCTATTAAGCAAGAATCTATCTCTATAAGCACCATGTTATAATAACCTCTATTAATGGATTTTTCACCTAGCAGACAAGCGTCAAGAATGTATCTTGTTTGTTAAGAGGTATGATAGTATAGGCCAAATGGGTAAAATGTCAGCTATTAGGGTAAAACAGCATAAATATGTGTGTAGAACAGCAAATAATTCTAATGCATTGTTTAACTGTATGTATAGATGTAATCACAGTATCAAGTGGGATAGTTCTAAAGCCCTTGTTAAAAACATAGATATAATTGAAAAGAATATTTTAGAATATGCATTTATTCACTTTAAAAATAATTTCAATAACAGTCTGAGAATGTATAAAATTGACAATATCCTGTTAAAATACCTTTTGCCTCTAATTAACTGCTGTTAATCATGTGCTAATCTTTTTTTTTGTCCCATTGTATATATTTTTGTCATCTCGCCTTCTCCCTTCATTCCTTGACAAGGTGTACCATACTTCTGAATACATGAAAGGTCTTGGAATGTTTTCCTTTTCCTTGTGAGTTTGCATTATATATATATATATATATATTTATTATGGTGGTCCATAAAATTGAAGTTTTGATTTTTTGTTATTGCTGGGCGGTAACTTGAGGATGAATGAGAAAACACCTCTGGCCAATTTTTTCCCAAATCAATCACTTTTTAGGGGTAGCACAGTACTTCAGTTTTGCACTTTTGCACTACCTAGTAGATTTACTTGTATATTATGTTCCAGTTCCAGTAATACATCTTTTCCTTGACAGATTATTGGTGTAGTGTTCATTGGTTGTGTTTAGTGGTTGGATATACTGTATGATGACTCAAGTTCGAAGCTCTTGCTTTTATCTCCTTGAAGGAGATAAAGTGAAGGACAAGCTTCTTGGAAGCAAATTATCATCACGTGGAGAAGTATTGTCATGCTTCCTTCATCACCACACTAATCTCAAGAAGGAGTTGAAGGAAAGTGCTCAAGTAGTGTGGGGTCAACTTGAAATATTTTGGAACAAAGCTCGAATCCCGACAAGGGAAAAATACAAAGGAATCCAAAAGATCTTGGACCTTCACCAAGATTGGATCAAAATAAAAAAAAGGATGAATGAGGAGGAGCCAGAAGCAGGTGAGTTGGATGATCAATGATAAATAAAATAGTTTCTCGAGAGTATGACATATTATACTGTACAATAGTCAATACATTTATCATATATATATTATATATATTTATTATTTATATTTAGGTGTACAACGAAGAGGGATTCAAGGAGACACTTCGGAACCTATTTGATATGGCACATGAGTAATTCCATGACAGATCACCCAACAAAAATCGAAAATAACACCATCACCTCTTCGATTTTGTTCAAATTCGGTATGCAGGTTAGGATTGGTGTTAGAAACAATTTCCCCAAATTTTTCTTCAATCTGTTCATTAGGTCACATTTTACGGAGGGGTCAAGTTTGAGGTCGAGCGCGTGACCTCTAAATTTCAAATGGTCATAACTCAACTTCTAATTGTTGGATCTTCACAAGTTTGGCACCATTGGATTTGGGAGAGTCTACTTTCCAAAAAGACCATTTACAACACTAGGTCAGTTAGAAAAAGTTATGCTGTAAAAACATTTTTGACCTGACCTTTGACCTTGAGGATACCATTTTTCAGAAATTTTTATAGATGACAAAAATGTTCCTTGAAACAAGATCTACCAGAATCAGTAATAAAATGGTGTCTTATTTACCGGTATGTAGGTCAAAACACGATTTCTAATGACTGTCTGCAAAAATTTTGACAAATTTTTCACACTTTTCATAAATCACTACCCCATAAATATTTTAAAAGTCAAAATCAGAAAATTTTTATAGAAGACAAAAATGCTGTATGAACAGAAATCTATTAGAATCAGTAATAAAAAGCGGTCTTAATTACTAATAGATAGGCTAAAATTTGATTGTATGTATGATGCTGCTATCAAAATTTTTAATTAGTTTTCTAAAATTTTGAAAAAAAAAAAAAAAAAATTACATTCCAGAAATATTTTAAACATATCCTACTTACATTGGTAGATACCTATATTATTATTGTAAAAGTGAATGTAGATATAAGAAATAAATATAGCTTAAGAAATCTATGCTAATGTATAATATACAGATTGCTATAAAAAATAACTAATGGCGTCAATTATATCTATCTGGTACTCAACGCTATATGAAAATCTTTATAATTAATTATAATATACAGATTTGGCATTAATTCGTATAAGAATGAAATATACTGACATTTAAGCAAAATTACTAAATAAGTTAGATGACATAGCCACAATTCTATTTACTGTATGGGTATTAAAAAGGTACAAACTACATAGTACATAATTAATTTTATTTTCCTTATTTATTTAAAGTTTTCATTTTATTTGATATAAAAATTTTCATAAAAAAATTCTATTTCTTCTTGCGGAAACTTGTACTGGATTCGTGTTCCGCCTCTCAAGGAAGCTTCTATACGTCCTAATATATTAGATTTAGGAACAGCACAAATATCTTCTTTTTGCGGAAAACTGTACGATGGTGACAGCCCTGATGGATGAAGGAATTTTATGCTATAGTCATCATACTGTTCATCATAACTCTGCACCGACCCAAACCAAAATGTTTTTTCATACAAAACTGCAACAAAGCACCCAACTATCACATCTTCCCTAGTGCTGATGGTTTCATGGGTAATAATTTCGTTGGCTATGGCTGGCTCTGATTTATCATTTAAAAGCACTTTTACTTCTCCTAATTCGTCTTGATGTTTTGATAAACTGAAGACCTTTATTAAGTTGCTTGAAATGGGGACAAATTTGTGAAACTTCTGGGTACCTGTAATGGTTTTCAAAGGAAGAGTTCTGCGATTTAAAAAAACTTCAGTTTCTTTAACTTCTGAGAGTGGTACGAAATAGTATTTGATTTTTGATTCCATTCGGTTGCAGAAGTCGTAGAATGCCTCAGGAGTCAGGATCTGATCAGTGACGGTTCTTTGAAGAGATGCCTTCGCAACTGACCTCTTTGCTGTGGCTCCAATAGCATCACAAATATTTTTTCCGTGTGATGTTCCATAAAAATGCCAATAAGCTGTTATGTTAAAATCATATTTTTGCTGGCACAAGTTGTAAAAATTGAATTTATTTTTATACTGGCCGGCACACCCGTCAGTGAAATGATGTATAGTTTTTATGTTGGGGCGGTCGGCCAGTATGATAGGTATAATTTTTTTTAAAAACGTGTATACTAATACGCTATTGTGTTTTAGACCATCAGAAATTATACAGAACGTATCACACTGCAACTTCATGTCACAGTCTTTATAATAAAAAGCATACGGGTGCAGGGTACATTGGGAATTTTCCCAATGGAACCCCTGCACCGCATCTTGGATGATGAGTAGTAGTTTTCGGCAAAGTCGCCAACCAGACATCCTTCCGTCATTGACAAACCTTCTTTCAATTCTTTGAAGTATGTTGATTGGGACTTGCAAATAAAATGGTGTTTGGTCAAAACAAAAATACTATTGGAGAGGGTATCTATAAATTCTTCAGGGGACTGACTTTTTTCGATTAGTGTGCACCGGTCTACAGTCTGCCACTGTTTAAATTTAATTTCTTCAAAATTTTCGCTGATCATTAGTTGTTCTAAGTAACTTTTAACACCAGCTACTCCTTTGCACTGACCACATTTTTGCATCATGCATGCTTCAGCGTTTATGTCGCATACAGCTTCCGCCATTAAATCTTTATATTCTAGGCCTTTAATTCCTAATGCTGCCAGCTGTAATTTTGGGTTTTGGTGGTAGGTGCACACGCACACACTGTGTGTGCCACTACTACCAGCAATAATGCAGTGAGGAGGTCGCAATGCAGCAAAACTGCTAAAACCTATTTTTGGATTATCCGGAATGCTACAGAATGCGGCAAAAAGTTCTTTCAAATTACACAAAAGAAGGCGTTTTTGTATTTTGACCTTATTACCCTCAAAATTGGTATAGGATTTGCAATCCTTTTGACCAGGACATTGACGACTGTATTCATCAGACTCATAAAATTTTTTAACTATTTGTTTTGTTTCAAATGAGATGACTTTACCTTTTGACATGCTTGGAATTTCAGGGAGAATTTTAAATTTTCTTTTAAATTCTCTGCTTTTTTTACCATATAGTTTGTCGTATTAAAATATTCTTGCGTTTTCTTAATAGTGAATGGGGACAGCGTTAAAATTTGAATTTTCTTGTTTAAACTAGTACCTTCTGTTTGAAATTCTACACGTAGTTCCTCCATGATACCTCGAAATCTAAAAATTTTATATTATTTAATTTAAAAAAAAATATACTGCATGAATCCCATGATAAATTAATTAAACCTAAATTTACATAACTTTGATTTTAAAGTATTAATTCTATGTCTGTGTGTAGGTAATTTTTATACATAGATACATATGTAAATATATATATTAATAGCTGATAGATAGGTGTGTGGAAAAAACATTTTATTCTATAACCTTTCTAATTCAAGTTCTTCTTCATTATTTAGTTCTCTTTTTTTTTTGTAGACTCAGGAATTTCAACTCCATACGCACTTTCCAATCCTCTTTTAAGTTTCTCTGTGGTGAACACAAGTTTCTTTGCGCCTTTTTTTTGTTTTTGTACCGGTGTTAGCCCGCCTAATAAATAAATAAAATTAAAGTGTTAATTTGAAAAGTACAATAATAGAAAATAACATTAAATTAAAAGTTTTGAAATTTATCTCCCATATTTTAGTAACCTATAATATCAGGATGTAAAGTTGTAATTATAATTTTTTATTTTAGGCTTTAGGTAAGATATGAAAGTTTGCGAAAAATATTAGTATTTTAGATTATGCGCTTACTTGTTTTAATTGGACTTTCATCTAAGAATGGAAGAACTTTGTCCATCAATATATTTTTTCCAATAAATGATGTATCCAAATCTGATAATGCATTGCTGGTATGAGACGTTCCACTATCTTCTCTCTCCAGTGCCGCTTCTTGGATTTTTTCTTCGACATCCATTTCTTTATGCAAACTTAATCTCTCCAAAATTTGCGGATTATTTTTAAATTTGGTTGAACAATTGCTGCATAAGAAATCTTTTTCGCTTAACATGCCAAAACTATTTGCAGCTAATATTTTATTTACAGGAAATACTTTGTTGAAACATCTTCTTTTGTGTTTTTTTTGCGGATCGCAACAAAATAAGTTTTGTGGCATTGTTACAAATTAATTTTTATTTTATTTATGTAATTACATTTAATTAAGATCTGGAAACAAAAAACAAAATCATGTAGTTATAAATAAAAATCTTGGAAACAGAAAATTAATAGTTTACATACAATTGTAATTTTTATTTAAAAATCTGAAAATATCTCACCAAAGATCATCATACATACAATCAAATTTTAGCCTATCTATTAGTAATTAAGACCGCTTTTTATTACTGATTCTAATAGATTTCTGTTCATACAGCATTTTTGTCTTCTATAAAAATTTTCTGATTTTGACTTTTAAAATATTTATGGGGTAGTGATTTATGAAAAGTGCGAAAAATTTGTCAAAATTTTTGTAGACATAGTCATTAGAAATCATGTTTTGACCTACATACCGGTAAATAAGACACTAATTTATTACTGATTCTGGTAGATCTTGTTTCAAGGAACATTTTTGTCATCTATAAAAATTTCTGAAAAATGGTATCCTCGAGGTCAAAGGTCAGGTCAAAATTTTTTACAACATAACCTTTTTTCTAACTGATCTACAGTGTTGTAAATGGTCTTTTTGAAAGGTAGAGACACTCCCAAATCCAATGGTGCCACACTTGTGAAGATCCGACAATTAGAAGTTGAGTTATGACCATTTGAAATTTAGAGGTCACGCGCTCGACCTCAAACTTGACCCCTCCGTAAAATTTGACCTAATGAACGGATTGAAGAAACATTTGGGGAAATTGTTTCTAACACCAATCCTAACCTGCACACCAAATTTGAACAAAATCGGAGAGGTGATGGTGTTGACCATTGGGTGATCTGTCCTGGAATTACTCACATGCTGATGCCTTGTCTCTAATCAAAAACCCAGAAGACAAGGCCGCCTTGCTGGCCCAGCGAGAGCCTGGAAGACAGGGATGCATGGTGGGAGTAGACAGAAAAACAGCAGAAAAAGAAAAACAAGCTGCCCACAGGAAGATGGAGGAGGAGATGCGAAAGAGAAAGGTGAGATTGTTTTTCAAATTCCTACTTTCATTTGATTGCAATGATTAGGTTGTTCGTTAACACTAATTGTCCATTTTCTTCGATTGTATTGCAGGCAGTCAATGAAGGTGCATCAACGTCGGGTACAGCAGTATTGGTGTCCTCAACAGAATCCTCAGTCACTGACGAGTCATCCTCCACCGAAGATGAATGGGCAAAAGGTGGAAAGCAACCTCCAAAACAGGTGAAAAGAGTCAAGAATGTGATAACATCAAATCTAGCTGCTGCCCTAGATCGGACACACACTATGGACAGGATGGCAACCTACATAATAGCAGAGACTGCATTGAGCCTTGGCCACAGCCCAATGAATTTTAACATCACCCGGACCTCCATCAAACGGCAGAGAGAATGACATCGGATCATGATCTGCAGTAGCCTAAAAGCTTCCTTTCAGTCTGGTCCTGCAATCATCCACTGGGATGGAAAACTTATTCCAGACCTCCTCAACACCAGAGACCATGCGCATGTGGATCGGCTGCCTGTGCTCATTTCCTCCTTTTCGGGTCAATCTCAGCTCCTTGTAGTCCCCAAAATACCAACTGGATCAGGAGAACACCAAGCCAGCGCAGTTTTTGAATTATTGACTGATTGGGGCCTCGAAGAATCTGTCATAGGGATGTGTTTCGACACCACTGCCTCCAATGCTGGTCGTTTGAATGGAGCGTGTGTGTTGTTGAAGCAGAAGTTGAAGAAAGACCTTCTCCATTTTGCCTGCCGTCATCACATCATGGAAGTGATGATCGGTGGAGTTTTCACTGCTTGCTATGGCCCAATGAGTGGACCTGATGTTCCATTGTTCAGCAGGTTTCAGAGCAAATGGACCTTCATCGACACAGGAACATACGGCACCGGATGGGATGATGAAGAGGTGCATCGATTCTTGGCCCCCATTAGAGATTGGATTCTCCGCTTTGCTGAGGAAAAACACTCCTCAAAATCCTTTCGAGATGACTATCAGGAATTCCTCGATCTGTCCATCATTTTCTTGGGAGGGAGCATTGACAACTACACCTTCAAGCGACCTGGCCCCATGCACCAAGCCAGATGGTTATCTAAGGTGATCTATTCATTGAAGATGTGGCTGTTCAGGGGACAAATCCCAGCCCTCGCTCCACGAGAGCAAAAGTGTCTTAAGGATGTCAGTGTCTTCGCTGTTTCCATCTACCTGCAGGCATGAATGACAGCGCCAATAGCTGCTGCTGCGCCTCGCAGCGACCTCAGTCTTCTGCAGAGTCTTCGGGAATACCATGACCCCAAAATTTCGGAAGTGGCATTAAAAAAACTCGGCGGTCATCTTTGGTATCTTTCGGAGGAGATGGTGGGCCTCGCGATTTTCGATCCTGAGGTGTCTGAAGAGACTAAAACAGCAATGGTGAAGGCGATGGAGGAAGTTGAAGGAAAGCCTGATTGCCAGAAGAGAAGGAAAGGTGTTGCTGAGGGGGCTTCAATCGAGTCACTAGCAACAGCAAACTCAAAAAGGCTGCTGTTGTCTCTGGGGTCAGGTGTGGGATACCTGAGGAAGGTGGTGTGGGATTGGGACAGTGATCCTGATTACCAAATAGCGAAGAAATCAGTGGCAAACCTCTCTGTCGTGAACGATCATGCAGAGAGGGGGGTTGCTCTCATTAATGAATACAACGGCTGCCACACCAGGAATGAGGAACAACTGCAGTATCTCCTGCAAGTTGTTGCTAACTACAGGAAGCAGTTTCCTCAACCACTGAAGTCAGCCTGGCAACTGGGCGAGAAAACAAAGATCAAATGAGGTGCAGAGGGAATTGTTAGTCAATTCATTTCGGAATTGTTAGTTACCCTAATAGTCATGTACTGTCACCAAGATTAACTTTGCTGTGATTTTCAGATTATACCAAAACTTCGTGTCATGTGCTACCCCTACAAATTAACTGATTCAAATAAAACTTTCCCAGAGGTGTTTTCTCATCCATCCTCATAAGTTACAACCCAGCAATAAAAACAAATCACAAAAAAAAATTCCACCCCTATAAGAGTGGACCACCCTAATATATATATATGTGTGTGTGTGTGTGTGTGTGTGGTTACTACATAATTTAGGGTGGAGTGAAAAAATAAAAAGTGCCAGGATCAAAATTGAGGGGGTCCAGATAGTTGTCTTTTGTCCAGGATTAAACTATAAAATCAATTTTGGGTGGTTGCATACAAAACTGACTACTACCAGCCAATTTATACAAATTGTATGTGCGTGCGACCAAAATTTGAACCCAGTGACCTATCTCAGGTTCTGGACATGATAGAAAGACAATTTAAAAACTGTTTGATGTATTTTTTACCTATGAAGCAGATTAAAACATTTGCAGAGGGCTGCAGGCTCAATAATGCATAAAAAAATCCATATTTATATTATTTTTGGCCAAAAATTACAATTTTCAGCCCCTTTTTTTTGCAAATTTTTTAGACAAATTGTGGTAAATATGTATAATTTTCAACTGAAAATATTACAAATCAACTCAAGATTAATCTAAAGCAGTGGTTCTTAACCTTTTTACTACCATGCCCCCTCTAGGAATTGGTCCTTCCCTCCACGCCCCCCTTCAATCAAAATAACATTCTCAATAACTTCTCAATATTAGCCCATGCTCTCGCTAAGAGAATAACAAATACAATTAGAGAAATTCCTGTTTCTAGGGGGGCGTGCCCCCCCGGTTAAGAACCACTGATCTAAAGTATCACTCATTAAACAAAGTAATAAAAAATAATCATCTAAACAGCTTCAGAATATTGTATTTTTGTATTGAATACTTTCATCAGTTTTCTTGATTTTATCTTTTGTCGAATAATGCCATCATGACATTCAACTCCTACCACAGTTGAGGAAACCTCTGTTACAAGCTTAATGTGCCTCTCTACAGCCTGATTATGACAGTGCTGGTTGAGTTTCAGTGCTTCCTTTCTTGTGTTTGAGTTCTTCATTGGTTAGAGATGCTATGATAGGGGGCTTATGAATGTCAGGTGAATTTAAGTTTATCATTTTGAGATACCCTCGAGCTTCATTATTGGTTTTAGGCACCATGAATCTCCTGACACTACCATCTCTCACAACACTCGAGTCAGGCTGTAACTCTGGGACTTCAGTATCTTCATCTGAATTAATTATCAGGTCACTACCTTCAAAGTCATTGTCTATCACTGTATGAAAATAAAAACCCACTCTAATAGACAGAGTTTATTTCCACGACAGTTTCGATGCCCACTGGCATCCTCCTCGGGTGGATACAGAAACACAAATGAACCAAAACAAGAGGGAAAAACAGTCCAGGGACTGACCGTTAAGAAATTCGCACCTAGGTTAGATCCCATTCTCCCGACACCGGAAGGGCATTTTCATTAAGTACATTTGCGCAAATTTAAAACTATCTTCCTGTTCTAAACATACAGATTCTATTATATTTTTTTACATAATTATTGAATTTATTATTAATTTTATTACATTTAATATTGCATAATTATTTATTACAGAAATTATAAATTTATTATTACATTGGTTATTACATTATTTATAATTTCTGTAATAAATAATTATGCAATATTAAATGTAATAAAATTAATAATAAATTCAATAATGTAAAAAAATATAATAGAATCTGTATGTTTAGAACAGGAAGATAGTTTTAAATTTGCGCAAATGTACTTAATGAAAATGCCCTTCCGGTGTCGGGAGAATGGGATCTAACCTACGTGTGCGAATTTCTTAACGGTCGTTCCCTGGACTGTTTTTCCCTCTTGTTTTGGTTCATTCGTGTTTCTGTATCCACCCGAGGAGGATGCCAGTGGGCGTCGAAACTGTCGTGGAAATAAACTGTCTATTAGAGTGGGTTTTAATTTTCATATTTTGACCTTCACGTAGAAAAAAAAGTTTTTTTTTGCGTCTATCACTGTTTCAACTGATTCATTCTCTCTGACCAAAAGTACCTTGTTAACTGTGATATTGTGGATTTGTGGGTCTGAATCAGCAAGCATGGCAATTAATACATTCTCAGGGTGAGCATAGTATGCATTTGGTAGAGAGTTTTTAGGGCTATCTCCCTGGCTTCCTTGTGAGGAAATTTCAGGATCCTTTGGAGCATATCATGAAAGTTCTTAGCACCATCTGTGCATTGATACTCCTTGATCTGGAACCAAATTCAGATCCCATCAGATCCTATCATGGCAAGTTTGGTTTGTAATTCAGTGTCTTTGAGGGCCTTGTATATCTCTGTTGCAATAGTCAACCCCTTGCCATTACTTGGAGTCCACCATGTGAGAGGTAGAAATCACCTGAAATAGTATTCAGAAATTAGAGACAATTTTTTAGATATTTCAGGGTTTATATCTATTTTCCAATTTCTATATCCAAAATTATTCTTAATAAATATTTTGAGTAATATCTGTTACAAAATGCAAACTAAAGATCAAAATTTGAAATCTTACCAGGTTCTCCTCCAATTTACATAGTGTTCTTCTAGCTCAGTTCTTCTGTAATATTTGCCATTCACTTCAACTGTCACCATTGTTGCATCTTTGCAACCATCCACATAAATAGCATCCACCAATTCAAACAATTTACCCTCTTTTCTTATGGCTTTACAATATTTTTCACGTTCTCTTCTCAGCTTGTTCCTGCAAAGTTCATAGTGCAAATTTACGCAATTTTAAAGACAGTTATTTAAGCAAGCTCCATAGGTTTTGACTAATAATATTTATATTTCAACACTTGTTTGAAATGTACGCCTTTTTGTGAAATACTTGATTTGAATCAGATACTAATGTACAAGATAATTGGACTGTTACCTGTCAATTATGTTCATCTTATCAGCAGTACCGGTAGTGATAATTCCATAATCCTCTAAAAATACTGATGCAACTGCTGCTCAGGCTCTCACTTACTTGATGCCTGGTAAAAGACATTTATTTTATATCAAGTTAATATTCTAACAAGATGTTCATTGGACAGCAGTGTCCAAGATTTGGACTCTTAACTATTAACAACATTACATGGATTATAAATAATTTTTTTCAAAGGTATTGTCAATAGAGCAACAATAGTGTTCAAAGCATACTTGTATTTTAAACTATACAGTATACCTGTCACACTGCTGAGCGAGGTTTGGTAGACTCTTCCTATTTTGTTCTGAATTCCTGTTGTTTACTGACACCAGCTTTTTCATCATGTAATTCCAGGCTGCCCTGACTTGAGAGACTGTTGAGATCACTGTCATGTATTGCTGCTGAGCTTGATGGAACAACTTGAAAAACTCTTCTGAGCTCTTCCATGGGGATAATAAAATACAATATGATTATGATACAAGATAGTTTACCAAAGACACAAAACTAAAATTTTATAATTTGTAGCACAATCATTTCAAGAAACCCAGATTTTCAGTGGCCATTAACCAAAAGTTTTTTAATTTATATAGATCAAACTCACCGATTCTTTTCTTTTGTTTGCTCCTGCTGTACTACTCTCCTTTTGTATCTGATGTCTGCTGATGTAAGGTGTTCCTTAAAACCAATGCATCATCCTATTCTAGCTGTTTTCTGGTCTTCATAGAAAGCATAGTCGTCTTCTGTCATTTTGAGTTGATACAAATGTTCCAAATCTCTTCTCTGATTTGAGTCCTCACAGAAGGTGTCAAACAACTTGAAAGTTTTTTCAATGAAGGAAGAAAGATCACTCCAGAACTTGTCACCAGGTTTCTTTTTTGGACATCTATCAAACCTATAAAATTACCAAAACTTTAATGTTGTGAATGCAAATTTCAGTTGTAAACCATAAGTTAAGTTCTAGTAGTCAAAACAGAATTTATTACTGATCACTCTTATGATTTGCAAATCACTGAATCACATGATTATATTAATAAAATTACTGTCACAAACAAATAAATGGAACTACAAAATTTACAAAAAGTATGACATATTTTAAATCTTTTTATATAGGGACTGAAAATTTGAGTCTTACCTTGAAAATTCTTTGACTAGATCCTGAATCTTGCTGATGACACTGGGGCATGAAATTGGATAGACATTGCACGAAATCCAGTGTTCAATCAGACTTGGTGCAACTGTATCAGCTGGTTGTCCAGATCTCTGCCATTACATTGCTGCAGTGGCTGTGTAGGCCATAGTCCCTAAGTATCTGTCGTCAAAGCACCCAGCACCTTTTCACGTTTCTGGGTTCGTGATAGTCAAGAGACTGGGCAAATAGGTAGTCTCCTTAGGTATCTAGGAATGCCTCTCTTGTCAGTGGTTTATTTTCAGGAGATTATTCAGGTCCGACTCGCACGTTAACTGCAAAGGACTTCCACCAAGTTCAGGTGACTAAATCTGACTCCCAACGAGTGAAAGAACCCACTACTCAGAGTCGAAGAAAGGGCTGGAATGTAAAGGTGAACCTAATGGAAGTAAACTACTCTGTTCTTTTTTTCTCTCTATTATATCTGAAATACACAATTATTCAGTATAAAAGTATAAACATACCTAACAAAAAAGACTGGCAATGAATCCCAATTAACAAAACCTCTGGAAAACAAATAACCCTTAGTGAGATTTGGCAGAAATGATAGAAAGCAAGTGGAAGACAAGTACCAGAAATGACTTGCACAGAATGTGAACCCTTGTCCCAGCCTAGCTACCCTCCAAACTTGACCACCCCCCTTATGACCTGAGTTTTTTCTTTATACACTTATACACTTTATATACTGGCTAGTTAGTAGGGTTAGGGCCACAGGCCTGATTCCAGGGCAGATCCCAGTAGCCAACAGTGGTTGACACAACCTCAATGAACTGTGTAGCTCCCACTGGATTGGATCCACAATCCAAGCCTGATGAATCTGTACCATGTGAGTTGAGTCCCAACTGGTTGTCTAGACAACACAAGGTTATTAGTTACATGCACCAGGCACCATTAATCACAATAATAACATAACAGACAGTTAATCAACAAAGATTAACTGGAATGATGCCTTCATAATTGATCATTGGAAAACATAATTTACTCATGAAATCAAAACACACGCACAATAAATAACCAACGTAAAAATAACTACAAACATTGACAATTATGGCAAACCTATCTCACATGAGTTAATCAACCTATAATCAGTGCCAAACAAGCATGGGCAAAACCCTAACTCTGGAATAATGTGACTGGTGTCCTATAATAATAATAATAGGTTCTCTAGCTAGTTACATGACTGGGTTTGGCTAAAGGAAACTCCAGGGCTCCAGCATGCACTGCAAACTGGGCAATAAGTAAAGGTCTGATGTCTGATTCTAACCTGGCTGGATTTATTACACCTATCTATACTCAGTCACAGTTTCAAAAAACTTATATATATGTCTACTTTTAATAATAATAATTAATACTAATAATGATGGTGAAATACAAATGACAACACTACAATAACTAGGAATAAGAATTATGAACGTCTTTATTCCTATTGTACACTGGCCAAGGATTACAAGCTAGAGCACTTAACATCATACCTTTAAAGGCTTTCCAAACTCCCTTGGCTTGCAAAAAGACATGTCTGTATTAATCTCAGCCTGTCTATCTGGCAACCTATTCAGGTTTCATAACTTTTTAATAGGCTTCCAAGATCAAATACAAGCTAGCAGTTACAAGATTTTTACAGTTAACAGGCTAACTAACTAGTCATGTGGGGAGAGAAAAACTTGAGAAGAACCAGATAGGACTTGAAAATTAGGGTGAGGGTTTTGTGAAAAACTCCACAACCCCCCCAGGGGGGGTTGTGAGAAACTTCACAACCCCACATTCCTTCCCCCCTAAGAAAAAAAAACCACACAATTCTTTCTTCCTCCATGTTCTCTACCAGGATAATGCAGCTATTGACAATTTAAACATGGGAGTATACATTACAAAAGTTATTGCATCGAATCCATGCTGACCCTCCCAGTTAGTTAACTTAAACTTACATTAAAACTTGATAGTACCACAAATTATTACAGACTTATTTAATAACAATTGCTTTACTCGAACTGGCCAATTATAACAAATAGGGAAAAACTATTTACATAACCAAGTCAACTTAACAAAATGCCCAAATCTCACTATTACATTAATCAATTTGGTACCACTAAACCAGTGGTGCACAAACTTTTTTGATGTGAGGGCCAAGCGAAGAAAATAACTAAATGTATTAGCCTACTTACTTTCCATCTAAGTCATAAATTGGGTCACTTTTATATTCTAACTTTTTCATTGAATTGAAAAGACCCGTGGGGGACACATTTGGCCCGCGGGCCAGGGTTTGTGCATCACTGCACTAAACATTATACATTAATTCCAGAATATGGTAGCTAACACTAAACATTATACATTACTTCCAAATATACACATGGTAAATACTGGCATTTTTTTTTAGCACCACTTTTGTTTCACTTAACTTACACATTGTTCACTGGTATAACCTCCTTGTTTCTGGCACAACCTACAGTTTCTGCCCATAGCACCTCCAACCCCCTTTTGGATCACAACATTTACTGTCTTGCTTGATTCACTTCACTGTTGCTATTTCCCTTAACACTGGATCAAGAGACCAGGACCCATAAATTTGACTGTAGTGTTGTTCTCACACTATACCATGGGGAAATCTGGCAAATAACCCCTTTGTTCATCCACCACTCTAGCCAGGTGTATTCAATCACAAATCTGGGAATTCAAGTTGGGAGGGTTTTTTTTAAATCCAAATCAAGGCTAGAAGTGCCACCTTATTCCTGTCAAAGGAAACCAAATGAAAGAAAAGAATGGGCCGAATTTTTTTTTTTAACCACTAGAATGTCAATTAGTAGTAAGCCAGTAGCATGCATTATTCCATATCTTTCCCTGAGAGGTTTATCCTTGCTGCTTACTCCCCTAGAACAATTAATTATTTACACCATAAGAACAAAAGGTTCACTAACTACTACTACCCTGGTTATATACCCAAAAATAAAACAAATTGGTGAATAATCCATTCTTATATCCCTTTCGAGGGCTGAGTACATTGGGTATCCCCTCACTCCAAATCTAGTCATTTTACGGTATATTTATTTTTCTTTAATTATTTTTAACCTAATGCTGTATAACAAATTTATCCACAATACTTCACTTCAAGTTTACTCTGTTACCTCTGATTTTGTACTCAGGGGTCTGTGGTTGTACATTTGGTAATTCTGCAGGATTGCCACAGGAACGTGTGAATGGGTGGTTGAGCCCTGACTGGGTTAAGTTACATTTCTCCAATTGTGAAGTATTGGTCTCAGTTTGGAAATGACAATGATGACTAGTCCAGGCATGAACCTTTTGTCTATACTCTTTTAGTATCTCCTGACATGCGGTAAATCCTGAATGCACAGGGCTAAAACTAACATGGCAAGACTGAGATTGAGGAACTTGAGGTAATCCTGGCATGGAATCGGTGAACCCAGGGAATGAATTCTCCAAAGTACTCAATGCATCATTAGCTAGGTCTAGAGACTGTTGTACAAGTCTCAATGATTGCTGGGCCAATTTTAATTTATCTGATGGAGCATCTTCCTCCAGTGTGTCCATATATTCATGCAAATCTGTCAAATTACCCTGAACTTCAGTTTCCCCAGACTTATTTTCAGAAGCAACACCCCACAACTGATTTTCTTGTAGTGGAGATATGATTGGGGGACTCATGAGACAAGACTCACTAATGGGAGTACTGGAGAAAATTGATTCTAATGACCCTGCCAAAATCAGTGTGTTCTCATAACAAAGTGAAGGTATATCATTACCTTCTGACTCCTGCATAGTTCGAAAAGCTTGTTCCCACACTGGACTAGCCCCTGCTTGAATCTCTTCAACTGGTGTCGGAACATCTGTCTCACCCAGATGCTGAGTTACTGGAGGCACATCTCCACAGGTTAGCTCCACTTGCGGACACCCTTCCATTCCAGTAGTTGTCTCAGAACTAAAATTACTGGTCCCATCATACTCCTAACACTCTACCAAAGGATCTCTCCAGGTAATACTTTGTCACACATTCAGGAGTGTATTCAACTGGTGATATTTCTCTGAAGAAGAGATTTCCTCATCTGTATCTGAACCACTGGTCCCATCACTGGGGTTCCCCATGAAAGCTACCCGGAATTCCGCTTCAGGGGCACCAAAGCCCACAAAGGAATATTCAGAGCCATTGTCTGACTCACCCCTATGCCAGGCAAAGGGTATGCTTTTGACAATTGATGGTAAGTCTGGGATCCAGGTCTCAGGTGTCTCAGGTGCTTTCTGCAATTCCTGTTCTCTCCTATGCTTCTGTAGATATTTCAGGGGTTCATGCCAGGCCTTCAAATGGGTATGATGTGCTTTTATAACTCAGGTGGTGGGGGTGCCCTCAACAGTTGATGTAGTCAGTTCATAGAATACTCCATTACTTTGTACTTGACTAACCTTGTAAGGACCAGTATACTTGGGGGAGAATTTCCGCGATGTGCTCCAGTCACTGGTAATGATCTTCTTAACTACTGTATTTTTCGGTGTATAAGATGCACTTTTTTCCCAAAAAAGGGGTCTCAAAATCACCCTGTGTCCTATACACCAAAGGTCATAATATTACTTTTATATGGGCTAGAAGAACTGATGGATTTTTACAAAAATTCATCTTCTCTTAGTCCCTCCTGACTGTGTATTGGTTTGGCCAATTTTACACTAAGTTTCTACTCTTCCCAACCCACTGATAACAAGAAAAACAGTATGTATTGCATAATGATTTACTTTTGTTTCATAACATATAGTATAGTCTCCTGTATACTTAATACTATTTTCTTATAATAAGTATGGGTGAAAGAAAATGTATCACCATACTTTTGATGGAGGGCTTTAACAAAAGTCAGCCTTGCTGGTAGAAAATTATGGATATTTTCTGACAACTAGGCAGTTGGTCATAAATTTTTTCCTGTAAAAAGGCCTTGAAAATAGGGGTATGTCTTATACAAAGGTGCGTCTTATACACAGAAAAATATGGTACTTTCTGGCCAACCTGGAAAGGTGCAAACTGTGGATGGCCCTCCTTCCATATTTCTCGCAATTGAGGGGAAACAACTACAGCAGCAATATTCTGGTGACGTTATTCCAAGAGACAGTCAGTGGGGGTTGTTTTTATTTCAGAATGGAAGGTATTATTCTAGGTAATCACAGCTGTTACCAGATTTGTATCCCATTCCACTCTTGTTTGTCCCAAGCTTCTCAAGAACTTTTCAATTGTTCTATTTACATGTTCAACAGCACCATTGCTAGCAGGCTTAAGTGGACTAGAATAAACATGCATAATCCCATAGCACTCAAGGAACTCTTGGAACTCCTCCGAACGGAATTCAGGCCCATTGTCTGTCAGGAGCCTCCGAAGAATTCTTAACAAGTTGGTGAAAATATCATGCTCCATCAACTGGATAATGGTAGAAGACCTTTTCATTCTTAATGGGTGAGCCACAACCCACTTGCTAAAATGGTCAACCATCACCAGACAACCAAGGTACCCTTGCTGGGTGCGTGGGAAAACCACAATATCGGCAGCCACTAATTCAAAAGGATGTTCAGTTTTTATCTTCAAGGTTGGTGGGATGATAGGCTGACTAGCTACTTTATACAACTGACAGGTGTCACAGGTAATACAGATGTCACCCCCCAGGGTGATTTGAAAATCAGGGGGGGGGGGGGGGGAGAAACTTCACAACATGTTGGATGACATCTTTACCAAGAGGAAGCTTTCCAGCGGTGGATGAGTCTGTGCTTGAAAATCTGTGACCTCCATCAAGAATTTTAACTGTCTTAACATCCTACTGTGCAGTATTTTTTGGCAGTAAGGTTTTTGATAACCATGATATACATGTATTTATCAATTTTGATCTGCTTCAGAGGTAAAAAGTACATCATAAATGGTTTTTAAATTGTCTTTCTATCATGTCCAGAACCTGAAATAGGTCACTGGGTTCAAATTTTGGTTACACACACACACACACACACACACACACACACACACACACACACACACACACACACATGATTTGTATAAATTGGCCAGTAGCAGACACAGTTTTGTATACAACCACTGAAAATCAGTTTTAAAGTTTAATCCTGGACAAAAGACAACTATCTAGACCCCTTTCAATTTTGATCCTGGAACTTTTGATTTTTCACTCCACCCTACTACATATACATAATTTATGTTTCTATATTAATTCTAAATGGATTAAAAGCCAAAATTATCTGTGGTTGTTACCAGGGTTGTGGAGTCGGTCCAAAATTTTCCGACTCCGACTCCACAGACTCCACACATTGTAAAAATTTGACTCCGACTCTGACTCCACACATTGTAAAAAATCTAAAAATCCGACTCCGACTCCTCACATTTTAAATATACGACTCTGACTCCTCTAGTGTTTCACTCTATAATTATCATAATAATAAGACATTTCATCACCACCACATGAATCGTCAGGTTACTTTCTAGGATAAGGGAACATTCAAATATTAAGAAGGATATTGACTTGTAGATATTATCATATTAAGGGATTTTTATTTTTTCCAATAATATACAGGGTGGGCGGAAAGTAGCTCCCTATTTTGGATTGGTAAAAAAATACGTATATTATCCATTTATTTCAGAAGAAATAATATGAAAAGGTAGGCATACATGGTAGGTTTTCTATAAAATTCAATGTGGGCTCCAACTCTTTCCACCAGCTTCTGGAGCCACCCAGGAATGGCGTCCACTGATTTTAGCAGGAACTCCGGCGGGATGGAGGACATGACTTCCCGAATTCGGTCCTCCAGTTCTTCCAATGTCCTCGGTTTGGTGCGGTAGACTTCTTCCTTTACCCACCCCCAAAGAAAGAAGTCGCACGGTGTCAAGTCGGGGCTCCTGGCTGGCCATTGATGTGGACCACGACGACCCATCCAACGCCCAGGGAAGTGGGCATCCAGCCACTCACGGACAACAAGAGCGAAGTGCGGAGGGGCGCCATCTTGCATAAATATCAGATCGTCGATGTTCTCCCATGTGCTGACAACCGGCCAGACCTCGTTTCGCAACATAGCAAGGTACCGCTCAGCATTCATGGTGTTGCGCAGAAGGAACGGGCCCACAACCTGATCTGAGGTCATACCACACCACACCGTTACACTGAACCGATTCTGCCGTTTTTCAGCGGTAACCGTGCGACTTCTTTCTTTAGGGGTGGGTAAAGGAAGAAGTCTACCGCACCAAACCGAGGACATTGGAAGAACTGGAGGACCGAATTCGGGAAGTCATGTCCTCCATCCCGCCGGAGTTCCTGCTAAAGTCAGTGGACGCCATTCCTGGGCGGCTCCAGAAGCTGGTGGAAAGAGTTGGAGCCCACATTGAATTTTAGAGAAAACCTACCATGTATGCCTACCTTTTCATATTATTTCTTCTGAAATAAATGGATAATATACGTATTTTTTTACCAATCCAAAATAGGGAGCTACTTTCCGCCCACCCTTAAACATAATTAAGGTCTAACCAGTAGTAGTCCTACTTAAAATTGAATAACCCTTCTTAACCTAGTGGCTATAACCAGGGTTGTGGAGTCGGTCCAAAATTTTCCGACTCCGACTCCGACTCCGACTCCGACTCCACACATTGTAAAAATTCGACTCCGACTCCGCCATGAAACGTGCGACTCCACGACTCCGACTCCACAACCCTGGTTGTTACATCATATCACCACCAACAGCAAAAATGTTGACTGTTATGGTCTATTTAGGGTAACTGCTCCAAATGTAGAACACAGCCCCAGAAACTGGGTATGTGTAATAATCTTACTAGTGTACATACCCATGCCAACTAAATTGTTAGCTTGCCACAATTCATGGAGATTCCACAATGATCAACAATAACTTATGCCACTTTCTGCGAGTTTCAACTGTTACGCTGTTTTGTAGGCATGTACAAAAAAAAAAAATCCAATCTTAAATCAAGTATGCTACAATATACCCCTATCCATATTCTAATGTGAGGTATAAAAAGTTTCATCAAAGTTCTTATATTCTTGTAGTAGTGAAATGTTTCCAGAAAAGTTGGTGAGGTTGTTAAACCATCACTGGAATGGCCCAACTACAAAATGATTTGATAGATTAGTTGCTCGGGCTAGTAAATGGGATATGGAATTCAATGTTTAAAAATGCAAAGTCATCCATTTTGGTTGAAATAATGAAAACTTTAGTTATGGGATACAAGGAAACTGGTTTGATGTTAGACAGGAAAAAGATCACATAATAGTAAGAAATGTTTGAAATTCCCAATTCTAAGTTAATAACACTGGTCTACAGCCAAAATGCTTCGGAAATAAAAGTAGTCAATCTTCACTAATTTTGGGTCACTGAATATGAAAATGATGCCTAAAATTGCCAATTGCCAATTGCCAATTGGCTCTATTTATAAAGATATCAGGCAACCCTGCACCCTACTAACTGGACTGCATCTGTCGTGTAATATGTAGACGCCTGTGACACATCAACGCATTGACTCTATTGTGCATGCTCGTAGTTATATTTTTTTTATTTTAATAAATTAGTGTAAATATATACATATACTGTATATGGGTAATTCCAGGACAAATAGACAAATGAAAGTGCCAAATGTACACTCCACCATCTCCAAAATTCATGAAACTTGGTGTGAGGGTTGGTTTTGGTCCAAATTACAAAAATTTGAATTTTTTTGAAAATTGGTCAAGTTGGTCAAATTTTATGGCTTGACCAAATTTTGGTAAAATGAAAAAGCCAATTTTCAAACGTAAATATCTCAGCTGCTAATTGTGGTAGCGTAATAAGTCTTAAATGATAAAATATGTAAAATTAACTGTAGTTTCATATCAAATTTTTTTTTTTTTTTTGCGATTTGGCAGTGAAGATATCATTTTTAAAAAAAAGACCAAGAATAAAAAATGTTTATTTGATGTATGTACACCATAATAAGTAATAAAAAGTCAGCTTATAGTTTATTATAAGGCTCAAAACTGAGTTTGAAATTAAGTAATAAATTTTTTTTCAGACAACGAAGATTTATTACAGACTTGTTGGTCCAAAAAAAGACAATTTTCAAATCATATAAAAAATACATGTAGATAAACCAAAGGAGAAAAAATCTTTTAAAATATATGTACAATGTACATACATAACCTCTCTTATATTTAGGGACAGAATATATTGACAATAATAATGTTAATTTATAAAGTGCTTATCAGAGTATAAAATACTCTTCCTAATACTACACGTACACAAGTCTTTGAGAATGAATTAAGAGACAGTATTCTCATCCAGTGAATCCAAATTTTAGACACTAATAATATAATAATAAGAAAAAAGAATTTGAAAAGATTTTTATAACTATTAAGTAGATACACAAATCTTAGATAAAAATTTTAGAAATATTATATAGACAATCTTAAATAGTACCGGTATACATTCGATAGAATTTACTTTATCTTCTTTGAAAAGTTATTTAATTCTTGAAGTGGAAAAATATATTGTATTCTTGTTCCTCCTCGTAAACTTGCTTCAATACTCCCAAATATCTTGCGCAGGAAAAATGTATGAGGGACATACGCCCGAAGGATAGAGAAATTTTATCAGAAAATCATCATATTTACAGTCAAAGGACTGGACTAATCCGAGCCATAGTTTATTTTCATACATACAACCCACAAAAGAGCCTGTTTCAACTTCGCGTTGAGAGACAGTATTATGTTCTTGATCCGAAGCAGAAACTCTAATGAGCTCTCTTATTTCGACTGACTGTGCACTCTGAGAGAGTGGATAAACCTTCAATGAATTCTTGGAAATTGGGACGAAGCGATGTAATTGTTGAGTACCTTTGATAGAAGTAATAGGTTCACTCAGACGTTTTTGCAAAGAAAGCTCTACATCTACAACTTCTGCCTCAGAGACGTAAAAAAAGTCAATAGCGGTTAGGAATTCTTGAGAGCAGAAATTGTAGAAGTCCTCAGCTGTTAAGATTTGATGGTCGAGAGGCCGTCGTAAGCTTTCTCTGGCGACTGCTCTTTTTACCGTTCCACCAATACCGTCACAGGCATTCTTCCCGTGGGATGTCGCGAAAAAATTCCACTCAGCATGAATTTTGAAGTCTTCGAAATGATGGCATAAATTTAGAAAATTTGTTTTATTCTTATACTGAGCCGCGCATCCATCTGTGAAATAATGAATTTTAGTTAGGTTTGAATTTTGTTGTTGGATGCACAGGATTAATTTTTTGAGAAAACTATGAACCAGAATTGTATCATGCCTGCGACGGTTTGAAACGAAGCAGTAACTTTTGCAAATTAGTTTTCCTGCATTGTTTTTGGAATAATAAATGAATGGGTGCACTGTACATTGCGAGTTCTCCCAATGAAACCCCTGGGCACAATCTTGTACGATGAATGAGAAGTTTTCCGCGAAATTGCCCACCAAAACACCTTCATTTTCGGGCAGAGTTTCTTTTAGATTTTTGAAGTAACTCGACTGACATTTATTCGTGAAGTGGTGTCTTGTCAGTTGTGCAATTTTTTTGGTGAGCGATTCCACGTATTCCTCTGGAGTTTCGGTGATATCTTTTAACATAGTGATCGATGGACACCCATTGTTTATATTTTATCTCTTCCATCGCCATGAAGTCCAAACTTTCCAAATAATTTTTGATTCCAACCTCTCGCGGGCATCTTTTGCATCGGTGCATCATACAATCTTCATTGTCCATGCCGCAGATGGATAAAGACATTAATTTTTTGTAGTCTAAATCTTTAATGCCTAATGCTGATATTTGTAGTTTCGGATTTTGGTGATGCATACATACGCAGACACTGAGTTCCGCTTTGTCCCGCAAGCACGCACCATGATGGTCGAAGATGAGCAAAGGTACTAAAGCCTATTTTGGGATTTTCATCATTTTTTGCATATTCAGCATATAACTCTTTCAAGTTACACAATACCAGTCTTTTTTGTTTATTTTTTCACCCTCTTCTTTTATTGCAAACTTATAATCTTTGATTCCTGGTCACATCCTACTATATTCGTCATTTTCATAAAACTCCTGAATGATTTTTTTTATTTCAGTTGTGACGACCTTCCCTTTTGTCATGTTTGGAATGTTAGGAAGAATCCCAAACTGTTTTTGAAGATTGCGGCTCTTACGCACCATATACTTTGTTGCTCCAAAGAAGTCAGCAATTTTTTCAATGGGATAGGGATACAATGATAGTATTTGTAACCTAAGATTGCGATCGTTACTTGCTTGAAATTTCTCCTTTAATTCTTCCATAACCTTTTGATACCTGAAATAGTGTATTTGACATTAAGTTTAGTATATTTTTAATTAAACTTTTCATAAAATATATGTATATGTATTATATTGTCCGATTATAAAAATGTAAACAGATAAAACTTAATTTAGTATATACTTCGATGACTGTATTAAATTTAATTTAAAATGTCAAATTTCAATAACTGTCCGAAAAGTAGTCTTGCCTCTCTAAATCATCTTCCAAACAACTTTTTTTGGATGACCAGCTTCAGAATAGTCAATAGGAGCCCCATAAGCAGCTTCAAAACTTCGTTTAACCTTTTCCGTTGTCGATCTGAATTTCGTAGAAGCCTTTATCTGTTTTTGTCCCGGCTTCAATCCAGCTGTAAAACAAATTCATAAATTTAGGTTGCGTGAAATAATCAAATATTTTGTATATATGTATTCAAGTGCTGATGCTAATATTTAAAAACAGAAAACTACGAATTTGGCATTAAGAAACAAATGTCCTGAACGGAGTCTCTATTGTTTTATTACCTGTTTTAATAGGGCTTTCATCAAATAAAGGTAAAATATTGTCGCTGAGCAAATCTTTATTGAATTGCCTGTCTTGAACGACAAATTCTTCCAATGGTGGTGGATTCGTGGAATTGCTACTGCTTCGCTCCATACATTCATTAAGTATGTCTGGCTCAGGTATTGGTGCAGGTTCCGGCTCTCTGGATGAATGTTGAACATGTTCTAATACAATTGGCTTCTTTTTAATTGTGACATAGCAATTGCTGCATAGTAATTGATTTTCTTCCAAAATTCTCTAGCTTGCAGCTGCCATGTCAGAGTTTACTTTTTTGATGTTACAGAAAATTATTCGTGTTTTTTCATAGGATCGCAACAAAATTTTGTGTTTTGAGGCATTTTAAGGGTTAGGTAAATTTACATATACTAGAAAATTAGGTATATACTGAAAATCTGGAAAGAAAGCAAAAAATTATTAAAATTTGGAGGATTTTTTTTTGTAATTTTTTTTTCATTATAATTGTCGATAAGCTGACTTTTTATTATTTATTATGGTGTACATATATCAAATAAACCTTTTTTATTCTGGTCTTTTTTTCGAAAAATGATATCTTCGTTGCCAAATTGCAAAAAAAAAAAAAAAAAATTTTCCAAAAGATCATAATTTTATTTTTGTTACCCTAAAAAAATGATACATATTTAGAAACTACAGTTAATTTTACATATTTTATCATTTAAGATTTGCTACACTACCACAATTAGGAGCTGAGATATTTACGTTTGAAAATTATTGGTTTTTTCATTTGACCAAAATTTGGTCAAGCCATAAAATTTGACCAACTTGACCAATTTTCAAAAAAATTCAGAAATTTGTAATTTGGACCTAAACCAACCCTCACACCAAGTTTCATGAATTTTGAAGAGGTTACCGTGTACTTCATTTGTCTATTTCTCGTAGAATTACCCATATACAATAAAATGCAATTTTAAATTTATCTATTACATTATGTATTTGTAAATTATTTATTAAAAAATAGATTGGATCATTTTAACATATTGCTTCCCATAATGTTTTTGATATTAATATAAATGGAGTACTAACCTAACTTAACCTTAACTAATTTAAAATTATTAAAATGCAATGTAATTACATTAATTTATTAAAATAAAAAAAAAATAACTGCATGTGCAGTAGAGTCAAGGCATCGATGTGTCACAGGCATCTACATATTATGCCACAGCATCAGTTCATTCGTGGAAGTCATACAGTGCACCCTTGTCAAACTCTCTTTAGTGTTTGCTTTTGAAACTGAATTTTTTTCAGCCTAATTTGAACAAAGATGCCTCGTAATTGTGTGAACAGTGTAGATAACTTCTGTTATGTTTGTGGAGAATTGACTTTTGCATCACAAAAGCATGCTATAAACGCTGTGATTAGGAAAGCCTATCACCTTTATTTTGGCTGTAAGATTGGAGATCAGGACAAGAGCTGGGCCCCACACATATGCTGCAATACTTATGCAACAAACCTTTACCAGTGGCTGAATTGGAAAAGGAAATCTATGCCTTTTGCAGTGCCAATGGTGTGGAGGGAACCAACAGATCATGTCAGCAATTGTTACTTCTGCATGGTGCCTCCAGTCGAGAAAGGTATTTGCAAGAAGAAAAAGTGGCTTTTACAATATCCGAATATACCCTCTGCTATACGCCCGGTACCTCACGGCGAAGGACTACCCATTCCTGAGCCCCCACATTCATTCTCCCTGGAGTCAGAGGATGAGGAGAATGAAGGAACCTGCAAAACTTATGAGCCTTCAAGTATTGCTGTTTTCTATGTGAACGGGATAGTCGGGCTAGGACTTCTCATTACATCAAGAAGGATTGGCCACTCAGACACTCATTGGAACCTGGAACAAAAAATGTTCAGTATCCTCCACTTGTAGAATTGAGCAAGATTTTGTTACCACCCTTACACATCAAACTGGGTGTCATGAAAAATTTTGTTAAGGCTATGGATAAAATGGGGGCAGCTTTTAAGTACCTCAGTGGTAAATTCCCAAAGCTCAGTGAAGCAAAAATCAAGGAGGGTGTATTTGTTGGTCCACAGATCCGCGAGCTTCTTAGAGATGAGGAGTTCGACTGTATCCTAGGTGGTGAGGAGAAGACAGCATGGAATGCTTTCTGGTTAGTAGCAACCAATTTTCTCGGAAATACCAAAGCTGACAATTACAGGGAGCTGGTGGAAAACATGCTGTTGTCCTATCAAAAAATGGGCTGCAATATGTCTTTAAAGATACATTTCCTTCATTTGCACCTGGAATTTTTTCCAGCCAACTGCGGAGCAGTCAGCGATGAACATGGTGAACATTTCCACCAGGATATCTCAGTGATGGAGAAACGCTACCAGGGGAAATGGAGTCCATCATTGTTAGCAGACTACTGCTGGACAATAACAAGAGATGCTCCAGAAGTTGAATACAAGAGACAAGCAAAGAAGCAACTGGTTGAATCAATATAAGTGACTGCATTATATGGGTATGTTACTAATATATGGTGTACATATACGCAAAATGTGTAACTTAAATTTTCTTGGAAACTGTAGCCAATCGACTGTTTTTATGGTCATATTCGTTTTCAGCACCCCAAAATCCATAATAGGAAACACATTTTATCTCTGAAGCACAAACTTTTTCAAAATTTGTAGACCAGTGTAATAAGCGAGTAAGGCTTATTACATTAAGTAATTTATTATGTTTTGATTTTCTTTCCAAGTATAGGTGGCCTGTACTGTCATGAGCATGGTTACAACATTGTTCTGTAAACAGTTTTCACCCTCCTAAAAAGTTTTTGTTGATTTCTCCTTAGTTTTACCTTACCAGTTGGGTGAAGTTGAACATTGGGCTCTGGGGTTTTAGTAGTATGGAATCTTTCACTGTAAGTTCATAACAGAAAACCTTTAAACTTGAGAACTATTTTCTTTATTAAAATATGGCTACTAAAGTTATATTTATACTATTTGAAATGTCCTCTTGTGTCATCATATTTTTTTTCTATCATCTTGAAGATACGTCCTAAATTTTTTAATTCTTTTTCCAAAATATCACTTAATTTATGACTACTGTACCTACACCAGTATCATTTCTTTTGAAGCTCATCTCTCTTGTTTTCTTTACATGTTTTTTTACCTCAATACTTTTCATTGATACCTTTTGTAGCTTCATTTGTATTTACTAACACTATTTCTTCATCTTTATCTTCCCCACATCCTGTTCTTCCGTAGATTATTCCCTATCAAGTGATGAGATGGTAACAACCAGTAGTTACTAGAATTATATTAATCCTCCTCCCTCATTTCTTCTTTGGATGATTTTTTGGTCCTCTCTCTTATTTCAAAAATGAAGTAAAACTGTTATTTAGGATTTCTTTGAATTAAAAAAAAAGGAGAGTAGTGGGTTTATTGTTCATTGATAAAAATCAATCAAGATTTCAGACAATACACACTTTACTGACCTATAAGAAGTCACATCTAAAGGCTAAGTAAGATGCCTTCAGAGGCAGGCTAAAGAAGAAAAGTAATAGTTCAAAGTTCAGGTTGTTCACAATTAGAACTTTTTCCTTCAGTTAGATTAGCTTGTGGAGGGAAAAGATAGATATAAGCCAGTGATCAAACGTTTGTGTATGAAACCTTACTTTTTCCATTATTGAATTAGCATCCATTTTTACAGTGCCCGCGAAAAGTATCCGATCACCCTTGAAATTTGTATTTTTTACATAAAAAACAATGTTTAAATGTATACTAACCTTATATTAGTATTTTGTCATCTGTCCTTTGGTTTGGATGACTTGTTCTAGACGTTTTGGCATGGATTTAATCAAGTTTTGACAAACTTCCACTGATATTTCCTTGCACCATACCTTTTTGATGGCCTCTTGTAATTTTTCGACTGAGCCAGTGTCGTGGCATTCAACCTTATTTTTTATTATTAGCCACAGATTTTCTATCGGATTGAGATCTGGACTATTACTAGGCCAATCCAAAATATCAAATTTATTGTCAGTAATCCATTTTGTCACTATTTTGGCCCTGTGACATGGTGCACCATCATGCATGTATGTTTTTGTCCTTTGGATTGCCATTGCCATTGGAAGTTTATCCTGTAGCATTGCTAAATACCGTGCACCATTCATAGTTGTGTTCTTCGGAAGAAAATATAAGTTTCCACGCCCATAGTAACCGAAACAACCCCAAACCATCACACTTGGAGGGTGTTTCATTGTCTCTAGGGTGTATTTAGGGTCCATCCTATTTGAGCCAATAGGCCGGCGAACCTTTTTTGGACAACTTCTGAATGTCAAAAATGTCGACTCATCGCTAAATAAAACCTTCTTCCAGTCATCAACAGTCCAATGAATGTATTTTTTGCAAAATGCGACACGTTTTTTACGCATTTTTTCATTAATGAACGGTTTCTTAGCAGCATGGCGAGATGGTAATCCAAGTTCTTTTTGGAGCCACTCCTGGATAGTTCGTTCAGAAACACCAGATAACAAATTATTCATATTAAATTTTATTTCTTTCGCAGTTATTGTTGGGTTTTTCAATACTAAACGTTTCATAAGTTTGTCTGTTCGCGAATTTGTTTTTCTCGGTCTGCCAGATCGTTTTTTAGGGACTGGCGTGGTTAGGCCACCATTGTTCTTAGCCCGTGAAACCCATAAATTAACGGTACTTTGGGATATGTTTAATTCCTTAGCTATCTCTGTCTATGATTTCCCACATGCATGCAAAGCAACAATAGCACCTCGACAATCACTCTTAAGTTGTTTTTTAGCACACATTATATATAAATTTTATTTACACCACTTTCTGTAAAAAAAAAAAAAAATCAAGAAATTTACACAAACAGTGAAATCTGACAAATTTGAGACACAGCCACCCGCAACGAAGGCTACCAGAACACTAATTTGAGAATGCATTGGATAGCTCTCATATCAGCGAGCAACCTCAAAGTTACCAGATGTCGCTAGAACAAATAGAAAGTGAATTACGTGTCTCTGAATATCAAGGGAAAATATTGTATTTTCTTGAGTGATCGGATACTTTTCGCGGGCACTGTACATCTTATCTACAAGAAGGATGACCTTTTGATCCATCATGTCTATGTATTGTACATTTTATCAGATCTATACAGTATATACTATACAGGGAGTCAACAACATTTCATCTGCTAAACAACAAAACATGACTATCACAACTGTGTAATTAGCAGTTACTGTATTTCAATCCTCTTCTAAACAGGAAATTTTATTATTGTGATTATCAGCAAGGTTTCTTTAATCATGTTTAAAAGGTTTTAAAATGTTTTTCAGGTTGTAACTTCTATTCAACTTTTAAGGTTATGGTAATGGTATTCAATGAGTATACTTTTGTCAACTTCAGCTTTTAATGCTGTTTGAAATTTTGATATTTGAACCTTGTGTTGTTTTAAAAAGATCTACTGTCTCTACCTGACAATTCCTCTGAGTAGTTTTACAGTTCTGCCACATTGACTAAATACTCCTTTACAATTTGAGTTAAATCTTTGTAATACATTGTGAATCCCCAATCACAGAAGAATGTTACTATAAAATTTTTTTTCTCATGATAGAATAGTTTGTTCACCATTATTTTATAATAGTCTAAATTTACCACATACCCTGGGCCTATTCAGTAAATTGGTACTGTTTCAGTCATAATTATTTTATCTTTTGATATTGTTTTAAAGTGAGCATGATGACTGAAAAAAATAACCATAGAAAATGTCCTGAATGCTGAAAAAAATGGTAGAGCAAAAGTTTTAGATTGCGCGTGTACTGTGTATATACGTATAGCTACATACTGTAGTTTGAGTTTTGCCAAAAAATGTATTATCAAAAGTAGTTACAAGAAGTGATCATATTTGAAAAATTGCCAAAAGGAAACCATTCTTGGTAAACATAATGCTATGAACCCATTTTGAAGTAGAGACAACATTGATTGTGGATTTTTATATTTTTAATTAATTGGCTTGTACCCTATTATGCAGTTGAAGTATTGGGTAGTTGAATACCGGTAGCCTACATATGTGAAAGTAAATTTTTTATAGAAATCTGGAGAAGTTGGGAATTCAAATAAAAATTTAATAGAGGCTTACTGTGAATTTGTACTTCACGGCTTTTAAAAAAAATGGTACATTAACCTTGTAAAATATGTTAACTTCAATCTAGTAATGATTAGGTTTAGAGTCACTGTTTTTATACAGTTTTAATTATGGAGTATGTATAATTTTAAGTATATTAAAATTTTGTCTTTCTTTGCCCATGAAGAAGAAGTAGGTGATGATGGTGTAGGAGATGGAAGAGGTGTAGGAGGGGGAGTGTTGGTGGATGCGGAGGAAGAACACATGAATGGAGAATCGCAAGAAGTTTCTTCTTCAACCATACAGCATGATACTGAAATGGATGAAGGTTGGTAGGCTAGCAGTTGTACTGCATCCAAAAGATAAAATCATCTTAGAATAGTAAGTGTAGCTTAACTTGGCTTTTTCACTCATCTGAATAATCATTTATAATTTTTTTTTATGTAGAAAGGAGGGGCCAAGGGTGGGTGCCCACAAAAATGCCCCCTTTGTAAGAGAGAGAGCCAAAATCAAGGTATCTGAGGCTCATGATGCTATTTTTTTACAAATTTTATAAAGATTGTGTAGTGTGTAAAATGCATGTATGTGTAGGGAAGAATAGAGGGAGAAGTGTGTGTGTGTGTGTGTGTGTGTGTGTGTGTGTGTGTTTTGAAAGCATGCTGGACTGCTCACAGGGTAGGTGAGATGGAAAAAGATCAGCTAAAGAGGACAGTGACAGGAGAAATAGGAGTTACATCACTCCCTGCCTCCTGCCTAACATCCCAAACTGAATATATAAAAATATGTAGTTTTAGGTTTACTTAGTTATTAATTTTATTTTATAAATTACAGATGATGCCCGATCAGAAGCTACATTCCGCTTTGTTGTTCCCAGCTTCTCGCGTCTTAAGGAAACAATGTACTCACCACCTTGCTTTGTTAGGAACCTCCCTTGGAAGATCATGGTTATGCCACGAACAAATCAATCACAGGATCGGCAACCCCAGAAATCCTTGGGTTTCTTTCTTCAGTGCAATGGAGAAAGTGAATCTGCTTCATGGTCATGTAATGCTGCAGCAGAGTTAAGATTACTTTCAGTTAAGGAAAGTCAAGATCCTTTTATTAGAAGTAGGTATCTTCTAGATTATAAGCAACACATTTGTGCTGTAGTTAAATTCATTTTACACTTATAAAAATATTTAATTAGTAATTCTGATGCATTTTTTTTTGTAGAGATCCATCACTTGTTCTACAGCAAAGAGAATGATTGGGGCTTTTCCCACTTTATGGGTTGGAGTGATGTATTGGACCCTGAAAAAGGATATATCAAGGATGACACAATAACATTAGAGGTTGGAACCTAACTTTCTTCTACATGCTGTTCTATAGTTAAAAATGCTATTCAAGTTTCATTTCTGGTGCTAAAGACTTTGGCTGTGCATTGCTTCACACACATAAGAACAAAAAGATTCTCATGAAAAACTTTAATAATTCTTTCCTTTGTCATAGGCTATTATAAAAAGTTTTATATGTTTTATATAAGCAAAAAGTATTAGATGCAGCTCCCAGAAAGTTAAAATTAATCATCTGAGGATTTTGTTCAAATTATTCATTCATTAATCCATTCATTAAGCCTTATTTTTTCTGGTTGAGGTTTTTATTGTTTCCAGTGTTTCTGATGCATTCCTATATACGTTAGTCCATATTCTTATGAAAGATAATGTGAAAATTAGAAAAAAGTAAGTGGAAATCTTTGCCTTTGATATGAAGAATTAAAAAAATCCTTCTGTATTACAATTTTATTACAATGCACTGTACATACTTGTATATATGTTATATACAGCCTTTCTGCCTAACAACATCAGCAGATGCAGAAGTATAATGCCATTTTTACAATACAAAACACATAGCTACAGGCTTATACTGTGACTAAATATTTTATCTAATGTACAACAAATTTTGTGATCATTTGTTACTAGACTATCAGAAAGATTGCAGCCATTCCCTCATTTCAGCATTGTGGGTTATGAAGTGTCACGTATTAAGTTTAGAAAAATTTATGCAGCTAATGGTGTGTTAAAACATACACATCACAACAAATGTTTGTTGGATTATTGAGCCCTTGATTATTCAGTATGGCAAAATATAATTTATCATAAACATAGTTTATTATGAAATAGTGGACTTATAGAAACTATACAAACCATAGCTTAGATCTCATGAAAGAGTTTAGGAGCTAGCCTAGCCTATATCTAATTAGTTTAAATGTATGAGTCTTGTTTTCCAGATTTTTGCTTTAAATATAGAATAGTTCAAAGCAGGGCTTTTTTTTAAGCACTTTGTAGTAGTGGGACATATTCAAAAAGGGCAATACTTAGGGCATATATATATCTATATTTATTTAGGCTCAATTATGACAAAAATATGAAAACTACCATAATGAAATGAAAGAAATACTTTATTGAAGATGTTAAAATCATGAGTATATTTTAGAGAATACTTGAGTAGCTTAAAATGATTCACCAGTGACTGCTGCATGAATTTTCTCAAACAATGAATAAGTCAAAAGTCAGTCATTACCACGTAAATCTGAAAGGATAAGAAGAAAGGCTTTTTCTCTAAAGGCTCTTACAATGTCAGCAGTCTTATTTTCTCAAAGTACAGCTCTCTTCTACCCTAGATACTTCTGTTGTTAGTGACTAGTGGACCAAAACTAAGGGCTAGTGGGCCAAATGGCCCACCTATATATGTTAAAAAAAGGCTTGGTTCAAAGGATTATTTAGCTTTCAGTACAGCATTGGTTGAGGTGAATTTGTAAGTGCCAGATAGAAGAGTACTGCTTTATATTGGATGAAAGGTAGAGTTACGAAGTGTAGTAATTATGCTATTCATATTTTGTTGGTGTTTGAGAAGACCAATGTAAATTGAAGTGCTTGTAGGAGAGTTAGCTTTTGATAGTGTGATATTGAGGTTTTTAAAATGTTTTTGTTCAGTTTTTATTTTATCATGATGTCATCATACTTGCCAGCACTTGTAGCTCAGTGGTTAATGCCATTTCCCTATATAAATAAAGTGAAGATACTTAGGTTGAAGGTTCCACTCCCGATGATGCTGGTAATAATAACCCAGGAATTAGTGCAAAGGGCCATATTATTCTGGCCTGACCACTGTGTCAGTTTTTGTCCTTACTCACATGATTATCATCGTACTTTCAAAATATAATTTGGAGGGGTTACTGGCCTTTCCTCTCTACATCCCATGGATGTATAGGCCATTATTAGTATGACTACTTACCTAGCTGAATTCATTATTGTAATTTTTCTTGGTTGCAGGTGTGGGTGTCAGCTGATGCTCCACATGGTGTTTCATGGGACAGTAAGAAGCACACAGGTTATGTTGGGCTGAAGAACCAAGGTGCTACTTGTTACATGAATTCTCTTCTTCAGGTTCTATACTTCACTAACCAATTAAGATTAGTAAGTATGCATTTGTCATTAATTCATATTATTGCAAAAAAAAAAAAAAAAAAAAAAATTTTTTTTACAAGCAAGAAAGTAATCTTTTGCTTTTCATTTGATGTTAAGGCTGTTTACAAGATGCCAACAGAAAGTGATGACTCAGCCAAAAGCGTGGCACTCGCCCTGCAGCGTGTCTTCCATGAGCTTCAAACCAGCGATAAACCAGTTGGAACTAAGAAACTCACTAAATCATTTGGTTGGGAAACATTAGACTCATTTATGCAACACGATGCTCAAGAATTTTTAAGAGTGGTAAGTATTTTGAAGTTTAGGGTAGGAACTATTAATTCTACTCATCCATAAGCATAAGCTTATACATTTTGCAAGCACATATTATGTCCCCATTTCAATGTTTTAATATGAACTTTTCTTTATTCTACATCTGAATTTCATTTGGATGTGGAATGGATTGTAGTGTAGTAGGTTTAGTTAAATGACTCTCTCATTGTGCTTGACAGAATTCGTTTTTTAATGCTTATTGCTGAAGTGAACTAGATGCTCTTGTAAAATTGTACACAGAGAATTTATTATTACTACCATACTACTACTACTACTACTAGTCTCGATAATTTCATTGCTTCATAGACAATCAGTATCTGCAACCATAATTTTTCTCATACAACAAAACATTATTGTACATCGGGCAGTGGATTATATTGACAAGGTTTAGCGTCTTGTTTATTTAGTAATTTTTTACAAATATGCAGTTTTACTACTAGTTTACTAGTATTTAGTTTCAATATTTGTTGCTTCATTACTCAAAGAAAGCTTCAATTATTTAGGATAACCTGGGAGGGAAAGTGTTTTTTTTTTCTACTATTAGGTAAAAAAGATTAAAATAAATAAAATAATGTACATGAGCCAATGTGTTCAATTTTTGAAAACCAGGTTTACTCGTTCACTTTATCCCAAATGCTTGGTAAAGTGAACTATTTATAATTTCAAGCCAATATTCACTTTACCTCTGAATGTCTTTTGTTAGAGGGGGTTGTTAGAGGTTAATAATAACAAAATGAAATTAATTTAGATTTTAAAAAAAAAGATTCAGGTTTTTTGACTGGAAATCCAAATTCAGCAAGAGTTTGACATAGTGTTACAAGATATTTTTCTAGCTCATTTGACAAAAAAGTACATTATCCTGCACCTGTTTTTGTACACTTTATTTTTGCACAATGCTTTGTCAAGGTTTCTCTTGGCACCCTAAATTCTTCCCCAGCCTTATAGCTTGACATGCCATCATTTTTGACATCACTGGCCCTTTCTAAATTTTCTTTTGGTTAATTTTGTATCTGCAAGTTAGCTACTTGGGTGTAATTACAAGAGTAATATACTGTATAGATTATATATTTTATATTTTTCAAATTTTTAATCACTTGCTTGTGTTGTTGTTGTTGTTTAGCCGATCAGCCCACCCTGATCGAGCAAGCCGGCGGCACGCAGGTAACCGATCACCCTCTTCGGAGTGGACCAGAGGTTCAGCGCACTAGTGATGTTGTGTTTGTGTTGTGCTAGAGCGGTACAGTCTGTCAAATGTGTTCAATTGTTTGTGGTGGTCGTGGCAAGGTGGCAGGTGTCGTCTATGGAGTTGTCTAGTCTGTGTTTATATGGTTAGTAAGTTGGGTGATGTCCACATCGAATCGTGCTAAGTTAACTCGATCGATCTGCTCAGGCTGATCTCTGACCTGTTAATGGGTGGCGGCTTCGCACCTAGGACCGCCATTCGGACCGAGTCGTGTCAGTGCTTGTGGGTTAGGTGTGTGTGTGTGTGTGTTTTTTCTGTACTGTGTGATGTCTGTGGGGCGTGGTATGGAATGGAGTATTTGGTTATAATGTCTCTGGTGTTAACCTTAATGGTGCGAGGTGTCGGTGCGTGATTGTACATGTAGTGGCAAGGGTGTTGGGGTTAGTGTCGCTGCTGCCATGAATTGTGTTCCCCTCATGTCTAAATGTTCCCTAACTTTCAGTATTTTTGTCTGTGTGCCGGTGTTCTATTGGTGTTGTTTGAGTGCATCCTGTAATGATAACAAAGTGTGGTTTGTATTGTCTGTAAGGTGTGTTTATGTTGTGTTTGAGATAATGGTGTGCCCAGCATGGGCTAGAATAGCCCATAACTGAGCAATATATTGTCTGTATATAGTGATGTTGTTTCCTGCTGGTGTCAAAGTTTGTGCCTGTTAGTACCCTAGCGTTTTAAGTCTTGACGTACATTGTTTTAATATCCTGAATGTGGTTTGCAAAAGATAATGATGTGTTGTATGTGACCCCAAGGTATTTTGGTTCCTTGATGTCCTTGGAGTGTGTGGAATGTGATGTTGTTTAGTGTAAGCTGTGGAATTACCTGTTCTTCTTTTGTGCTGCTTGTAAGCAAGGTGATGGTTGATTTTGTGGGGGCTACTTTGAGTCTATTGTGTGTGAGCCAGTTTTGTATACTGTTTATGTATGTTTGTAGGTTATTTGTAGCGGTGTCGTTGTGGGTGGATGTTAGAGTGATGTCATCTGCATATGATGATAAGGTAAGCTTGTTATCTATGGGTATTGGAATGTCATGTATGTATAAGTTGAAGTGTGTTGGTGAGAGAACAGAGCCTTGAGGGACCCCGTTCGGAAAAAGTTTGTTTTTGGATGACTTGCCGTTAAATGTGACATGTGGGTATCTTCCTGAAAGATAGTTGCTCAGCTACCTTTTAGTGTTATTGTGCATGTTTGTGTTGAGTATTTCGTTTATGAGAGGGAAGCGTGGGATAGCATCAAATGCTTTACTAATGTCCATTGTTGCTAATAGTGTACGTTGAGCTGGTCATCTGGAGTTGATGCCATCCATGATGTGCTGCGTGAGGTTAGTGAGTAATGTCGTGATTGAGTGGTGAGGTCTGAATCCATGTTGAGTAGGCGATAGTGGTATGTGTGGGTTGGTGATTTGTAAGATTAGTCTTTCTGTTACTTTGGAAGGTGTGCATAGTAAAGTAATGGGTCTATTGGAAGCTGGTTCTGTTGGATTTTTGTTTGGTTTGAGTAGTGTAATAATTTTACCTTGTTTCCATATGTCAGGAATAATACAGTGTTGGTATGAATATGTGCTGATATTTGTGAGAGCTAGTATTCCTTGTGGGCCCAAGTGTTTAAGGTGTATGTTAGATATGTTGTCTGGTCCAGTAGCCTTCGAATTCTTAATGTTTTTGATGATCTTGGTGGTCTGGTCTGTATTGAAGGGTGTAATGGTTGTGTCGAGTCTGTAGGTTTTCTTGTGTCTGGCTGTTTGTCTGTCTGCATGTTTCTGGTTGTTGTCTCTGTTTAAGTGACTTATCTTTGCGTAGTGATTAACTAGAATGTTAGCTTGTTGTGTGTGTGTTGGGATATTATTTTGGCTGCGACAGATAGCCGCATGTGAGGTGTTAATGTAAGGGGTGGAGAAAGGGATTCTATAAGAAAGTTTAGAAAGTATTTTTTTACCTTGTACAATAATCATTTTTTAAAAATTCATTTGTGTCAAAATTTTAATTAAAAAACTCTCTCAAATAAATTCTCTTATGCTTCCTAAGACTTTGCACACCCTTTGATTTGATTTAGGTTAGGTTAACCTAACTTCAAGAAAGTAGGCCATATGAGAAAATCTGACTTGTGTACAAAATCTGATGTAATTGGTAAAAAAGGTGGTTTACTATTGGTGCCACTTGGGGTATATATATATATATATATATATATATATATATATATATATATATATATATTATATATTGGTGAAGGCCGCTTCTGACAAGCTTCAATTTCAATTTAAGCAGAAAGCCACAGACAAGAAGGAAAGAAACACCCATCATGTTGGAAAAGGGACTATATTTTGTACAATGCAACGTTTCAAGCACAAACTATGCTCATCTTCAGGCAAAAAATTCTAAAAAGTTAAGAAACAGATTATTAAAAACCATAATGAATGACAAATATAAAATACAAAATAATGTAAGGAAAAACCCAAACTAAAAATTCACAAGTTTTTAAAAACACTAAAATGAAAGTCACACACTAAAAAGAATCACACACCTTAAGTCTAAGTAGCACAGATTCCGAGGCAAAACCAATACAAACAGAAGCATCTAAAAACAAGTAGAGGTTGGTTTGAAAATAAAAACCCACTCTAATAGACATAGTTTATTTCCACAACAGTTTTGACGCCCACTGGCATCCTCCTCGGGTGGATTCTGTGTCCACCTGAGGAGGATGCCAGTGGGCATTGAAACTGTTGTGGAAATAAACTCTCTCTATTAGAGTGGGTTTTTATTTTCATATTTTGACCTTCACGTAGAAAAGTGAAGTTTTTTGCATTTTCAGAGGTTGGTTGTTAAAAATGTTCAGTTAAGACGGAGGAGAACAGATGAATTATCAGAATTGAGCGAAGGGGAAAGAGTTTTAATATATAATGATTCTAAAAGTCTTAAAGTTTGCTCACACGGAGTGGAATCTAAAATGTTAAAATTAGCTAAAGTTATATCCACTTTGCATTGAATAACATGGCTGCGTATAGCTGAAGCTTCTTTAGTTCTCAGTGGTTTGGCAAGATTATATGAGGGCAAGCTATATGATGCCAGAATAGGCCTCAAAGGAGTTCCGGGTTTGTGTATCTTAGGGAGACTGTATAATCGTCCAAAATCACATCTCATTGCAAAAAGTTTTTTATAAGTTATCACATCTATTGCTTTTTTAGTTTTCAAAGATGACAGTAACCTATTAATTTTATCCTCAAGCCATAAGATTACAATTTTAGCACAATGCTTAATTAGTTTAAATTTCGAAACATCTTTTAACAATTCTAAAGTTTTATTAACGTAATCCGCACAATTGAGAATAACAACACCCCTACCCTTATCTGGCCTAGTAACTAAAATGTTAGGATTATGGGACAGATCACGAAGAACACTAACATCAAATTTTTGAAATATGATAGAATTAGGGTGGCAGTTGACTTTTTGAAACAAATTATTCACAACATTTGACATTTCTGAAGAAAACCTGTTAAAATTACCTTTTAAAATTCCTGTGTTTAATTTCTCTAAACCCCGCTTTTTATTGCCATTTGAAAAATTATTGTTTGATCTTAAGTCACAACCCATCAAAGGTAATTTTAACAGGTTTTCTTCAGAAATGTCAAATGTTGTGAATAATTTGTTTCAAAAAATCAAATGCTACCTTAATTCTATCATATTTCGAAAATTTGATGTTGGTGTTCTTTGTGATCTGTCCCATAATCCTAACATTTTAGTTACTAGGCCAGATAAGGGTAAGGGTGTTGTTATTCTCAATCATGCGGATTACGTTAATAAAACTTTAGAATTGTTAAAAGATGTTTCGAAATTTAAACTAATTAAGCATTGTGCTAAAATTGTAATCTTACGGTTTGAGGATAAAATTAATAGGTTACTGTCATCTTTGAAAACTAAAAAAGTAATAAATGTGATAACTTATAAAAAACTTTTTGCAATGGGATGTGATTTGGGACGATTATACAGTCTCCCTAAGACAAACCCGGAACTCCTTTGAGGCCTATTTTGACATCATATAGCTTGCCCTCGTATAATCTTGCCAAATTTTTGGTTGGTTTGCTTTCTCCCTTCTCCAAAAATGAGTATACTATTTCTGATTCCGCGTCCTTTCAGAGGGAACTTCTTGATAAGAAATTTAACTCCAACCATTACTTGGTAAGTTTTGACATCAGTTCCCTGTTTACCAATATCCCTGTGGATGAAACTCATAAAATTATCCTTGACAAGGTTTTCAGTAATTCCCCCAAATTTCAAAGTTTGATAAAAATGACCTTAATTCCATGTTAGAGCTAACTCTTAAAGGTAGTACTTTTACATTTAATGGAGACATATACCAGCAGATTGATGGTGTGGGCATGGGATCTCCGATCGGCCCATTGGTTGCAGATTTTTTTATGACTTTTTTAGAAACTAAAATGTTTACCCAGCCTCCTCCCCCTATAAGGCCTATTTTTTATAGACGATATTATGTTGATATTTTTGCAGTTTTTACTGATGCTAACAGTGCTCATCAATTTTTTTTTACTTTTTTAAATAACTTACACCCAAATATAAAGTTTACTTTGGAGGAAGAATCAGATTCCAAGCTGCCTTTTTTGGATTTACTAATTAGCAGGGAGAGTGACTCCATTGTTACTTCAGTGTTTCGAAAGAAGACGTTCACCGGTCTTGGACTCAATTTTTTAAGTTACTGTGATTTTAAATACAAGCTGGCATCTGTTAACACCCTACTTAACTGGGTGTAGTGGTTAGCGTCGCTGACTACGAATCCATCGGCCCCAGGTTCGAGACCCAACGGCAGCCGGTGCGCAGCAAAACCCAGCTGTTCATCCTTCCACACAATAAAGAAAGTGGTTGGTAGATAAATGGGTACCCTAGGTGGCCTAGTGGTTAAGACGCTGTGCTGCTGATGGGGCGTGGTTCGGATTCCACGTTAAACTGTAGGTCTAAGGTGGAGTGAAAAGCTTGACCTTCGTCAGAATGAACAATTCGGGCGGAAGCTAACCAAAGGTTAACCAAGGTTATAATTTATGTTCTAATTATCAGTCTCTGCATAATGAATTTGTTTTTTTAAGAAAATATTTTGTTAATAATTGTTACCCTTTGCAGATCATAGAAAGCGCTATCAATAAATTTTTAGCTAACATTTATAAACCAAAAATGTCTAATTTTAATGTTCCTAAAGATGTATATTATCTTGTACTCACAGAAATGGGATATCTGAATTCATATTGCCGCAATAACCTTATGCCACTTCTTAGTAAATTTTATTGTCAAATAGATTTTAAACTAGTATTTGTTAATTGTCGTTTTATTGGCTCATTTTTTAATGTAAAAGACTGTGTATCAGATGCTATGTGCAGTGCTGTTGTATATGAATTCAAGTGTCCCTGATGTGATTTGGAGCTATATTGGTAGCACTGTGCGGAGCCTCGAATCGTGTTTCTGTGCCCACATGGGCATAAGCCATAGAACTAACAAACCACTGAGAACTAAAGAAGCTTCAGCTATACGCAACCATGTTATTCAATGCAAAGTGGATATAACTTTAGCTAATTTTAACATTTTAGATTCCGCTCCGTGTGAGCAAACTTTGACTTTTAGAATCATTATGTATTAAAACTCTCTCCCCTTTGCTCAATTCTGATAATTCATCTGTTCCCCTCCGTCTTAACTGAACATTTTTAACAACCAACCTATACTTGTTTTTAGATGCTTCTGTTTGTATTGGTTTTGCCTCAGAATCTGTGCTACTTAGACTTAAGGTGTGTGATTCTTTTTAGTGTGTGACTTTCATCTTAGTGTTTTTAAAAACTTGTGAATTTTTAGTTTGGGTTTTTCCTTACATTATTTTGTATTTTATATTTTATATTTGTCATTCATTATGGTTTTTAATAATGTTTTTTAACTTTTTAGAATTTTTTGCCTGAAGATGAGCATAGTTTGTGCTTGAAACGTTGCATTGTACAAAATATAGTCCCTTTTCCAACATGATGGATGTTTCTTTCCTTCTTGTCTGTGGCTTTCTGCTTACACACACACACACACACACACACACACACACACACACACACACACACACACACAGAGTGGTGCAAAAGTCGCGCATCAGGAATTTTCAGTGTTAATTATAAATTTTTTTTTTTCTTTTAGGTAGTGGATGGCTGTGAAATTAACAATAGATGAGAGGATGAGCTTGGTTTTAATGCATGGAATACCAGGTACTACAAATTGATGAATCCGTACAGAATTTAAATTCTGTACCAATTTATTGATTTGTTGTACCTGGTATTCCAAACATTAAAACCAAGTTCACCCTCTCATCCATTGTTAATTTCGCAGCCATCCCCTACCTAAAAGAAAAAATAAAAAAATATAGTCAACACTGAAAATTCCTATGATGCGCGACTTTTGTGCCACCCTGTATATATACACCTTTTTAACTTCATTTAGGTTCTGTGTTGGTCTCTTCATGTGAAGGTCAAGCTGGTGGTCTCACCTCTAGGCCTGGCTTGGTGGAGGAGCAAGTTGCTCTTGTGCTCTCCACCACATAGTCAGGTACACCCAGCTCATCTTGTACTGTCTTGAGCCAGGCATCTAGTCTTCTCTTGAAGACTTCAACTTTGACCCCTGTAACTTTCTGAGGTCTTTGGAAGCTGGTTAAAAAGTCTTAGCTCCCTGACAACAAAGCCATTTCCTTCAGTGTTGAGGCCCCTTGTCAGGCCTTTAACTTGTGAACACTACACATCTGCCTTTCCTATTTTTCAGTGTTGTTTGGGTGGTAATTGGGTTTTGTTTGAGGTTTGGTACAAGTTTTTCGATCATTTACCATATGTAGATTATGGTGTACCCCTCCTTTTTTCCAGGCAGTACAGATTTAGTTTATGTAGTCTTTCCCAGTAGTTGAGTTCTTTGCAGCCATCAATCTTGGCTGTGAAATGACTTTGCTTTTCTTCTAGTTTATTATTTTCTTCCTTTTTATATGGGGGCATCAAAACTGAGCAGTATTCAAGTTTTGGTATAATCAGTGTTCTCAGCAGGGGAATCGTTACTGTCTTGTCCCTCCTTTTGAACATTCTTAGTAGCTGTCCCATGACTCTTTTTGCTTTGTTTATTGCTATTTTATTTTGTCTCAAATTTGGCATCATCAGTTATTATTACCCCTCAAGTCAACCACTTTCATGCTTCTCTGAATTTCCTGTCTATCTGGAGCATGATACGTAGTCTTTAAATTCCTCATTTCCACCATATCTCAAGAGCTGAAATTTCTCGATGTTAAGTCATATTGTTGTCTTCTGACCATTTGTATATCTTATTTGTGTCCCTCTGCAAGGCCTCCACTTCATTTACATCACCGATTTTTCTACTGATCTTTGTATTGTCCGCAAAAAATGTTACTATACTGTTGCTGTTTACTCCGCTGTCTATGTGTCTGTCTGTTAACATGATAATGAACAGGAGTGGGGCCAGTACTGTACCTTGTGGTACTGAGCTGCATACTTCTGATTCTGATGATGATGATACCTTTAATTTTGAAAACTTGTAGACGTTTTCTGAGGAAGTTGTAGATCCATTTTCCCACTTTGCCTGTTATTCCCATATGTTTAATTTTGTGTGCTATTATACTATGATTGCATTTGTCGAAAGCTTTAGCCAAATCTATGTATATGACATCATAGTTTTCATTGCCTTCAAGTGCATCTAGGATATTGTTATAGTGCTCTATAAGTTGATAGGCATGATCTTCCTGATCGGAATCCATGCTGATTTTTGTTGAATCTTTCCAGTGTCTCTAAGAAGTCATAGATTTTCTCTCTAACTGTTCTCTCAAATATTTTGGTGAGGTGGGATGTCAGTGACACTGGTCTATAGTTCTTTGCTTGAGATCTGTCCCCTCCTTTATATATATATATATGGACAATGTTCACTCTTTTCAAGATGCTCAGTATTTTCCCAGTGTCTAGGGATCTTTTCTATATCCAGTATAAGGATGTAGCTATTTCATTTTTACAGTTTTTAATCAGTAATGTGTTCCATTTGTGGGGACCTGCAGTTGAATGTGATTTCATTTGTCCTATAGCTGTCACTACATCTTCTGGGGTAAAATCAGTGTCTATTACACCTTCTTGCAATTTCTCTTCGAAGAATGCATCCATGTCAGGTATCGCTTTGTCACTTTTTGGGGTACTGAAGACCAATTCACATTGGGCTCTCAATGTTTCAGATATTTCTTTTAGAATTGTCTGTTAGTTCATTGTTTCCTTTCTTTAAGGGTCCAGTGGTAGCGCACGTTTTTGTTTTCCTTTTTGCATAGCTATAGAAGTATTTTGGATTTTCCTTTATTGCTCCTACCATCTTTTCCTCTTCCCTCTCTGTATGGCCCTTAAGCTGTCGTCAGAATTTAGTGATCGTAGCCTCTTTATAAAAGATGGGGGTGCATTTCAATGAAATAGGGAATACTAGGCTAGGTAGGTTAATCGATGAGAATGTTCGAAAGCTGTATAGGTTGAAGCCCTCTTTAAATGTTGTGGGTACGGGAAACACCAGCCAATATGCATTGAAGTTAGGGCGTGTAGTATTCGCTTTAATTTTGTTGTTTATAGACCTCCCATTCAACCCCTCAATACTGATACTAGATTTTACACACTTCTTGGTAACTTTATTAATAATCAGGATAGTATAATTGTCGGAGACTTTAACTGCCCTAACGTTAATTACAAGACTTTTACTGGTAATGATGAGGGTTTGAGACTGAGTTCATGGAGGATAATTTTTTACAACAGATGGTTACTGAACCAACGCTCGGTGACAATATTTTAGACATGGTGATGATGAATGACAAAAATATAGTCAAAGGTTTAGAAGTAGGTGAGAGTTTGGGATGTAGTGATCACCAAATTATTAGGTTTAAGCTATTGATAGAAAACAGAAAGATTAATGTAATAGAAGTCCCTGATTTTCTAGGGCTAATTTTGATAGTTTTGCGGATAGGATGAGAGTAGTGGACTGGGCTAATTTATTTATGGGTAATGACAAATTTTCATTGGGAGGCGTTTAAAGAAAGTTTTTGGAATATCGAAAGGGAGTTTATTCTGCGTAGGCCCAAGTAGTGGACTGGGCTAATTTATTTATGGGTAGTGACGCAAATTTTCATTGGGAGGCATTTAAAGAAAGTTTTTTGAATATCGAAAGGGAGTTTATTCCGTGTAGGCCCAAGTGGTGGACTAAGGAAATAGGTGAGCTCATAAATGAGCGTAACAGAGCATATAGACTTAATAAGCACAATGACATGATAGCTAACTCTAATAGATATATCAAGCTTAGACGTCAGGTTAAAAGATCTGTTAGGAATGCTAAGCGTAATTTAGAGATACTTGTAGCTGCGGATAGTAAACATAATCTGAAAAAGTTTTTTGACTGTCAATAATCGTAAGCCCTGTCGCGCTTTATCCTAGACATTTGAAAGATTTGAAAGATGTTATCATAGGCCCATTAACAAAAATTTTTAATAAGTCATTGGAAGCGGGGATTATTCCTGAAGACTTCAAATTAGCTAACATTATGCCTATTTTTAAAAAAGGTGACCGCACAGTAGCTAGCAATTATAGGCCTATTAGCTTATCAATTGTTGGTAAATTTTTGGAATCTGTAGTTAGGGATCGTATCGTCAATCACTTAGAAAGTCACGATTTGATTAATAGTAGTCAGCATGGGTTTTGATGCCATAAATCTTGTTTAACTAATTTGTTAAGAGTTTTATGATGAAATAGCACATGAATACGATAGGCATAGAGTGGCTGACATTATTTATTTAGACTTTAAAAAAGTGTTTGATACAGTTCTGCATAGAAGATTAGTTGCGAAGGTTAAAGCGCATGGTATATGTAGTCAGGTAGCTAACTGGTTAGAGGAATGGTTTTGTGCCAGGAAACAGAGGGTCATTGTTAATGGTAGAGAATCGGAGTGGCTGGATGTAGATGATGGTGTCCCTCAGGGTTCAGTGTTAGGCCCATTGCTATTTGTACTCTATGTTAATGACATAGATGTAGGTTTGACCAGTAATGTGTCAAAATTCGCAGACGATACTAAAACAGGCAGTAAAGCTCTTAACGTGGATGGCAGAAATAGGTTCCAAGACGATGTAAATAGTATTATGGAGTGGATGGATAAGTGATAGATGCAATTTAACGTATGCTCTGAGCTGGCACATTGCCAGCCTGTCATCCCCCCATATACCATATTGCTCCAGTTTTTTCTATCTAGTGCGCATCTTTCACCCTCCCAGACATCCAGGCCCTGCTGACCCAAAGCCTCCCTCACCCCATCCTTCCATCTCCTCCTCAGTCTACCCTTCCTCCTTTTCCCCTCTGCCTCCAACAAATAAATGCTCCTAGCATTCTCTCCTCACTCATCCTCTCCATATGCCCAAATGATTTTAACACCCCCTCATCTGCTCTCTCCACAAGACTCCTTTGATTCTGACACTTCTCTCAGATATCTTTAGGAGGTTTCATATGTAGTGTTTGTTCATTGTAGTTGTGTATTCAAAAAAACTTTATTATTATATAACAAATACGGGTGGCATAGTTATTATTATTATTAGTTATATCATGAAACTGGTCTTTTATTCTTAGTACTATCAAACCTTATGTATCTGGAATTTTTAATTTCTTTGCAGGTTTTTTTAATCTTTTGATGAATATATTTAATAAATAAAATTCTATGACCCTTGTGGTATGATATAGTATAGCCTAGATATATAGTAATGTTTTTAAGCTGTTTTGGTTATTTAATGTTTCCAAAAGTACTCAAATGAAAAAGTAGTTCACTTTACTCCATAGTTCACTTCCCCCCAGTTTACCGTATGTAAAATATGCATGCCATATATGTATAGTATTAATGATGTCAACTTGTAGATTTGGCTTTTTTGTGATAAGGATGGAAAAAATTTGTACTTTGAGGTATCTGTATTAACCATGCTTGAGAAATGATTGGTAAAAATGCACTGCAAGTGATTCACTTATGATGGCGGTACTCATTTTGATACATCTTGTATCATTTCCAGTTGTGGAATGGAGAAGCTATAAGCAAGGTTTGACCTTAAATATTGTGCTCAGTGGTTGTTCAAGTAACTGCATTTGTGATGACCTTATCAAAGGATTAAATCTGTAATTTCTTTTTAAAAGGTTGAAGTGTGAAATGGTGTGGATTAAAGCAGATTCGATTAAAAGTCTTCAACTTTATCATTAGAATTGAAAATTATTTTAGAATTCAAATTTTGTTCTCTCTCTCTTTTCCAAACTTCTACCTGTTTGACCTATATAGCTTTTGGCACAATTGTGGCAAAAGATTTGATATGCATCCATTTATGAGCATGATGGTTTCATGGATGGTATAGTCATAATAAATGAGTGTGGGACATGATCCAGCAATGCAGGGATGAAACTTTCTCTGTGGTGCATATTTTACTTCGTCTCTGTATTAAAGTCAGTGAATGGTTATTGTAGTTCTTTATAAAAATGAAATATAGTTACTGTCAATGAACAGTCATTATTATAGTATATAATTACTATTATTCTAAATAATATGAATATTATTATTATAGTATAGAAGGAGATTGTAAATGCCAATCAACCAGGGAAGTACTCCTGGGAGGATGTTAGACAGAAGATAGGGAGTGCTGGAACTCCTGTTTCTCTTGTCACTGTCCTCCATAGCTGATCTTTTTCCATGTCCCATCTACCCTGTGAGCAGTCCAGCATGCTCTCAAACACACACTTCTCTCCCTATTCCTCACTACATATACATGCATCTTACACACTACACAATCTTTTCAAAAAAAAAAAAAAAAAAAAAATGGAATCAACTCCAAGATCCTCAGAGTTCCCCTGGGGAGGGGACCATAAATGTCCCCACTTCTGGCTCACCCACTGCCAATACTGGGAATGCAGACCCAGGCAGCAGGGTTGGATCTGTTACCGCCTATTTGAGATGTTCTGGGCCTCTGTCTGATTCACTTTCCTTAAACTTCTGCCAACATTCATGGCTTCTCAAATTTTCAGTCTGTTGAACACCACCTCTCCTCCTCTAAACCTCATCTTTTCCTCACTGAAACTTAGATGTCTTGGATGACTGACAGCAACCCCTTTTCTGTACCCTCCTATTTTCTCTGTACTCCATTTCACTCCAAAGGTGGATGTTGCATATATGTACACAATGACCTAACTTGTTCTTGTATTCCCAAACTTGAATCTTCCGAATTCTATACCCTCTAGCTATGGCTTACATGCCAATCTCAAACTAAATACATCTACACTGTTTACCTTTCCCTTAATTCTACTGACTATCCAAAATTCTTTGACTACCTCACTTCCAAAGTGGAATACTGTACATTCTTTCCCACTCTCCCTTTGAGGAAATCTCCATTTTACGACAAAGCTGAACTCTTCATTCAAACTTTTGCTTACAACTCAACCCTGGATGATTCTGGTGCTGTTCCTCCATCTCCTACTCCCTCTGACTTTATTATGTCTGAAATTAGAATCTCTTCTGAAGATGTTTTTTTTCTGCCCTATCTGGGCTCAACTGATGGTGTTCCTCCTGTTGTTCTTAAGAACTGTGCTTCTGTGCTGACACCCTGCCCAGCCAAACTCTTTCATCTTTGTCTCTCATCTGGTACTTTTCCTTCCTGCTGGAAGTTTGCTTTCATTCAGACTGTCCCAAAGAAGGGTGACAGCTCTCAACCCTCCAACTATCATCCAATTGCATTGATTTTTTGCCTTTCCAAAATTTTTTAATATATCCTTAATAGGAAGATTCTTAAACACACCTCTTCTCACAATCTTCTTTCAGATCGCCACTATATGTTCCGCAAGTGACGCTCTACTGGCGATCTTCTGAATATATATCTGACTCTTGGTCATCCTCCTTTCAGGATTTTGGTGAAACTTTTGCTATCGCACTAGACATATCAAACGCTTTTGATAGAGTCTGGCACAAATCTTTCATTTCCAAACTGCTCTCATTCAGTTTCTATCCTTCTATCTATGCCTTCATCTCTAATTTCCTTTATGGCTGATCTATTGCTGTGGTTGTAGATGGCCACTGTTTTTCTAAAGCTATTAATAGTGGTGTTCCTCAGGGATTTGTCTTCTCACTCACTCTTTTCCTTTTATTTATTAAACTTTTAATTCGCACTTCCTGTCCTATTCACTCCTATGCTGAGGATTCCACTCTTCACTTTTCCACCTGCTTTGCAAAGTGTCCCTCACAGCAGTCACTCCATGCTTCGCATAGGACAGCTATGGGACACCTGACCCCTAATCTTTCTGCTATCTCTGATTGGGCCAGAGAAAACCTTGTGGTTTTCAATGCATCAAAAACTCTGTTCCTCCATCTGTCTACTTGTCACAATCTTCCACACAACGATCCCCTTACCTTCAACAACACACAACTTAATCCTTCTTCTCTTAATATTCTTGGCATTTCCTTTCCTTGTGATCTTTCCTGGAAAGATCAAATGTATTCTTTCCAAAACAGCTTGTAAGAGATTAGGTATGCTGAACTGCCTCCATGGTTTCTTCACCCCAACTCAGTTGCTGTCTCTCTACAGGGGTCTTGTTTGCCCCTGTATGGGGTATGCTCCTCAAGTATGGGGTGGTTCAACCCACACAACCATAGATGACTGGGTGGAATCAAAGGGAGGGCGCAAAGAAGGGGCTGAAAGAGAAGGGTGGGAAGGGATAGAGAAGGGTGGGAAGGGGCCTACTGATGGCCCAAAGAAACCGAAGGATGTAGCTACCGGTCGGGGTGGGTCGGGTGGTGTAAGTGCGTGTGTGGGTGGCGACGGGTTTCGAAAGGTCTCGGGCAAGAAGGCTGCGAAGCCGAAGCCTGAGACCCCAGTTGCCCCTGTCAGGACCTCTAACCGCTTTAGTCTCCTGTGCTCGAAGGAGGAAGACACCATTTTGATTGGGGACTCACAGATCAGGGGCCAGGAGAAGTACTTTGCTTCTGCAAACCGGGATGGGAGGAAGGTAAGGTGCTTACCTGGGCGGGGAACGGCGCACTTAAGGAAGGAGGTAGAGAAGGTGCGCGTGGCTAGTCGGAGGACTGCGATCGTTGTCCACGCTGGTGGCAACGACCTGTTCCTCAAAGGCGGTAGGGTAGGTCTTTCAGAGGGGATCATCACCGAGATCATGTCTCTTGCGGATGATCTAAAACTGAAGACAGACAGGGGAATGTTAATGGGGATTTTACCGCGAATGAATGCCAGTGACCACGCACTCAGTAAGGTCATTGGCATCAACGAGAGGGTGCAAGACTTGTGCGTCCCGCTGGGCGTGAGGTTTATTGACCCCTTCGATGCATTTTCAGGTAGGTGGGACCTTTACCAGAGGGATGGTGTCCACCTCAATAATAAGGGTAAAGGTGTGCTAGGCGCGCTGCTCGACCGGCACCTATACAGAATGGTGAGGTCGAGTCCGGGGAGAGATGATGGAGCCCCACCGGGGAGAGATGATGGAGCCCCACCGGGGAGAGATGATGGAGCCCCACCGGGGAGAGATGATGGAGCCCCACCGGGGAGAGATGATGGAGCCCCACCGGGGAGAGATGATGGAGCCCCACCGGGGAGAGATGATGGAGCCCCACCGGGGAGAGATGATGGAGCCCCACCGGGGAGAGATGATGGAGCCCCACCGGGGAGAGACGATTATGAGCCGGTGGCGGACGTAGCTTTAACTGAAGGGTGCATCCAGGTACAGGTGGGTGACCCTCCTCCTACGTTGGAGGGGACTCAGGCTCCTGCGGAAGTTGACCCCTCGTTAGTGAGGGTCTCTTCAACTCCCGACAGCTCTGGCTGTTCGGGAAACGGGTCGTGCTAGGGGGCGGTCAGAATAGGGGTGGGTCCCTTCGTGCAATGCTTTTTAATGCTAGGTCGATTAGGAACAAGTTTTGCGAGCTACGGGCGCTCTTAGCATCAGAATACCAGGATATCGTTGCTATCACCGAGTCCTGGATTCATACTGATCGTAGGGACTACGTTGGGGAGTTCGAAATTCCCGGGTATAGAATGTTTCGCAAAGACCGCACCCGTAGGGAGGGTGGTGGGGTACTAATATACGTCAGAGACGCGTTGAGTCCGGTTGACTGCCAGTTCCGGTCGGAATGGGAGCTGCTTGGCGTCGATCTGAATGTGAGAGGGACGAGCTATAGGTTAATCTTGGTGTACAGACCTCCGCATCTCCTCCTCGAGGAGGATACAGCCCTGTACACCGAACTCAGTAGCCTGCTAGGGGATAGGGTGTGTGTAGTTTTAGGAGACTTCAACTGTCGCGGCATAAAGTGGGAAAACAGGACTGCCGATGCTGAAGGGAGGAGGCTAGTTGACTTTGCTGATGAGAACTTCCTCACTCAGTGGGTCAACGAGCCTACACGAGGCGAAAGCGTTCTAGATTTAGTATTCACGACCGAAGACAACCTCGTCACTGGCCTCACCGTTGACGAATCGTTGGGCCGGAGTGATCACGGTCTTATTCGGTTCCGTGTGTGCGTCCCTCGGGTGAAGCGTAGTAACTCGAGAGGCAGTAAGCTCGATCTCCGGCGGGCGAACTTTGTTAGCCTCAGGAATAGCGTAGGAGAGATGGGGTTAGAGGACGGCGGCGATGTTGAGGGAGTGTGGAGTGCATTCCGGGACGAGTTTATGGTGCTGCAGTCTGCTGCCATACCCTCAAAACCGGTCACCCCTGCTTCAACGCAGCCTAAGTGGTTCAATCGTGACATCGCTTCGGCTATCCGAAATAGGAAAGTAGCGTATAGGAGGGCGAAGGCCAATCGTTCCCACGAGAACCCTGAAGCGTATGTCCGCCTGTGTAGAGAAGTGAAGGCGAAGGTTAGGCTAGCGAAACGTAACGAAGAACTACGGGTGGCAAGCCTCTGCAAGGGGAGCCCTAAGGAGTTCTTCAGTTATGTTAATAGTAGAAAGCCCATTAGAAGTATGATAGGTCCGTTAAAGGATGGAAGCGGCGTTCTGCGGACCTCCGACGCGGAAATCGCCAATGTGCTTAATCAGTACTTTGCGGGAGTGTTCACCAGGGAGGACACCCGCATCATCCCCGAGCCAGGCGTGAGGCACGAAGGTGCTGGCCTGGATAGTGTTCGATGTACCGCGACAGTCGTTGCCGATAGAATAGACAAACTGAGCGCGTTTAAGGCTCCTGGGCCAGACCAGTTTCTCCCCAGAGTGTTGCGGGAGGTGCGTGACCAGGTGGCTCCCCACCTGGCTCCCCACCTGGCTACAGTCTTCAACAAATCGTTGGAAATGGGCCAGGTGCCTGGTGACTGGAGGGAAGCCAACGTGACCCCTATCTTTAAGAAAGGGGATCACGAAAGTCCAGGGAACTATCGTCCCATTAGTCTCACTTCAGTTGTAGGTAAATTATTAGAGGGGATAATAGCGGATAGGATCGTTGACCATTTGGATTCCTACAAGCTGCTTGTGGACTCCCAACATGGGTTTAGACGGCATAGGTCGTGTCTCACCAACTTGCTCGAGTTTTTCCACGTCATGTTGGGTGAGTTGATAAGAGTAGGGCGATTGATATACTTTATCTCGACTTTCAGAAAGCCTTTGATAAAGTACCTCACCGCCGGCTAATGGCGAAAGTGCGCGCGCTGGGTATCGGTGGGGAAATAGGTAGGTGGGTAGAAAACTGGCTGAAGAATAGGCGGCAGAGGGTTGTAATTAAAGGGGCTAGTTCGGGTTGGGCCTCGGTCACTAGTGGGGTTCCTCAGGGTTCCGTTTTGGGGCCGCTGTTGTTTATCATTTACATAAATGATATCGACGGTGGCATCGTCAGTCGGATCGCCAAATTCGCTGATGACACCAAGCTTGGGGCCAATGTTGGGACGCCCGAAGCGATCGAGGAACTGCGTGCGGACCTAGGTAGGATAGGAGAGTGGTCCGAAAAATGGCAAATGCCGTTTAACTTGGGTAAATGCAAAGTGATGCACATTGGCTACGCCAATCCCAAGTCGGACTACTCGATGTTGGGGAGTCATATCGAGGTGACTGATTTAGAAAAGGACTTGGGTGTGCTAATTAGCAGCGACCTTAAGTTTACGAAACAGTGTGTAGAGGTGGAAAAGAAAGCCCAGAAACTATTGGGTTATATCAGGAGGCAATTTCAGTTTCGGAACAAGGAGATTGTGCTCTCACTGTACAATTCCCTTGTTCGGCCGCACCTGGAGTATGCTGTGCAGTTCTGGTCGCCCACCCTTAGGAAAGATACTGAGAGGCTGGAGCGAGTGTGCAGGCGAGGGCCACAAAGTTAATCCCTTCCGTTAGGCATATGGGCTACAATCGACTGTTACGCGCCCTGAAATTGTTTTCGCTTGAAACTTGGAGGCTGCGCAGTCAACTGATCGAGGTTTTCAAGCTCTTACGCGGGTTCAACGATGTCGATTTTAGAAGTATGTTTAGTTTAAATGATAACCCAACTCGCAACAATGGTTGGAAGTTGGATTTGAAACGGTTTAGGACTAGTGTGTGTGGGAATTACTTTACGTATAAGATCTGTGACACATGGAACAGGTTACCTTCGGAAGTTGTGAACAGTTCCTCTGTGGATCAGTTCCAGAAAAGGTTAGACCAAATTTTGCACACTATTTGAGTGTGTAGAAAATTTTCCCTGGCACCCGTTGCCATTGGTACCTCCTCGGTATGGGCCGCTAGGCCTTTTGAGGTACTTCTTTTCCTTGTAACTCTCTCTCTCTCTCTCTCTCTGCGGACCTCCGACGCTGACATCGCTAATGTGCTTAATGAGTACTTTGCGGGAGTGTTCACCAGGTAGGATACCCGCGTCATCCCCGAGCCAGGCGTGAGGCACGAAGGTGCTGGCCTGGATAGTGTTAGATGTACCGCGACAGTCGTTGCCGATAGAATAGACAAACTGAGCGCGTTTAAGGCTCCTGGGCCAGACCAGTTTCTCCCCAGAGTGTTGCGAGAAGTGCGCGACCAGGTGGCTCCCCACCTGGCTACAGTCTTCAACAAATCGTTGGAGATGGGCCAGGTGCCTGGTGACTGGAGGGAAGCCAACGTGACCCCTATCTTTGAGAAAGGGGATCACGAAAGTCCAGGGAACTATTGTCCCATTAGTCTCACTTCAGTTGTAGGTAAATTATTAGAAGGGATAATAGCTAATAGGATCGTTGACCATCTGGATTCCTACAAGCTATTTGGGGACTCCCAACATGGGTTTAGATGGCATAGGTCGTGTCTCACCAACTTGCTCGAGTTTTTCCACGTCATGTTGAGTGAGTACGATAAGAGTAGGGCGATCCCAAGTCGGACTACTCGATGTTGGGTAGTAATATCGAGGTGACTGATTTAGAAAAGGACTTGGGTGTGCTAATTAGCAGCGACCTTAAGTTTACGAAACAGTGTGTAGAGGTGGAAAAGAAAGCCCAGAAACTATTGGGTTATATCAGGAGGCAATTTCAGTTTCGGAACAAGGAGATTGTGCTCTCACTGTACAATTCCCTTGTTCGGCCGCACCTGGAGTATGCTGTGCAGTTCTGGTCGCCCACCCTTAGGAAAGATACTGAGAGGCTGGAGCGAGTGTGCAGGCGAGGGCCACAAAGTTAATCCCTTCCGTTAGGCATATGGGCTACAATCGACTGTTACGCGCCCTGAAATTGTTTTCGCTTGAAACTCGGAGGCTGCGCAGTCAACTGATCGAGGTTTTCAAGCTCTTACGCGGGTTCAACGATGTCGATTTTAGAAGTATGTTTAGTTTAAATGATAACCCAACTCGCAACAATGGTTGGAAGTTGGATTTGAAACGGTTTAGGACTAGTGTGTGTGGGAATTACTTTACGTATAAGATCTGTGACACATGGAACAGGTTACCTTCGGAAGTTGTGAACAGTTCCTCTGTGGATCAGTTCAAGAAAAGGGTAGACGAAATCTTGCACACTATTTGAGTGTGTAAGGACATTTAGGACCTCAGTCTGCGGAAATTTCTTTTCCTACAAAATAGTTAATATCTGGAACCAACTTCCCTCAGAGGTTGTTTCCAGTCAAAGTGTAAATGTGTTTGAAAATAGGCTAGACAAAGTACTGAATACTCTCATAGTTTAAGACTAAAACATAAGAAAACTCTGCAGGAGATCGCTTGCACGGTGTCTCTGTGAGCAAGGTAAATATAGAGCTATTTATATATTCTCCACTTTCCTGTAAAATTTCCTTGGCTACTTTTCCAGGGTCAAGGTATTTTCTGCAACCTTTTTCCGTACCTGCCTCTGGCAGGGAGGGAGCGGAGGGTGGGGAGAGAGCCTTCTACTTTTCTATCCAGTTTTCTACTACTGCTAGGATAGTTGAAAGAAAAATAAACTTTTACAAAATTTTCCCTGGCACCCGTTGCCATTGGTACCTCCTCGGTATGGGCCGCAAGGCCTTTTGAGGTACTTCTTTTCCTTGTAACTCCTTGTAACTCTCTCTCTCTCTCTCTCTCACTTAAGGAAGGAGGTAGAGAAGGTGCGCGTGGCTAGTCGGAGGACTGCGATCGTTGTCCATGCCGGTGGCAACGACCTGTTCCTCAAAGGCGGTAGGGTAGGTTCAACAGAAGGGATCATCACCGAGATCATGTCTCTTGCGGATGATCTGAAACTTAAGACAGGGGAATGTTGATGGGTATTTTACCGCGGATGAATGCCAGTGACCACGCGCTCAGTAAGGTGGCATCAACGAGAGGGTGCAAGACTTGTGCGTCCCACTGGGCGTGAGGTTTGTTGACCCGTTCGACGCGTTTTCGGGTAGGTGGGATCTGTATCAGAGGGATGGTGTCCACCTCAATGTCAGGGGTAAAGGTGTGCTAGGCACGCTGCTTGACCGGCACCTATACCGTATGGTGAGGTCGAGTCCGGGGGGAGATGATGGGCCCCCACCGGGGAGGGATGATGATGAGCTGGTGGCGGACGTACCCTCAACTGAATGGTGCGTCCAGGTACAGGTGGGTGACTCTCCTTCCACGTTGGAGGGGGCTCAGGCTCCTGCGGAGATTGTCCCCTCCTTTCTCTCTCTCTCTCAAGCCCATTCCTAACGCGTAATGGCCTGACCAGCCCCCTGCGACCGTTCTTTGGTGACCAATTGATGGTGCTTGGCTGTACTGCTCTGAGGTGAGAGAGCTTTACTGCCCAGCTGGCTGCCAGGCCAGCGTAAAGTCTCGGGCGTAGACTCTGGGTCTGGTGGGATATCCCTTGAACACTGGATTCTAAGAGTCTGGCCGATTGTGAGTGCCTAGTAAGACTTAGTAAGGGGCTGCATCTCGCTGTCGCTCCTGGCGGGAAATCCGTGATGCTTGCGTCGCGAGTGTTTGTCAGTTGGTAGCTGCGACACGTTTGCGATTGTCCGGCCCTGGGGAGACCTTTGGTCGGTGCGGCAGCAGCGAGAGGTGTAGTCTTATGGAAGGGATGAAGGTCACTTGCAAATAGGTGGATACGTCTACGCGCGGGATGAATTCACCTCCCCCTCCTTTTTTATATACTGGTCAGAACGTTTTTGATAGTTTTCATTGCTAGAACGCTTTATCTTATTCAGAGTATTCAGAAAAAAATAAAAAAATAAAAAAATAAAATATGGCAGGGCCAACTAAATTGAAAGCCGAATGCTTTAAATGTAAAGTTAATCATTGGTGCGTTGACTTCCCTGAAGGTAGTATCAGCGATATCACCCCTTAGTGTATGTTTGTTTTGTAAACTTAGAGACAACCACGAAAAGGAAGTTAAAGAGCTAAAGGAATTAGTAAAAAAGCTTGAAGCTAGGGTCGTCGCACTGGAAATCCAACCCAGTGGACAAGATCAAACTAAAAACACACCAGCAGATTTAAACTGTAAGATTAAGCATCTAGAACAAAGCGTGGCACGCTTGGAAAACACGGTGACTATTCCGGAAAATAGAACGGAGGAACAAGAATTCAAATTGGTCAAAAATAAAAGACCCTCCAAAACCAAAACATAAGGATTTGGAACCCATTACCATCAAAAATAAGTTTCACTTACTTGCTGATGAGGAGGATCTACAGATGCTAAGGCTAACAAAGACCCTAAGATCCACTCTAAGGTTAGCCCGAGAGAAAGGAAAGAGTAGGGGGTTAAGAGAAGAGAATAAGGGGTTAAGTAAGGAGCAACACCTATCACTCGTGGGTTAACATTCAGAAAAAAGAGGGAAAAAGTCTCACCATCATCATCCGCCGGCCACTGCCGACAAGTCAGAAAAATAGTCGGAGAAAATAGGAGAGGGGTGAAAGATGAAAAGAAGTAAAATAAGAACGCTTACAAACCATGCAAACACAGTCTTAACTCACTGTCATACCATGCAAACTACAAACATGCAAGTAAAGAGAATTACAGACATTAGTACAGGCAATTTGTAGTTAGACCTGGGCAAAATTGCTTCAGAAGCTTTCTAAACTGTTTCCAGCTCAGGAACCATTGCCGAATAACATATCCAAAATCAGACAAAATTGGACCCAGGGAACACCCCCAAAAATGAAATTCAAAATGGCGGACTGGATGTTTCCTACGAAAAAAAAAATATATATAATTTACGCTTTTATTTATAGATACATTTGATGCTTTTTCTTTCAGTTGTAATGTTTTAAATAATTCAACAATATACAACACAACCAGTTATTACGCAAATATAATGTTATATAGCTTTTTACAGATTTTTATAATCAATAATACAACAATTATTTTTTTCCCAGTTTCAAGTTATGTTCATTACAGACGAAGTGATACCTGGTCACAAACATACAGAAATTAATCCTCTTCATCACTATCATCGGATAGATTACCGGTACTTGGGTTGTTATCGCAACCACTGATTTGGCACTCGCCACAAGCGGCTGAACAGGGCATTCCATTACGCTTGCATCCACATCTTGAAGTAGCACATTTCGTCTTGCAGGAGCAGCGGATCATGTTGAGTAGATAATTTGGAGCTGGTGGCTTGTCGCAGGCTGTAGGGTAGTAGGAATTATTCTTTACATACCAACCCCACTGTTCTGCATCGATCTTCTCTTCTGTAGACTTCCAGATTAGTATTTGAAAGTATGTGCGAAAGCTGTGGTACTTTGTGGACGCATCGGTAGGTGGCAAACGTTCGGGTGTAACAAAAGATTTAGCTGTAGCTACCTTTTCAACTAACATTCGATGACGTAGTGCGTTAGTGGATTCAAGTGTTTTGCAGCCATACAACAGAAGCATTGCCTTTCTTCCAGCGGCTTCAATGTCAGAGTGTTGGCAACAATCAGAACAGAATGTATTTGCAACTGAACGGAGTTCAGCCACCTTCATCAGTGTGTCGAATGCTTTGGCTTTACCGATCGAAAAAATTCTGGATGTGCTATCACAGCCCGTGAAAGCATGCACAAACAGGAGATACTTGCAGATGTCATTGCCTAACAATGATTGAATGCTGAGAATATCATACACAGGATTAGGAGATGGTCCCCGTCTTATATCGCTGCGATAGTACAACTTGAAACCACTGTCCTTGGCATGGTACAGAAGGAGAATCAGCAAGTCGGTGTCTTCCCCTATTACTGTTGTAGTTGCATTTTCTGATGAGGAAACTGCTGCACGAACGATGTCCACATCAGCATCCCCATCTGCGTTGTGAACAGTACACCCGTGCTTCTTCAACATCTCACCTACGAGGGAAATAAATGCTTGCTTGTTGTTTTCATTAGCCAAGAAGTGTTCCTTCTGGCCAACAAACTTCATGCTTGGACTGAGATTCACATTTCTGCTTGTCTTGGTGCTGCGTCTTCTGTGGGTCCTTGATCGTAGGAGAGCTGCTGTAGCCATCAAAAACAATGATTGCTTTTCCATATGTTTTCAGAGTGAAATCGGCATATGAGTTGGCGATGCTGTCATATGTTTCATCTTGACGCCAGGAAACACGATGTAGTAGAGATCCACCATCCAATACGTACTGGTCTGTGCACTGAATTTCTTGAACTTCTTCCATGCGTAAAGTGTCAGTGTATTTGATTATTGCATGAGCTAGCTGAGACTTATCGGGTTTCCTCAAGATACTTCGTGATTCGAACAATGCAGGAGGATATGCACACAGTTCGTAACACATGACATCTTCAAGATTCATGTCTCCGCCAGTGGCAACAGTCATCATTCTCTGAAACAGTAGTGCAGGATCTACTTCTATATCTGAAGCATCAGTGATCACAACGGCAGAAGCAGATCCTAGTGTTTTCACTTTGTCAGATCTTTTGGCAGAATATGTAAAGGCTTGTTTCCCAATCATTTTTACGACAATGTTCGTACCGATTGAATGCAATTGATGAACGTTAACTCCAGGATCAGCAGTTAGCCCTGTTACAATGTTGCAGAGACCCGAGGTAGAATGGAATGGGGATAAGGATTCCAGACGTTCAAGTACTTTCTTCATGTCATTACTGTCCCTGATTTGTCTACTTCCCCTCATTTCCTTGTGCTGTTCACTACTTTCCAACAAAACTCTGGTGTATTCCTGCATTGCTAAGTTATAAGTGGAACCAGAGGCATAGAAAAGAGCCACGTTGTCCTTGGATGTCTGTAAATCCACTTCCGCGTGTCAGTCCGCCTCTGCTTTTCAGGGAACGCATTAGTACTTGTTCTATCACCAGGTCTGTGCCGAGTCCGGCCAATAATCTGTCGCTTCTTCTTACCACAAACTTACCTTCCTGGAACATTTTGTTAACGGCTGGATTTTCAGAAGGCAAACTTAACATTTTCTGCAGGTACAGGTATATCGATTTCAGGTAATTGTGATGTCCGGCTGCTGCAATTATGGGGATGGTCTCCAGCATAGCTTGCAAGTGCAAATCCCACGAGCCGGTTCTATCTGCTGTTATCAAGGAACGTGCAATGTTGATCATTCGCTGATATTCCAACCAGAGTTGACTTGTTTGCGAAGTAGATTGTAGGTCAGTTTTCTTCGCATCCAAAGTGGTAGCAATCTGAGACAATGCATTCGAAGATTCCACATCCTCAACTGATTGTTTGGCGGTCATAACATCGTCGAGCAGGTCACAAGCTTCCTTATGGAGGTCATGAGGAGTTCCATCTTCATTACGAGGGAAAACGTCTGCGACTAGTAAGGTACTAAGAGCTGCATCTACTATCATATGACCACGTATCGCTCTTGAAACAGCTTTTCCAGACATCATGTGTTGCACGGCATTTGGTCCGTATATTTCTTGAAGTACTTCAGACAATCCTGAACCATTCATAAGAGTACCGACTGCTCCCAAAAGATTCATCGGAGTGTGAAATGATCCCAGCATTAAAACAATGTCTTGCAGGTCTCTCTGTTCATTGATGATTTGGGAAGCTTTCCAGAACAAAGGCTGATCAAAGGTAATAATGCATGGGACTTTTTGATCGCGTGCTATCTTGCTCAAATATAGTAATGTCGAAAATATGCAGGTCATGTCAGTTGGCGACATATCTATGATGGGAAAGAACGTGATCGACGCCACACTTGGATGTGAGACACTTGATCCACCGTGAATTGCCTGCATTGTTCCGGACCAACTTGGACCTGATCTTTCTGCTGAAGATATCTGCCAGAGAAGACTAAGTCGACTTATGGTGGCAGTGGTTCTGGAAGTTCGCGGAATGAGATGTCCCTCAACATGCTTCTCGCGTGTCTATATTCCCTAATGTCAACGGTTGCAATCTTCTTAATGTCATTGTCACCAACATTACGCCTGTGAATAGGAGGGTGGATCTTGATCTTCGGAGTTATTGCGGCAATCATACCCATTCCATGAAAGGTATTCTTCCCATCCAAAGTGCAGACATCATGATCGACGTTATCTGCTGCTAGAAGGACTGCAGTGTTTTCATCAACAGTAAAAGAGCCAGACCCACTTGCCAGCGCCGCGTTTCTTTCGAATCTTGTTACTTCTGCATACGACGAACAGTAACCCAGCTGATGGAGAACGTCAATAAGGTACCTTGACCTAAAGTTGTGGTGTAGCTGAACCGACAAACCGATCTGTAGTGGACATAGTAATCCTCTAGGACGGGTTGCTTGCATAATGCTCTGCCCAATTGCACCTATTTTTCTTGAAGCATCCTGTCCCGCAAATGCTTTTGATAATAGCAATTTCAGACTGTTGGGAATGTAATCAAGAGCACTTTCTGCAGTGATGTCATTTGGAGATGGATACACATCTTTTCTAGGCGAGTCGACAGACTTGATATCACTTCTGATTATTTTTGCAGCAGCTTCTACTAGGTAAATCTTCTGTAGCTCTATATCTATATCACATTCTTTCGACTTTTTGTGATAATCTATAAGAATTTAATTAGCTGTCTCTCGTAGTGTTACTACATCTGCCTTCCCACTTTCACCTGATATTATGATCTTGTCTTCGTAACGTTCTAAAAGCTTTCTCTTCATGTGCATGCGTTCGTAGACAGAGCTCTGACTTCCTTGAAGATATTCCTCCATTTTGGAAATTAGGTCTCCAATCAACAGTTGTTCATCATCATTCTCTTCCAGGTAAGCACAGGTCTGAAGGAATGCTTGGTGTTGCTCTTCATTAGTTGGTCTCCCTTTCTTCGAATCATGATCGTCGGAGGAGTATGCGCAAGGAATGTTTTTTCCACTTCGAAAATTTACGCTACAGGTGTGATGGTAGACACAATCTGCAGCAGGAAGATCACGAAGATAATACTCCAGACGGCCTTTTACATTAAACGACCATTCATCGCAGCGGCTTTCACAGCACCTTTTTATGGTTTCGGAGAACTCTGTAGTTCTTATTTTGACATGCTCTGATTTTGGTTTGTGTTTGGAAAAAAAGTCCACAAAGGTATCACAAAACAAACAGTGAGTAGCACTGGAAAATGCGTATTCATGAAAACGAGCACTTTTCCTTGGTATTGCCTCGGCTGCGGTCTGTCGCTTCTTTATTTCAATGGTCTTTTTATCCGTAAACCTTTTCCTACATACAACGTGAACACTTATTCCAGCTGTTGCAACAACATCGCTTCCACGGCTGCGGCTGGATGCATTTATACCATCTGCTCCTTTTTGCGAGATGTGAACCACTTCCTGTCCGCTGTCCAATTTCTCCTTACAAATCACGCACAATTCTTCAGGGGTCTGCATTCTTGAAGGCGGACGCACACCGATTCAGCCGTACACCGATTCAGTCTGAAACAGAAAACACAAATTAATAAACTGTGTTGCAGTATTTAAAAGGAGTACATAATAACAGTTTTAAAGAAAATGACAAGCACAAATACGCAGATTTGATAGTGGGTAGTAGGAATTAAAGAGTTGTATATAATATAAGTTTATAAAGATGTAGCAATGTCCATTCTCACATACACTCCATACAGTATATTTTATTTACATTACGTGACGTCATAGTTTAATACTAGCCGCCTAATACAATTTTTAGTGTCATATAGGTTAATTTAGAAACGAAAATGTGTTTTAAAACATTTTACTGATCAAGAAAAACGTCATAACTCTCTCTACAAAGCGAAATTAAAATTTATTGTATTTCGTAGGAAACTGCCAGTCCGCCATTTTGAATTTCATTTTTGGGGGTGTTCCCGGGGTCCAATTTTGTCGGATTTTGGATATGTTATTCTGCAATGGTTCCTGAGCTGGAAACAGTTTAGAAAGCTTCTGAAGCAATTTTGCCCAGGTTGAAGCTATTTTTGCTCTAGATTGCCTGGACTACATGCAAAGTAAGGAGATAAGAAAAAAAAAAAAGTAGGTACAGTTAAACAAAAAGTGGGTTAGTTTACGCTACGAGCTACATCTACGTTCGTGTTAGTCTAATTTTTATTTTTTTATTTTTTTTATTGCTGGCATGTCACAAGCTGGCATTCATCGTCAACAGACTCATCCTCGAGCACCACCACCAGAGTTCCTGTTGTTAACTTTCTTTTTTAATTTTAAACAACGTTAATATTTTTAAAATGTCTGTCAAGACGGTTCTTAAACATATTAACGTTGGTAGAATGAACGACTGACGCGGGAAGATTATTCCATTTATCAATTACTTTAAACGCATTTCCTGAGCTCTCTGATATTGTATCTACTTTTGTATATTGCTGAGAATTTTGCTTTTGGATAGTTTTGAATTTTATATACTTGCGTTTAAATTTACGTTGTTATAGTTAAGTAATTGAATATTAGTGGTTTTTAGCGATTTAGAAGTTTTCATAGCGTGCCGGCTTAATTTAACTTATACCTGTGACGGTTTAAACTAATTTTTAACTGCGCGATGCCGTCGCAGAAAGCGTCGTGTGTTAGGTGTCGGGTAAACCGGTGGTATTCGGAATTTAAGGATTATAACAGCGGTCCAATGGCGATTACCGATAGATCAGTTTTTCTTTTGCGAGTTCATGGAGGAATTAGTTGACATAAAACGCAGTGTACGTGAGGTAGCGGAAAGACTTGCAACGCTTGATGAGGGCAGGGGTAGGGCTACGGTTGACGTAGGCCGAACCAATACTAACGTTGAAGACGTTAGTAATTTGAAGGGTGAGGTGCGTAACCTAGTTTCTAGTTTAGGTAGCTTGTCGGGAAGGTTAGATAGAGTTGAGGAACAGGTTAAGGTTAGTCCGAGAGTAGTAGATAGCGAGGGATTTAGAGAGGTTAAGGGTGGAGCTAGGCCGTGTACGTTAGGTGATAGGAATCCCCCCCCCCCTATCGAGGTTTCGAACCCTTTCGCCCATTTGGAGAGGGACGTGAATGAGGGGGAAACTATTTTAATCGGGGATTCTTTAGTGCGCCACATGGACAAAGTTCGTTAAACGGCATCCAACCAAGAGGAGGGGGGTCTGTCTCCCAGGGGCTAGGGTTGACAGAGTTAGAGACGAAGTGGATAGGATCGACGTTGCCTCCCGTCACTCGATGTTGGTGACGATGGTAGGAGGCAACGACTCGTATAGGCCCGATACGAGAGTGCCTGACCTTTTGGAGAGATATAGGGGGTTAATTAGGTCCCTGAAGGCGAGGTCAGGTAGGTCTTTAGTTCTAGGTATTACCCCTAGGCACGGGTTGGGTCTTGGAATTACGTCAAAAACAATATTTTTGAATAACAAATTAGAAGAGATTTGTGCTGAGGAAAATGTACCCTTCGTAAAGCTGTGGTCCGAATTCAGTGATCCTAGCCTTTTTATAAAAGATGGGGGTGCATTTTAATGAAATAGGTAATGCTAGGCTAGGTAGGTTTAGACGAAAACGTGCGAAAGCTGTATAGGTCGAAGCCTTCTTTAAACGTTGTGGGTCCAGGAAACGCGGGCCCGACGTGATAAATAGTTTAAAACGCGGGCCCGTGGTAAAAAATAACAAACGTCTTTTATTGTAACGCGTGTAGTATTAGAAATAAATTAAATGAATTTAAGGCGATAATTTATTCCGGCAACTATGATATAGTTGCTATCACTGAAACTTGGTTAAATACCGTGACTCGGGACTTGTTGGGGGAACTTGATATACCGGGTTTTAAACTCTCTATTAATGATAGGTTACATAGGTTTGGTGGAGGCGTTTTGCTGTACATTCGTAATTCCCTTAGGGGTTATCGAGGTTAAGTTAGATTTTCCGGCAGCAATTAATGCGATATGTGTTGAAGTTAGGGCGCGTAGTATTAGTTTTAATTTTGTTGTTGTTTATAGACCTCCCGTTCAAACCCTCGATATTGATACTAGATTTTACTCGCTTCTTGGTAATTTTATTGACAATCGGAATAGTATAATTGTCGGAGACTTTAACTGCCTTAGTGTTAATTACGAGAATTTTACTGGTAATGAGGAGGGTTTGAGATTGGTTGAGTTTATGGACGATAACGTTTTCCGACAGATAGTTACCGAACCAACGCGCAGTGACAATATTTTAGATTTGGTGATGACGAACGGCGAGAATATAGTCGAAGGTTTAGAAGTAGGCGAGAGTTTAGGATGTAGTGATCATCAAATTCTTAGGTTTAAGTTATTGATAGAAAACACTAAGGATAGTAACGTAATAGAAGTCCCTGATTTTCGTAGGGCTAATTTTGATAGTTTTGCTGATAGGATGAGAGTAGTGGACTGGGATAACTTATTTATGGGCAATGACACAAATTTGCGTTGGGTGGCGTTTAAAGAAAGTTTTAGGAATATTGAAGGAGTTTATTCCTCGTAGGCCCAAGCGCCCTAGAAATCGTGGTAGGCCGAAGTGGTGGACTAGGGAAATAGGAGTTTATAAACGAGCGTAATAGAGCGTATAGACTTAGTAAGCGCAATGGCACGGCAGCTAAATTTAATAGATATATCGAGCTTAGGCGTCAGGTTAAAAGATCAGTTAGGAATGCCAAGTGTAATTTAGAGATACTTATAGCTGCGGATAGTAAACATAATCCAAAAAAGTTTTTTGAATACGTTAATAATCGTAAGTCGGTAAAAGATAACATAGGCCCTCTAGTGGATGTTAATGGCGCTTTTGCTTCTGACGCTCAGGCGATGGCGGGTATTTTCAATAACTTTTTTGCGACAGTTTTTACCGTAGAAGACGTAAATAATGTTCCCGACGTGGACGATATCGTTCCATTTAGTTGCGAGACTATTTTGGATGAAATAACTGTTTACGAGGCTGAGATTGCGCATTATATCGATAGGCTAAAAGTTAGCAAGGCTCCAGACCCTGACGCTTTTTATCCCAGAGATTTGAAAGAAGTTATCGTAGGCCCCTTAACGAAGATTTTTAATCAGTCACTCGAAACGGGGATTATTCCTGAAGACATCAAATTAGCTAACGTCGTGCCTATTTTTAAAAAAGGCGACCGCGCAGTAGCTAGCAATTATAGGCCCATTAGCTTAACGTCAGTTGTCGGTAAACTTTTGGAATCCGTAGTTAGGGATCGTATCATCGATCACTTAGAAAGTAGAGATTTGATTAATAGTAGTCAGCATGGGTTTCGACGCCATAGGTCTTGTTTAACTAATTTGTTAGAATTTTATAACGAAATAGTGCGCGAATACGATAGGCATAGAGCACCTGACGTTATTTATTTAGATTTTAAAAAGGCGTTCGATACAGTTCCACATAGGAGACTAATTCCGAAGGTCAAAGCGCACGGTATACGCGGTCAGGTAGCTAACTGGTTAGAAGAATGGCTTCGTGCTAGGAGGCAGAGGGTCGTAGTTAATGGTAGTAAATCGGGGTGGTTAAATGTAGGTAGCAGTGTCCCACAGGGTTCAGTGTTAGGCCCATTGCTATTCGTAATTTACATTAACGACATAGATGTAGGATTGACTAGTAACGTGTCAGAATTCGCGGACGATACTAAAATAAGCGGTAAGGTTGTTAACGAGGACGATAGAAATAGGATCCAAGACGATGTAAATAGGATTATGGAGTGGACAGATAAGTGGCAGATGCAATTTAACGTAGATAAATGTAAAGTTTTGCATATAGGTTCTCGCAACAATAATTACACGTACACGATGGATGATAGGGAGTTAGCGAGCGTTGACGAGGAAGTAGATTTAGGCGTACGCGCAAAAGCTAATAGGATGTTAGGCTTCATAGCGCGTAATTTCGAATTTAAATCGAAGGATATTATATTGCCCCTTTACAAGTCCCTAGTCAGGCCTCATTTAGAATATGCCGTTCAGTTTTGGTGCCCGTATTTGCGTGAGGATATTGATAGGTTAGAAAGGGTTCAGCGTCGTGCCACGAAACTGATTCCGTCATTGCGCAATAAGCCTTATGAAGATAGGATTAAAGAGTTAGACCTGTATTCACTCGAAACTAGAAGATTAAGGGGGGAGCTTATTGAAGTTTTCAAAATCGTTAATAACATCGATAACGTAAATTTTGACAAATTGTTCACTTTCGATAATAGTAATACTCGCAATAACAGATTTAAGTTGCGTGGCCAGTTCCGGTCGGAACGGGAGCTGCTTGGCGTCGATCTGAATGTGGGAGGGACGAGCTATAGGTTAATCTTGGTGTACAGACCTCCGCATCTCCTTCTCGAGGAGGATACAGCCCTGTACACCGAACTCAGTAGCCTGCTAGGGGATAGGGTGTGTGTAGTTTTAGGAGACTTCAAATGTCGCGGCATTAAGTGGGAAAACAGGACTGCTGATGCTGAAGGGAGGAGGCTAGTTGACTTTGCTGATGAGAACTTCCTCACTCAGTGGGTCAACGAGCCTACACGAGGCGAAAGCGTTCTAGACTTAGTATTCACGACCGAAGACAACCTCGTCACTGGCCTCACCGTTGACGAATCTTTGGGCGGGAGTGATCACGGTCTTATTAGGTTCCGTGTGTGCGTCCCTCGGGTGAAGCGTAGTAACTCGAGAGGCAGTAAGCTCGATCTCCGGCGGGCGAACTTTGTTAGCCTCAGGGATAGCGTAGGAGAGATGGGGTTAGAGGTTGGCGGCGATGTTGAGGGAGTGTGGAGTGCATTCCGGGACGAGTTTATGGTGCTGCAGTCTGCTGCCATACCCTCAAAACCAGTCACCCCTGCTTCAACGCAGCCTAAGTGGTTCAATCGTGACATCGCTTCGGCTATCCGAAATAGGAAAGTAGCGTATAGGAGGGCGAAGGCCAATCGTTCCCATGAGAACACTGAAGCGTATGTCCGCCTGTGTAGGGAAGTGAAGGCGAAGGTTAGGCTAGCGAAACGTAACGAAGAACTACGGGTGGCAAGCCTCTGCAAGGGTGCTGGCCTGGATAGTGTTCGACGCAAAGCTGGGCACTTGCGGTATTTTTTGCGGTACTGCGGTACTACCGCACTACCAAACCGGTACCGCATAACGCAGTACCGCAAAGGATCGCTGAAAGTACAGCAGTACCGCTACCGCATTCAAATTTCCCGCGGTACTTTCCGCGGTACCGACAAACACGACTTTTCAAAAAATTAACACTTTTTTTTAAGTAAACCTTATTACAGGAGTACAGTAAGACGAATGCTGCGTGTGTTGCATCAGCCTAACTCTAGACACGTTAAGTTTTCGTTCAGAACATGTTACGTTGCCATCCTATCACAACGCCTCAGTGCAGTGCTTGCTTTTGAGCCGGTTGCACGTGTGTTACATTTCTGTGACAAAGATCGATTTTTAGCCATTATGGCAGAAAGTTCAGGTGCGAAATCGCCGATATGCAATTTCTGAAAATATGTGCTATTACTTGTGTTGTTCTTGTGTGCAGTACCGCGGAACGCACCAGGGGGACCTGAAAAAGTACCGCGTAACGCACTGGGCATGCTGAGGTACCGCAGTACCGCGTAACGCACCCCCAAATTTTGGTACCGCGCCCACCACTGGTTCGACGTACCGCGACAGTCGTTGCCGATAGAATAGATAAACAGCGCGTTTAAAGCTCCTGGGCCAGACCAGTTTCTCCCCAGTGTTGCGGGAGGTCCGCGACCACCTGGCTCCCCACCTGGCTCCAGTCTTCAACAAATCGTTGGAGACGGCCAGGCAGGGCCGCCGCTTCCATTAGGCGAGGTTAGTAAATGCTAAGGGCGCCAAAGATCTGGGGGGCGCCAGCGCCTCCCGCCCTGTGCACGTCTGATAGTATTATGTAAGAACAACATGAAAAAAATAATGAAGGAATGAGAAGCATACTCAGCCTGCAGAGCTGGGCACTTGCGTTTTTTTGCGCGTTTTTTTGCGGTACTGCGGTACTACTACCGCACTACCAAACCGGTACCGCATAACGCAGTACCGCAAAGGATCGCTGAAAGTACAGCAGTACCGCTACCGCATTCAAATTTCCCGCGGTACCGACCAACACGGTAGTACCGCAGTACCGCAAAAAAACCCGCAAGTGCCCAGCTTATTATTTTAATTTACTGTCTTAGCATAGACAAATGATGAAAGGTTGTACGACGTATGTACACCAGTTTAGCTTGACTGATATTTACATAATTAACTTATTCATCTTATTGGGTCATTATAGAACTTTCACTATCACGACCTTTAACCCTTTAGGGGGAGTCGTAAATAAGCGATTTAAAAATGTTGCGCGCACAGACGGGAGTCGTCAATAAGCGACTCGGCTTATTTACGGCTTAATATGAGTTCCGGGAGTCGTCAATAAGCGAATAACTGTTTTTATGTGACATATGCCCTTCTTGCTTGGAAAAAACAGTAGATATGTCCTTTTTGCACGCATATTTTAGCACTTTTGAGCCTTCTGATTTGTTACTACATATGCCTCGCTTTACTCGCTGTTTTGATTGGTCATGACACTTTCTTGAACTGTGAAATGATTTTATAATTTTATAATAAATGTATGTATTAGCAAATTAAAATAGATCAGTGTAAGGCAAATAGTTTCTTCAATATGGTACCTTGATTACTTTGTGGGCAAATCCAATCGTGAAGTGGGAGGTGGGTGGGGGCGCCAGCTGCAGTCCTGCTAAGGGCGCCAAATAGGCTGGCGCCGGACCTGCGGCCAGGTGCCTGGTGACTGGAGGGAAGCCAACATGACCCCTATCTTTAAGAAAGGGGATCACGAAAGTCCAGGGAACTATCGTCCCATTAGTCTCACTTCAGTTGTAGGTAAATTATTAGAGGGGATAATAGCAGATAGGATCGTTGACCATTTGGATTCGTACAAGCTGCTTGGGGACTCCCAACATGGGTTTAGACGGCATAGGTCGTGTCTCACCAACTTGCTCGAGTTTTTCCACGTTATGTTGAGTGAGTATGATAAGAGTAGGGCGATTGATATACTTTATCTCGACTTTGAGAAAGCCTTTGATAAGGCACCTCACCGCCGGCTAATGGCGAAAGTGCGCGCGCTGGGTATCGGTGGGGAAGTAGGTAGGTGGATTGAAAACTGGCTGAGAAATAGGTGGCAGAGGGTTGTGATTAAAGGGGCCAGTTCGGGTTGGGCCTCGGTCACTAGTGGGGTTCCTCAGGGTTCTGTTTTGGGGCCGCCGCTGTTTATCATTTACATAAATGATATCGACGGTGGCATCGTCAGTCGGATCGCCAAACTCGATGATGACACGAAGCTTGTGGCCAATGTTGGGACGCCGGAGGCGATCGAGCAACTGCGTGCGGACCTAGGTACGATAGGAGAGTGGTCCGAAAAATGGCAAATGCCGTTTAACTTGGGTAAATGCAAGGTGATGCACATCCTAGGTTGGACTACTCGATGTTGGGGAGTAATATCGAAGTGACTGATTTGGAAAAGGACTTGGGTGTGCTAATTAGCAGCGACCTTAAGTTTACCAAACAGTGCGTAGAGGTGGAAAAGAAAGGCCAGAAGCTGTTGGGTTATATCAGGAGGCAATTTCAGTTTCGGAACAAGGAGATTGTGCTCTCTCTGTACAATTCCCTGGTTCGGCCGCACATGGAATATGCTGTGCACTTCTGGTCGCCCACCCTCAGGAAAGATATTGAGAGGCTGGAGCGAGTGCAGGCGAGGGCCACAAAGTTAATCCCTTCCGTTAGGCATATGGGCTACAATCGATGGTTACTCGCCCTGAACTTGTTTTCGCTGGAAACACGGAGGCTCTGCGGTCAACTGATCGAGGTTTTCAAGCTCTTACGCGGATTCAACGATGTTGATTTTAGAAGCATGTTTAGTTTAAATGATAACCCAACTCGCAACAATGGTTGGAAGTTGGATTTGAAACGGTTTAGGACTAGTGTGTGTGGGAATTACTTTACGTATAAGATCTGTGACACGTGGAAGAGGTTACCTTCAGAAGTTGTGAACAGTTCCTCTGTGGATCAGTTCAAGAGAAGGTTAGACCAAATCTTCCACACTATTTGAGTGTGTAGAAAATTTTTCGTGACACCCGTTGCCATTGGTACCTCCTCGGTATGGGCCGCAAGGCCTTTTGAGGTACTTCTTTTCCTTGTAACTGTATGCCTCCTCCTTTAAGGAGAGCACGTAACACCAGACTTTCTATACTTTCTCATTCCTTTTCTGTCCAGATATCTAATGTAAGGGTTAATTGGTATTTTCAGTCTTTCATCTATTCAACTAGTCAACTCTCTGGAACAATCTTCCTCAATCCATCTTTCCTCCTGCCTATGACCTCCCATCTTTCAAACACAGAGTATCTAGGCATCTTGATTTTGGCTCCCTTCTTTTTTTTGTGTGGGGGGGGGGGGGGAGGCCGCTTTTGCCGGCATTTGCCTTTGGCCCCTCCCTGCAAAAAAAAAAAAAAAAAATTTAAATAATTTATCTGAATACAAATTTTTATTATCTGTTCTGTACAATGTATAGTACTAAATCTCAAAATAAAAAAATTAATAATAATAAACGACTTGAGAAATTGTAATTACTGAGTTTGTTTTAAACATCAAATAAATAAACTTTGCAAAATGTTAGCATTTTCTTCCTTAACTCAATCAGGACGGGAGTGCCCGTAGGTGCGCCTCGAAATTATGCTGTGAAAAAGTCCAGACCTGAATGAATTGATACTAATTGTTTTTGTTAATACTGAGAATTGCAAATGATGTGGTTGAGTGATTTCAAATGGCTGAGTTTTTTGGTTTGCTTAACAGTAAAATATACCTTTGCGTTGGGATATGCAGATGTAAAGATGATGGCAGCACTTCCAAATTCCACTGAGATGTAAAAAAGGGTATATAATACTTATTACATGCAAATGAATAAAATTCTTCATACATTGCTTGGAGGGTGTAGTACGAGTAGCTTCATTTCCGTTATGAACCTCTTATTGTTATTCAATTTTTTCTCATTTTACAGCTTCTTGACAAACTAGAAACTAAAATGAAAGGTACCTGTGTGGAGGGAGGAATTCCTAGATTGTTTGAGGGCAAAACTTTGGTAAGTGCTTTGAAAATTTGCTTAAAATGTATTGCCAACTTTAGATTATAAGAGTTTTTAGTTGAATTTTGAGTATTTGTATATAGATTACTGAATGTTCTCATGTTTTTATGAAAATATTTTTAAAGATAGAATTAATGTAGAAAAGAAATTACCATGCTCCTCTGCAGTTGTTCTGGGAACTACTTAAAAGTCTAAATTGAAAGGCATTATATGTTACATTTTTTTACTTGTTCCTCTTGTCACTGTCTTCCAATAGTGACACGTGAACCCATTTTTTCATTGAAAACTTTCACCACAGTCTGAGTTGGAATGTATTGCTCACTTAATGTCATTGTGTCCATCCTTTTATTAAATAATTGAAGGATAATTCTGAAAGCAGTTTATGGCTTAAAAGTTTGTAAACATTTATATACGTATGTGAGAGTCACTTTGATATTAAATTAATTAATTTATTGAAAAAAAAAAAAAGGAATAATAATTAATAATGTTTTGATTGTTTTCATTCTCTTTCAGTCTTATTTTAGATGTAAGCATGTAGATTACACGTCCTCCAGAACAGAAACCTTCTATGACATCCAACTGAATATCAAAGGCAAAAAGAATAGTAAGTTGTTAAATTAGTATATTATTTGTTTTTCATTTGGATATGATTAAAAGTTAAGTTGCTTGACTTTGACGTTGATCCACTCTCCCAATATTCTGCCCTTTAAAATATTTGAGGTGTTCATTCACGCTAAACTTAGCTCAATGAGTGAAATGGTTTTCTTTTCCCACAGTTTACGAGTCTTTCAAGGATTATGTGAGTGTAGAAACCCTAGAAGGCGATAATAAATACGATGCGGGTGAATACGGTTTGCAGGAGGCGGAGAAAGGCGTTCTCTTTCAGAGTTTCCCCCCAGTCCTTCACCTTCATTTGATGCGGTTCCAGTATGACCCCATCACCGATTCCAATGTCAAAATTAATGACAGGTAACCACACTGACGATTATTGTTGTTTGATTAGGTTGTTTAACCTCCTTCGCAACGCCTAAGGTCATATGACGGAGGGGACCTACAGCTTTACGTGGGATTCGAACCACAGGTCGCTACATAATCTGGACGCGGAGGACAGTCTCCCATCCAATTTCTATCTGGACCCATTGTCGCTTGACTTCGTTGATCAACGAGAAGCAGTATTACGTAGCCCAACTTACAAATGCAAACTTTTTTGCATCATTGGGTGATGTACAAAGTAAATTTTCATTTAATTTTTATTGAACATGCAGCATCTTTGTACACAAAAAGTTTAGGCTAGTGAGTAAATATCCGAGTATAAGTGTTTAAAAGTTAGAGTTTATGGAAGAATATGCAGAAATAAAGGCCATAGAGGCGTTAATCATATTAAGATGCTACATCCGATCCAATAGTCGCTTGCACTTTATGCCGTACTTGTAAAACCGGACTAACTGTTGATGTTTCAGATAAAATTATGATGTTGGATTTTCTACTTCAGATACGAGTTTCCAGAAAAGTTGCACATGGATCAGTTTTTACAGAAAAACGAGAAAACGCCTGCCACTTACATTCTTCACGCTGTTCTGGTTCATTCTGGAGATAATCATGGTGGACATTACGTCGTTTTTATTAATCCTAAAGGTGACGGAAAGGTAAGCAAACGAAATTGCTTTCTTCATAAGGAAGTAAAAGCCCACAGTCGAGGGGAATTCCTTTAACTTGTATAACTACAGGGTGAGTCAAAAGTCTGGAAACGTAGTTAATTATGCTTTTCAATGCAAATATATATGTACAGTGCTTACAAGAAGTCTCGCGCCTCTGTCTCGTCCCAAGCTAGTCTGTTAGGTATAAAATGGGCGGTCCTTATGGCAGCGGTGGTGTGTTTGGATTGGTGCACATAATTGCTCTAACCCCATCAATGACGTCCACATTATCATTGTGTTGATATCACTATTTATATATAGAGACATACTGTATATAGATATGTATATAGAGTATGCAGGGGATAACGTGTCTCAGTCCCAGCTATGGTAGTTGTCTTACAATTAACAGTCCCAAGTGCAAGTTACGTTAACACCTCCACATAAACTACCCTGGACTAAAATAACATACGTGAAGCCCTTACCCACAAACCATTTAAAAGCGCGCGCGCGCTCGCTCTCGCTCTCTCTCTCGCAGGGGGTATAAAGGTTATGCACATTTCTTCTGGATGTTGTAAACTTTATACTTGGGGTGTGACAGCCCTCCGGTCCCGAGTCGTGGGATTCTAGAGAAATTGGCTGCCAGTTCCTTTAGGTTCTCCCTCTCTTTCGGGAGGGCGGGTAAAGTATGTTGTACAATCCTGTCCCGTGGGTTACTAGGACCTCATCCCATCCCTACTCTCCTTTTAGCTTACATTAAGGATGTTCTCTGACTAAAAAAAAAAAAAAAAAAAAAAAAAAAATTCTTTTAGTATTAAGTCTTTTTCTCTTCTTTTACTATTAGGACCCTACTGCTACCTCATGTGTGGGTAGGTTGAGAGACTGGGATGGAGGGGTCCCAGGCGTAGGGGCGCGATGAATGGAGTGTGGCTAGTGCCCCGTTAAGCCCATTCCTAACGCGTAATGGCCTGACCAGCCCCCTGCGACCGTTCTTTGGTGACCAATTGATGGTGCTTGGCTGTACTGCTCTGAGGTGAGAGAGCTTTACTGCCCAGCTGGCTGCCAGGCCAGCGTAAAGTCTCGGGCGTAGGCTCTGGGTCTGGTGGGATATCCCTTGAACACTGGATTCTAAGAGTCTGGCCGCTTGTGAGTGACTAGTAAGACTTAGTAAGGGGCTGCATCTCGCTGTCGCTCCTGGCGGGAAATCCGTGACGCCTGCGTCGCGAGTGTTTGTCATTTGGTAGCTGCGACACGTTTGGGACTGTTCGGCCCTGGGGAGACCTTTGGTCAGTGCGGCAGCAGCGAGAGGTGTAGTCTTCTGGAAGGGATGAACGTCACTTGCAAATAGGTGGATGCGTCTACGCGCGGGATGAATTCACCTCCCCCTCCTTTTTTATATACTGGTCAGAACGTTTTTGATAGTTTTCATTGCTAGAACGCTTTATCTTATTCAGAGTATTCAGAAAAAAAAAAAAAAAAAAATGTGACAGGGCCAGCTAAATTGAAAGCAGAATGCTTTAAATGTAAAGTTAATCATTGGTGCGTTGACTTCCCCGAATGTAGTATCAGCGATATCACATCCCTTAATGTATGTATGTTTTGTAAATTTAGAGACAACCACGAAAAGGAAGTTAAAGAGCTAAAGGAATTAGTAAAAAAGCTTGAAGCTAGGGTCGTAGCACTGGAAATCCCAACCCAGTGGACAAGATCAAACTAAAAACACACCAGCAGATTTAAACTGTAAGATTAAGCATCTAGAACAAAGCGTGGCACGCTTGGAAAACACGGTGACTATTCCGGAAAATAGAACGGAGGAACAAGAATTCAAATTGGTAAAAAATATAAGACCCTCCAAACCAAAACCAAAACATAAGGGTTTGGAACCCATTACCATAAAAAATAAGTTTCACTTACTTGCTGACGAGGAGAATGAATCCTTTTTAATTGGGGATTCTATGGTAAGGAATCAAGGGGACTTTTTCGGAGCAAGACACGTGACCAAGAGAAAACTCCTATGTTTTCCGGGTGCCACAAGCCAGATAATTAATAGGGAATTAGGCAAAATTAATATCAAGAATAAGAGTTGCCCTATCATTGTCCATGTTGGTGGCAATGACGTTTTTCTGGGAGGGACAAGAGGGCAGACAGAGTCCATTATAAAAGAATTCAAGAACCTAACTGACAGACAAGGTTAGGAATAGGACAGACATGGGTATGGTCGTAGGAATTCTCCCTCGAATGCGTGCTAGTGACTATACTCTAAGTAAAGCCATTAGCATAAATAAGAGAGTTAAACGCATGTGTGATGAAAAAGGCCTAAAGTTTGTCGATTTTTGGCCTACATTCTACGGAAATGGGGAATACTTTGGTTCGGACGGGATACATTTTAACCAGAAGGGGAAAAAGAAGTATGGTGATTTACTGAACATTAATTTGTATAATCTTTTTAAACTAGGACCCCCCAAACCAGCAATTGATCCTGCTCCCCAAACAGTTAAACCTACTCCCCCAGCAGTTAGTCCTCCTCCCCCAGCTGTCGGTCCTCCTCCCCCAGCTGTCGGTCCTCCTCCCCCAGCAGTTAGCCCCCCTCCAACAGCAGTTAGCCCCCCTCCAACAGCAGTTAGCCCCCCTCCAACAGCAGTTAGCCCCCCTCCAACAGCAGTTAGCCCCCCTCCCCCAGTAGTTAGCCCCCCTCCCCCAGTAGTTAGTTCAACTGCGTCGGGAAACGACTCAGGCCAGTTAGGAAAAACCACAACTTAAAATCACTCAAAACTGTGCTCTTCAATGCTAGGTCAATTAGAAACAAACTAATGGAATTTATAGCGCTTGTCAAAACTGAGAACTTTGATATCATCGGAATAATGGAATCCTGGATTCATTCTGAATCAAGGGATTTTGTAGGAGAATTTGAAATGGTAGGTTACAAAATGTTTCACAAAGATAGGAATGGAAGGGAAGGCGGCGGTGTACTTTTGTATGCTCGGGACTCCCTGCACCCGGTAAACAGTAATATCGTATCTGCTCATGAAATGTTGGGAATTGATATAAACCTAAATAATAAAGTAGTGCAGCTACTTCTAGTATATAGACCACCTCACTACCCCGTTGATAAGGATATAAACTTGTATAATAAATTAAGCAGAATAGTAAGTAATAAGATCAGTGTGATTTTTGGTGATTTTAATTGTGGTAATGTAAATTGGGAAAACAAAACAGCTGATGCTGAGGGCTCAAGACTGTTGGAATTTGCCGATGATAACTTAAGTCAATGGGTTGATGGGCCTACAAGGGGTAATAATAAACGACCTCATATTCACGAACGAAGATGACCTAGTCTCTAACCTGACTATTGGTGAAAATTTAAGTAACAGCGATCATAATTTGATTAGGTTTGACCTCAGGGTTCCAGTTAATACACGCGAAAAGACTGGATTTCTCGAGAGCAAATTTTGAAAGCTTCCGAAGTAGTTTAGACACACTTGAAGTTCTAATAAGTGAGGATGTCAATGTCACCTGGAGCTCGTATAGGGATCAATTTAGAATATTACAGAACACTTTTATACCCACTAAAATGGTTTCCTTGTCAACCAAAATGGTTTAACAACGAAATTATGAGGGCTATTACGGGAAGAAATAGAGCCTACAAACTACTTAAGTCGCATTTCAACCACACTAATTCAGAAAACTATATAAACCTACGTAGGAGGGTTAAGTCCTTAATTAGATCAGCCAAACGTGATGATGAAGCTAGAGTTGCCTCACTCTGTAAAGTTAACTCTAAAGAACTTTTTGCCCATGTTAATAGCAGAAAGCCAATTAAAAATTCTGTAGGCCCCTTAAAAGATAGAAATGGCGTACTGAAATTCGGTGATAAAGATATAGCTATGTTAAACGAGTTCGTTACAGTCTTCACGGAGGAAGACACAATAGAAGTGCCAAGTCCTCGGATTACATATGACGGTGACCAGCCCGTAGAGACCATAAGTTTTACGAGAAATGAGGTACAGCAATTAATTGATAAGATGAACAAATAAAAATCACCTGGCCCCGACTTATTTCTTCCAAGGGTATTAAAAGAGGTTAGCCACAATGTTGTTGTTGACTTAGTAACCATATTCAAACAATCAATTGAGTTAGGGAAGTTCCAACCGACTGGAAGTTAGCAAATGTAACACCAATCTTTAAAAAGGGTGATAGGGAAAATCCTTGTAATTATCGCCCAATCAGTTTAACATCAGTTGTCGGCAAACTGTTGGAATCCATCATTACAAAACGTAGTGTGTATCACCTTGAATCTAACAATCTAATTTTTTATTCTCAACATGGATTTAGGCGACATAGATCCTGTCTGACAAACCTGTTAGTTTTTCCACAATATGCATACACTGTACGATACACTCTACTTAATACTTACAGATCAGATTGATTAACGAGGAAACTCTGAAGATATTCACAGTATATGAAGAAACTCTGAAGAAAGTTCGCATAAGTAAAGTACCTACCTGATTAGAGTGTAAATAACGAAAGAAAGATTACAAAAGAAATCTTTTATACTGTAACTTGAAGAGCCTAATCATTTTCATTAATCAGTAAAGTAACATAAATATCATCAACTGTTCCCACAAAATAGAAGTCAACATCTTCCTTCCTTGACTAATCAATTTTAAAATTAGAAAGAGCCATTTTGAGCAGAAAACTGAGATTTGTTTATAAAAAACCTCTGAACAGGTAGCTAGAACAACCTGAAAAAAGTGTTAGCAGCTGGCGAGGAAGCTTCTAACAGTGGCTGCATCCTCCAGCGCGGGACACGTCAACGCGAAGAAGAGGCGACGTCAAACCAAAACATCAACGCGCTGGTGGCCAAACTTCCTCAAATCTCCGTCCAGCGGGCTGTCTACGGTTGGCCAGACTGGCAGTCGACGGCCTGTTGCGTGGCACGGTCAGAATGCCGATCGGCTCCCGGGGCCGGACTTATTCTCAGCGTGCTATTTTTTCAATTACAGGGAGCAATTGTGTGCTCCCCGAACTACTCTTACTCTCTGGCGACATTAAGACTAATCCAGGCCCCACTACAACTTACACATGTCACCATACACAAAGACATAGACACAATAGCACCATCAGACACATACAGAAGTATGTGTTTTATCGAGTGTCCAGAGTTACCAATTGAATAAGTGGTTTTCGTTGAAGTGTTTTAAAAAAAATAGTATTCGGTAAATTCATAACTAAATTACTTCGTGCTACTAATCATTCATTAGCGAATATATTTCATTTATTGACGTTATTCAATACTATATTATTTGATCAAACCAAGGCTACTGCACGTGGCTTGCCGTGTTGTTTTTCAAATCTATCAAAAACGTGCAGACATAAGGTTCATTTTTCCTTCCTTCGAGAGGTCAGGTAGAGTGTGGTCCCGCACCGTGTGAAGAAAAGGAAAAAAGTCGGGTCAAATCGCGGACAGATAAGTGTTATAAATACTCTTCTTTTACAGATCTTTTGTCGGTAGCTTAATTCTATATGCATTTAGTATAAATTTGTGTTACAAGAACCTGTTTCTGCGTTTCAAAAACGCGGTAGACCTACGTTGTAATTTATTAATTTCCAAACGCTCGTTTTTTTTTTTTTTTGTTGTTTAACTAATTAAAAGCATGGCACCCCCGTCAAGTACTTGCAGTCGCTGTGAAGGGAAATTTGCCGCTTACGCGTTTACAATGGCTAATAATAATGAACAGTTAGTTTGCAGGTGGTGCTCAAACTTGGAAGTGCTGAGGAACGAGTTAGAACGTGAGAAGGAGGCCAGAGTAAGCCTTGAAGAAAGGGTGATGCTCCTGACGGCAAAATTAGAATCCCTTGAGACTCCAGTTGCGACCCCTCCTGCCTCAGTTTCTATTAATAATATAAATAGTATTAATAGCCCTCTCTCTTCTCCTAGTTCCCAACCCTTCGTTCGAGTGCGTAATGGAGCCCCATTGAGAAAACCTAAGACATGTCTACCAGTAATAACAAACAATAAGTTTTCTGTTTTAGGTTTTGAAGATGATGATGAACCGGAAATACGACTCGTTGGCGATTCCATTGTTCGAGGAATTCTGTGGGAGAAACCCTCGTCGTAGGCGCCGTTACTGCTACCCTGGTGCAAGGGTGGAGGATATAACTAATAGTGTTGACCAATTTACAGATGGTACCTCCGAGGACACAACGTATGTTATTCATGTCGGTACTAATAACGTTTTAAATTCTAGATCGGAAGAACTGCTGGCTAGGTACAGGGACTTACTAGAGCGATTAAAGGAAAAAACTAATAAGATTGTTTTAACAGGTATACTTCCTCGAATTATCCATCGTAACGATTTCTACAGCAAGGCGACCTATATTAACAATAACCTAAAGTCTCTTTGCCAACAGGAAGGAGTGCATTTTGCGAATTTTTGGAACAGTTTCTACGGCAGGAGGGACTTGTTCCTCGGAGATGGACTTCATCTTAATGACGTAGGAGCTGCGCGTTTAGGAAGACTATTTCATAATACTGTCTCTTCTTTTCAGGCTGCCGTAACTCGAACGGTCCCAGCGTAAATTCCATAAATTTCCACTGCGCTCGCGAAGTTGTCGCAATTACAAACAATTTGAAGGTTCTATCCTTAAATGCTCGTAGCCTACGAAATAAAATAAACGAATTTTTTTCTTTAATTGCTTGTAAAGACTATGATATAATTGCGATAAATGAATCGTGGCTTAGCACTGAAACTCGTGACTTTGTAGGGGAGTATCAAATTAAAGGTTATAGACTTTTTGTTAAAAACAGAATAGGTAGGCGAGGAGGCGGTGTTATGTTGTATATCAAAGATAATATTGCGAACGTTATAGAAGTAAAGCACACAATTCCAGAACCGATAGATTCGACTATAGCAGAACTTAAATTGAACGATTTCAAACTTGTTGTTGCGGTTATATATAGGCCCCCTAATCAAACAGCTGATACGGACGAAGCGTTATATCGTGAACTAAAGCGAATAATCGGTAGTGAGCAGGCTTTAGTTATGGGTGACTTTAATTGCGCTAACGTAAATTACGATACAATGCAGGGAGACGCGGAAGGTAATCGTTTAGTTAATTTTCTCGAGGATAGCTTTCTTATTCAAAAGGTTGGGGAACCTACGAGGTTGGACAGTATTTTAGATTTAGTAATAACTACGGATGATAGGCTAATTACTGATCTTCAAATAATAGAACCGTTAAGCAATAGCGATCACAATATGGTAGAGTTTGTCCTCTCAGTAAGTCACTCGAAACCAGCTAACTCGACTAAAATTCCTAACTTCCAGCACGCAGACTTTAGTAAATTTCGAAATAAATTGTCACACGTCAATTGGGAAAACGTGATGGGGAACTCCAACGCAAAACTAATGTGGGAATCGTTCGAAACAGTATTTAGGACTATAAATGAGGAATGTGTACCGTACAAAATTAAGCGTGCGAAAGTAAACAACAAGCCCTTGTGGTTTACTTCTAGAGTAGGAGACATTATAAAGTAGAGATAGGGCTTATAGGCTACATAAGTGCGATAAAGACAATTTGTGGTTACGAAACAACTACATATCTCTAAGGCGTGAAGCGAAAAGTGTAATAAAAAAGTCCAAGCGCGAATTTGAAATCTCCATAGCTCGTGACGGTAAAGAAAACCCCAAGCGATTCTTTCAATACGTCAATAATAGAAATCCAGTAAAAAGCGTCTTGGGGCCTTTGAAAAATGTAAACGGAGATCTAGTTTCTGAAAAAAGGAAATGGCTACCTTGCTAAACGAATTTTTTACGTCAGTTTTTACTATAGAAGATGTAACAAATATCCCTACGGTCACAGACATAATACCTTTTGATAATGGTAATATTTTGGATAGTGGTTAGTGAAGGGGAATAACGCGCTATATTGATAAAATGAAAACGCGTAAATCACCGGGGCCGGATTCCATATATCCCATACAACTAAAAGAATTAAAAGATAGCATTGTTGTGCCGCTAACAAAGATTTTTAATGCGTCTATTTCTGAGGGGTGCGTACCAGATAATTTCAAGTTAGCAAACGTAACACCTATCTTTAAGAAAGGCGATAAAGGTGCGGCGGGAAATTATAGGCCAATCAGTTTAACGTCTGTTGTAGGTAAGCTACTGGAATCAATAATTAGGGATCGTATAGTCGAACACTTAGAATGCATAAGCTAGTTAGAAATACGCAGCACGGTTTTAGGCGAAACAAATCTTGCTTAACTAATCTTTTAGAATTTTTCCAAAGCGTGGTTGACGTTTACGATAGACATCGGGCGGTTGATGTAGTGTATTTAGATTTTCAAAAAGCGTTTGACACCGTGCCGCACAAAAGACTCATTGAAAAAACTAAGGCTCATGGAATCAGGGGTGTAGTAATAAATTGGCTAGAAGAGTGGTTGCGAGGCAGGAAACAGAGGGTGGTCGTTGATGGAGCGGAGTCGTGTTGGGCTAATGTAGCGAGTGGCGTTCCTCAGGGTTCTGTATTGGGCCCCTTGCTTTTTCTTATATATATTAACGATTTAGATGTCGGCCTAGTCAGTACAGTTTCAAAGTTTGCGGATGACACGAAGCTGGGTGGTAGGGCGATTAATGACGAAGATAGAGGTAAAATTCAGGAAGATCTGAATAAAATCGTTGATTGGTCAGTCACATGGCAAATGAGATTTAACGTTGATAAGTGCAAAATTTTGCATATAGGTTCGCGTAACGGTAATTTTGCGTATAGTATGTCAGGGAAAGATTTAACAAGCGTAGAGCAGGAAAAAGATTTAGGAGTTATAGTCACTGGTGATTTAAAAGTAGCGAAACAAAGTACAGCAGCGGTCAATAAGGCGAACAAAGTGTTAGGTTTTATAGCTCGAAATTTTGAGTACAAATCGCGCGATATTATAGTTCCTCTTTATAAATCATTAGTTAGACCCCATTTGGAGTACGCGGTCCAATTTTGGAATCCGCATATGCGCAAAGATATAGACAAAATCGAAAGAGTTCAAAGACGAGCAACTAAGATGATTCCGTCGCTTAGGTCAAAGTCGTACGAGGATATGCTTAAGGAGTTAAAATTGACAACACTCGAGACTACAAGGAAAAGAAGTACCTCAAAAGGCCTTGCGGCCCATACCGAGGAGGTAGAGACTAGGAGGTTAAGGGGTGATCTAATCCAGGTTTTCAAAATTATGAATGGGTTCGATAATGTAGATAGAGATAGCTTTTTCGAAATATCTCAATATAATAGGACTAGAAATAACGGGTGTAAGTTGACAAGTAGAAGGTTCGAGACAGCAGTTGCCAAAAACTTTTTTACGCATAGAATAGTAAATAGCTGGAATAGTTTGCTGGTAGAAGTAATTAGTAGCACGTCTATAAACATGTTTAAAAATCGATTGGACGCATATGTTGATAGAAAGGGTATAGTTTAAGGTAGTAAAATTAAGGCTTTGTGGGGATAGATCCCACAGCTCAACACAAGTGTTGTGGGATATAGGGAGGCAGCGTCTTGGGTTAGGGGATAATATCTGTCCTTACACACCCCATTTAAAGAGATTCCTCTGCTGAGTGGTGCCCCTCATAGTACTGTGAGGTATTGAAAAACTCATGATCTTCACTTGCCCCACAAACACCTTTAAATGGGAGAACCCAAATGGGGTGCCACACATTTCTACATTACTGTACAGTAGGGCGGCTCGTTTTTACACTTTTTTCGATATTTGATTGGGGGTAGTGCGGAAAAGTTGCGATTTGGAGAGAAAATAAAGTGTGTAAAATTTTTTTGATCTATGTCAATACCTTCCAGTGGCGGCGAGTCCTTAAAAATCGAAATATAGGCCTAACGGGGTAGATTGGAAAATGGTTTTAAAGACTTACAAAATAAACTAAAAATTTCAGCACAATCTGTTAATAATTTCTGGTGGCGTCTTAGCCGTTAAAATATCCAAAATATTGATTTAAAGCAAGTTTTAACAAGATGTTATACAAATGTTAATTCCGGTATATTTCTGTGCAAACAACCCTGAGAACACTATTATAGGCTTGAATAAATTAATAGCAGTCATTGAACAATGAACATTATATAAAAATTATATAAAATTATATAAAATTTGTGTTTTTAGGCCTATTTTTCGATTTTTAAGGACTCGTCGCCACCGGAAGGTATTGACGTAGATCAAAAAAATTTTACACACTTTATTTTCTCTCCAAATCGCAACTTTTCTGCACTACCCCCAATCAAATATCGAAAAAAGTGTAAAAACGAGCCGCCCTACTGTACAGTCTTTACAGCCACACCTACACTTTTCCTCCTAAGTGTATATATTGTAATGTATATGGTTGTAAATTTTGACTTGGTCCGCAATCGATATGGACCGTGACTTGATGGATACCGTAATGAAATTGACTGGATTCTTTGGATCTGATATATTTGCATGTCCGTTATAAATAGATATAGAGTGTAACATATTTGTGGATAGTAGTCTATTATGACTTGATCTTCTGGATCGAGAGATTCTATCTTTAGTTTTAAATCGATAATTAATTAGTTTTAAATTGATAATTATTTAGTTTCGTAAAAATTGGTCGTTGCCAATTTACCGGCAGTTTTTACATAAATTTCTTATGTTCTTGTGGTTCGGAACCCACGTAAAATAGTAGGTCCCCTCCGCCACCACGGAGGACGTACACAATACCACGATTACGAACACAGGTAGACCAGCCATGAGTGGATCCTAGGATCTTTGTTGGTCTGAAACATTATAACATTATAACATATTACAGTACAACGTAGATGGCCTCACAAACAAAATCATGCAGCTTAGGGAATTCGTGCACAAACAAAACATTCACATAGCACTTATACAAGAAACAAAACTAAAACGCGCACACAAAACACCCACCATCCCTGACTTCACGGCGATCCGTCAAGATCGTACTGGGGGTAACGGGGGTGGACTCATCACTTACATACGTAAAAGCATTAGCTACACTGATTCTACCCAAAACATTGCAAACACAATCCAAGCAGATAACACGATAAAAATACAGGCAGTTAACATTAAAACACAACACAACACAACACAACACCACACTAATCAACATTTACATCCCACCAGATAGTTCACCTCAGGTGCCAGCCAATTACAATCCACAATTACACAATCTGCCCTCTCTCATTAATGTCATCTTAGGAGGAGACTTCAACGCCAAAGACACTAGTTGGTACCTGCACAACCAAAGCAACACCAGAGGCGCCAACATAGCCACACAACTAAACAGCCTCTTCATTCTTAACAATACAGAAGAACATACACACATACCACATCAAGCAGGATACTCAAACTCCTCCCCAGACATAACGTTCTGTTCCCCCTCACTAGCAACACATACACAATGGAGAACAGAAAAACAACTGTCATCAGACCACCTGCCCATCATCATTACAACACATTCTACACTGCCCCAACAGCCTTAGGCACACTTACAGAAATTACAAGAAAGCTGATTGGGAACAGTTCAAAATACAGACTGAGGAACAATTCACCACATTAAACAGCACACCCATCATAAACATCAATACAACACTCAAGACATTTAATCAGATCATCAATAATGCAAACAAATACATACCGAATGGCAACATTAGGAAATACAACCCAAATTACACTAGAGAAATAGCCCACCTTATAAGGCAACGTAACAACCTCAAATATAACACACAAACCCCACACACAGAAGCCATAAAACAGCAGATACAACAGCTCAACACAGAAATAAACAACAAACTCAAAGAAAAACAAACAGAAACATTCAGGGAATTCATAACAACATTAAACCACTCCACAGATACATCCAGGCGATACAAGACTATAAACGGCATTACCCACTCTAACAGCGGCATTCACACCTCACACGCGGCTATCTGTCGCAGCCAAAATAATATCCCAACATACACACAACAAGCTAACATTCTAGTTAATCACTACGCAAAGATAAGTCACTTAAACAGAGACAACAACCAGAAACATGCAGACAGACAAACAGCCAGACACAAGAAAACCTACAGACTCGACACAACCATTACACCCTTCAATACAGACCAGACCACCAAGATCATCAAAAACATTAAGAATTCGAAGGCTACTGGACCAGACAACATATCTAACATACACCTTAAACACTTGGGCCCACAAGGAATACTAGCTCTCACAAATATCAGCACATATTCATACCAACACTGTATTATTCCTGACATATGGAAACAAGGTAAAATTATTACACTACTCAAACCAAACAAAAATCCAACAGAACCAGCTTCCAATAGACCCATTACTTTACTATGCACACCTTCCAAAGTAACAGAAAGACTAATCTTACAAATCACCAACCCACACATTCCATCATGGATGGCATCAACTCCAGACGACCAGCTCAACGTACACTATTAGCAACAATAGACATTAGTAAAGCATTTGATGCTATCCCACGCTTCCCCCTCATAAACAAAATACTCAACACAAACCTGCACAATAACACCAAAAGGTGGCTGAGCAACTATCTTTCAGGAAGATACTCACATGTCACATTTAATGGCAAGTCATCCAAAAACAAGCTTTTTCCGAACGGGTCCCTCAAGGCTCTGTTCTCTCACCAACACACTTCAACTTATACATGCATGACATTCCAACACCCATAGATAACAAGCTTACATTACACAGGTCAACAAAAAAACTTTTTTTTTTCGTTGCTGAGGAAATTCGTACGAATTTAGGGTATTTTGGGGTTGCTGAATTCCAAAATGAAAGTAGTTTTTCCGATTTGGCTCTAGTTCTTGAGATAATGAATACCCTCAATTAATAGGAAACGTAACCATAACGCGTGCATATGGGAAACTACCGGAACATTCTAGATGGTGAGACCGAATAAAATGCCATTATGTATTTCATGTGTTTACTTTTGTATGATTTGAGACAATTTCAATGCGATTTGTAAGTAGGCTCCGCCTGAACATTAATTTTTTGCATTTTTACGTGTTTCAATGGGGTACCAATTATCTCATAAATTAGAGCCAATCTAGCAAAACCGATGTCATATTCGGAATCAGCATCACAAAGTTACCCCAAAATCACTCTAATATGATTGGCAATAAAATGAGTGTTGACCAGTGTTATTATCATTTGCACATGACATCACTCTAACATCCACCCACATCAACATCGACACCGCTACAAATAACCTACAAACATACATAAACAGTATACAAGTCTGGCTCACACACAATAGACTCAAAGTAGCGCCCACAAAATCAACCATCACCTTGCTTACAAGCAACACAAAAGAACACCAGGTAATTCCACAGCTTACACTAAACAACATCAACATTCCACACACTCACAGGACCAAAATACTTGGGGTCACATACAACACATCATTATCTTTTGCAAACCACATTAAGGATATTAAAAACAAATGTATGTCAAGACTTAACACTAGTGATGGGACGATACCAAAATTTTTAACGATTCCGATTCCGATACCACTAAAAAGTCTCGATTCCGATTCCGATTCTCAATATTTTTAAATATAATTCTATACTTGTTTTTCTGGAAATTGTCATATTTTACTCTGGTAAGATTAACTATTTACATTATGAGTATGGTAATATAAATTATAAATTATAATAGATTGGTTTAAAAATAAAAATCAACTGTAAGTTGTAACAATTCATTTTAATCTTCTTGATTACACATCATGGATATACATGTTTTAATGTATAGCTACAATACAATAAAAATAAAATTTGTTATCCTCTTTCATTTAAATTTTAAAGTTTACATTGCAAAACTGGTTCAATTAAAAGTTAAAGAATCGTTTTAAGAATCGGAAATCATAGTACAATTCTCTCGATTCCGATTCCGATTCCGATTCCTGAAAAATGCTCGATTCCGATTCCGATTAATCGTCCCATCACTACTTAACACGCTTAGGGTACTAACAGGCACAAACTTTGGACACGAGCAGGAAACCACATCACTCATATACAAACAATATATTCGCTCAGTTATGGACTATGCTAGCCCATGCTGGGCACCCATTATCTCAAACACACACACAAACACCTTACATACAATACAAAACAACGCACTTCGTATCATTACAGGATGCACTCAAACAACACCAATAGAACACCTGCACACAGAAACAACAATACTGAAAGTTAGGGAACATTTAGACATGAGGGGAACACAGTTCATGGCAGCAGCGACAACTAACCCACAACACCCTTGCCACTACATGTACAATCATGCACTGACACCTCGCACCATTAAGGTAACACCAGAGAGACATTATAACCAAATACTCCATTCCATACCACGCCCCACAGACATCACACAGTACAGAAAACACATACACACACACCTAACCCACAATGCACTGACACGACTCGGTCCGAATGCGGTCCTAGGTGCGAAGCCGCCACTCATTAACAGGTCAGAGATCAGCCTGAGCAGATCGGATCGAGTTAACTTAGAACGATTCCGATGTGGACATCACCTCAACTTACTAACATATAAACACAGACTAGACAACTCCATAGACGACACCTGCCACCTGTGCCACGACACACCACAAACAATTGAACACATTATGACAGACTGTACCGCTCTAGCACAACAACGAACACAACACAACATCACTAGTGCGCTGAACCTCTGGTCCACTCCGAAGAGGGCGATCGGTTACCTGCGTGCCGCCGGCTTGCTCGATCAGGGTGGGCTGATCGGCTAAACAACAACAACAACAACAACAACAATAATGCAAGTAGGGCAATAGATATAGTGTATCTCGACTTTCAAAAAGCCTTTGACAAAGTCCCTCACGCTAGATTGATAGCTAAAGTCAAAGGACTAGGAATCACCGTGCTCGTTTCCAACTGGATTGAGGATTGGTTAAAAGATAGAAAGCAGAGTGGTAATAAATGGAGTGGCTTCGGAGTGGGCGCCCGTCACCAGTGGTGTCCCACAGGGTTCCGTTCTGGGTCCTTTACTTTTTATCATCTATATTAACGATATAGACATCGGACTTCTAAGTGCAATCTCCAAATTTGCAGACGATACGAAATTAGGAAGTAGTGTAGGTACTGAGGAGGGCGTAAGAACGCTTCAGAACGATCTTGACAGGTTGGGCGAATGGTCTGCTACTTGGCAGATGCCATTCAACTTGGACAAATGTAAGGTAATGCACATAGGTTATAAAAACCCGAAGACCGATTACTCTCTCTTGGGAAGGAACTTGACTGAGACCGATCTAGAGAAAGACTTAGGAGTCTATATCAGCAACGATCTGAAACCGTCGAAGCACTGTGCAGAAGTCGAAAAGAGGGCCTTAAAATTATTAGGTTATATTTAGAGTTGCACCGATGTATCGGTATCGGCCGTATCGGCCACTTTTCACAAAGTATCGGTATCGGCCGATACTGTTCTGAAAACCGATACCGATACTTTGAATTACTGTTTTTTGAAGAAATTATCTTATTTTATGTATTATTAAATTTTTTTATTATTATACAGTAATATCTTATTTAGTTGTTTAATATATATTTTATCAAAATTAGCAATGTTTACATTTACTAACAAAACAAAAAATCATAAAATGTAACTATAGGCCCCTATACAAGATTACAAATATTCAATACAGTAATACAGTATCATATAAATATACAATTTCAAATTACAGTAATAGTTTTCAGTAAAAATGAAAGTTTTGTAAAGTTGTTCATAGATGGCACCACGCGGCATGCATAATAGGGTGGATCGATTTTACATTTTTTTCGATTTCCATATTCTAATAGAGACAAAAACTTGCGCATGCATGAGAAAATAGCCTCTGCAAAATCTTAGCTTAATAGGTAATCATCATCTGCCCCCGGCAGAGCGATGAAAATCATATTTTAGTAGTCAAAAACGTATTTTTCTTATAATTTTTAAAATATTTCAATATGCATCAAAATTATTCCTAATAACTATAAAGTCGATGAAAAAGACCTCATATGATCGTTTTTCCAAGCGCGTTGTCCTACGTTAATATCTTTTGCCCCCGGCAACAACGTCAAATGTTGAAAAAATAGGTAATTTATATACATATTTTCAGATCGGCTCTTTGTCTTAAATAATGCATTTATATATTTCCCATAGCATTTATATCGTTGCTTAGGCATGAAATAACACACACGCAAAATTTTATGACTAGAGTAATATCTTCTGTCCCCGAGAAAAGTCTAAATGTGGATTATAATTACGTTAATGCGATGTTATAAGTACGATAAGTACTAAGTACAGCTCCTCACTTGCTAATTTTATAAAATTAGCAACCCAGAACTCACCACGAGGAGGTGGCTGTACGTCGAGTTCCACCCTATCCAGCCCCAACCACCCTTCCTTTGGCTGCATGTCGATTTACATACGGTAATCTTTCTTAGAATCAAATCGTGGAATTTTTGTTCGGGAGTGAAGACGGGACGGATGAATCCGTCCCTCTCTTCTATTCCACTTACGCTGGCAGAGGCTTCGGTTACTAATTTGATGAGTCTCTCGACCGCTTGAGTATGACAAGGGAATAGTGGGATCAGTCAATCAGGCTGGTCTCCCGTCTCAACAAACTCTTTTAATCGGGTATTGTTTTTGTAACGGGGGGTTCGGTCACCTCAGCCGTTTGCCAGTTGATCATTTCGTAATAGTTTTGACTATCGTAGAGCAGCTCAGGCATGGCGAAGGCTCGAATTTCCCCCGCTGGCGATTGTTTTGATCGTGCTTTTAATATTCTTCTCCATCCCAATTCTTTTATGTGTTGCTCATCGGCATGTAGCATGGAGATCAAAATATTTTCTGGGTGAGCAAAGAAAGAATTTCTACGGAGGACTTTGTTGGCGATTGTCTTAGATCTTTGAGGCATGGTCTGAGAGAGACGCATCATTTCGAAAAAATGCTTTGCGCCCTCAGTGAAACTGGAGTTTTTCTTTATCTCAAACCAAATTGGTGCGTAAACTGTCATAATGAATCGCACAATTTCGTTGAAGGTGCTGGAGGGTTCACTGGTTGAAACATAGAGGCGCAGAAATCTATTTGCTGTTGTCAGCCACCTGGAATGCGCCATCTTACCTGGATTTCGAGCCGCGAGAGCTGAAGAGCAGCTACCGCTCGACACTGCTCTATAGATGCCTAACAAATATTTTTGGTCAGTGCTCAACTCGGCATCATCTATGTCAATGTCGGGAGATGGAATGGCATCGAATTCTGTAATTGGAAGTTTTTCGCAATCGTTCAGTTGTTTTCCAACTGGTCCAGTAATCCCATTGGCCCAGTTGTTTTGCCGTCCAAGTCTTGAATGAGGTGTCGCAGTGATAATTCATTACCGTGTAATAGGCATATGATCCACTGAACTGGCCTTTGTAGTTTCATTTCAATCATACGAATGACTCCACCCTTTCGACTGACGCGTCAGTGGCAGCTGCTGCTGGCAGCACTCACCAGAGATGACCTTTAAACCCTAGCCTAGAGTCATAAAATTTTGCGTGTGTGTTATTTCATGCCTAAGCAACGATATAAATGCTATGGGAAATATATAAATGCATTATTTAAGACAAAGAGCTGATCTGAAAATATGTATATAAATTACCTATTTTTTCAACATTTGACGTTGTTGCCGGGGGCAAAAGATATTAACGTAGGACAACGCGCTTGGAAAAACGATCATATGAGGTCTTTTTTATTTCATGCCTAAGCAACGATATAAATGTAAATGCTATGGGAAATATATAAATGCATTATTTAAGACAAAGAGCTGATCTGAAAATATGTATATAAATTACCTATTTTTTCAACATTTGACGTTGTTGCCGGGGGCAAAAGATATTAACGTAGGACAACGCGCTTGGAAAAACGATCATATGAGGTCTTTTTCATCGACTTTATAGTTATTAGGAATAATTTTGATGCATATTGAAATATTTTAAAAATTATAAGAAAAATAAGTTTTTGACTACTAAAATATGATTTTCATCGCTCTGCCGGGGACAGAAGATGATTACCTATTAAGCTAAGATTTTGCAGAGGCTATTTTCTCATGCATGCGCAAGTTTTTGTCTCTATTAGAATATGGAAATCGAAAAACATGTAAAATCAATCCACCCTAATGCATAATCATAATAAACCATTCAGTTGCTTGAATGCTTGAATCTCGTGTGTAAAGTTATTGATAATACACTACCATTATATGCATTCGTTTAGAACTTTATATAATAAGATATATATATATATATTTTCTTAATTTAATTTAAACATAATTAAATTACAGGCTCTAGCTATATATTATAATATATTATATTATTATGAAATTAAATGGAACTAAAGTTGGGATTGGGAAAGGCATTTTAAGTTAATTGAGATATTATATCATTTACTTGAACTTTTATTAATAATCAATTTTAAAACAATTAAAAAGTATCGGTATCGGCACTTTTTTGTAGTATCGGTATCGGCCAAAATATTGGTATCGGTGCAACTCTAGTTATATTAAAAGACAGTTCCAGTTTCGGAACAAGGAGACTGTAATGTGTCTTTATAATTATCTAGTCAGACGTCAACTGGAATACTGTGCGCAGTTTTGGTCTCCATCCCTCAGGAAGGACTTAGAAAGAGTACAAGCAAGGGCTACAAAATTGATCCCTTCAATGAGAATGCAAAGCTACCAACGGAGATTGGAGCGCCTAAATCTGTTTAGCTTAGAGACGAGGAGGTTGCGGGGTCAGCTTACTCAAGTCTTCAAGATGCTCAAAGGAATAGACAGGGTAGATTACAGAAACTTATTCTCACTTAATGCCAATCCGACAAGAAATAATGGGTTTAAACTGGAACTAAAGACATTTAGGACCTCTGTCTGCGGAAATTTCTTTTCCTATAAAATAGTTAATATCTGGAACCAACTTCCCTCAGAGGTTGTTTCCAGTCAAAGTGTAAATGTGTTTAAAAATAGGCTAGACAAAGTACTGAATACTCTCATAGTTTAAGATTAAAACATAACAAAACTCTGCAGGAGTTCGCTTGCACGGTGTCTCTGTGAGCAAGCTAAATATAGAGCTATTTATATATTCTCCACTTTCCTGTAAAATTTCCTTGGCTACTTTTCCAGGGTCAAGGTATTTTCTTCAACCTTTTTCCGTACCTGCCTCTGGCAGGGAGGGAGCGGAGGGTGGGGAGAGAGCCTTCTACTTTTCTATCCAGTTTTCTACTACTGCTAGGATAGTTGAAAGAAAAATAAACTTGTTTAATAACAGGAACCTCCCAGAGTGGACCGAAAGGTCTTTGAGGCTTCCTCTTGTCCTTGTAACCAGAGCCGGATTTAGACGTGTGGAGGCCCCCCTACCTTAGGGGAAGACATAATTGAAGTCATCCATAAGATTCATAATATAATTAACATACATACACTTTCAAAACATCGTGCACTCTTGTGTCTGTCCATTCCACTCATTTCTGCAAAAAATGAAAGCCTCGGGTTACTCGGGTATTCCATTATAGTGAGAGTAGGCCTAAAAGAGTAATAAAAACAAAATAATAATCAGTACACAACAAATAGTAATTGGTAAAAGTTTATGTACTACAGTGGTATTGGATGCGCGTGTTTTTTTGTTGATCATCTATCGGGTTTTTCTATTTTGATAATGGCTTGTCAATATGTGGAGGCCCATGGGCAGCTGCCCACTTTGCCCACTCCTAAATCCGGCCCTGCTTGTAACTCTCTAAACTAATCTATCATACTTTGTGACTTTTTAACTCTGGTAGGATTCAATTCCATTCCTATAGTGTAAGAGATACTTAAATTCATGTGTGTATTATGCCATACGATGTGCGTAATAAATAATCATTTTTAAATAGTTGGAGCGTTCAAGGTCATCTGTAATAATCTATAGACTACCCCTCAAGCCCACTCTCAACACTTAGATTCCCCTAAGACACAGGCGTCTTCAAGTAACATGAATGCGTAGAGATCTAAGGTGTTAAGATTCCATATTATATAATTTATGTGCTAGGTTTAAGAATGCTGGCATTGAAGGATGGAAGGAAGGGACAGTAAAAGCGATAATAGGTTTAATGAAGGAAGTGGAATGAGGATGGAGGTAAGCGTTGCTATGTCGAAGGAAACGAGGTTGGGTGGGGAATTACGAAGGGAGGAGGAAATGCTAAACACAAACTCAAATATTTATTTTAATGCCCTAGACTGAGAAAGAGAGAGCAAAATACCTTAAACTAACAATGAATTGACAGAAACAGAAGAGCCTGGTCTTAGACGCACTGATAGGTTTAACGTATGTGGCTAGAGGCCGCCACTCAGAGTTACCACTACTACCTAAGTCATAATAAGGTTATTTACTATGACAGAGTAGTCATGAGTAGTTATGGAAATAAAATATGATTATACTGTTGATGGCTGACTATATTCAGTTGGGATATAAACTATTGCTGACAATCTTTGGATCCTTGGCTTTTAAGACAAATTTTTTATGCATATGTTCAACAAAATAGGAAATTGGCTGATTACACAGGTCAACAAAAAAACTTTTTTTTTTCGTTGCCAAGGAAATTCGTACGAATTTAGGGTATTTTGGGGTTGCTGAATTCCAAAATGAAAGTAGTTTTTCCGATTTGGCTCTAGTTCTTGAGATAATGAATACCCTCAATTAATAGGAAACGTAACCATAACGCGTGCATATGGGAAACTACCGGAACATTCTAGATAGTGAGACCGAATAAAATGCCATTATGTATTTCATGTGTTTACTTTTGTATGATTTGAGACAATTTCAATGCGATTTGTAAGTAGGCTCCGCCTGAACATTAAATTTGTTGCATTTTTACGTGTTTCAATGGGGTACCAATTATCTCATAAATTAGAGCCAATCTAGCAAAACCGATGTCATATTCGGAATCAGCACCACAAAGTTACCCCAAAATCACTCTAATATGATTGGCAATAAAATGAGTGTTGACCAGTGTTATTATTACCATTCGAAGGGTTGGTACCCTTCACAACTGAAATCAATTTCAGAAGGGGTGCATGGTATCCTCATTTCCTTTATCGTCCCAGCACGCTTCACATAAGCCATTTACACAAAGATGGAAAGGCCATCTGTGCACCACGAGATGACCCAGGCAATACGGGGAGCAATGGTGACATTGCATGAATATGGTGTGCCAATAAGAGAAATATCAAGACGACTAGACGTTCATCGGAGCACTGTGGAACGGTGGATTCATCGGTATGAAGCAGAAAACTCAATCGCTACTTTGCCGAGGTCTGGTCCTCCGCGTTCAACATCTCAAGAGGAAGATGCTGCGATTGTTAATCATGCCAGAGAGCATCCGTTTGTTCCAGCGACGCATATTTACAGACACCCGAACCTTCGTTGTAGCGCAATTACAGTGAACAACAGACTTCACGAGGCAGGGTATTTTTCTCGCCGTCCAGCTATAAAACCTGCATTGACGATTGAGCATAAAGAGGCGCGGATGGGATTTGCCTTGCAATATTTGCCGCAGGAGGAAGAATTCGGGAGAAAAGTTGTGTACTGTGACGAAAAAACATTTTCAACAGATAGTCATGGTTCCCTGCATTGTTGGAGGCAGCGCGGAAAACGCTATGAAGAAGGAAATGTTTTCCCGAGCAAACGTAGTGGTCACATCAATCTCGGTGTGTGGGGCTGGATGTCTGGCTATGGTGTCGGAGAATTGACGCAAGTAGATGGACGCTTTACTAGACAGCAATATTGCCAGATACTGGAAGAGGTGCTGCTACCCAGTGTTCGTGCGTATCTGGTTCCAGCACCGGAACCATTTTACTTAATGGAAGATAACAGTCCCATTCATAGGAGTAACGTTGTGAAAGCGTGGTACGAAGATCACCCACAGATTATCAATCTGATTCTGCCACCACGTTCTCCTGATTTGAATCCGATTGAAAACCTTTGGGCAATAATGATTGACGAATGGGAGCAACGCAATGAAAGAACATTTGAAGCACTTTTAGCTCTCACGAGGAATAGTTGGGAGAGCTTGCGCCGAACACCAAACATTCCCTACAATCTGGCCTCTTCTATGCCGCAACGATTGCAAGAAATTATTGATGCTGGAGGAAGCTATACGAAATACTGATGTTAAAGCCATGACGTAAATGTGTATCGAATATATATTTATGTTAATATAGAATTTTATTATATTTTTATGTTTGACATCTATAGAAGTATATATTGTGACCATGAAAGAACTTTACTTATCCTTAGTTAGAATCTTTTCTTGCAATGTCTACGCTCGTGGAGATGATAATATATGCATTGTTGAAACAAACTATGAGAAGGTAATAGTTTCAGGAAAAAAATAAAAACTGGCAACATCGAGGTCATCACATGTTTATGGGAATTGTCGTATGATATGCTACCAATAAACTCTTATACAGGGTGTACATAAAGTCAGGATCTATTTTTGTGAAGCACTTGGAAATTATATGGAATTCAATCATAAAATGATAAAGTGGTAACATTTATTAAATAATTAAGAGTAGGATTCGACGTGACGCCCATCAGTATCCCTGCACAGCTCAAATCGTTCCGCAGCATTTCTAAACACATTCTGGAGCATTTGTGGGGTTATGTTATCTGCAGCAGTTTGTATACGTGTACGCAAGTTTTCAAGACTTGTAATCTTCGTCTGATAGACGTGCGATTTGATAAAGCCCCATGCAAAGAAATCTAAAGGGGTTAAATCTGGTGATCTCGCTGGCCAAGGTCTGTTGCTTCCGTGTCCGATCCAGCGATTTGGAAAACGTCCATTTAGATAATCCTGAACAATTTTGGCATAGTGACAAGGAGCACCATCATGTTGATAGACGACGGGGATAGGATTGTTAGTACCGTCGTCTATCAACATGATGGTGCTCCTTGTCACTGTGCCAAAATTGTTCAGGATTATCTAATGGACGTTTTCCAAATCGCTGGATCGGACGCGGAAGCAACAGACCTTGGCCAGCGAGATCACCAGATTTAACCCCTTTAGATTTCTTTGCATGGGGCTTTATCAAAGCGCACGTCTATCAGACGAAGATTACGAGTCTTGAAAACTTACGTATACGAACTGCTGCAGATAACATAACGCCGCAAATGCTCCAGAATGTGTTCAGAAATGCTGCGGAACGATTTGAGCTGTGCAGGGATACTGATGGGCGTCACGTCGAATCCTACTCTTAATTATTTAATAAATGTTACCACTTTATCATTTTATGAGTGAATTCCATATAATTTCCAAGTGCTTCACAAAAATAGATCCTGACTTTATGTACACCCTGTATACTACTATATTACGTAATAATTACGATAAACAAATCAAATGCAAATTTCTCTGATTCACGGCCCACCAGTCTTGCTTTAGACTAATGACTTTCATAAGATGGAATAGGTTACCACTTAAAACAATGGATAAACTATCTATTAGTCAGACGACCGTGACTTCCTCGAAATGCGAGTGCGTGAGAGGTTCACTGAGGAATTTGGTCATACGATTCTTCACGTAGGATATATATCACAAACAACAATATTGACAACAATTCCCAACAATTACTTAATATCAATAATTGCATTTGAGCAAATAATTTAGACCTGCGTCAAAATAACTTGGGTATCATGCCATGATTTGGGATATTTGCCGAATTAGTCGTTCTCTATAGTCTACAGTATATATTGAGACGGTATAATGTAATGCCCAGCTAATATTATGATGACACGGATTGCTCCATAACCATCCCAACATCCCGAAACTTGCTCCATTCTGCTTCTTAATCATTTGTATTTTAAACACTAAAATGTAGCAGAAGTGACGTAATAATGGAGTCATTGATTGTGTTAGAGCAGTTATGTGCACCAATCCGAACACACCTCCGCTGCCATAAGGACCGCCCATTTTATACCTAACAGACTAGCTTGGGACGAGACAGAAGCGTGAGACTTCTTGTAAGCACTGTACATTTGCATTGAAAAGCATAGTTCCTATGTTTCCAGACTTTTGACTCATCCTGTATAATCGCATACGTCAGAACAACTTTTTAAAGTTATTTGAAATTTTTACTGATGATCGAGGGATTTGTTGAGAGATCGTGGACTGCTTTTGAATTAGTAAAACTTTCTTCATAGCGTTGTTGAAGCACGAGACATTAGATTTTTTCTTGTTTTTGGTAATGCTCCCAATTAATAATAATTGGGGAACAAAGTAAGATAATCTGGGGAACCAAATGAAAATGCCATTGAATTTAAAGTAAATACTATGAAAAAGAGAACTACTTTTGCATAATGCCCACCCACCTCCTGATTTATCGATTGGGAATATGCTGCAACCTTTGGGCCCTGTGAATCACAATTTTTATTTTTTTTCTTAATCGAATCTCGAATCAAATCATCCCAAACAATTCAAATCGAATCGAATCAACTGTACACATGTAGATTAGTGTGTTTCTACACATAATTAGTAATAAGCATAAAATTAATTAAAACTTCTTGAGAACAAAGGACAAAGTAAATCCTTCTAAAAAAATGTGTTAAGTATTTGATCATGAGGAGGAACAATGGTATTAAAGTATGATAAAAGTGTTATTGCGCGAGAGATTGGTCTCAATATATAGATTGAATTATCAGGTCATCCCATAAGTAATGTCGTTTTTTAGATCGGAATTTGAAGGACAAAAAAAAACTCAATTGAAACTTTTTAATCTAGTATATATTTTCCATCGGAATCAATGACACTCTGCCAACGTCCAATTGAAACTTTTTAATCTAGTATATATTTTCCATCGGAATCAATGACACTCTGCCAACGTCCTACAAGCTTTTCAATGCCATGTTTATAAAATTCAGGCGGTTTTGAGGCAAAAAACGTACAAAGACTGGTGTGCAGGTCATCTAAAGAACTATACTGTTTCTCATCAAGATAGTTTTGCAAACTTCTGAAGAGATGATAATCTGAAGGAGCAAGGTCTGGAGAATATGGAAGATGTGGAAGTTTTTCCCACCCAAGCTCCTCAATTTTTGCAGAAGTGATCCGAGCGGTATGAGGACGTGCTTTGTCGTGGTGGAACACGATTCCTTTCCGATTAACCAAAGAAGGTCTCTTCTTTTAGTGCAGTGTTCAGTCGATCCAGTTGTTGACAGTAGACTTGAGCGGTGATTGTTTGGTTGTGTGGTAAGGTTTCAAAGTGTATTACACCACCTTTATTCCACCAAACACTAAGCAACACCTTCCGAGGGTGAAGACTTGGTTTTGGCTGTGGTGTCGCTGGTTCTCCGGCACAAACCCACTGTCGACGGCGCTTAACATTCTGGTACAGTATCCACTTTTCATCACCAGTCACTAAACGGTGCAAAAACGGATCTTGGAGTTCACAGGAATGAAGAGCTGTGCTAATGTTTACCCGCACCCTCAGATTGTCGACTGACAATTCATGTGGCACCCATTTTCCTAACTTGGCACTTTCCCGAGTTGCAAATGTCGATGGATGGTGGACGGGGATGAATTGAGTTTTTGGGCCAATTCTTCGACAGTTGTTGAACAGTCTTCTTCAAGTGCGGCTAACAGCAGGTCATCATCAAACTCAGCAGAGCGTCCAGAGCGTGCTGCATCTGTCAAACAGCAGTCACCATTCCTAAACTTTTGAAACCATCTTTGACATTTCCTCACATGCAGAATATCGTTGCCATAAACGTCCTGAATGTTTCGCGTTACTTCAGTAGCACTATTCCCTTTTTTGAACTCATAAAGCATTATATGCCTGATATGCTCTTCTGATACCGCCATGTTTATGAGGGGTTCATGTAAAGCAAAACACACGTCTTCACTGGTCAAGGTCTGTAAAGTATGTAGCGAAACACGATGGATCTCCTCTTAGATATAACCTTCAGAAAATTTATGCTTAAACCGAGTAGGACTAGTTTAAACTTAATCTATCGTAAAAAACGACATTACTTATGGAATGACCTGATATATACATATGTACAACGGGACAGAAAAATAAAAAGATTAGCACACGATCAACAAGAGGTAATTAAAGGCAAAAGGTATTTTAACAGAATATTGTCAATTTTATACATTCCCCCACTGTTATTCGATCGGAGGTACACACTGTAACTCAGTATATAATAGGCCAAACGGGTAAAACTGCATATATGCGTGTAGAACAGCATATAATTGAAAGGAATATTCTAGAATATTCTATAATTTTAAAAATTTCAATATCAGTGCGGGAATGTATAAAATTGATGATAATCTGTTAAAATACCTTTTGCCTTTAATTAACTCTTGTTAATCATGTGCTAATCGTTTTATTTTTCTGTCCCGTTGTACATATATATATATATATCAGGTCATCCCATAAGTAATGTCGTTTTTTTATCGTTATTTCCAAATGAAAATAAAACTGCATCAAAATAAATTTTAATCAATTTTATATTTTCCTTCACTTTCTATGACTCTCTGCCACCTCTACAAGCATTTCAATTCCATATTGATAAAATTCCTTCGGTTTAGAAGCAAAAAACTTGGAGAGGGCAATGTTGATAGCCTCGAAACTTTCAAGTTCTTTCCAGTCAGAGTAGTTTTGAAGACTTCTGAATAGGTGGTAATCTGATGGTGCAAGGTCTGGTGAATACGGAAGATGCGGAATTTTTTTTCCAACCAAGCTGTCCAGTTTTGGCAGTGGTGATTTGAGCAGTATGAGGATGCGCGCTGTCCTGTTGAAACACACCACTCTTGCGATTGGCCAAAGAAGGACGTTTTGTTTGCAATGCAACGCTCCGTCTTTGAAGTTGCTGACAGTAGACTTCGGCTGTAATGGTTTGATTGGGCTGCAACAGTTCAAAATAACCCACTCCTTGAATATCCCACTAAACGCACAGCAAAACCTTCCTGAGGTGCAGATGTTCTCTTGGCTGTGGTGTAGCAGATTCCCCAGCACTAACCCACTGCCGATGAAGCTTAACATTGTGATGAAGCACCCAGTTTTCATCCCCAGTAATGAGTCGATTCAGAAACGGTGCTTGAAGTTGCCGAGAATGCAATGAAGAGCAAATGTTCACGCGATCTCTACGGTTGTCTGGTGACAACGTATGGGGAACCCACTTCCCAAGTTTCGACACTTTTCCCAGTCGTTGCAGGTGGCGATGAACTGCGGAACCGATCGAATTTAGTCGCTGGGCAAGTTCTTCAACAGTTACAGCAGGATTTTCTTCAAGTGTAGCTATCAAAAGGTCATCATTGAACTCAACATGTTGGTCCGAGCGTGCTTCATCAGTTAAGCTATAGCCACCAGACCTAAACTTCTGGAACCATCTTTGACATTTCCTTACATTTAAAGCTTCCTCCCCATAAATATCCTGAATATTTTTTGCGGCTACAGTCGCGTTATTTCCTTTTCTAAACTCATAAAGCATTATATGCCTGGTGTGTTCCTCTGACACCTCCATCTTATCCGTAAGGGTGAAATAAACGAAGATTATTAACACGATGAAACTGCACTTAGAGTGAGAAGTAACATGTCTAAACACAAAAATTCGAGTTTTCCATAAAATATATAGAGAAACATGTGCAAACACGACGCGAGTTTAGCAATGCAAAAAAACGACATTACTTATGGGATGACCTGATATTTTCGTCATCTCACCTTCTCCCTTCATTCCCTGACGAGGTGTACTTCTGAATACACGAAAGGCATTGGATTAATTTTCCTTTTTCCACACACACACACACACACACACACACACACACACACACACACACTTTTAATGTATTTAATTAAGATTTTGTAACTCATCAAGAAATCTACTCGTATCAGACCAGAAATAGATCAAAGCATATTATACCTCAATTTAGATTGTCTTCATATCAAAAACTACCCATTTTCATTGGATTGAAACTATGGAATGATTTAAATGCTGATAGAAAAAATATTGTGAATGTAAATTCGTTTAAAACCAAGTTGAAATCCCTATTAATAATGGCATACTAACAAAAATCTAGGATTAATTTCCATTACTATTGTTTATTAATTTCTCGTGTGTAATCTAGTATTAAGGACTCATTTCTTGTGATTGTTCAGTTTTTATCTCGTGTATAATATTGGTTTCTTTGTATGGTATTGGTATAATACTTTCAATAATGACCTTGCATTTGTCATATCAATAATGATAATTTAAGATTAATACATACATTAACTATTAATAATACTTATTTACTTATTTATTATTAATTAATAATAACTAGCTGTTTATTTTTAATAAGAGCCCAGTAAAGCCTAACGCTTAAGGGCCAAATTAAATAAAATAGTCCAGCTTCACAATTATTTGTCTTTGTAAATTGTAAAACTAATGTATTTATTTTATTATTAATAAAAGTTATTAAATTCAAAACTGTGTTTTTAATTGAGCTAATATTAGACATTGTGAAATAATATACCTTTGAAATTTAGTAATGATGATTTTGAAGGCTGGGTATTTTACTTGCACGTAGTAGAGTTCAGTTGCTACTAGTACAGTATGTTCCTTTTCCATTTTTGATCACTTATTTGAGTGTGACTAGTAATTGGTCATCTAAGAATTAAACAAACGAGTTAAACCAGTTTGAGTTCATTTTTGAAGCTGAAGTGAACCCAGTAAGCCTTCAAATTAGTTTATATTGTTTTCAATGTTAATGATTGATTCCACTTCTCAAACCAAGGATGGAACAATCTTGAAGCGAGTAAATGAGCTATGGAGAGCATAAATATAGTTTTGTAATCAGTATTTTGGTGATGGATGATACAAATGATAATGAATTTCCCGTGTGTTAGATGCATTATTTGCCTTTTCACATACACTGCTTTTTTCTTATATCCATTTAAAATTTTTAAAGACGGAAATGCATCATTATTCATTGTTTTTTGTGTTGGCGCAATCAGTGGTGCAAATTCGACGATGATGTGGTTTCGCGCTGCACGAAACAGGAAGCGATCGATCACAACTTTGGCGGCCACGAGGATGACGTAAACCTGACGGTGAAACACTGCACGAACGCCTACATGTTGGTCTACATTAGGGAGAGCCACTTGAAGACAGTGTTGCAGGAGGTGATGGAGGAGGACATCCCACAAGAGTTGATTGACCGCCTTCAGGAGGAGAAGAGGATAGAGATGATTCGGCGGAAGGAGAGGAATGAGGCCCACCTCTATATGAACGTCAATGTGAGTATACTTTCAAACAACTGTGGTCATTTCTATTTTAAGAAGTTGTAGAAATGTAGCGATTGATCATTGTTATTTTGCCTTCATTTAAGTGGTTTCAGTAATTATTATTTTCTTTAAAAGACGTCATTATTATTATTAATAGGATAAATGTACCGAGTGTGCTAGAATTACTAAGTGTATGCTTTAGAATTTAGATTTCAACTAATTTGTTTCGTGGTACAACTGAAACATCAACACTTGTCTTCTGTTTTTTATTCTCGTTCAATTTTAATTAATGGTTGATGGATGCAATACGCATACATATAAGCCTATTATTCATTTATTATAAGTTATGAAAAGTGAGAGGGTTTCAAAATTTTCATTGATTTGCAGGTTGTCCTGGAAGATGCCTTTTCTGGTCATCAAGGAAACGATTTATATGATCCAGAAAAAGTGAATTACAGAATATTCAGAGCAAAAAAGTCAGCCACATTACAACAGTTTTTGGAGCAAGTAGCTGAAAGTTTGGTAAATAAACACACTTGATTTTTGTTGCAGAACTTGACGGTTCTCAGCCAGAAGTAAGATGCCTCTAACCCTCCCCCAAGCTATGATATTCTTCAGTTCTTTAGATGAAACTGAACTGCCTTCTATTCAGAACTACATAACAACTACAAATAATTTATTACATAGCCCTCATTTTACATACAGCATCAGACCTTCGATAGAGCATTAAAATTTTAAAAAATTTAATGAATCTTTTTTTGAAACTTTTTTAATTGCAAAGATGTTTATCAAATAATGGAAATGAATTTCAGTAAGTTATTTGAGTCCTGATTCAGCAGTAGGACTTCTGTGCCCTTTAAGAGGTGGAAGTCTATTCTTTTGAAATGCTGTAAAAGGATGATCCAATATCAAAGTAGCTCAAATGTCTGCTTATTCCGGAACTTTGACAAATATTAAGATTGAAAGGTATATTCTTACACAGAAGTTGGCTATATCTTAATTGTGATTTAATTTTATCATTATTACGCGTGTAAAGGCTTCATGCGAATCATGATCGACTTTTCAGTAGACATTAGATACTGACATTTAATAATGCCTAAATGTGATTGTGTGTATTTTAAATGACGACTTCAATGACAACATTGATTTACTAGCATACCTTGTTTGTGAACTTATAAATCTGTAACTATGTTCATCAGGAAATAATTTTTTGCCGTTTCTTTAGAAATATCCAGTAGAACAGATACGACCGTGGCCAATGAACTTGAGGAGTAATTCAACCAACAGACCATCACTCTTGGACTTGGAGGCAGACCTACAGAAATCTCTGACAGAAGTGAGTTGAGTGTCATTTCTTTTGGGATCAGCAGCGCCACGTAATGTTTTAAAGCTCCAAATTGGAATCTGGTTAATAGTTTAGGAATCCTTAACCCCTGGAGGCTGGTGAATATCATACGATGATCAGCTACTTCCCGCCGCAGTACTACCTGTTTATAAGAATTTTTTTTCCCGAAGTAATTTTTATTTCAGTAAGGCGGCTGGTGGACATCATATGATGATCAGCTATTTCCCGCCGCAATACAACCTATTTATAGGAATCCGGGGGGGGGTCAGCCAATTATCAATACCCGGGCGTCAGGGGTTAAATGCAGTGGCCGCAGTATTTGTTAATGAGTGGTTTATTTCAGGCCTAGTTTTGTTTTAGTATTTTTGTAGTATTAAAAAAAAATTCGTTTCCTCGTAAATGTGATGTAATATATTTTGTAAATAAAATTAGCTAGTGGCCGACTTACAACGCAGTTTCCCGTTAGATAAACATGGTTAAGTGGCGTAGGCTCTGTTCAGTAGTTGGATGGGTGACTGTCTCCCGCTTTTCAGATGATGTAGCGACGCATAGATAGTTCGAATCCCACGTAAAGTTGTAAGTCCCCTCGGTCACGTGATCTTTGCCATTACGAAGGAAGCTAAACTATGCTAAACATTATTTTTTTTAAATACATCTTTTGTTATTAAAGAATACTCGTTCCTATACAGATTAGTGACAACAGCAATCCATGGACGTTATTCATAGAAACGGTTCCCCCTGACTCAGAATTGAAAGCGTTGCCGCTATTTGATAAGGATTCTGACGTTCTTTTATTCTTCAAATACTACGACCCCAGACATAAACGACTTCATTACTGTGGCCATCATCATATGCACATCTCTTTTAATTTTTGTGAGTTTGGGTCCTTTGTGCATCCTTGGAGTAGTTGGTAAAATGAAATTTTATCATTTTAGGAACCTGAAATTTTTTTATTTTGTGTTAGAGGATTCTTCGCAGTAATAAAAGAATCGTACCTTAAAAAAATTACACAAATCTAAATTAATTAGTTATTTTGTGTTTAGTTTGTTTTATTTCTAAAAATTTAATTAATTTCAGAAGTTTATATAGGCTTTGAAATTTTTAGCATATTTATATCCAATATAAAAGAGTAAAAATATTAATTTTTGTTTAAGATGAATTAGTACCAATACTTAATGAAAGAGCAGGATTGCCTCAGGGAACGGAGTTGGCTCTCTGGGAGGAAATCAGACCCAATTGCGTTGAAAGGGTTTCAGAGTTAGATCGACCACTTGAGAAGGTAAGCAACGTTTATGTACTGTCCTTGAAAATGTACTCTCCAATTTTCTAATGCGTATAAATATTTCGTTATACTTGCATTTTTTTGTGAATATTTTGGAGGTAAATTTCAGTGAAAATTCAGAGTAAATTACTTTAAAGAAGCCGAGATATTTACGCTTGAATTTTCCCTCCATTTTTTAATGGGAATTTATTTTGCATTCAAAGGTCCTTGAAGAATTGATGGATGGGGACATAATCGTTTTCCAAAGAGCAGATTTAATAGATGATCCTTCGCTGGAGTTACCCACGTGTCGGGAGTACTTCAAAGATTATTTTTTTAGAGTGGAGGTAATGTACTGCCTTGGTTGGTTAACTACATTTAAAGTTTGTGGAATTCCACTGCATATGAACTTGTTAAATAATTTCCTTAGAACATTTTTTCATGTTATGTTGTACGAGAAGAGGTGTAAATCTTTAGTTTAAAATTATCGCATATTTTACTCAAAAACTGTTTTACAGATTTCGTTGTTTTATAAAATTTATAAACTCGCGTGTTAGGCCGGGTCGAAAAGGGGTCAAGGTAAGATTTTGCTTAGGTACATGTTGTGAGGTTGATCATTTTGTAATAGTAGTATCCACACCAAAAATCAAGGCTGTGGGACCTTCGCTACCCCCCCTACCGATACTCACATTTTTCCATATGAATTTGTATGGGAAATAGGCCGAAAATCGTAAAAATCGACCCTAAATATTAATTTTTTTGCTTTCGGATGGCAAAAATCGGGTTCCCGGCACGAATTACATCAGAATAGACCATTCACCAACTTTTTTTGAGATCGGGGGGTAGGGGGTAGGGTCTTAAATCCGGTGCTGACTCATAGCACCGGATATAAGACCTAATATTACATTATTTTTGTTTTTCTCTTTCCAGATTCCTATTTAGGTACCTAGAATGTTAAAAGTTTGTATTAAAATACGTTATTTAATTTAAAAATATCAGTAATAAATAAAATATAGTTAAAATCTTATTAAATTAAATTATGGCTTCTAGAAAAAGAAGCCACAATGCAGCCTTTTGCAGCAGAAATTTTGAGCTACCAAGATCTATAAATTTTCTAGCAAATGATTATATTTATTTGATTAATTGGAATGAGCAGATAATCACTCCTCCACCTTTGCTAAGTAATTTTACCATTGAGCAATTGCTTCAGATTAGAACTAAACCTCTAGAAATACTAGATTTTCCATGTCACAGCCAAAGCGTTGAACGGGGTGTGAACTTAGTAACTAAATCTAGCCAGGAAAGAATTGATTATATTAATTGGCATAAATTTATTTTAAATACTTTAGAAAAGAACTGCCTACTTTTGAGTGGAAAGGTCAATGGAAGGAATAATAAAAAAAAAAAAGTATTAGGTCAAAAATTTTATTGAAGTTGTCTCTCTTAATTTCTAAATTTCTACCAATAATAGCTAAAAATTTGTGTAAAAATTTTTTTTCATGCATTTTTGTATTTTTTAATTTTTTTTCATTAAAAAATAAATATAACTGTTTTATAAGCGAACTTTTGTAATAATAAAAAAATTTCGAATTAAATCGCAAATTATCTCGAATTTTACGAATTTTCTGAAAAAACAAACCGGTAGGGTGGGGGTAGGGATCCTCAGAATTCAAAAATATTTTACCAGGGTGTTACTATGATTGATTGAACCACCTCACACTATGTACGTAAGAAATCAAAAATTTCGACCCGGCCTATTGCGTGTGTTTCATCTTGCGAAGGAGTGTAGTCCTTGAAACGTCAGTATATTTTATAGTTGATTTCATAAAAATTTAAGTAACCATTTCTCTTTTCATGTGTCAGGTGACCTTCTGTGATAAATCAATACCTCAGGACCCAGGGATTATCATCGAGCTCTCTCAGAGAATGAATTACGAGCAGATGGCGAGGGCGGTCGCTCACAGATTAGGAACAGATCCTTATCTACTTCAATTTTTCAAAGTTCATCCGTAAGTATCAATAATACTTAGTTTATGGGTTAACTTTTGCTTATATTAAAGAAATGGGAGGTTCCATGATATAATAACGTCTTTTCGAATATTTAGACATCGAGATGGACCCGGCAATGCTATTAAATGTACATATGAAGGAACCTTAGAAAACATGTTATCCAATCCAAAACCTCGGCACCCGAAGAAACTTTACTATCAGCAACTTAGCATTAGAATTAACGAGTTAGAGAATAAAAGATTGTTTAAGGTAAGCCAACAAAAAATTTGAAAATTATTTAAAATAAGTTTGTTTCGATTTTCAAGGCATCGTTGTTCCACTATGCTTTTATTGCAGAATAATAATCTCTCTTCTAATAACGTGGAGCAAACATTGAATTTCAGGAGAGTCAGAGTTACTTACTAACTTCAATTCAATAGGAAATGTAGCTTTATATTAAAAGTCTTAAATATGGGTGAGCGCTTGCACAGATCTCCAGTTCTTGCTGTAATTTTTTTTAATGGAATTACAGTGCAGTTGGATAGGAGACAAATTAAAAGAAGAGGTAGAGCTTGTACTCTATCCAAATAAGAATGGAACCGTGGCTGACCTCCTTATGGAAGCGAAGAAGCAGGTGACTCTTTCCGAAAATGGTTCAGGAAAGCTTAGGTAAAAATGGGTGCTGAAGGGCACAAAAGGAACTGGGTTGTTGGGGGAGTCTGAGTACGTGCGTGCGGTTTTTTTTTTTTTTTTTTTTTTTAAATCCACAAGAACAAGGGCAAAAAGAGATTGGAAAGCAATACTTGCGAGTACTTTGGAGTTCATTAAAGTTTTCCTTCGTAAATGACACTAAGAAAGAAAAACGCACCAACGTATACAACCAAGAAGAAATTGTGATAAACAAGCTTACGGCTTCTAGTCAAAATCTGATCCCTTAAGCTGATATCAAGAAATTAAGTTAAAACTTAGTAATTTGCGTTAATGAGGCTGGTCTCATTGAAGACTCATAAAGTTGTTGTAAAAAAGGAAGTGCGAGTGATGATTATTGAATGTAGAAGACTGGTAAACTCCATATTAATGAGATCAATTAACAATTACCTTCAGAAAATATATAGTATTCATTTAAAGAAGCAGTGTTTCAAATTTAGTAAGTATTTGAGGGAATTATAAAGTAAATAAATGGTAACTTACAGTTGGGTTATCGTGTGAATTTATTGCTGTCTTGTAGTTGTAAAATATTTTTTCCGTTGAAGGCTGCTTGAAATATCGTCGAATAAAGTAGCGACGATTCCCCCTGAAAATTCGAGCCTCGAGTCGCTCAGTGTGGGAAGCACAAGGTCGTACCGCATTGAAGAAATTCCGCAGGAGGAACTACATCTCAATGACGATGAGATGCTGATTCCCGTCGGTCATTTCCATAAAGAAGCGTTTTCTACCTTCGGAATTCCTTTCCTGCTGAAGGTGAAACAGGGCGAGCAGTTCTCCCACCTTAGAGACCGCATACAAAAGAAGTTGGACATCCCAGACAAAGAGTATGAAAAGGTAAATTTGGAAAAAAAAGAATTCTGCGTATTATATGTGTAGATGGGTCGTAACAGCGAAACTATTACGATTTATAACTTCAATCAAAGCGTAAGGTCTTCCATACTAAAGATTTTGTGAGAATCGGAAAAGTTCGGTGTAGAATACTCTACGTTAAACAATGAATTACTGCCAGCTTTACTTCTGTTAATTTATTAATTTATTTGGTCTTCGTAGATGGTGCTATTCAGGTCATTTTTTCAGCATTGTTTTCGAGAATTATTTATAATGTGGTAGCGTGTCCGAGGTAAATTCATAATTTTCTTTTTTACATTTTTGTCATTAGATTGTAGATGCTTTCAGTAAGGTTTGTTGTTCATAGAGATGAACAAAATTTAATTTTCAAAAAATTTCAGTACCGGTTCGCAGTCATTCTGATGGGAAAAGCCAACTTCATTAACGACGACAATGTTGTAAACTTGAATGAATTTAGGCCACATTCAGGTCAAAGTAAGTTCATTTATTTTTCTCCGCCCTCTTTGTTACTCTTATCTTAAGTATATAGTTTCTTCATCTTCGAATTTTAAAGTATCACTATATTTTGGATTGAAAGTGAATGTGGTTATTAAATTACGTATTAATTCCATTCTTAAATAGTAACTTAAAGTATGATTGGGAAAAGTTCGTGGTCGTTCGTTTTCAAAGCTGGGCACAAACCGTTAATCCGTTAATCGTTAATTAACGAAGTTAACTTTTTCGTTAACGATTTAACTTTTAAGTTAACTTTGAAAATCATTATCGGACTAATTAACTTCCGTTACATTTAACTTCCGTTAACTCAAGTCCGTTAACCCAAAAAATTCATAAATAAACGTTTAAAAGTTTCTATTATTTTCAGTGCTGAGCAGGTGCGCAATTAATCCGCCACTGTTAATAGTGATGAACAAATTTCCATTTCCGCAGTGCAAAATCAGGCGATATATTTGTTTCCGTCGCCACAATTTGTGTCTTACCAAATATGGTAGTTATTTATGGCATTGGTTTGAGCTAAACATGGTCGACTGTAAAATCAGGCGGAAAGATTTGCCATTTGAGTTGAATGTTTCAACTTCTTTCAAGAAATATCACGAGCATTTTAAGGCACTTTCAATAATATATATGTAACAATTACAACAAATAACTACATTCGTTTCATTTGCAGTCTGTCTCTTGCGCAACATGTTTGTGCTAGTGAATATTTAAAAATAATCGTTGTCAAGTAAGTCATGTATATTTATAATATGTCTGTGAGTACCTTATTAGTAGTCTCCTTGATACATTTCAAGAACCATAAAACTGATCAGGTAAGATTTCAATTCTCATGTCACTTTGATGACATAAATTAAGTCAATTGATGTCTTACAATGGGAGCGTTTTCACCTTAACCCTTTATGTCCTGGCGGTACTTCTAGGTACCACATCTTTAAAATCTCCATAATTATTTTTCTACCCGGTTGATCCTGCCGGTACTTTCAAGATGCTGCCTTCTTGGGTGAGCAAGTGTTGGTGGACTTGTTCATCAAGTTCAACACAGCCATCCCCTCCAGTGCTGCAGTGGAGCGTTTGTTCTCTATGGGCAAGGACATCCTGAGGGCCACGAGATCATCCCTGTCTGATGAAAACTTTGATATGCTAATTTTCATGAAGGGCAACATGCATCTCATGGACAAAATGGAGAACGAGAAAAAGAGGGAAAATTAAATTATATATATATTGTGTTTTTCATTTTTTTTATAATAAAAGTTAACGTTAACGGTTTATCGGTAACTTCCGTTACATGTTTAACGGATTAACGGTTAACGAAGTTAACTTTTTGGTTAACGATGCCCACCACTGTTCGTTTTCATGTACTCAACCCCAACTTTTGAAGGAGGGAATTTTTGTTAAGTACGGGAAGGGAGCAAATTTTTTTTTTGTAAGCGGAGCTGGGTACCAGCAATGGAATTGGTAGTGGGAATGTTACTGGTATGCACTGTTTGTATCTGGTAGGAATGCTACGGATGTCAAAAAATTTACATCCGCGGATCCGGATAAGGTTGTGTATATTTAAACAGAGAATAAATACCCTGTATGATTAATTGATTATGTGATCATGTCCTGAAGAAAAAATGTTATTTTTTGTGAAGATTAGATAAAACTATTTATTTAATTTAATTTAATACCATATATAATCCGTTCGTAACTTGTCCATTTGATGAGAGATGAACTGTGTTTGGTTACCCCTCAGGAACCTAAACCTATAATGTTGGTGGAGGGTAAGTGGGGGGACGGTGTAACATATACTCTCCATTTGCACGGCAGACTATGTATACGTCTCCTCTCTCTGACCTGGTGTACCTTAGTCCTAGGCTAAGGTATACCAAATGCAGGTGTCAAGAAATTGACAATATGGCTAAAGAATTCTTTCTGTAAGGCAGCTGTAATAGTTCTAGCTGGTTTCAAAGCATCAACAGTTTCTTGTATCAAGTTTCACATGCCAACATCCAAAATATGTCTGCATTTGCTCTGCCCCGTTCTTCACATAGTAGTCACATATTTAGCAGCACTGATAGCATATATGTTGATTCCTACCTATTGTTCAGTCAAAAATAGGCTGCTTTTCCATTTTTCTCAATTGTCTGCACTAGATTAGGCGTTCCTAGCTTCTTTACAACATTTTTAATCCTTCCTACTGCGTGTTCCAAATTCTTGTCATTCAAAACATCCCTTACTGCTAGTTCAAGTGTACTGTGTGAGCTCCACACCTGGTTGACTGCACTAAACCAGTATTAGGGGCTATAGCCAATACTTGCTCTTGCAGGAAGTAATCCTCATCAGTACTTCCTTACTGCTTCAGGATTTCTTCTGTCTCGGACTCTTTATCAATATTTTTTGCAATGTCACTCATTTCTTCATCCAAAAGCGCCATTGTCTGTCGTCACTGACAGAATATTCTCCGACTTTACATCAAAGCCTTGTAATGTAGTCATTAGTATTTCCTTCAAGTTCTCTGCGGTGTGCCTCTTCTCCATTTCTAAAACACCCATGGTCTTCATCCGCACTCTATCATTATGGACAAATTGCACATTGATTCCCAGAAAGGAACGATCATGGCATGTCAACATATCCATTTTAAGAAAACCTGTTTTCTCTCCAGTAGAAAAATCCTCAAAAACATACGGAAACTTTCGGCCGACCAACAACAACCACATCCATTTACACCCCAAGCCACAGCTGCAGCCATAAAATCCCTTAAAAACTCTCATGCCGAAGGCCCAGACCACATTTCAAACATACATCTCAAACACCTTGGTCCAATTGCTCTTGCAGCCCTCACAAACATATTCAATTACTCCTGGCTTCACAATGTCATACCCTCTACCTGGAAGCTGGCATACATCATCCCGATACTGAAACCCAATAAACCCCCCAACCTACCTGCTCATACCGGCCAATCTCCCTTCTCTCAACCATTTCCAAAGTCCTCGAAAAACTGATATTAAGACGCATACAACCACACATTACACTTTCACAAACCCAACACGGCTTCAGGTCCGCCCACTCCACCACAACGCTTCTTACAAACCTAACTCAACATATCTTAGATGGCTTCAACCAACCATCACCCCCTGCCCGCACAGTCCTTGTTGCCATCGACATCAACAAAGCTTTCGACACTGTCCCACGCCACATTCTTGCACAAAAGATTATTGATCTCTACATCCCCACTAATGACAAGAAATGGCTTACTAATTTCATTGCAGGCCGACTTGGCAAAGTCATACACAAACAACACTCATCCAAAACCTACAGACTATACAATGGCGTCCCACAGGGCTCCATACTCTCCAACCCTCTTCAACCTTTTCATGCACGACCTCCCACAACCTCTCTCCCCCCATGTCCACGTTTCCTCCTATGCAGATGACCTGACCATAACAGCACAACACCATAACCGTAACACCGCCACACGCCTGATCCAGCAGTACATTACCAATCTGGAACTCTGGCTGACTAATAATAGGATGTCAGCATCCCCTCAAAAATCCTCCATCACCCTCCTAACCTCAGACCGCCACGAATCCCAAGCACACCCGAGAGTCACCCTCATGGGACATCCCCTACCTCTAAACAAAACCCCAACAATCCTTGGCCTCACCCTAGACACACACACGTCCTTTTCCCCTCACATATCAAACATTTGCTCCAAAGCAACAAAAAAACTCAACGCTCTCAGAACACTCACCTCCACAACATTCGGTCATCAGAAGGAATCCCTTAGTATCCTATACAAACAGTTTGTACGTACTACCCTAACTTACGCTGCCCCCGCCTGGTCTCCGTCCATCTCCCACACAAACCAGAAAAAGATAGACCACACAAAACAGAGGTCTCAGAAGCATTACTGGCTGCCTCCGAACCACACCCATCCCCCATCTACACGCAGATACGAAAATACTCCCCATCGAACACCACATGAACATGACAGGCTGACAGGGACTCAATTCTTCTCCAGAGCACTGGCCCCAGACCACCCCTGTCACCATCTCACATTACACAATCCCCCACCCCGCAACAAAAAACGTACTCCTGCTGCTCACTATTCGCAGCTACTGAACAATATCCCCCCTCCTCCCCTAAACATCAACCCCATTAAACATCTCCACACAGAATTCACCCGGAATTACCTACTCGACCAACCACACAACACTGTCCTTCACGATACTCCCCCTGTAGTCCATCAGAGCGAACAATCCCTCCCAAGGAAAACAAGAGTTACTCTGGCCAGGCTCCGTTCAGGCCACCACCCCTCCCTCCAGCAATACAGACACAGACTCCACCTAGCTGACACCTCCACCTGTCAAAAATGCTACTGCCACCCTGAGGACACAGAACACCTACTCTTACACTGCCACACTCTCTCTCAACAAAGACACAACTTCAACATTACCTCTCTACGAGACCTATGGACCCGTCCCACGGTGGTCGCGGGATACCTGAGTGCCGCCGGGTTCGCATAAGAGAACCCGGGGGCTACGAAGTAAGTAAGTAAGTAAGTCTCTCCAACTACTTTTCGAAGTTTTTTTTTCTGTTCTGCGAGTTCATTTGTCACTGGTTAATTTCTTTCCTATCCATTATAATACCGAGAGATACTATAATTGGTTTAGTAATTGTACAGAATCCTGCATCCACAGAGGAAAATGGTTTTCCGTTCAGTGTCACCAGTGTTGAAGGCACCCTTTCTCAAGTGTTTCTTTATCCAGGTTAATTGTGATTGATTTCTTTTTCGTGAACATATCCATAATTTCTTCTATTTTTTCTGAAAAGCAAATGTAGAAAAGATAAACATCGTTTCTTTTTAAAGGATTCGATCGAATTACTTTGAACTACGCCGGCTGGCAATCCATTCCACAAATTAACTATACGATTGAAAAAAACGCATTTAGCTTCATTAGAATTAAAATGTTTACCCACTAATTTCAGACCATTACCGGGAGTTCTATCTGCATTCCTGAAGGTGAAATATTTTTTAGCGTCGACATTATCAAAACCGTTAATATTTTAAAAACCTCGATTAAATCTTCTCAAATTCGCCTTTTTACGAGTGAGAATAAATTTAACGTTTCTAAACGGGGGCAGCGGAGGATTTGTTTCTTAGTCTAGGAATCATCTTAGTGGCCCGTCGCTGCACCCTCTCCATTCTGCCTATGTCCTGTCGTAAAAATGGGGAACAGAACTGAACGCAGTATTCCAGGTGAGGGCGTACTAGGGAATTATATAATGTTAGCATTGTTTTCTCCGACTTAAATTCAAACGATCTACCAATAAATCCTAAGGTTCTATTTGCTTTTCTGACAGCTTCGATACATTGCTTACTCGGTTTAAGAGTGTCGGCAACAATAATAATAATAATACCTAAAGCTTTCTCTTCCGTAACACTTGTTAGTGTCTTATCACGCATAAAATACTTTAACATTATTTCGACCGATGTGCAACGTCTTTACATTATTAAAGTTCATTTGCCAAATTTCCGCCCTCTCGAGTAATTTATTAATATCTTGAATCTGCAAACGATCTGCCACTGATTTTGTTCGTCCTCCTATTTTAGTATCATCCGCAGATTTTGAAATTATAGTCTTAATTCCCAAGTCGATGTCATTGATATAAATAATAAAAAGAACTGGTCCCAGAACTGATCCCCTGAGGCACGCCGCTAGTTACACTTTTCCAGTTAGACGCTTTGCCATTAATGACCACTCTTTAGTTACGTCCACCAAGCCAATTTTCGATCCATTTGAGAACATTACCATCAATTCCATGAGAATGAAGTTTAGCTAATAATCTTCTATGCGGCACTTTATCAAATGCGTTTTGAAAATCGATATATATATATATATATATATATATATATATATATATATATATATATATATATATATATATATATATATATATATATATATCGTAAAGAACGACGCTTGTATAGGAGATATTCCGCGCAAGACGAGAAAGAGAAAACAACAAATGAAAAAATGAAGTACCACCTGGGAATCGAACCCGGGATCTTCCGATTGCCGGTCAGACGCGATAACCACTACACCATGGACTTCACTCTTCCAAATGCCGTAATACCTCTACATACTCGCAGAAACCAATGCCCCAAGGGGGCACCTCCCGCATGCCGTAACATTATATACATTCAACTGCAAAGAACACGCAGTATAAATAACGTAAAGAACGACGCTTGTATAGGAGATATTCCGCGCAAGACGAGAAAGAGAAAACAACAAATGAAAAAATGAAGTACCACCTGGGAATCGAACCCGGGATCTTCCGATTGCCGGTCAGACGCGATAACCACTACACCATGGACTTCACTCTTCCAAATGCCGTAATTCCTCTACATACTCGCAGAAACCAATGCCCCAAGGGGGCACCTCCCGCATGCCGTAACATTATATACATTCAACTGCAAAGAACACGCAGTATAAATAACGTAAAGAACGACGCTTGTATAGGAGATATTCCGCGCAAGACGAGAAAGAGAAAACAACAAATGAAAAAATGAAGTACCACCTGGGAATCGAACCCGGGATCTTCCGATTGCCGGTCAGACGCGATAACCACTACACATGGACTTCACTCTTCCAAATGCCGTAATCCTCTACATACTCGCAGAAACCAATGCCCCAAGGGGGCACCTCCCGCATGCCGTAACATTATATACATTCAACTGCAAAGAACACGCAGTATAAATAACGTAAAGAACGACGCTTGTATAGGAGATATTCCGCGCAAGACGAGAAAGAGAAAACAACAAATGAAAAAATGAAGTACCACCTGGGAATCGAACCCGGGATCTTCCGATTGCCGGTCAGACGCGATAACCACTACACCATGGACTTCACTCTTCCAAATGCCGTAATTCCTCTACATACTCGCAGAAACCAATGCCCCAAGGGGGCACCTCCCGCATGCCGTAACATTATATACATTCAACTGCAAAGAACACGCAGTATAAATAACGTAAAGAACGACGCTTGTATAGGAGATATTCCGCGCAAGACGAGAAAGAGAAAACAACAAATGAAAAAATGAAGTACCACCTGGGAATCGAACCCGGGATCTTCCGATTGCCGGTCAGACGCGATAACCACTACACCATGGACTTCACTCTTCCAAATGCCGTAATTCCTCTACATACTCGCAGAAACCAATGCCCCAAGGGGGCACCTCCCGCATGCCGTAACATTATATACATTCAACTGCAAAGAACACGCAGTATAAATAACGTAAAGAACGACGCTTGTATAGGAGATATTCCGCGCAAGACGAGAAAGAGAAAACAACAAATGAAAAAATGAAGTACCACCTGGGAATCGAACCCGGGATCTTCCGATTGCCGGTCAGACGCGATAACCACTACACCATGGACTTCACTCTTCCAAATGCCGTAATTCCTCTACATACTCGCAGAAACCAATGCCCCAAGGGGGCACCTCCCGCATGCCGTAACATTATATACATTCAACTGCAAAGAACACGCAGTATAAATAACGTAAAGAACGACGCTTGTATAGGAGATATTCCGCGCAAGACGAGAAAGAGAAAACAACAAATGAAAAAATGAAGTACCACCTGGGAATCGAACCCGGGATCTTCCGATTGCCGGTCAGACGCGATAACCACTACACCATGGACTTCACTCTTCCAAATGCCGTAATTCCTCTACATACTCGCAGAAACCAATGCCCCAAGGGGGCACCTCCCGCATGCCGTAACATTATATACATTCAACTGCAAAGAACACGCAGTATAAATAACGTAAAGAACGACGCTTGTATAGGAGATATTCCGCGCAAGACGAGAAAGAGAAAACAACAAATGAAAAAATGAAGTACCACCTGGGAATCGAACCCGGGATCTTCCGATTGCCGGTCAGACGCGATAACCACTACACCATGGACTTCACTCTTCCAAATGCCGTAATTCCTCTACATACTCGCAGAAACCAATGCCCCAAGGGGGCACCTCCCGCATGCCGTAACATTATATACATTCAACTGCAAAGAACACGCAGTATAAATAACGTAAAGAACGACGCTTGTATAGGAGATATTCCGCGCAAGACGAGAAAGAGAAAACAACAAATGAAAAAATGAAGTACCACCTGGGAATCGAACCCGGGATCTTCCGATTGC